>VBSK01000013.1:0-1200000 GCA_006112555.1 Tuber indicum
TGGCTAGATCCTGGGAAGTGGAACGAAGTCAATCCGTCAACTACTCAGGGAGTTACAAGGCTTCAAAGATTGACATCTTTGATACAGGCCGTAAGTAACGGGACGTTTTCGCACAAGGTCATGAGATGAATGTTAGGAGGTTCGGGATAACGAACCAATGCATTCACATCCACCCTTCGACGATTAGAAAGAGTCTAGAGCTCCTGGAAACACTACCAAAGAAGCCAGCGAGCTTCGAGGAGTGTTGCAACTATGATAAGAGGTGTACCGCAGTTGCGGGATTTACAACCAACACAACACGAAGGTCCACCCCCTCTACATAGAACAATCAGGAGTTGCCGACCGAGGAATTATGAGACTATTCAATAGAATGGCCTCTCCTCTACGAGAAGAGAGTCATCAGAAAGAATTCTATCGGTTAGTTGTGGGTTATCACAACTAGAAGTCATCGGCTCCGGCATATCTGCATATGCAGTCTCGTATCAAGACTGATCCTCTTGGTAACGAAAAGAACATTGGAGCCAACAGAGTTCGACTTGAGAACTCGGCTACAGGTCTATAGACTCTAAGGATCGGAGAATTACTACTGGTGACAAGTATGTCTCCCAGGCAGGAAATAGTAATTACCGAAGAGGGTGTGGTGGTTTTCAGGGTCTCCCGGTGTTCGCACCTTTAGGGAGAACTCGACGTTGCGAATTAAATTAAAGAGGTACATATTTTGTATGTTAGATAGATGTAGTCCGCGAACACTCAGACGCGGAATATAAATATCGAAGTGCCTCCCAAGCTTAAGACATCATCAAGCAACGGAGAAGAGACCTTAACAATATAATATTGTTTTTACGATTCTATCTTACTTTCTTGCACTCTTAGTAGTCATAAACGAAACGAGTTGCTTCCGAGCCTTCCTAGACAAATCTCCGTCTATACAAACGAATCTCGATTGGCCTAGACAACCATAAGTCTTTACCGGTTGTCTCCGCCTAACAGTATATTGTTAGATCTCCTTGTTACCAAGGCTCTCTACATACGAGTGAACCACGGTTCACATCACCTCCTCCTCACCGCACGATACGGCGAGACACCAAGTGTCTAGCCCTATATCCATAAAACCATTGCCTCCAACACTCCGGCTTGGTTAGCTCGAATACGAGCACAAAGAGAAAAAGAGATGTCGCAGCCTCCAAAGCAAATCGGTCCAGGGGAACCGATGGATACTTCAGGGGACAATAGTCCCAGTGCCTTCAGTAATCCCACCTCTCTCGATCCAGCTCTTCGAAATCCACGAAGAGGTGGAAGGACCCCTAGCATTGCGCCGACATCGAGAGCAACATCTCCTCATTCCAGATCTACTACACCACGTCCGAATACCCACGCCGTCGATCTCGCAAGACTCGCGGCCCGGTTAGGAATAGTTATTGGGCAGATCCGTCAAGACATTTCCACCAGTATCGACACCTCCAATATTGCATTTGAAACCCTCTCTGCAGATTCTCAGGAGAATGCAAAAGGGCTAATCAAAGTCCAAAAGCAATTATTGGAGGACAAGATTTGCATGATAACGAGATGACACTCGTATTGCAACAGTGTGTCCTGGTGGAAGCCAACATTCGGGACCTCCAGACCCAGTTGGCGAAGGAGATTGCTGCTAAGTTAGCGCAGCAAGATGCTCGACATGAGCATCACGAGGGAGTAACCTCTCAATTGCAACGAGAAGCCCTAGAAAGAGACCTCACCCTGGAACGGGAGTTCCAGGCATTCAAGGATAACCAATTCCAACAAAACATGACTCTTCGAGCCATGATATCTAACCTCGCCGAAAGACAAGAACGCGAGGCTCAGAGCTACAGTGACTTTACCCGAACGATACAACGAGATCAAACTCGTATCATGGATACTCTCGGACTACTGACAGAGCGGGTAACAGAGATCACACAAAATCGACCCACTGGTCGACAAGTAGCGTTGGAATCGGTCCCTGAAAGTTGGGCAGAAGCAAGAGAGGAGACTCAACCTCCAGAGGGGCCTTCCCGAGATAAGGGAAAGCAAAGAGAAGGAGAACCTCCCATCCCTGCGGCACCAGGGGGTGACCCAGATGATGATGGGAGTGATGATGAAGGAGGAAACGGAGGAAGACGTGGTGGAGGCCCATCCAGATTTAGCCGCGGATTGACACCCGAACAACGTGGAACAGCCGATGTACTGGCGGAAGCCTTTGCATTAACCACCAAAACCGGCTGATGCACCCCCATTTTTCGAAGCAAAACCTTCACAATGCGTTCGCTATTGGTTACTACAATGTGTGGACTACTTCGAAAGAAATCCTAGAACTTGGAATAGTGACCGAGAAAGAGTCATCTTTGCACTAGGAAGAACTAAAGGGGAGTTAGTCAACCCGGTAGCAATGTGGTACCGAAGGGCTATGGATGGACTCCATGGAGTGGAGCAAGATGCCGGCCTGGCAACCTGGACACGCTTCGACCACGAGTTCACAGAACGGTTCGCATCAATCGAAGAAGGACGAAAAGCGGTCCGTGATATGGAGAAAGTTGAATATAAAGATAATATTCAAAACTACGTCCAAATCATGACCAACCTTAATACGAAGGCCAAAATAACTGGCCCCGCATGGCGTCTGGCGATGGAAAAGAAGTTACCTGCCAGTATACGCTTACGCTTGTCCCTCAAAACCTTCGATACCGATGCAGAATGGGAAGCAGCACTCCGGAAGGCAGGCCGAGAAGAGGAGGAGCTAAAGGAACGGGACCACCTATTACGGGATAGACCAAAACCCGTAAAGGCTTCCTCCGACGATAAGAAACCTGACAAACCCAGGTTTAAGAAGGAGAAGCCCCAAATCAAAGGTGGTGGTCCCTCCAAGAAACGAAGACGGGAACCGGAACCCGATAAACCGGCAAAACGACCCGGCGGAGTCAATAAACAAACGCATACCAACTTCAAAAAGGCCCACGAAGGAATTCCCCAGTCCGTCATCGACGAACGAAATAAAGACGGCATATGCACTCGTTGTGGAAAGAAAAACCACGACTATAAAACATGCTGGGGACAAATTAAGGTGTCTACTACAAGGGCAGAGCGACCTACTCTCCCCATTAGACATAGGGCTAGGACGGTAGCTACGGTACACCGTCCCCGCAACATTTCCGCCGCCCAAACACCTAGAGGAAACAAACTTTGGGAACTAGGCGAAGATGAGGAAATGACTTAGGTCACCTCATATGGCACCAACGGCGACGGCGTTTGGGTAGTCGGGGTTCGTTAGGATACGAAACCGGAATCGAAATTGGGAACCCCCTGGGGCTGGGGTGAAGTTAGTGAACGGAACCAAGCACCAGCGGTATTTTCGTCTGGGTAGTCCGCCAGGGTCAGCGGGAACCAAAATAACACCTTGACCAGGCATCCCATCCATACCAGCAAGCAGGCATATTAAGTAGGGCTGTGGGTAAGAGACCTCCAGTCAGAAGGGTTGCCGAATTCATGACGATGAAATCGGCCTGAAAGACTGCGCAAGCCCACACTCTCGAACCTATCAGACCTGGAGCTGAGTTATGTTGGAAAGAGGGGATGGTTCAAGCGCCCGGACAAGAGCAGCGAATAAGCTAGTTAGTCTCTCAAGTACGCTATTTATTCCGCAGGCCTTACCCACAAGCGTTTCCACTCCCAGTTAGTTCTTAGGGTTGGTGAAGGATGGTACGGACGACCATACCACGTGACGGGATCTTAACCCCTGAAACATGGTGGAGTTGCAGGACACGTATCCGGGAAGTTGTACCAGCTGGACAGCGCCGGGGGTACCTCTATGTTGCACACACAGCTGTTTCTGGTTGGAAGATCAAACCAATCCTTAAGGGAAAAGGAATTGGAGAGGAACAATAGGTTTCGTAAGGAACCAACCTCGTTACCACCAAGGCCCTAAAGCATGAGAGAAAGGAGAGGCATCCAGCCTGAGAACTGGTCGTGCACTATCAAGTGTATCGGTGAAACGCCGAGTAGGGATTTGGAATTTTCTTTATTAATAGGAAACCAGTTTGTCTGAGGAGACCTGTATGGTCGAAACTGCGCGGGCGCGGTAACAAACATCCTAGTTGTTATCAAACCTCAGACATGTCGAAACGAAAAGACGACGGTTCGACCCCTCATCCAAAGAGACGCGCGTTTGACGCGCCAAAACCTACGCGATATGACTGTCCCGAGGGATATGCTCATATCCATGTTTTAAATCCAAACAGACAAAGATATAAAATCCGTGTTCTATTAGATTCAGGATCCAACGTGTTCCTAATCAACAAAGACCTCGTTAAGGAATTAAAAATTCCATTCACAGAAAGACCGAATCCGGTCACTATTCAAGGCTTCGATGGAGTACCATCTCCATCGGGAGGAAAATTTTATACGCGTCCATTATGGCTTGAAATTGGACGCAACAAACATTTATCCGAAGTTGCGTGCGAAATCGCAGCAGCAGGAGACTATGGGATGATTATCCCGTTTGGGTGGTGGCATTCAGAACACCCCCTATCGAACATTGGAGATCCCGACAACTGGGAATTCAAAGACCCCAAATGTAAAACTACATGTGTGGAAGAAGAAGACGAAGGAATCGCAGATATGTTCGAATACGACGAATCGGTAGCATGGGATGAGAATGCGATTCAAATTGGAAGAATCGGGACTATCGAAGATCCGAATGAAGTTAGCTTCGACTCACTCCCCAAACACTACTGGGGATTCAAGAAGCTCTTCCTACCGCAAACTTCGGCGAGGCTACCACCAAGGAGAACATTTGATCACGAAATCAAGTTAGTTGACGGAGCGAAACCATCTTGGGGACCCATCTATCCACTATCCGAGAAACAACTAAAACTCTTACGCGATTACCTCAAGGAGATGATCCGACAAGGAAAAATCAAGCGAAGTCAGTCGCCATTCGGTGCACCAATCCTTTTTACACCGAAGGCTGATGGCCGACTACGTTTGGTAGTGGATTACCGGAACTTAAATAAGATCACCATCTTAAACAAGTACCCGTTACCACTAATGTCGGAACTACGCGATCGAGTGGCAGGAGCAACCATCTTTTCAAAGATCGATTTAAAAGATGGTTATAACCTGATTCGGATAAAAGAAGGGGACGAATGGAAAACAGCCTTCCGAACAAGATACGGGCACTACGAGTACAACGTAATGCCTTTTGGACTAGCTAATGCTCCGGCAACTTTCCAAGACATGATGAACGAAGTTCTCCGAGAACATCTTGACCAAGGTGTGGTCTGCTACCTCGACGATATTCTCATCTACTCAAGAACCGAGAAAGAACATATCGAGTTGGTAAAAAAGGTTCTGCAAAAATTAGCGGATTTCCAACTTGCGATTTCAATTAAGAAATCCTTCTTCCATGTAAAAGAGGTGGAATTTTTAGGCTACATAGTAGCCGTTGATGGGGTGTCTATGAGCACCCGAAAGGTGGACTCCGTATTGGATTGGAAACCACCCAAGTCGGTTAAGGAAGTCCAGATATTCCAAGGATTTGCGAATTTTTACCGACGCTTTATAGAAAACTTCTCTAAAATCTGTGCTCCAATCACGGAAACATTGAAGGGCGATCCGAAAAAGTTCCGGTGGGGCCCGGAACAAGAGGCAGCCTTTCAGGAACTTAAGAGAAGATTTACTTCTGCCCCTATTCTACACCATTTCTTTCCCGAAAGAGAAACGGTCGTGGAAACAGACGCTAGCGACTTCGCTTTAGGATGCGTCTTATCGCAGTTTGTGGAGAAACGACTCCATCCAGTGGCGTTTCATTCCCGCAAACTAAACTCCGCGGAGCGGAATTACGAGATCCACGATAAAGAACTATTGGCGATCCTAGAAGCATTCAAAGAATGGCGCCAATACTTGGTTGGCACCGAAAAGCCAGTTACTGTCTACACCGATCACCAAAACCTCCAATATTTCCTCACCTCAAAGGTCTGGAGCGGTCGCCAGATCCGCTGGGCACAAAAGCTCGCAGACTACAATTTCAAAATTGTCTACCGCCCAGGCACCAGAGGTGGAAAACCGGATGCACTCAGTCGACGGCCGGAGTACCGTCCTGAGGAGGGAGCTGCACATCGCGAACAAGCGATCTTGAAGCCTGAACATTTCCAAATCAGTTCGGTTACGAGAACTAAGATGGGGGAAATTCGAATCTGCTTACTTGCAGGAAACCCTGAAGGCGATATATGTGCAGATGATATCCAAGAGGAACCCAAATGGAATGATCCCAATTCTGTTATTCGGGTCAAAAGGTTAGACACAAGAGCAAGGCTTCCAACCAAGGGCTCAAGAATGGCAGCAGGCCATGATCTCTACGCTCTGCAAGAAGATATAGTCCCAGCAAGGGGACAGTTAATAGTCGGAACCGGTATCGCAGTGGGATTACCGGTTGGAACATATGGAAGAATTGCTCCCAGAAGCGGGTTAGCCGTTAAAAGCGGGATTTCAACAGGTGCCGGAGTAATTGATGCAGATTACACCGGAGAACTCAAAGTTCTACTATTCAACCACCGAGATGCGGACTGTCACATCAAAGAAGGGGATCGTATCGCCCAACTAGTGATAGAAAAGATTAGTACCGCTGATATGATGGAAATAGATAACCTGGACGAAACTGAAAGAGGTACGGCGGGGTTTGGTAGCACAGATATTGCGACAAGAGCTATGACTATTCAGGAAATTGAACCGGTAGTCAGCCAGCTCCATGCGTCAAAGGATCAGAACAAACACTGGTATGACGCAGCCGAAATACCTGAACGAACCCTCATGACTAGTACTATACTAGCCCGCAAAGAATTGAAGAAATTCAATCCCGAATTTCTGGAGCAGATTCTAAAGGCCATTCCAGGTGATAAGGAATGGCTCAAGCGAAGAAAAGAGTTGGAAAATCTCCGAGACAATGACAAACCTTTCCCAAAGGATTGGACCCTAACCGATGATTTGCTGTACTATAAGCAAAGACTATTCGTACCAAATAACCAAAGCCTTTACACCACAATAGCCGAAGGATGTCACGACGCAAAGATTGCAGGACATTTCGGACAAGAAAAAACTCTCGAAATCATCATGCGAGATTTTTATTGGAAAGGCTTGGCCAATTGGGTAAACGATTATGTACGGTCATGTGACGACTGTCAACACAATAAGTCACCACGACACGCAAAATATGGGCTACTCCAACCACTATCGATACCATATGCAGCCTGGGCATCTATATCCGTGGACTTCATAACGCAGTTACCACAGAGTCAAGGATGTACCCAGATAATGGTAGTGGTTGATCGATTCACCAAGATGGCTCATTTCATCGGATTAGAGGGAACCGCTACCGCGAAAGATGTCGCTACCGCCTTCACGAAGGAGATATGGAAGCTACACGGCTTACCATCAGAGATTGTCTCAGATATGGACTCGAAGTTTGCAGGAGAATTTTGGGAATCATTGTGTAAAGCATTGGATATAAAAAGGAGGATGTCAACTGCATACCATCCACAAACGGACGGACAAACTGAAAGAACCAACCAAGTGCTGGAAGGTTACTTACGAAGTTTTGTCAATTACGATCAGGATGATTGGTATCAGCTCCTACCCCTAGCCGAACATGCCTACAACAACTCGGCAACCAATGCACACGGAATGACCCCATTCTATGCAAACTATGGGTTCCATCCTCAAACGGAATGGATGAAGGAGCGCGAAGCGCATAATCCAGGAGCAACCCTTTACGCAAACTGGATAAAAACGATTCATGAGCAAGCACGGCAATCACTCGAACAGACACGAGAAGCTATGGCCAGGTATTATGATAGAAAGGCCAAGCAACAACCAGACTTCAAACCCGGCGATAAAGTAATGTTAAACGCAAAGAATATTCGCACCCGCCGGAAGTCCAAAAAGTTAAGCCCAAAACTTTATGGACCCTTCGTGATTCTGGAAAAACGTGGAAGCCGGGCATTCAAACTCAACATATCGGATCGTTGGAATATACACCCAGTATTCCATGTATCCCTGTTAGAACCTTACAGGGAGTCGGTACGAGCAGACCGACAACAACCTCCCAGGGAACCCGAAGACATTGAAGGCGACCTACAATGGGAGATAGAAAAGATTGTAAGAAGCGAAATACGCTCTTACAGGAAAAAAGTCCGTGGCCGGTATCAACAGATACGCGAGCTGTGGTACTTCGTTAAATGGCAGGGTTGTTCCGAAGACGAGAACACTTGGGAACCTGCGACGGGAATGGATAATGCGAGGGAATTGGTGGAAGAATTTCATCGCGATAATCCGGAAATGCCACGACGGGCAGAGGAAGGACGATGAAGATAAGGTTTTCCTGCCGTGGACAAGCAAACGCGGAAGGTTTTTTACCCTGCTTTCATCGGGTCCTTAAATGATTAATGTTTAAAAATTTTTATTTAATATTTAAAATTTAATGTTTAATTTTTATTTGTACCAAAGGGGCATTCGAGGCGAAGCCCTAGAGGAGGGAGCTCATGTTAGGAGTACCCGATTCCGATAGCCTAGGAGTACCTTAGGTAGGGTAACTTTACCCGAAACCGAGAATCTTAGTCTCCAACACCCCCCTCCGGCCCCCTTACGGGGCCCGCACGTCATCATACACATTAACCTTAGTTGCGTCCTGTGACTATATGGTCACAGAATTAAAGGTGTCAGAATAACACCATATACGTCGCTGCCGTCCGTCCGACCGAAAGCTGTTCGCAGGATATATAAGAGGGGACCTCTGGCAAGATCTGAGAAGTGGAACGAAGTCAATCCGTCAACTACTCAGGGAGTTACTAGGCTTCAAAGATGTGACATCTTTGATACAGGCCGTAAGTAACGGGACGTTTTCGCACAAGGTCATGAGATGAATGTTAGGATGTTCGGAATAACGAACCAATGCATTCACATCCACCCTTCGACGATTAGAAAGAGTCCAGAGCTCCTGGAAACACTACCAAAGAAGCCAGCGAGCTTCGAGGAGTGTTGCAACTATGATAAGAGGTGTACCGCAGTTGCGGGATTTACAACCAACACAACCCGAAGGTCCACCCCCTCTACATAGAACAATCAGGAGTTGCCGACCGAGGAATTATGAGACTATTCAATAGAATGGCCTCTCCTCTACGAGAAGAGAGTCATCAGAAAGAATTCTATCGGTTAGTTGTTGGGTTATCACAACTAGAAGTCATCGGCTCCGGCATATCTGCATATGCAGTCTCGTATCAAGACTGATCCTCTTGGTAACGAAAAGAACCATTGGAGCCAACAGAGTTCGACTTGAGAACTCGGCTACAGGTCTATAGACTCTAAGGATCGGAGAATTACTACTGGTGACAAGTATGTCTCCCAGGCAGGAAATAGTAATTACCAAAGAGGGTGTGGTGGTTTTCAGGGTCTCCCGGTGTTCGCACCTTTAGGGAGAACTCGACGTTGCGAGTTAAAATTAAAGAGGTACATATTTTGTATGTTAGATAGATGTAGTCCGCGAACACTCAGACGCGGAATATAAATATCGAAGTGCCTCCCAAGCTTAAGACATCATCAAGCAACGGAGAAGAGACCTTAACAATATAATATTGTTTTTACGATTCTATCTTACTTTCTTGCACTCTTAGTAGTCATAAACGAAACGAGTTGCTTCCGAGCCTTCCTAGACAAATCTCCGTCTATACAAACGAATCTCGATTGGCCTAGACAACCATAAGTCTTTACCGGTTGTCTCCGCCTAACATATACTAAATATTAATTTCTATTATGTATTTACTTTTTTTTTTAATTTTTTTTAATTTTGCTGATAGTAGGTTGGTGGGGGGGGAGGTGGTTGTCATCGCCGAAGTTTTTCTCTGTTGAATCGCGGTTAATTTTGTCAACGTACAATACCTCTAACCCCTACGGTTAACCATAGTCTCCGTACTGTGTTCATAGCTGCTTCTAGCTGCTTCAAACAAACTTCACCATTGTACTCACGTTAAGCATCGCAAATTCAAAATTTCTCCATGCCACGAGCAGCAAATGATGAGATCATGCAGGCATTTCTTGTACGCCAGAACCACGAACTTAAGGTACGTTCCAAACTGACAATTATTTTTCTGAAATAAGAGCTAATAGTTCCTCCTATTTCTTAGTGTTGGGTGGTTGAATGCCGCTATTGTGGATGGACAAGAGCTCGCAACACTACAAGACAAATTGCGTATTTAGCACAATGTTCTCCGTATCGCCGCTCCTCCTCCGGCCCAGCCTCTGAGAATAGAATCCAGACTCTCAGCGCCCTCGATAGTACCGGACCTCATACCTTTTCCGATAATAGTAGCGTTCACGATAACCGAACCTTGGTACCTCTAACGTCTGAGAGGAAGGATATACTGCAACTGAATGCTGCATTTGCGGTATATATGGGAGCCAGACCATTCACTCTGTTGGATGATAAGTATTTTCGACAATACCTTAGTAGTCTTTCTAGCTATGTCAACTACGTTCCACCCTCCCATACAGAGTTAGCCGGACGCTTGTTAGAAAAAGCTTATGACTTAGTCCATCGGGAGGTTCTCATGATGCTGGATAATGAAGATTAACTGAATATAGTTATGGATGAAAGTGGGGATATTGCCGATCGAAGATTCATCAATATGTGTGTTGTAACACCAATTGGTGCTTTATACTACGAAACAGAAGACAGCAAGGACCAATCACAAACGGCTCAGATGTTATTTGAATAGATGATGCGACGGATAGAAGCATTAGTTGGGAGTCAGGGATGGTGGCGATTCAATTCATTTATTACAGATACATGTAATACAATGCGGGCAGTATAGTCATTAGTGGAACGCGATTCACGGACGAGGCATGTGTTTTGTATTCCAGGTGACTCCCACGGCTTACAACTTTTGATTCATGATTTACTTGATATCGATCCTTATTCAGCTCTTCTTGAAAAGGCCCAAACAATTGCACGATTCTTCCGCCGAGCTAAACTTCAGTATTCGATATTATGAAAGCATCAATGCATCCACTTTGGAAAACCAAAGGCTTTTGTTCTTGCAGTTAGTATGCGATGGGGGACTCAGACAGGCTTGATTGGTTCTGTCTTAGACAACAAAAGAGCCTTGATAAGTTATCTCAACGATGAGAGCGCCGAACCAGCACCAGATGTAAAGTCCATAATTCGGCAGACTACCTTTTGGGCTTGTTTGGATGACTTGTATACCCTGTTGGGAGGTATTTCTGAAAGACAGAAAATGTCGGAATCTACTCATGCCCATGTTGGTTGAGTTCATCAAAGCTGGATCGAAATTCATGAGCATATTGAATTTACTTGTCGGGAAGTTGGCACCTTTCAACTCAAACCGGAGGCAACTGCACGCTTATTACCAGCATTTTCCGCACGGTACCAAAAACAATGTATCCCCATTCATCTTGTTGCCTACTTCCTGGATCCGGCCTTCGTTGCAAGTGAGCAAATTCTAACCTCTGCTGAGAACGAAGTTATTATTTCCTTCCTGAAACGATATGGGTCCAGAATTGTAAGACAACAGTATGGGCAATTCCGAAGCCAGCATGGTTGTTTTTCCCATACAGGATCAGTATGGGAACTAGCTAGCTTAGCACGATCTTTTTGGCAAGAAGTCTCTATTTTTGCCCCTGAACTTGGTTGTTTGGCACTTCGTATTTTCTATACACCAGCAAATTCAGTTCCCTCTGAGCGCGCATTTTCCACATGAAATCTCTTACACGATAAGAAGCGGAACCGGTTAGGTGCAGAACGGGCCGATAAATTAAGTTTTATTCATATCAACAAGCGTATCTTGGATCGTCAACCTACGGAGATTCGAGGATGGTTAGGTAAAAGGCTTAAGGATGAGGATTTGGTAGCATATGAAGAGGACTGTATGGTGGAGGATGCTACGGAGGAGGAGCCAAGTTGGATTCATGATCTTATTATCCGCCGTGCTGATTGTTAATTCTATGCTTTACGTCTGTTCTGAATTTCATTTTACTTACTTGTTTAGAGTCTGAATCTATTGTATGTAAACTCAGACTCTTCAATTTTTGAATACACAATTTTTTTTCTATGACTGTCGGTTCACGGTACCTGGTAAGTTTACGGTAAGTTACCGTACCGTACCGTATGGTAAGGTATGGTAGCGTACCGTACGTTACCATTCGACCACTAGCGCTGTGCGAGTTCTTACGTGTGAGTTACCGGTACTGTACTTGTCGGTATGCTACCGCTCTACGAATAAACACGGTATCATACCGTAGGTTTCCATCTACAGTGGTATGATATCCGGATAGCAATAACTGTATGGGAAACGGCGCGAGGGTGAAGAGGAGTTATTTCTTGTCGGCAAGGCGCTCATACAACACATCTTTTCTGTTGTTCCTCTAACCCCTGACGAAGTTTTTCTGGATGGAGAGAATCGACGGGCGGATGAATGGATCCAGGAACTATAAATATCGGTACTGTACGAGTATCATGCTTAAGTAAATTTACTTTCCACGAGTGGAGGACCCTTTTTTTTTTTTTTTTTTTTTTGGTCCATAGCGGAATAGGGCATGTGGTGCAGGTTATCGGAAGCGACTCCGCAGAAGTACATTGTGGCCACTGATGGACAGGATGTGGCTGGATTTGTTCTTCGCCTGTCAGGTTCCACTTCCTTTGTCTTCATATTCGACTCAGCTTTGGCGTTTGATGGATGCTGTACTAATATGATGCAAAGAGGATCACCGCGGCGGGCCAGACATGCTTCACACGCAAGCCTGCAAGTGTCGGGGCTCTGGCATAGATTGTTATCGTGCTGTGGGTGCGCTGGCTTATTATGTTTTCGGAGATGCGATGGCCTCCTTAGGATGGTGATAGAGGTGATGGATATGGTGATGGCACTGTAGCTATTCCTGCACACCGAGCCCCTTCGAAATACTGAGGCCCGCGTGCGGGTATTCCTGCTTATCTCCATGGAAAGGGGGCGGTGGATGGGACGGGGCGGGGCCGGACACCGCCATTTACTCGAGTATATGCCTTTCTGTCCCCCCCCCGGAGTGTCCCCAATGTACTCGTACTCGTACTTGTAATTACGCCGGTAGCTGAGCTCGGGCGGTATGCAATCGAGGTCGCTACGGTATTCGCTCAATAGAAGGAGAAGAAAGTGTAAAAAATAAAATGTCCAACGGCGGTCGGCTATGAATCTTGTCTCTTAGTATTGCACTTAGATACAGGCGTTCGTACTGAAAGAGAACATCACGTATATCTCATCCTTAGCCCTTTCCCATCTCTTTGAAATATCGACACCTTGGGCTCATCAGGCGGCCGTGCCCATTGTTCCCATATCCATATCCCTCCTCCTGTACGAGGAACCGCAAGTTCAAGGGGCCGCTCCCACTGTTGCTCCCACAAGCGGCGGGCAATAGAGAGGAGTTGGGAGCAGCAGCAACGCTACATCATTAACCCATCCGTTCAGTCTACATCCTTCTTCTTGTCCTTCACCGCCGCGGTTCGGGTCCAATATTGTTGATCGTGCCAGTTCATCTCATAACTTTCACTTTGTGCCGTGGCTTCGCCATCGGTGGTTCGTGTTTCCAACATTTAACGGTCCCGCTCGTTTCCTTCTACGATACCAGTACTCTACTATACAATAACAATAACACTACCGCTCGGCGTCGCATCTCCTGTTCGCTGTGGCTCCCCGCAACCGTTTCCCCGTCAACTTCACAACACCTGTTTCCTATACCCCCCCCCCCTCTCCTTACCCCATCAATCCCACCACCACTTCCTGTATAGCTAAACAGTAAAAAATTATCTGACAAAGGCTCGAAAAAAATTGCTGGGGATCCTGTGCGTGCGCATCAGCTGTCGCCATGGGTAACGTGAATGGGAAGCTCGAGGATGGACCGGCCTTGTACTTGAGAGATCAATCAAGACGTATACACCCCGTATTTTTCTTTCTCCGCGTGGTTACCCCTCTGCTCTTGGGAACCCGTTTCACTCTTTCCTACCCCCCCCCCCCCTCCCAGCATTTTCTCATTGTGTACTTTTCCACTGACCCCTTCACTTTTTCAGTGGCTATCGCTTCACTAGTAATAACGAATGCACAGAAGCGAGTAATCCTGAGGATTAACCCTAGTTCCTTTCCCTGTTCTAGGATTGTTGCGAAGAAGGACCCTGGTGATGATAGCTTGGTGGAGTTTGTTCAGGTATGATACTATCACACACACCACCCCTTCCTACTCACCCCCTCCCATCTATAACGCATGCATTACATATGATGCTCGATATCTCTTTTTCGTCTAGTCCTTAATTTCCCTGTGATTTTTTAGGACCCGGACCCGAATGCGCAACCACCTTTCCTTCTTAAACTTACCAAT
Organism: Tuber indicum; assembly: GCA_006112555.1. Classification (NCBI taxonomy): domain Eukaryota; kingdom Fungi; phylum Ascomycota; class Pezizomycetes; order Pezizales; family Tuberaceae; genus Tuber; species Tuber indicum. Next base: position 14,419 of record VBSK01000013.1, read on the forward strand.
GAGGACGATTTAACATTCAACTTTACCTTTAATATCAGGCGGAAGGACGACGCCACGGGAAACATTGGGCCGGAGACCAATATCAATGGGTTGACTTTCATTGTGGCATCCAATGCTCGGGATTTGGAGAATTTGGTCACACGAGAGCTCCATTCTGACCCCAACCTGCACAAGAATCCCAATGTAAATCTAGTTGGGGACTTCTCGACGGATGGATCGAATGCCGTGCAGTTTGATTGGCAATGGCGTTGGCGGCCTCCACAAGGAATGGAAGATAGGAAGAATATGGGATGGAGGAATGCATGCAGTGTATGTGAATGTTGGGGCTCCTTAGATTGGAATCCCATGCTAAATATTGTAGTTTGTCGAGTACGATCAACGAGCGCACAAGCTTTCCACACTGGCTCAGTTCTCGTTTTGGGTTCAGAGTATGTGTCTTGCGATCAATAATTTTTAAGGGTGAGCGCTTATATGTCAGTAGATACGTCTCGAGCATGGCCGCCGTCTCCTGGTCCAAGTTCGGATTACCTGCTCTCGTCACCTCCAAAGATGCGGTCTTCCTCTGGATATTCGCCGGAGTCGAAACCAGCAGATTTGCCCCTCGAAGCGGAACCCCCCTCTCCTTTAGTCGAAGCATTTGATGGATCTACCCTTGCACCGAGCATTACCAGTACACCTTCTGTAAAAGTAGACAACTGCCCACGACCGGTGGATAGTACCATGGCGGAGGATGGTCCATTGTTTCGAGCGACCATCAAGAGTTTGGAACAAAAGACTGGTACCCTGCGTACCAAAATGAAGAAAGTACTCAAAAGGGCTGAACAGGCACGGCAAGCACAGATTGTATGCAATGATGCCGTTAACGCGTTCATGGAATCTCTACGCGATGTTGCGAGTACCGGAAATGCCTCTGGGATCCAACCGGCCCTGGATCACTACTTCGAGAGCACCTACCGCGAGATTCTTTTTTTCGAGAGGCAGAACGAGATTAGCCTTCAGAAATTAATCATTGACCCGCTCACGAAGCTCTATAACCTGGACATTAAGCAGGCGGAGGTCAAAAAGAAGGATTTTGAGGAAGAAAGTCGAGATTATTACAACTATGTAAGCCGTTACTTAGGAATTAGGAACGATTCTGCGAAGGAGAAGAAGAAGATCGAGAGCGAGACCAAATACCAAACAAAGCGGAGAGGTTTTGAGCTGAAGCGATTTGACTATTGCACCTTCATGCAAGATTTGCATGGTGGACGGAAAGAGCAGGAGGTTCTTTCTCAGCTCACTAAATTTGCAGACGCACAAGCCCGGAGTTACTTAACGACAGCGAAGAAGGTGCAAGAATTGATGCCTCAACTGGAGGCGCTGAGCTATGAGGTGAAGGAGTCGGATAAGGAGTTTCAACTGCAAAGGACTGAACGGGAGGAAAGGAGGCGTGTTTTGGAGAAGAGCAATAAGACGTATGTTGAACCAGATAATTTTGCTTCCTTCATGCCACCTCCAACACCCAACCCAACGACCGCCTCACCTAGCGAAATTCTTGGCCATAATACTGGGTTTGAAAAACTCGGTGTCGGGACAAGTAGTGTCCGCGCGGTATCCTCAGGATCAAATTCAGGTGGTGATAGAAGGGCCGAGAAGGCTCCCGAAACTGTGTTATCACACCCATCCAACGGCCTAGGGCTGTCATCAGGTTCGACCCGACTGACGGCGCCTGAACCATCTCCAGTAAATGCTGCAGCAGATAAGTTCAAGGGATTTAGGGATTTGCAAGAGAAGGAATACATTGGTAATGGCCTTGTAAACGGTGAATCGGACAGGAGAAAGGAGGGGCTTCTTTGGGCTTTAAGCAGGCCCGGAAGCCATGCGGATCCTAAGGGATTGAATAAGCAAGCGTGGCATAAGTATGTTTGGCTAAGGATCTAAGGGAGTTCAACGACATGTGCTGACATTGGGTATCTAGATACTGGGTTGTCTTAGCTGGTGGACAGTTGTGTGAGTATTCAAACTGGAAACAGAAGTTGGACCTCCACAATGATCCAATCAACCTCAAGATGGCGTCGGTACGGGAAGCTCGAGGAGCCGAGAGACGATTTTGCTTCGAGATTGTCACACCGCAATACAAGCGGGTATACCAAGCAACTTCCGAGGAAGATATGAATAACTGGATATCGGCAATCAATAATGCAGTCAAGAGCACTATTGAGGGCGGTGGCTCTGTGCGAAATTTTGATACATCCTATGTTGAGAATGATGCTGGGCCTGACAAATTGAAGAATATAACAACGGCCCTCACCGGAAAGAGTCCTCATTACTATCACTCGGTTCATGGGACTAATCCAATGTCTCATGCATCGGCATCAAATGCCAACATGAATCGTCGCACGACGGTTGGCGCGAGGCCAATCAATGTTCGGCGGAATAGCAGCAATTTTAATGAAGATCCAGAGAAATTGCTCCAGATGGTTAGAGAAGCGGATTCTACCAACAATTACTGTGCGGATTGCCAAAGTCAGATGAAGACCGAATGGGTGTCGATAAACCTGGGTGTAGTTTTGTGTATTGGTATGTTATTCGTGAAGCAATAGCTGAGCATGGTTAACTTGTTTTACAGAGTGCAGTGGTTTACATCGCTCACTTGGTACACATATATCCAAGGTTCGGTCGCTGACATTGGACGTCACCTCTTTTACGCCGGACTTGGTCGAGTTGCTCTGCCAAGTAGGGAATAAGAACTCAAACTCTATATGGGAGGCTAAATTTGATGCCGCCCATCGCCCGGATCCGCGATCCTCCTCCAGAGAGCAGAGACTAAAGTTTATTACGTCTAAATATGTCGATCGAGCTTTTGTGCAGTCACTGTCACCGACACTCTCTCAATACGCATCACCGGACGAGTCAATCCTGGCTGCGGTAAAGAACAACGATCTCCAGGGCACCCTTTACGCACTCGCTTTGCACGGAAGTCCTAACACCATCGATCCGGCCACAGGCCTGCACGTAATATTCCTTGCTCTCCAGGCCGCCGATCCAGCACCTGCTGTTCTAGGTAGCGAACTGGTTGCGCCCTCAACAAACCTCTCATCCGTAACATTTCCACTAGCAGAACTGCTAATCCAGAACGGTGGAGAAATCACATCTAATATCCCAAGCTCCGGCCTGTCACTGGCGGCAAAGCACTACCTCTCCCAGAAGACTGCGAAGAGATCTGGTGCGCCCACGGAGACTGCTCCTTCAAATGCTACCACCTCATCAAAACACGGCCACCAATCCTCTAGTGGCGAGTTTTACGATCCCCCGGCCATGCTCCGAGAGCGTCAGCAACGCGAGAAGGAGCGCTTGCAAAAACGTGTTTCGTCCGGCGGTCGTCTAGTTCGTGCGGCACAATTGGAACGATGATGTCGAAGAATGGAGAGAACGAGGAAAAAATCAAATATTCTTTGTACCATGGTTGATTGATTGGAGTCTAGGTTTTCTCTTCACTTTTGTTGTTATTCTTTTCTTTTCTTTTTTTCTTTTCACTTCACTTTTCACTTTTCGCTTTACTTAGTTCGATACTTGTCACCCTTCTGTCTGTTTGGGTTTCGCCAACGAAGATGGTCTAATAGTTGATACTTGGTCTCTGGTGGTGGATGGCGGGTGGGTGTGAGAGAAGAACTCTCGCTAGTGATTGTAAAGCTTCTCTCTCTCTCTCTCTTTTGTGATGTGATGTCGTTCGGAATTAATGATTGATATGGAGTGGCTGGGTGACGTGAGATCAGATGGGGGGTTTGGTGGGCAATAGCTTAGGTACCTGTGTTCTTGAAAGGGGTTTTATTTTTGTGTTTTTTCTTTCTGTTTTTTCTCTTCCCCCTCCTGATTGGCTGGTTAATTGGTTGGTTGGCTGGGCGTGAAATGTGTCATGATAGATAATACTGAGCGGCGTAAGCGTGAGGGGAGAGGGGATATATAGCGGTTTGTTGGTACAGTAATGATAAAGGAACAAATGCGACAGGGATTTGCTGCGTTGGTTCCCCCCCGATGATGTCCGTTGAGATCGATTACAGTACGAGTAGTCTACTCGTATCTTCGCTTTTGATGTTGTGAATGGGGTTAGTCTAATGATGGTTAGTTGGAGTGAATGTGAATGTGTATCGTATCAAGTCTTGGCGTTACGGTCATCGGGCGTCACTCGACTGGTAAATGGTCACTAGTCAGTAGATGCTCCAAGGCGCCTAAGAGCGGCAGCTTGAGGCCATATGCCAGTACTCGAGCAGAGATTCCTGGGGCCAGATATTTCTCTTCTGGCTAGACGCATCCCATACTTTTTGTGTCAACGACTGCGGGCTTAGCATTTCGGTAAATCTATTCAAAATAATGCAATGGTTGTTTCCACCAAGGGGGCATTGTGCGAAATGGGCTTTTTTTTTTTCAGAGCCAGGAAGAGAAGTAAATTTTTTTTTGCGGAACCCGCTGAGCTCTATCACAAATGATATGGGCAAAGACGACATTGTGTTCAAGACGCCTAGTACCAATTTCTCCCCTCTTCTCATACTAAAATAGCCTAGATTTACAAGGATGCAGCACAATTTGCAGTCCATGGCCCCTTCAGTTGCTAGAAAATGGCGGTATGAGATGATATGACGATGGCGATGTGATGCCGTTAAAACTGGTCGCGAGTACACAGTACCGTCGTCCCTCAAGAGCAGGGATAAGTCAAGTGCCCTTATGATACGATTTTTAGGATTGTTACTAATACCGGTATGGCATGATGGATTGTCAGCGACTGACTGACCGGGATCTGACCCGTGAGACCGACCTCTCCTCATATAGTGCTCCCCGTTATATAGAAAGCTTATTATAGTTGTCATCATTAAGGTTGTGCTGAGAGTTCGCAAAATTCCTTATTGTCATGTACCGATGAATTTGGTTCCCCCCTCTCGCCTCCCGTGGCAGAATATTCGGCGTGTTTGCCTTCCGCTCGTGTTGGCGATTGTGTTTTTTTGACTACTGTAAGTAGGGATTTGAGGGCGAGAGATTGTGTGTGTGGGGGGGAGGGGTTGTCTTGTTTTTCAATAGTTGGGCGGTGGTGTTCCCTTCTGGGGGATGGGGGGGGGGGTTGTAACTGTGATGACGGTAAACTTGGTTATTGTATGAAGGGGCGTTGGTGATGCTTTATAATTATCATATATCGCCGTACCAGGGGGAGCATCAGCGTTTGGCCGTTGCGCGGTTTGCGAAATTTGGTGACATGGGTATAGGTGTCATGTGTAGAGTACAGTGCTATCTGTCGGGTGCGGGCGCTGTACTGTTCCCCCCTCATTGATGGGATCGCATAGGGTGCGAAGTCAAGACTAAAGAAAGGACAAGGGAGATGTAAACTGGGGGCCGCAGTCCCGTCACTTCCCTTTTTTGCTGCCCGCTTCCGCCATCTGGACATCAAAGACCTTTACAGACAGAAATAGCCGTCACGACCCAAGGACACCACTTCCGTGAATATATCACATCTAAAGTGCCGCGGCAAGTGCTGGACATCACGCTTCACTTTATCTATCTACTGTGGGTATACAATCACTTTGGCGGAAAGAAGGAAAGAGAGAAGGGAAAACGGAGTAGGGTAAAAAACACTTTATTTATCACCCTAATTACCAAAAGGCTACTATACAAGAGTAGCTGCGTGTCATAGATAAGAGGATATGTGCGATTTCAAACATTCAAGGTCGGGCTCCCGTCCGTCCGTTCGTCCGTCCCGCTTTTCCACAAAAAGAGCAAGGCAAGATGTCTGGGTGTCCAGGCCAGACCCTCCTGCGAAGCAAGGAAAAGATGAGAAGGGAAGATTAGAGAAGAGTAAGAAACTAGCCCTCGGGGCGCGGGTGAATGTCGAATCCGTTTCGACGATCCAATCTCGCCTAAGGGGGGAATAAAGGTACATATAAAAATATAGATGTGAGAGTGGGAGTGATATGAAATAAGAGTGGAGATGAAACGAAATGAGTAAAAGGAAAAACCCGCGCTCCGTCGTTTTCTGTTCTGATCGTCTCTTTTTCGTTTTTTTTTTGGAGAGGTATCATAGGTAGATAAATTCCCGTATAGTGTCTGCCATTGCCTTCATTGCGTCTCGATAAGTGGATAAATAAATAGATAAACAAGTAGATATGAGAATCCGGTAAGCATCAAGGTCCGCCGGATTTCCCGATACATGTACGGCAAGTGCCAAAGAAAGGTAAGGGAGGAGGTAAGGATAGTGGATGGAGATCACGAAATTGTGAATTAAAAAAGAGGAAAATTTGACCGGGGCGGTGGGAAGAAAGCGGGGTTGGTGTCGAGTATCATTCCGAAAAATCCACTTCTGGTTGTCAGGTCTGGCTGGCTGGAACGGCACTGGGGTGGTGTTGGTGGTAATGATGAAAATTGTTCGATAATGGTGATGTTTTGTGATGTTGGATGGTTTCTGTTTCGGTTTGCGGGGGTTGTTCCGGGGAAGATAGGGATTGGTTTGTTATGTTCACGTCGGAGGAGGGGGGGCGTGTGAGGAAATTATTCCTTATAAAAGCTGCCAATCGGCTGAAAGCGAACTGGCTCTGGCGCCGCATCACGTTTGCTGAGGGTGTAGGCTGGCGGGCCCGCTCTGGTGTATATAACGTCAATCAATAGCCCACCATAGAAACAGGAGGAGGAGAATAAGGGGAGATACCTTGGATGCCAGGCTTCGGCAGAGCGTCTGTATGCACCGCGGCCAGGCCTATGACAGCTAAGTAAGCGCTGGTTAAATCTTGGACATGATTTGTCACTCGGGGTGGCACGGAATTTACCTTGGGGTCCAGGGTCTGGCGTTGCGTCTGTATGCTCCACGGCCGGGTCTAAGGATGCCAGTTAGTTGGTATTTTGTCCAAGCTATTGAGTACGTGGGACGGTTATATACCTTGGAGTCCACGGGATGGCTTCGGGTTCTGCCTCTGGGTCGGGTTCTGCATTGCGTTTTTGCCAGATAGCCATGGGGGCTCCGGGTCTTGGGTGCCATGCCTCGGCTTCGGCCTCTGGCTCACGCCTGTAGACCCCGCGGTTGCCGTTTACCTCCCAGGGGATGGGCTCAGAGAGGGCGGCGCTGAGGAGTGTTGCGAGGAAGAGGATGGTGACTTTCATATTTTTTTATCTTTTTTACTATTTTTTATCTTTTTTTTTTTGATTTGGTCGTGAGGGAGTCTGTATGGCGAAGGAATGACTAGTTTCTTCAGCGAGGGAGGAACGCAAAAAGAAGGGGAGTATGGGTAAGGATCAGAGGAGGCGTACTTTATACTAGCAAGAGGAATAAAGAGTTAGAATCCCGAGGTGTGTGCATGTGTCGATAGTCAGATGTGCCGGCTCGGCATGAGATATCTGGAAGGAAGGTGTGTAGCATTATGTCGAAGGAATCAGAGCTGGTGAAAGAGAGATAAAGGCTCTCGGCACTGTTTGGTGGGTTTCATGGCTATTGAGACAATCTATCGGTGGGGGTCGAACTGACCGGGAGACTTCAATACTGTGGTCAATGGGGGCAAAATGTTGCGTCTTTGGGCCTATAGAATTTTATGGATGCATAGTCATTGAGCACGAGTCCATACTCCACTGTCAAACAGGTGTGTAACACTTCTCAATGAATGAAAGAAACAATTGAGCAAAGCACCCTTGATAACCATTGACAATTGGTAATTACCGGTGTTGCCTATGGGATAGGTTGGGCTTGGTCGACCATTGAGAACCATATTGGTACTAGGGCTCGCTAGGGGTTGTATCTAGGGCGATAGTATGGTAACCAAAACGACATGTGCGCTAACTGCATATGGGTTTCAATAACATCGATAGTAAATAAGGTCACAAAGGAATCCTGGGCATTAGCATTGAAATTATCACCCACGTCCCTAAAATATCACAAGTTTTCAAGGCTGGATAATTAGTTGAAGCTTGTGCTTGCTGTTTTGGGGGTATAACTATTATTGTTTCAGACCGCCCAAAAGACAGTCCACATTGCCTGTGCGAGGAGCAGTGCCGTGGCGTGAACGGGTTACGAGCGTAGCCAAAACGAATCTGCCCCTCCCCCCCACAGCTCTTGTGACTTCTTGGGCGTAGTGATAATTCAGACAGTCTCATTGATTAAAGAATTAGGTTTCCGGCGCAAAAATAAGGCTCCTGGTGTTTTTATCTGCAGGCTTGGTCGGCGGTCGGGGTTTCTGACGAGCCCTGCGGGTGTTAGAGGTTGGAACAGTGCGAGTGCCGACGCATAGTGCCCTATCAAAGTGCCTGGTATTCCAGCATACTAGCATCCCCCTCGCGTCTACCGTCTCTATAGTAATCTTGGAGTATTTAAAGAACTTTAGTTTTAAAGAAGTTGTTGAACAATCAAGAGGATTTTTTAGTACTCTATAGGAGATTAGGTCACAGGTTGTTGGAGATTAGATCCGTAGAGGGTATTAGATCCGTAGACGATAAGATCGAATTTTTGAGAGAGGATGTTCCAGTATACATAATAAGACAAGTAGCCCAGGGATCTGCAAAAAAAACAAAAACAATGTCTTTAATTTCATGAAAGAGCGTTCCCCCCAATGCTCAAGGACACGATATCTCCAACCAGGTGGTTCTAGAGCGGCCAAAGGAGAGGTGAGGTTTCAGTATCCAAAAAAACGGTAGTAGTATTTATGGATATAATACATGACACTCGATTGTATGTATTCATTCTGCAACCTGGGCTCCTCTAAGGCTCAATTATATGACGATAACGCAAAAGCTGCACCAAAAGATACCCTACAAGTGCGATCAGCAGAAAAACTTCTCTAAATCTCACGCTAGTACTAAGAGAGCAGACCCAAACTCAAAAATACTTACTTAAACGCCATATTTCTTGTAATAAGATCTTTCAGATCAATATTCTTCGTCCACCTAGACAAACGTTTATACGGAATGACATGAAACCCTTTCATGGCCAGAAACTGAAACCAATCCGTTAGCATACTTGACTGTTAGGGAATACCAGCCCTAAATAATTTCTGCTTTGTTCGATACCTCAACAAGCAACAGCAAACTCCCGAATATCAAGGCGATCGATTTGCTAAACCTGCAAATAGCTAGTCCAGCAGCGAGCCCGATAAAAGACCCGGATGCAACTTGACGATAGATCAAAGGGGAGAAGGTAGTCCGGGGTTTAGTTGCCAATTGTGACTGATTATTGGGAGCCCTGGCGAATTCCCAATCGTGGGACTCGCAATGAACATGGCAGATAATAGAGTTAGGAGACCGCAGTGTGTACGCAGCGAGCCCCAGGAAGGCTGTTGATGGGAAAATAAATCGTGAGACCATTGATTATTCGGATGTTTGCTCTCTATGTCGAGAAATTTGATGCTGAGGGAAATTTTCGAGGTTGGGTTGAGGCTCCGGGGGATGACGTCGATCGGCACACGTCCTCGGGTGTCTGTTCCAGCAAACGTCGGCTGAACATGGATCAGACGGGATCGGTTTAGGGCGAGGAACTGGAAAACAAAAGTTTCACAATGCTATTGTTTAATTACTTTGCCATTGACTGTCAGATTCAAAGAGATATCGCGCATGGACTGAATCGATATGCAGATTCACTATTATCCTGAAAATATAAGGAAAAACATTGATTCAATGAATTGCATTTAGGCTCCGTTGTTGCTATCCAATACTTTAAAAAACGAAATAATTGGGAATGGCGCTAGAACATTGGAGTGGCCTCTCCTACTAAGGTCTATTGTATTTTTTATTTTTATTTGTCTTAGCTGAGGGCTAAGGTTCCGTTCGGTTAACTATGGACCGTTGACCTGCCGTTCCAGACAAGACCATTCACAGCTGTACCGTAAGGTACCGTAAGGTACTCGTAATGTCCTGAGGTCTGTGGGCGCGACCAGGTTTGCATTAGCGTGAATTAGTGTGCACTAGGAGGTTTTTGGGTAATTGGAGTGGCGCAGACAATATATACTCGAGTATCATACTGGAATACTTATTCTTATATCAACAATAATATATTATTTCCCTCCATTACTTTAGGCCATGTTCGGCGCGTCACAATAAAAATATATCATAATAAAAGTTGTAAATGGCATATATTCTAAAATAAATTTATGGCATATTTCAGAAATATATAGGTGTTCGTTTGGGCAAACACAAAATAAATAAATATGCCAAGAAAATTCATACCCTATTATTGTTGCTGTCAAAGTAGGGTTAAAAACACTGTTTGAAAATAAAAAAGGCTCATGGTATCATATCAATCTCAATGGAACATTACACTTCTCAGATAAACAGCATATACACAACTTGAAACAATACAAATATACCTCCCACAATATGGGAAATAGTGTGTAGGTTGAAGACACTAAATGATTTCTTATAGAAGTACTACTGCAATGAGTAGAAGGTGGAGACAGAAGTGAAAATGGCTCTTTACTCTTCATTATCAGTTTCAAAATCAGAGTCCAAGCTACTCTTATGACTGGTGGTATTTTGGTTCATTACTTGTACATAATAGAATAATAGAGTAAATCTTGTATCATATTACACTTTATAATTATGTTTGTTCCCATATTTCTTTTTCTTCCATTCTGCACATTACTCGAGATACTTGAGATGTCTTTATTCCGAAATCAAATTTCGCATTCTTTCTTTACTTACTCGGATGCACTATATTCCGTTCCTCCGTTTGAGCATTTTATCAGCAAAGTGAACCACTTGATCAATGTATTATTATCCTTCTAGCTAGGTGAAAATCCTTCCTAGAGTATCCATCAATCGCCCTAACAGATCCTGCTTAAGTTGTCTAATTACATAGTCAAGCTCTCCAAGCAACGAACTGCCAAGCTCTAGTATAGTAGCTCTTCCAGCATCATAGTCCTATCCGCCCAAGAACGGGTCTGGATGACAAAAGACGTGACATGTCTTGCCTTCAGACGGAACTAGCCGGCCTTGGCACTGCCCCCTCCTGTCCCGGGACTAGCAGCTAGCGCACTCGGAAGGAGCACTGTATCCCACCATCCACGTTCGCACATCCTGTTAAATTATACCCCCCCCACCCCCGCTTGCCTCCCACACACAATACCATTAATTTTCACAGTGCGTGAAAATCCCCCCACACATCCAAAAATCTCAACGACAGTCTCATTCTCGCAGTCACATCGCTTTTCACTCCTCCCTACTAAGGGTAGTCTATACAATTGTAAGTGCTCCCTTGGGAATCAAAAGAACTTAGGCGAACTCGCTTAGCCCCAACGAAAACCGCCTGGGAGACATTAGCGATAAGCGATATCTCAACCCAATGATGGAAATGTATTTTGCTGATGATTTTCCGTTGTCACCATTCCTGCTGTTAGGTTGCGAGGTGGCCTCAGAGTCGTTACTTTCCCACAGATGGATGTAGATATGCGCCTGATAGAGGCCCTTGGAGGGCACCACGGACATCATCTCCAAAATCCAGTTCCTGCACAAACCGGGTCAAACAGATTCTCTGAATTTGCCTCCGCCGTTAGCGGATTGACGAACTTAATCCGATCAAATTACCAAACCCCCCAGGGAAGTTGCGATTCATCGTACCCGAGCGGGCATCTATCACAGGACCATTCCAACCGCCCCCAGACATCCCAGCCCGCAGCTACCTTGCAGATCGGTTTAAGCGATCATGCAATCTTGCAATCTCTTAGACTGGACGATGATAGTCTACGAGAATTTTTAGGGTGCAATCTCAGTTCCGCTGCCTCTACACAGGAGGGCTTGCAGAATAAAGACGGGACTGAAAACAATCCTCATCCCCAAGGCTCCGAGAGCTTGGGTATTGGTAGAAACTCCCATGATGAAACATTGGCTGAGATGCAACTAGCCATAGCGGAGCTTTCCCAACCAGCAACCAGAGTCAACTCCCCACCATCCTCCATCCATGGTCCGGGCTCATTTTCTGAATATTCGGACACCTCACCAGCCGCCCGCCCTGATGGCCTAACTAGAGAGGACGGTCAGTCTACGGGCCCGGCGCCGTGCAGAGGTAACTCTCAGGCTTTGGAGATGAGCCCGGTAATGGATGTTCAGTCCCCCCAATCGCCAACCCGAAATAGCATGGGGCGGGCCCGAAATTCGGTCAGCAGCAGCTCGAAGGCACGGCAAGATGATCTTTATGAAGACCCTGCGAAAGCTGCGGAACGAGAGCGTGTCCGAGGCGAGAACAGAGTTAGGAAGAAGCGATGGAGAGAGTCTAACCAAGATCGAAGTAAGTGTGTCCCTCGACCGTCTTCCAAGTCTATCAGTACTAGCTTCATCCAAATACGTTCCCCCGCCTTCTCTCCCTATTTATCCGAATTATCATACTTGATATTTCCCAGAGTTTGCCCAAAATACGATTTATTCCTTTGTAGCTAATTCTCGTGTTAATAGACAAGGACAATGACCTTCGATGCCGAGTGACCAAGAGAGGGAACAAGCTCTGGGGACCAGGAGACAGCGAAGAGAAGAGATTATGGATGAAGCACGAGTTCACCCGACGCCGTGCGAAGCGTGAAGCCAAGGAAAGAGCACGTGCAGCCGACGAGACCGGGTTGAATATGGGCGCTGGCTCTTCTAGTGTTTTTCAAGCTTACAATTCGAGTCCACCTCCCCCCATGTCGGCCACCAACACAAGTCCAATTTTCGGCAATTTTCAAAGACCCTTTCCGATCAGCCAAGAAGCTGCGACACGCGTGGCCTTAAAGAACCTTGTTTCCCTTCTACATCCCCCTAATGCCACACTTCAGAATGCCACACTTCAGAATGCCACACTTCAGAATCTGGATGCAACAAAACCCCAAGGCTTCCAAGCAGCTCCTTGCGGTAGTGGTCAAGGCCAACCATGTGACGACCTTCGTGGTCAACGGCTAGGGCCCCACCAACCAACGGAGATACAAAACATCGCCCCAGACACCGGCAGTGATTGCGATAATGGAAATCCGCCCACCTTAGAAGGGGTAGCGTGGCCTGCACCTGAAGAAACCACCCTCGCCTACCATGATTCTTCGCAGGGCAGTGAGATGGTGGCTGCTCTGCGAATGAGATTTGATGCCCCCACAAGTGCGACAGCTGGCAGTGAATCTCCAAAACCACTGGAATCCCCCATTCCTCGGTGGCCAGGCACTGGTAAAGACAAAAGCGGTTTCTTTGAGACAGTTGAAGTTAAAACTGAGCTGTCTGAGGTACCTCTGGAAGCCCTACAATCCACTGAACGGCTCCAAAACACACAAAGTGTAGCCCTTGTGACCTCGCACCGGGTGATCGAAAGTGTCACCGAGGGGCTCTCGGGCTCTGATGCCGACGCCTCACTCCCCACAAATGCGGATGGGGAACCTGATATGAATGATGAGGCTCTTGAGAGGCTTGTTGCTGAAAGTGGACTCCATATGGACGAACTACTGTCCGGTGTAATGGAGCCGGAGGCGTTCACTACCTCAGAATCATCTCAACCAAGTGTAGCTCAGAGAGGGCATGGAGATATTGGAGACCTTGTGGGCCATGGCTCCGAAGAGTCAATGTCACTAGACCAGATTAATGCACTTCTCGGATATTTGACGGAAAACATGGATCTCGGCGAACCCGTCAACACTAGCTCGCCTCATTCCACCAATCTAGTCTCTCACGACCAGGTCGCGGACCTCACACAAGATACCATCGCAGCATCCACCAACAATTGGCGTAACCGCCAATACCCCTCAGCACCATCGGCCAACACCATCTCCCGCGGAACAAAGCGATGCTCGCCAGACGACTCCTCTTCCCTACCCAAACGGATCTGCAAGCCTCCCCAGAGCCCCATAGCTCTCACTCAACTTCAAGCGATCCTCCAATCTTCAAATCATAGTCAACCTATCTCGCGCCATTATGTCAGCTCCTCCTATGCCTCCAGCTTCGGTAATAGCGAAAATATGAATAAGCGCCTGATGAAGCCGCCCCCATACCGCCCTGCCTCCAAACCACCATCCATTGGCATCACTACTGGTCCCGGATCCGCGGCGACCATTCATGCAAAGTCAAATGAGCATGAGAAGAAGGTCAAGTCTATGGGATTCCCTCCTCTAATGGCCGGGATGAAGCCTAAATAACCCTCGCCTTGGTCCTCCCCTATCCATTCTACTTTACTATCCAATTCTATGCATGTATGGGTATTATCACCCTTCTGAAAAAGTCATTTTCTGCATTTCCCGCCTTAGTTTTTTTAACCCCTACTTTATTGCCTTTGGCTCCTCTGTTTTATCTGCCTGGCGTTTGATGTTACTCCTTTCTACTATTCCCCCACTACTATCCCTATTTTTCTCCAGCTTCAATTGTTTGCGTTAGATTCTACGCAAAAAAGTTACTCAATATTCATGCTCACTTTCTAATTCACTTAATTTCCCTTTCCCTTTCCCCTCTCCTATCATGTCATGTCACTCATCGATAAGTGTGTAGATAAAAGTTTACCTGTTTTTTTGTTTCCCTCTTCCCTTCATATTTTCCCTATATTCTTCTCCCTTTATACTCACTCACCTGACCCCCTCCACCTTCGTGTATGGCTTATCCCATCACCCCTCCCCCCCCCCCACCCCTCCCCCCTATCACGAAAACTACAACGGTCAGGCCCTTCCCGTCAATGATAAATTCTTGTTTTTTCCTGTTTTTTCTTCCCTTTTTTTCCTCCTTTTCGGTCCGGGATTTGGCGCTGGGTGGAATAAAAAAAGCTTGGCGGGAGATCCTTTTTCTTTATTTACCTCCTCCTTTCCTTTTTGCGTTGTTTATCTGGAGCTCTGGTACGGTACGCATGTCATGTGGTACGACTTCACGAGGTTATGACCTGTACTATTAAGTAGGCGGCGGTGGAAATTTATGTTCTGTTAACAGTGAGAGTGGGTGAGATGGTGGAAGCAGGGAATGGGTATCATAGTGTGGAAAGTGGGATGGTTTGGCATAGCCGTTGGTCAATTACGAAGTTGAGTTGAGTGGAGTTGGATAAATCCCCATAATAATAGTAAATCATCAGACCAGACTTTTATAGGTTCCATCCCGCAAACTCATCTAACAAACAAATAAATGAATAGAACTCTTGGACCTTCCCCCCTCCCTTACCACCCATCCATTTGTTCATTCATCCACCTCCCAATAAAACAAGAAAGGGAAATAAAACCCCCATTCGCTTACCTACTCCCACAAGTCCAATCTCCCCTCCCTCCTCCCACCCCTTAACTTTTCCGTCTTCCATCCGCGGTTATCATCCTCATACCTCGGCAGCCCCATACCAACCCCCACTTCCCGGCCATACACAGAACGAACAGTCTGGTACTCTGGAACACCAGTATAATAAAAAAAACCCCTACCACCGCTAGCAGCAGATACCTCTGAACACTGACCCCCACTGACTTCGCTACTACTAACGCGGCGGCGGCGGAGGATGAACAAGTGGCATATGATGGGGATAGACATGAATGCGAAGATGACAGCCAGGCCCACGAACAACATTCCGAAGCCTAGAGTCGGGTTAGGGGGGTTAGCGGCTGACTTTTATTAATAGAATAGGTGATAGGGTAGAGTACCACTTAAAGAATTATTGACAGGAGTGGCGGGAAAACCACGTCCGCCAACTAAAGGCGCCACCGAAGCGGGTGGGAGGGCACTGCGTAGTTCGCTGCTGACATTACCCCCGGAATTTCTCACGTCTTCCGGCACGAGTTCCATAATCGACCTTCTTCGGGAGCGCCTGCGCGCATTGGGGGTGCGGACAGGGGGATCCTCGCTGGGCTTGTCCAGGAGGACGTATGACTCCTCGTCCGCTCCGCCGATGGGGATGCTGGGGCTTCCCTCGCCTATGGACTCAGCCTGCACTTGGTCCTTGCCCAGGCCAAGCATACGGGCTAGGCGGGTTATTGCGGTTGCCACGGCGTTGGTCCTGGCTTCTCGGTCTTTCTCGTCGGCCTCGGGGTAGAAGGGAGGCGGTGGGGGTGCCATCCCGATTATTTTTTGATAAGGATCTTTGTGTTTGCTTCGGGTGTAAATCCTTTTGAAAGGAGGGGAAGCTGGGAACAGAGGGGCATGTTCTAGATTATATGTATAAATATTCAATAAAGTAACGGAAGAAATCGTGGCTTTTTCCTCTTTTCTCTCCCTAATTCCGGACAAAGTCCCTCTCGGATGGCCACGTTTTGCTTGACGTCAATGTGTGAGTGGGGGGGTGGACTGACAGAGAAAATGTTTTCTCAGTAAAAAGAACACAAAAACCGAGCGATTAACAATACAGTGCCACCCCAACAAAAACGTATGCTTTTAAACCCAGAACCATCGAGTAAAATATCAGCCCTCACTCAAAATCACTCGAACAGCATCAGAATGCCAAGACGAGTGACTTTTCATGACGAAACCGATTGTCACAAATCCAAAAAAGCGAGCTCCAAAGTATTGCATATCATTTCCCCCATCATACTTCCAAACCGACGGTACAGGCGTCCACAAAGCTCATCTCTCGACCAAAAATCGGGTTTCTCCACGCACGATATAACGCAATCCTGCCTGTCAAGCCGATGATCAAGGGATATAATTAGCCGTGATAACTTCCTCGCCGTAATTTCCCTCCCCTCCAACCTAAACTACACACGGTCGGACCCACTCAAGTATTATTTCCCTGCCCGGAGAAAGAAAGGGAGGAAAACCCTTCCCGATCGCACGTGGCTAAAGTTAATACGATGCCTTTAGCGGGGGTTCACGGAGCCGGGAGAACCTGAACACATCTTCTTTTTCTTCGGTGCTCCGAGGTAGTGAACGCAATGCGGTGATTTCAGCACCTTTTGGCGAGAAGTGGAGGAAAGGTGGCCTTTTAGAACATAACCCGCTCGTGTAGAATCACGTGAAGTAATTTACCGCCAACAGGCACTCAGGTAAGTATACGGATGCTAGTGCCCGTCGTGATTCGTGGCCAAGAAGAATTCGTGAGATCACCACAGCATCATTATTCGTACATTCAAGCACTTTGTTATCAGATAGGCATCGGGCGCCACAAACACCTTCCACAGGAGCGAAGCTGTCCCTAATACAGTCACTGGAGTGTGGAGAATCCTCCTGTGCTCAGGAAGGGTGGCGTCCTGTTGGAAAAAGTACGAACTCGATGGATACACTCTAGCTTCAATATCTGAGCAGGTAAACCCCATCATCCAGCACCTATTATAGGCACCGGAAACACCTAGACTAACAGCTCAAGTTATCATACTACAGTTTTTTGTGGTCTCTGCATTTCCCAACCTTCTTCCATTTGCCCCTGGTATCAAATGTCCAAGTGCAAAACCCGTGATTGGGTGCAAGGCGGATCGGGCCCCTACTCAGCCTGAAGTATCAGATGACCCACTTCCTCCCCCAGATCCCTCATCCTCCCCGCAACCAAGACCCCCCTCCTCCACAATCGCCAAGGTTTCCCAGTGCATCAATTTCGAGTAAATTACTCGTACTGCTCCCAATAACTATTTAACTTGCATAAGTGGCTCAAGACGCCTCTGGCGAGGAAGGTTATCCTTAATATCACCCTCCGGTATTACATCACAGGACCCCACCACGCGGCCAGAAGACACGAAATCTGCTCTAGTCTAACTACAATAAAAGACAGAGTAGAAGATACACTGAATGCTGGACGACCAAGAGATGTCCAAAACCCATAGATGAGGAAGCGCATAGCCCACATAGAGGGTGCTAGAAAATTCAACCCCGCCTCAATATTTCGAGGATATTGAGCAATCGGCTCAAAGGGAACACGCCATAGATGGTGAAAGGCTCAGAGAGAGTAGTGCAAACCGACTGAATCCAACAGTGATCAAGAGCATCATGCTTTGAGGGGATAAGGAGGGCGAGTTTTCAGCTCTTCAGAAATATACAGGATACCTCTGAACCTGCAACCCTAAGGGGGCAGAACAATGACGACACATCACCCAAGCCAATTGACAGAAAGCCAGGAATGGCTTCACAGCCAGAACAGCCTCTCAAACCACAGTACGCGATTCCAAACTCGACCGGATGATCTCTCTCTAAGGGTTAGATCTTCGAAGCCCGTACGCAGAGAGGGAGAAGCGGATCCTTACGCCCAACGATCACGAAAAGCGAGTGGTAATATCATACGAGCTTAGGTGGGAGGCCCACCCCCTTCCACTCTTTTAACTCTCCAACATCTCCCACAGCCACGAACAGTACCTCCATTAACTCTCCTTTGGAAGCTCCAAAGCTACCGAGAGCTTCGGGAGAGTCAAGTGGATCCAATCGCCCAGAACCCATATCTATCAACCCACGTCTTCGCCCTGGCATTTCCACATCTTAACTCCCGCCGTGCAATGTCTCTCCAGCAGCAGCACCAAGAAATAGAGTCTATCAGCAAGTTTCCCCAGCCAGGCCAACACTCTACTTTATCTCCAGTCACCCAGAAGTCACCCAACAAACTCCGCTTCAATAACATACTAACCCTCAGATCCTTCGCACTCTGTCAAGATTCCCGCAATATTCAGGGGCACTCCCTTATCGGCTATCCCGCTGCTGAGGACAATCTCTCCCTAGCACCGCGCTCTTCGTCCTCTTTATCAACCGCAAAAATGGTAATTCAGCAGGCCAGGAAACCCCCTCCACGGCAACCACCACCTCCACGGCAACCACCACTCTTACTCCACTCAGTAAAACAATTGACGCTAACTCCCCCAAAGATGATACCCCCAACAAAATACAATCACTAGACAAAAGCGTTGGCGAAACAGTTTCCATTTACCTCTTGAATGGGCCCCTCCCCACACAGATACCAATTGCGGAATACCATCCCCCCAATAGCACCGCAGCCTCGGGCAAAGTGAAACTTCGTCTCGCCAAGATTCTATCTAGTGACCAGACATGGGAGAGAGAAATAACAGGCCCAGTTCTCCCCCAGAATCCGAATCCCATGATGAGAATAGATCCCATCCCCGAAATACTCTCAATCCAGACAACAAATCCACTTGAACTCCACGGGCTTCTGCACTTGGCTTTTGGGCTGAGGTGGATGCATCACCTGAGCCATCAGAATTTACCTCTGCATTACCACCAAACCGGGAAGAAGGGGAGCCATCCCCAGATATATGGAAGGATGCTAGCAATCCAAGAATGGATCGCAATCCCACCAGGATCCAGCTTCAGATGGTGTCCTAGACTCCAAGATGACAGGCGAACCGAAGAGGGGTATCGAACCCGGCAAATCAACGAAGCTAAATGTGATGGGGAAGAGGGTGAAATCCAAGCGAGGATCGCTGGGGAGGCTAAAGACGCCGAGGAAATCACTACTCAAGAAGCCAAAAACCGAAGATTCCACCCCAGACAGAGAGGGCGACCTCCGAGGAAATGCTCAGGTAATAAGCTCCTCCACTGAAGAGAGGATTGAGGAATTTGCCCGCGAAGACTCAGCGAAGGAGACAAGAAATTTGAAAGGTTTATCTCAGGAGCCTATACCAGATAACGGACCCCCGCTATAATCCAACTCTACCCCACTTGGAACACCGGTCCAGCTCAAGTTTCAATCCCCCAACCAAATAATTTCCTCCTCATGCCCTAACTCAAGACGAAACATGATGCCGAAACATGATGCGACCTAGTGCCTAACGGGAAAATCTTGCTATAGGCCTGGTGAGACTGCTCAGCGCGCTGGAAAAGCGCCTGGAAGGTTAAGGAATTGAGGTAGGAACCGTACCTAAACTGATGTTATGGAGCATCGATACGCTTATCGCGGAGGAGGAAGAAACCAAAAAAATAGGTGGAAGAGAGATGGGACTAAGCGACGATGATGATGAAGACTCAGTTGCTTGGAACGACTCAAGGTGACACGTTCTGGATTAGGAGTTTCACTCGTTTGCTCAATAGCGCTTGCTTTTTTGATCTCTGGTGTTTGATGGGATCACCTTTCTCTTCGAATTCTCTTCGAACCGCCATATGAACTCACGAACTCCACACCTACCAACCGCACACTTTGGAACACGGTAACAGGAGACAAAATTTGAGTGATATCTCGTGATGGCACGGAATCACAAAATCCCAGAACTTGCCCCATACTGGTACGTGGGTATTATAGTGCTCGAGCACCGTACCCGCTGACAACTGCACTGTGCAGATTTGCGATGTCGTACCGAACACCGTTACCCTCACACCCTCTGGGGCCAGAATATTGTTGGGGGTGCATTAATCAGTGGTCGCGGCGTACCGGGACCAAAGTGGACGGACTACCTGTGGGCCGTGCATATCGGACATTGATGATGGGTAATTAAAGCCGCTCTTTTCCCGTAACTCTAATCAATAGCAGCGCCCCTCCCGGCATCTTATAAAAGATGAGTCTCACAATACGATTCTCTCTAAAATGGACACGCAGACCGCACTAACACTCCAAGCCCGGCACCCTGCATATGACACCGCACCTTGATGCTGTACCGCGCATCAGGCACCGGCCGCCGAAAGAGTGAGATTCTGTGCAAGTCGCCAGAGCTTGCCTCCCTCCTTCCTGCTCCCCTCATTTGTTTTAACCTCAACCTACCGGTGTCCCAGGGCCAGGTCTCCCACCGCCGCTGCTCCGCACAAGTAAGCAAGCAAACAAAGCTCCCATCGTGCGATACGATCGAGCAGATCCCCCCCCCGGCTGCTCGGAAACAAGCATTTAAACCATCGCATAACCCGGCAGGCAGGCAGGCATCCGTCAAGTTTAATCTTTGTCTGGCATTGTCGGTCGGTGGGTACCATCCGTGCGAGTGCTTTACGAAGGGCGGCTTACCGTGTATGCAATATAACTTTATCACACATAGCATGATCGTACAGTATCGTACCGGTAGGTGAGGCGCGTTTCAGGTCGGCTGCCTACGCTGTGGCTACTCGTAGATTGTTGGGGGACGTGCGCAAATCTACGGTACCGGTATGCTGGTGGAAAGGTTAAAGCCACGGGGTGCGGTGTTTGTGCGGTGGTGAGGGTGGGGTGGCTTGAAGTGCGAGTCCTAGCTTTTTACCGCGATGGTCACCCTTTTTCTTATTCATGCTCTGTAGCCCCGCTTGATTAGAAGTGCCCTAAGTACGTGTACAGTACACTAGCCACAAACCTACCCGAGCACTGTACTGTACCATACTGTATACCGGTACTGTACCGGTATAGTACTGTACCGCAAATCCGGCAATCTCGTGTAAACGTTCTTACTCCTGCGGATTGTGTTACCGGGGCACTGGATCTTGTTTATCTGTCTGACGCTTGCCTGACGCTTGCCTGTCTGCTGGGCTGGTTGAGCGAATGAGCGTGCGGTTCCGTACTGCATTGTCGTACTCGAGTACTGTAGCCGCACCGTATTTGCAATGCCGTGCTGGGCTAGGCAGGTGGTTACGAGTAGAGTAATTGGCAAGGAGCGTGAGGGTGATTGCTCGTGGCGGCTCGGAGCCGCGGTTCAATGCGAGTTGAGGTTATGATTGTTATTCATAGTATCATACAAGTACTGGTACTGTACGGTACCCAAGTACTGTAGAGTATCATACTTTGGACCAGTTTTTATTTTTGATTCCCGGGGTACGAGTATGAAGTATGAAAATAGCTGAAGGCTATATCGTACTAGTCCCGTGCTTCTGGCCGCCCCGTCCAACATCTCTCCACCTGTCCGTCCTCCTTCCCGCTCCCATGAGGGGGGAGGTCTCGGAGGGTAAAATTTGACGGTGACTTCCGTGTTCTTCGGGCCCGGAGTACTCGTACGTACTATACTTGTGCCGGTGCTCGTGCAAGTATAATACTTTTAGCCCGCTCCAAGGGAATTTCAGTTGCTGAATCCGTGGGGATCACATGATGGCTCGATCTCTCTTTCTTTCTTTCCAAGACAGGCGCTGCGCAGGACGGAAGACATGCGCAATTTGAGTACGAGTATCATTTCGTAGTTCTATGGCGCCCGCACCTTGGGCTACCGTGCGGTAGGACCTGCCCGAGCCCCACCGAACCACCGAACCGAGGGCGCTAGTCGAATATGGCGGTGGACGATGCTATACCCAATCGGGGAGCCTTGTCTAACTATTTCTAGTTTCTCTGTCCTCCCCCCCTCATTTGACACAAACCCTGAAAGAGCTCTAAATTACAGTACAACAGACTACCGCTACACTAAGTCAGATAAGAAGAGAGAAAATCGTTCTATGAATACCTGTATGTTCCATCGGCGGTTAGGGAAGCTTTGGAGAAGGGATTTTTTTCTTGAAAGGAAAAAAAAAAATCTATTTGTAGCTGTTGTTGTTTCCTTAGGTTGAAATACCCGTTGACGCCGACGCCGGTTGGTTTTTTCATGGAGTGTTGGGCGTCATTCTGTCTGAGGTGCCGGCAACCCATACAAACTTTCGATCGATTGCAGGGGTTGCAATTCCTATCATACTTGCTGGGAGGTGGGTTATGATAATACTTGTATTTACTTGTCGAGCACACCTTATTCGTGACCTGTTTCAGGTAGATTGGTCCTCGGAGGAATAGCTTTATCCGTACTTGTAGGGGTTTGTTTGCTATCGTCGTATGTGGGGCGCAGGTGGTCACTTGGCTATCGTAGCATCATACTCGTAAAGCGGTGAGTTTATCTCTGGATGTGTGTGTGTGTGGTGGGTTGATAAGGACAGTAAGCGCGCTAGAACAGATGGGACGCTGCTGTATGATACCGATGGCTTCGAGCAGGGTATACAGTATCATATTTGGAAACAAAGACTTAAAAGGGGGGGGGGTGAGAGAGAAAAGAGAAAGCGGGGGGAGGGGGGACGGGGGGACGGGCTTGTTCCCCGCAGTTTTGACCTTTTTTTTTTTTTTTTTTGAATTTGCTGAATTTGATGGGAATTGGTCACGGGGGGTGTTTGGTTGTTTTGGGTGTGACGATGATTTGCATAAAATGGGGATTTATCATAATGGTGGGTGAATTGCTGACGATGAGGATAGGATGGGATGGGATGGGATGGGATGGGATGGTGGAGGAGGAGGAGGGGGCGGATTCTGGAAAGATTAGGATATTTCGATGCTGTGCCGGATGGGATACCTTTTTATATATCATGTCGACGTTTCATTCGAATTGTTCATTGCTTATGATACATATGGTATGGCGTTTCTGGACGAGATGGATGGGGCGGATTGACGAGTGGTGGATCTTTGGGTGTCAGGACTCCTGATAATATCACTACCACGATTGGGTATCCAATGGAAAAAGGATAATAAAAAACAAGATACCAGTCCGAGTAGGTCCTCCCCCCCTCCCGATTCTACTCCAGTCCTAATGCGGTACCCGAGTATCTCAAATACCGGTACTCGAGTGTACTCGTAGTGCTATATCTCCAAAGAATCTCACTCACTCACTCCAGTTGGACATCGTGAATTGATGCGCCCATCATACGAGTACAAGTACAAGAAGTCGATGGGGTTGGATTACCGGAGTTCTGCACTCATCATCCACAGACCTGCTTTTCTTTTTCCTAGCTGGTTCGGGTCCAACACTTTATTTTTTATTTTTATTTTTTTTTGCTTTGATCACTTTCCCTCTTTCCCATTCCTCCCCCCCTTTTGGCCCTCTGCCCTGACACACGCCATAGCCCCTGATCCGCGCTTCCTTATTCCCGCCACGAGGAAAAAAGAAAGAAAGAAAAAAGACCGAAAAAAAGTAAAGAAGGGACAAAAAGTGAAAAGGCGAATCAATCTGGCAGGCTGAGATGGGATGGGATGGGAGGGAAGGGATGAGTGGCCTGTTCCGGTCTAGCAAGTTTTGTCCTCCATCATTCAGAGCTGTGGTGGATGGAGGAAGGAGCGACAGCTCATCGGTGCCTGCTGCATTCGGAGGTTGCGAGAAAAGAAGGGAATACGGTAGATACGGTAGTCTATTTGATGATGATTGGGGTGGAAGCGGGGTTTATGATAAATTTGGGGGGTTTTTATCTTATTTTATTTTATTTTATTTTAATCTATGGTTTATTGAAATGACGGCGGGATGTTTCTTCGGTATGATGAATCAATGCACGATACAATATATACGGTACTTTTGTACTCGAGTAAAGGGCAGAAAAAGAAGGGGGAGAGAGCTTTCCCGCCGCTGAGAAGCACTTGGCGAGCTTTCTTTTTCGTACCTGCATATCATAATTATTATATCATCCCCTTTCCTGCTTGCTTGCTTGCTTCACTTGTCTTGTGGAGAAGAGCGAAGGGAGAGAAGGAGAGTTCATCCAGACAATCTTCATCCACCGACCCCACTCTTACCGAACAGGGCAACGGAATCGGCAACCCTACCGGCATTCAGAAACCCTGCCTACCAACTGTATCATACTGTGCGAGAAAGCACACAGAGGAAGGAGAGACCCGACCTTCTCTCTTCACGAGTCAGGCGAGTCAGGCGGTATGATACGAACTCTACTGTAACTTACAGCACCAGTACCGGTACTCGTACTGACGGGCGTCCGGATACAGCTGCTTGCATATCCCACGCTACCGTACCATTAAAGATCTGCCCGATACGGCAGCAGGGACACCAGTTTGCGGAGAAGGAAGGTCAAGCGTTTGTTGGGTTCGACTGTCTGTGTGTCCTGCCAGCTTTTTCCTTTCCTTTCTCCTCCACCTTTCACATCACCGAATGAGAAAAAAAGAAAAAAGAAGAAAAGAAAAGAAAGAAAAAAAATGCGAGAGAGCTTGTATGTATGTAGAGCTCTTCTCGTAGTATTATCGCCCGCGGTACGGTGCCGGGTCGCTCGCTGCCCTCCTGACGCCGGTGTGAGTGCTTGACGGTATGATCCTTTGAATGGGTACCGTACCGGTGTCATATGGGATAGTATCATACTCATGCCGAGGAAGGGCATTTTTAGTTCTTCATCCATCCCTGATCCACTCCCTTCCCTATCCTGTATGATATGAAATGTATATTATAGAAGAAATGCACAGCTGACAAAGTAACCTGCGAATGGGGCTGCCATTCAGGCTATTTCCGATTACTCTACTCGAGTACAATACAGTCTCAAGTATTATAGGGAGGCAAAAGCTCGTGGGATTTCCCTGATACTGTGGAGGGAGAAAAAAAGAAATAAAGGTTTGTTTGAAACACCCATAGCCTCTCGTCGGCATTTTTCTTTGTATCCGCGCCTTTGGCTTTTGCATCTGATTTTTACCACTTCACTGTCCCGCACTCTACACACACGGCGGCGGTTGTGGGTCGATATTTACAGCAAGAGTACAGTACTCGTACAGTACTCGAGTATAGTACGGCAGTTTTCTTTTCTTTTCTTTTCTTTTCATTTTTTCTTTCATTTTTCTCTCTTCAAACCCCCCCATCCTTCCAACCCCTGTTTCTCGGCATTCCTTACAAATTGTTATCTTGATACTTTTTGGAAGAAGGGCATAACGAGCATTGGTTTCTTACATGCAGACATAGAGTATCGCACGGATATCATGACTGACATGCCTTGACAGTTCTGAACTGTGCATAGTCTTGTCCCCCTGTATTATCGAGGGATATACATTCTTCCTCGCCGCGGTGAGCCTATAGGGTGCAACTAGTTTGACGTTCTATTCTTCGGGTAGGGAAGGAGTGAAGGAGCCTCTCTAGAGGCTAGAGTGAATCAAGGGGAAAGGATTGAAGCAAAAGAAAAATACGCTTTGCCCTAGTTCCTCTGATACTATTATCTATAGTACCATACCTCCCCCCCTTCCTCCTCCTCAACTTCTTGTCTCCTGCTTTTATCATATTTCCCCTTTGGATACCCATTACCCTCTTTACTTCTATTTTACCCTACCCCCTTACTATCGGGGTAGATGGTCTGCATTCAAAAGATCACCACCGGTTTGTATGGTTGGATTGCTCGACTTGTTCGACTCTTCATTGCTTGATTCGATATTCATTGATTGATTGTCCTCCCATTGAAGGTAATAATACCAAACTCAACTCCTGTCTTTCTCTTTCCAACATCCCATCTACTCTGCACCCCTCCTCCCGTTCCTTCAAATTTCACTTCCTCCCTTCCTCCCCCCCTCTCTCTTCCTTCACCCTTCCTCTCTCCTCACTCTACTTGGAAGTGGAAGAAAATTATAGATTTATTGGTGCCCTCTTTTACATTGAAGTTCATCTCCTGGGGTATCATTCACCAGGTTCACACTCAATCCATTCCTTTCCCAAGAGGTTACCCACGCCGTTTTGTCCCCACTAATCTCTACCGGACAGGGGACCCTCGCTGCCAATTTTCGCTTCACTCTTACAGCACTCCTAAACTTATCCCTCCAACCCCCCCCCCCCCTTAGAACGTAATAATAATAATATTAATTCCGGCCATGTCGCATCTTCCTCTCCATACTCCGCCAACACCACCGCATTTTGGCCTCAGTGACCGGGGCTTCCCAGAGCGCTCTACCGGTACTCAAGATCAGTTGCGTGTTACAGTGGGCTCAAGCACTTCTAGCCTGAATAATCACTACGCTGGGGGCAACAACACTACGGGTACTTTGGGCCATAGTAATAATAATATTCACCCTCCTTCCCCAAACCTTTACGCCCTGCAGGTAAATTTGCAAGGTGAAGCACGGACTGTCTACACGCATCAAGGATACCCATCCTCGCCTAGAAAACTGCCACCACCATCCCAACACCCCCAGCGCGACAACCTGATCACACATCAAGACTTTGATCGTGAGATAAACACCGGTAACAGCAATAGTGGCAAAGGCGGCGGCGGTGGAGGTCGCATCGCGCATCAACAGGTCTCAATTACTCACCCCCAAAAATCCCCCTACCCCCCATCGTCCCCCTATAACCACCACAACCATTATAGTCTGCAATCCACCATCCCTTCTAGGACCCCACAAGATCAGTTGGAGAGATTACAACCGGAGGCATCGAGCGTAACGGGCGGTTTTTTGGGTCCTTTGGCCAACGATTCTTCTCACCGTTACGATTCAGGATCTTCCTCACCCTACTCTGTTTCGAGGTCTTTGTCGGGTGGCTCTAGTAACTCTGTGCATGGCACGAGCAGAGATAGAGGACAGCCTTTACTTTCCGTCCCCGAAACTTCTAGCAGCGCGGCTACCACTCCTGCCGCTTCTCCCTCCATGTCGTCCGCAAGCTTTCCACGCTCCATTCCACGGACTTCTTCGATAGATTCTGCCATATCATCGGTATCTGCGCAGTCGGGAGCTAATCATGCCAGCAGAGATGGAAATCACAGCTCGGCAAAGGACGTCAACCCGACACCGGCCGAGATCCAGTCCTTAATCCAAACGGCTGGGTCGGCCGAGTCGCTAATTGCTTATATGATGAAGGAGAAGGCGTCTGCGGCTTCGCAGAACGCACAATTGTGGAAACTGGTGGACAAACAGAGGGCTATGATTTACGGCCTGAACAAGGACCTGGAACGCGCACTGAAGGATAAAGAAAAGTACAGGAAGGCACTTAAGGAGCAGAGGGGTCAGCTTGCACCGCTACCTACGTCGTCGATGGACCCGTCGAGAACATCCAACGAATCGCCTGCGCCGAGCGAGAGTGCCGCTGGAGATTCGCCACGGGATGGCCAACCAAAAGCAAATCCCCTCGTTAGATCGGAATCCATGCCCCTTCCTGACCGCTCGAGATCTGATTCGAGCTCAGTCCAGGACGATTCGATGGCTCCCTATCCGCCGGCAAACTCTATGGGCGACCGCATAACTTCATCCACCAATCAAGGGACGAGGGGCCTTAATGGACAATTGGCCCCCGACGGCGTAACTTCGTCGTTGGGAAACAAACATTCTGATCAGAGTCTTGGGGGTCAGGGTAATTTGCAGTCTGGAAATTCTCTGCCGCCAATGATGGAGTCAGCTGAGGAGGGATCTGCCCCGTTGAGCAAATTGGATAACGTATATCCGGCCGTAGGCACTGGGCCGGCAAAAGGGCCAATCCCGCTACGAATGAAACTTGGTATCTCAACGGCCGTTGCCCCGACATCGGGGCTTGGGAAATCGCCACTTCGAAAGGCACCCCCTGCTCCGTTGTCATTGGGGTTGCACACGGAATCCAAACTGCATGATGACACTGATGAAGACGACAATGTCTCGATTGACGAGATTGTAGGCTATCAACAACTTTCTTCCCAAAAGTCGAAAGAGCCGGAGGGGACGAGATCTGATAGTGATAGCGAAAAGAGCTGGCAACATACACCGGTGGATAAGAAGGCTCCTTCTGATTTCTCGTCCCCCGAAATTGAAGTGCACAAGAGTATATCGCTTGACCGGCCAGCTCCTAGTCCCCAACCAGCTCCCGGCGCCCGACCTCAGGAAAAGCAAGCTTCAACTCTACCGAAACATAATGAGGGACTATTATCACCTGCCGCGGCAGGGTTTGGGAAGGAACAGTCCGCAATTTCCCCTGGTATCAGACAGCAGTTCGCTAGAGCTCCATTACCCAGTCCTGGATTGCCAAGCTCACCGAGGCCCATTGACAGACCCCTAGGTTCACCGATGCCAAGAATCAAGTCACCCGGTTTACCGACCACGCCGAGAATGAGTGCGACTCCGGCTCCTTATGGGCCTGGAACCCCCCGTATGGGCCTAAGAATGAGTGCTAGTATGCCACCTAGATCGCCGGAATACAGAGGACACGAGAAAAGCGCTTCGGCGAGTAGTTTGTCAAGTGTCGGTGGCTTCACAAAGCCCGGGTCTCTCGACGGATTAAGCAACCTCCTTATCCTTCCTTCGGCCATCCCTTCTGTGGACTCCCGCGTAGTATCTTCTAGGATGAAGCCCGCTAGAGCTAGTATGATGCCTGGTAGCAAGCCCCGACCGCTAAGTGAGGATTCCGTATTTACACTCGGGGTATTTTCTCGGGCAAATGGGAAGGAACTGTTGCGGGTCGAAAAGGATGTTGGGGCTTTACCTGCTTTGGATTCTCGATTGAGGAATTACATCACCTATAGCGTTAAAGTTCCTGATAGGAGTCTCTTCTCTGGACATGCTCCGGCTAAGATTGATGCCCGAAGAAATGCGATTGACGAATACTTTGCGGGGGTTTTGGGCGCCACTATGGACGAACGTGCGGCGCTGGCGCTGTGTGAGTTCTTCTCGACGGACGTAGTGGATAATAGCGTTGGCCGGGACTCGGCTCCGATATTCAAGGACGGAAGCGGTATAACAGGCACGAACCAGGACGGAAAACCGGTGAAGGAGGGATATTTGACTAAACGTGGCAAGAACTTTGGCGGATGGAAAGCACGCTATTTCGTGCTCAACGGCCCTGTATTGAAATATTACGAATCTCCGGGAGGATCGCACTTGGGACAGATCAAGCTGCAGAATGCTCAGATTGGACGCCAATCACAGAACCGGGGGGTTAAGGAAGCGGCGGAAGGTGTGAATGACGCGGATAATCAATACCGACATGCGTTCTTAGTCTTGGAGCCCAAACGCAAGGATTCGTCCACTCTGGTCCGCCATGTTTTGTGTGCCGAGAATGACGCCGAGAGGGATGAATGGGTAGAGGCTTTGATGCAGTACGTGGATAAGGGAGGGCCAGATGATGATGCTCATTCTACGATGTCTCAAGTATCACAGACGTCGGCGACTGGTCGGGAGGGAAAGAAGAAGCGGCATGGACAAAGGCACAACAAGGACAGCAAAGAAAAGAACGGTGATGATTGCCTGCAAGCGCTGAGTTATGAGGAGACTGTCTCCGGGGTAGCGCCTGCTCGAGGTCCTACACCGGAGGAGTTCAATAGGCTGCGCAATACTCCCTCACCTCAAGACTCAAACGCGCATTCATTATCAACATCGCAATCCACTCCTCTTCTCAACAGCCACCAGCAGGCGCAGGCTATGGAAAATAGACCGATGGTCGGCCCAGTCCCAGATAGAGGTCCAGTAGCGTCCAAGCAGATTTCTGGGCCGACGAACGGATCCGTCATTTCGGATCTCGCTGCGTGGGGATCGAAGTTCTCGGCGCCTACTAATCACGCGGAGCAGAAGTCAGCAAAGAAGAGGAGCATTTGGGGGTTCCGACAGCGCTCTTCTTCGGACCTCACTAACCAACCTCAGGCTGCGCAGCCTCAACAGACCTATGAGAGGATACCTGTTTCTCGAAGTGTCTTTGGAGCTCCGTTAGAAGAGGCGGTTCATTTGAGCAAGCCGATGGGAGTGGACGTTCATCTGCCCGCAGTTGTATACAGGTGTATTCAGTATTTGGATGCCAAGGATGCGGCGAGCGAGGAGGGTATCTTTCGATTGAGTGGTTCGAATGTTGTTATCAAAGGTCTTCGAGAACGTTTTAACACTGGTATGTTACACTTACGGCATATGAATTGAAATATGGCTGATTGAGTCCAGAATCGGACTACAATCTTCTGGACAATGACGAGTACTATGACGTTCACGCCGTGGCCGGTTTGTTGAAGTTGTATCTTAGAGAACTGCCGACAAATGTTCTGACGACGGAGCGAAGAGAGGACTTCGTCAAAGTCACGGGTATGTATTCTACCACCCGGGTTTAGACGCGGTACTCACACTTTGTAGAAATGGACGACAAGGCAGCTAAAATCGCGGCCCTGAACGAGTTGGTCCATACGCTGCCTGTTGAGAACTTCGAACTCTTGAGGGCGTTGTCGGGACACTTGATCCACATTGTTGAGAACTCGGATAAAAACAAGATGACCATAAGAAATGGTAACCCTCCCCTCATGGCTCTGTTTAGCAGGGATGCTGATTTCTTTTACAGTTGGAATTGTTTTCTCCCCAACCCTCAATATACCAGCCCAAGTTTTCAGTATGTTCCTCCATGAATACAACCACATCTTTGTTCGCCCAGAAGAAGGCAACCTTGAAGCCCTCCGTAGCCACCATCCAAAACACCCCCACCAAAACCCTCCGTCCACCCCATCTCCCGTCTCCCCACGTAGCCCATACCCCACACCCACCGACCGCCGCCCATCGATGACTGGATCACTCCTCCACCCCAGCAACCCCAACGCCGCCCCCTTAACCCCAGCAATGCACTCCCCATTACCACCATCACGCCCGGCACCACAGGAACCGCCAATCACCCCGAGACCACAATTCGCTAGTTACGAGCCGGCGTACGGGACCGTTGTTACCCCTACCCCAACGAAGCAGCCGGCGATGGGGTTTCCGGCGCCACCACCGATGCTTGGTGATGGCCTAGGGGACAATGGACCTAGTGGAGCTAAGGCTAGGAGGAGAGAGAGTAGTATGATGTTCATGATGGGTAGGAAGGGGTATAATCGTGGGGTGAACAATGGCGGGAGCAGTAAGTCACTCCTTCATTGTTAACTTTGGAATCGGTGTGCTAACGGCCGCAATAGCAATGGTGATGGAAGATAGTGTCTATGAGTGATTCCATCCACTCGATTACCCCCCTCTCTTTCGTTTTCGTTTCCCCGATTTGGCCCGGCCCGGCTTTCATAGGTGGGTGGCGTGAGCGTCAGTTATGTCGCGTTACGTTAATGTCCTCTTCCACCCGTTCCCTATTTATTCTGTTATATCCTTACACTATCATACAACTTAATACAAGTACAAGTACTGTAATTCTCTTGTGTCTGGTGTTCTCTCTCTCTCTCTCTCCATTTGCTCATTAAATTCTCTTTACCCATTCCCGTTGCTCTCTAGTCTTTTCACAGGTGTTTTTTTCTTTAATTCCCCCCTTTTTTTTAAATTTTGCATGTACTGGGTGCGGTGGGGTGGCGTGCGTGGAGCGGAGTCAAGGTGGTTTGCGATGAGGGGGATGATTGATTGATTGATTGTTGGATTTTATTTATGTGGATGGATGGATGAAGTGAAGTGTATAGGCTATGTTACCCGGGGATATGACTATCATAGCAGGGGGAGGAGGGGGGAGGAGGGTAATAAAAGTATAGTATAGTATAGTATAGTACCTGTATAGTACAGTACAGTACAGTTCAGTGCGAGTTTGGAAGGAGTGTATATATAACATGTTTCCGCAAAGAAATTTCGATCTCGCTGTGATTATGAATGAGTTGAGTCACGTACTATACATACTTTTAGGGGGTGTTTGGCACGCCGTTGTTTGTAAGGTGTGCCGAGCTGCAGTTAGAAAGGCATCATTCCGTTCCGTTGCCCCATACAGAGCTGGTAACATAACAAAACCTAGCAATAGAAGTGCCTTTTACGCCCAAAGTATCATACCCATGTTGACAAAATTATAACACCACCTCTATTCCATTGACGAAAACTCGAAATTTTCCACATATCCAAGAGAATTCCTTGGGTTTCTCTTCTCACTTTCTGGAATGTCCATTGACCGAAGAGAGAGAGAGAGAGAGAAAGTGAGACTAAGTCTTTTTAACAATCCCACCCGCTACAGCATCAATTTGTCATCTCTAGGCCTATGATAAGCCTTGTGTATGAATGAATAGTTGGCACAGTTCTGAAAGCCTGTACTAGTACTATTTTTTATTTCCTCTTTTATATATCGTATGGTATGATATGATGGTATCACAAGAGGAAGATGGAACCTCGCCAGTGGCTTTTCGGGATTAAGTTATCCTGAGAAAATAAGAGGAGAATATAAATACATTAATAATGTATGATGGTAAAAGTATGGTGATATGGTCCAGTAGCTTCTTGAACCTCTACGCTGCTGTAATCGCATTTCACCATATAGAAGTTGGGAGAATTCTACCATTTACAAACAGCACGCTGTCAAGCACCGAAAAGCTTTATAAATCACGGGTGACAAATGCCCACTTTAATTTCTTAATTATTAAGCACCTTAAAACAATGTCGTGAAACCCCCACACTGAAAACACGAGATATAAAAAGATATTAATCATGTCTGTCCCGCTCACCCAATCACTCCCCGTCTTGTCGATGTTTGAACACTGCTGCGCCAAGAATACACAGGGAAGATTATGTAACGTGTGATTACTTTCTAATCTTCCAGGACACATATCACGCTAGAGTATGATATCACGCTCCGTCGATCAAATGCTCTCACCCTCGGGTTTTTTGAATATTGAACCCTCGTATCGTGAGCCCGCGACTTGTGCTGATGTCTTTCTTCTTTTTTTTTAAAAAAAAATTAACACTCTAGAGGACTGCTCAGTTTTTCATGAGAGCAGTTTTTTTTTTTTTTTTATTTTTTATCCTTTGTTAAAAATCACTCTTTTTCTATTCCTATAGATCCCAGAAGATCTCCCATCGCACGATCTCATAGTTGGACTTTGCAAAACCCATAATTATGATACAACCTTTTGAGCCGTGAGCTAAAACGCTGAGTAGTTTTCTCCATCCCCCCACCCCTCCGTTCGTTCGTCCTGTTCCATGGCCTCCGTCGCCCCAAACAGGTGAAGTATCATACCGGGCACCCTACCGATCAATCGCTCCGAAAGTGCGCTCTGAATGGGACATCTTGCTGCCCCCGCCTCATAGAGTTATCGGGATGTGGACCATTACCCGCCCTAGGATATGAGCATCTATCATAATATGCGCCTAGAGTTGTCATTATCTGGTTGGGGGTGTCATAAGTTAGTCTATGCAAGACCCGGAAAGAAATCACTTAATCTGGAGTAAAACACAGTGCTGTACGGGGGGGTTAGTTAGACTTTGAGCACATTCCTTCATTCCATATGTTTTTTCTGTTTTCTTGGTCAGCCCGAGCGAGGAGTGGATTCGATGTCTGAGTGACGGAATCATGGAACGTCACTCATGGGGTTCCCCCGCTGTCCCGGGATAACATACAGTACCGGCACGTATCGTGTGCCTTCCACGAACGCCCGTCGCTGCCCCCGGGCGTCATCGGGAACCTCGGCAGACTCACCCAGAAAGACGTAACACTGAATGGACGGACAGTACTATAGTTAAGGAGGGGAGGGAGCGGAAGCAGGGCGGATAGATATCTCCAACTGTGGAAAATACGAAAGTATCCCCCCCGCAAGATCTCCCGCACCGCAAGAGGGCTGCAAAACCAGCTATATCAATCCCGGAACTCAAAAAGCCCAGCCCGACCCGACCTGTCCGATCTCCTCACGGCCGGAACGGGGACGGACCACCACCCAGAAAGCTATCCACACTCCCAAAAGTGACTTCCTACAGGTAGCGGTACTCACAATAAACAAGATATTATCATACCCACGCCAAAAACTAAAAGAAACACAGAACGCACTACGCAAACTATTCCCTTCCATTTTTTCTCCTCTTCTCGAGCAGCAGCAGCGGCAGCAGTAGATGCATCATTCATTCATTCATTCATTCATACGTTCCCATTCTCTCCTTGACACGGCACAGTAGAGTACAATACGGGCCTATGAGTGGTATTATAAACGATGGTGTCGTAATGGTGACCCGTTGTGTTTGTAGTACAATCTAAAGGCTATAAAGTATGATACAGTACACGGAAGCAAGCGACAAGCAACTGACCAGCCAATCAATCAACCAAGCAGCAATTCACGCCACCCCACTCCATCCCATTCCAGTAAAGTCCAGTCCGGTCCAGTCCGGGCATAAATTATTATCGAAAATAGAGAAAGGTAAAAACAGCCAAGTATGAAAGCGAAAAGAAAAGAAAAGAACCTCCCAAGGAATAAATAAAGTAAACAAGTAGCCAACCTACAACCAGCCTACCACGTCAACAGAGCAGGTGAGAGTACAAGCGGGCCATGAATGGGAGATTGAAGGAGAGGAGGATAATGTATCATTATACTACTCCATCTCGACATCCTCGTCCTCGGCCTCTTCATCCTCTCCCTCGCCATCTTCTTCCCCTTCCACATCGCCCTCCACATCGCCTTCAGCTTCAGCCTCACCCTCGTCCGCTCCCGCTTCCATTTCCCCCTCCCCATCACCTTCCCCGTCTCCGTCCTCCTCACTATCTTCAACCACCTCACCCCTCCTATCGACAACCACATCCCCGCCCAAAGCCCGCCTAGCGTCCTCCTCCTCCCACCGCTCCAACCGCCTCTTCGACCTCCTGATCGCCGCCGCAAGCGCAAGAGCCTCCTCGCCATAATCGTCCTCTTCTGTGTCAGTCGGCGCAAGCCCCGCGATCCCGCGATGCGCAGTTCCGTTCCCGTAGCGCTTCGAAGAGTGATGCTCGTTAGCATGCTCAGTTTTGATCTTCTTGACAGGTGGGAGATCGGAGTCCACGTCCATTGGCTCAGTTGGGGAGTCAGTTGTTGAGTTTGATACTGCAGCGGGGTCTTTGGGATCTGCGGATTTGTTGTTGCTTTCGGTGTTAGCAGCGGTGTTTGCTGTGTCATCGGTTTCGGTGGTAGTTGTGGGAGGGGCGGCAACAGCTGGGGTTGAGCGTATGATTGGCTTTACGGAGTGAACCTCATGCTCATCATCGGACTTTGCAAATGGGTCCTCCATGTGCTTTATCCTACGCCAGCAGCGGGAAATGGCGCCCTCCCGAAGGCGGGCTTTGCGAGATTTGCGATCGAGACGCTTGAGTCTGCGGTTGATAAGGTACTCTGCTCTGTCTTTACGGTTTTGTTGCACTGCGAGTTGGTGAGAAGTCAATGGTCGAGAACGGTATCCCCTCTCTGTGCCGAGTGGGGTTCCGCGGTCCAGTGAGCCTGTAGACGGAGCTATCGACCGGGCGGCAGTGAGACTATGTCCCGATGCATCGCCGGAGGCCTTTGATCCCATTCTGAGAGTAATACGAGGAGTAGAATTCTTGACTTCTCCATCCACCCCACGTTTGCCAGAGCCTTTGGGACGTCCACCGCGGCCCCTGATTGGCACCTCAAGCGCTGTTTGTTTGTTTGCTATATCAGTACAAACGCGAACATATCCAAGGAGCAGTCACAAACATACTATTCCCACTAGGAGTCATTGACCCGTCGGGAGAACCCTGGCGAGTCCCGTTATCGGAGTCGTATTCGTACTGATAATCCACAGGATTTAGATAGTCCCGTCTCTTACGAGCCGGATTCCGCACAGAACCTATAAAAACGCGTAAATATTTCAACACAAAAGTCATTTAGGAGTTCAGAGATGCAGCCAACATGCGTGGCCCATTCCTTCTTCCTGATGCAGACGTGTTTGTGGGTGGCGAACCTCCAGTTGCTGATTGCTCGTCGTCTTCGGGAGACGGCGCAATTGCTATCACAGGTGTCAGACGTGTTGAGGGATCACCGGCAATGCGACCAGAACCGGAGCTGCGGACACAACTTACGTTTCTTCACCTTCTTCCCCGTAGAGGGCGCGGGAGCGTTGTCATTGTTCTCCAGCAACTCTGTGCATATTCCTTTAGCAGATGTACCAGTCATTTAACCCTTCTTTCTTATTGTTTGGCTATAAGGTTCGGGTTCGCAACAAAGGCGCACTTACTCTTCCGCTCGAGTCGCATCTTCTCACCAAACTCAATTTCCCCGTCGGCGTCGACGTTCTCCTTGGCAGCTTGCTCCTCCGTCAAGTGCTCAAACTGAGGGACTCTACAAGGCACACCCCCATCCTTCGCTTCCTGGCCTTGGCCAAAGGGGTTCTTCATCGCTGATTCGGTGTCAAAGTCACCCTCAAGATACCACCACATCAGCCAGAGGAAGGCCCTAGCCCTGCTCTTGCTGGAAAGAGTACTCCTCATAACCAGGTCGTAAAAATCCCGCGACTCCGGGAAATGGAGCTCCGAGATCTTGGGGGCATAGGTCGAGAGTAGGAAAACTAGGTTTATAGGGTTTGTACGTGGAACCGGGAATGTCATGAGCTGGTCCAACGTTACTGGCTCCTTGCGATCCTCGCAAGCACCCTTGAGGATAGACTTAAGACGGGGAGCATCCTGGAGTTGCTTGTAGGCGTGTGTATCCGTATACGATTGCAACGAGGGGATGGAGTGGTACGTCCTAAGCTGAGCTTTCATTTCAGGGAAGACTGCATCGGGGGAAAACATTAGCAAACGGGAACCCAGCTGGAAAAAAAAAAAGCAATAGCTAGTCTCCCTCTCTGGCGGGAATGCAGCCACACTCACAATTCAAGGTAGTATTCATCCTCCCGACATTAACCAGCAAACAAACCATAGCCATATTCAGCGCATTAGGTCTCTCACTTGTAAGCTTATCCCTCAAAATCTTACTAGTCTTGCTACTCCGAGCCATAGCATCGATATAGACGTCTGCGAACGTCCGACGAACCCGTCTATCATACGAGTTCGTAAAAACCGGTTTATCATCGGTGAATATCGCTTGCAAGAACTCGTACTGGATATCCTTCCGCCAAAGCGGGACACCATCCGGTTTCTTCAGATGCTTGATCTTACTCCCGGAGAAGAAGGATGTCTGCTGCTTCCTACCCGTGGTTCCACCACTCTGCGCCCCTCCCCCTCCTCCAGTGGTAGCAGTGGCATTCCCATTATGTCCGGATACACTGCTAGCTTGACTGACATTCGCACCGCCATTTCCCCGTGATACCCCCCTGCCGTTGCTACTCCGACGATCATCGACATCGGCGGAAGAAGGACGAGTCTCTACTCCACCTCCCCCACGGTCTTTCCCATCCGCGCTCGACCGGGCAGATAATTGGGGCTTCATCTTGGATGCCTTGGCCGCTGGTTCAACCGATTTCGCTTCCTCCTCCTTACTCGTCATTGGTGTTGTCGCTGTTGCCTCCGGTACTGTGGAAGCCGACGACGAGGATGTGTCTGCCGTGACGTAGTCTGTCATTGTATTAAGTTGTTCGTTCAGTTCGTTGAAGCTACGTTTATCTTTTAGCTCTTTTATTTTTGCAAAAACGCGAATAAAAAAAAGGCTTTCTTCCCCTTCTTTTCTTCCCCTCCACTGGTAAGGTATGTGTGTTGGAGGGAAGGTAGAAGGTATGCAAGATAGAGAAAAATACAAATGTGCGGGTTTTTTATTGTTTTGCTGGCCGGGTTGAGTGGGAGGTATAGGTTGAAAGGGAGCTCACACGGTAGTATGAGCTTCTATGTATTAAGGTGATGAGGAAGGGCGAAAAAGGTTCAGGTGAGCGATATGGTGAGAAGAGGAAAATAAGGGAAAAAACTGGATTGGAGAACAGTGGTGGATGTCGTCGTCGTTGGAAAGGAAACGGCGAACGGCAAGAAACACGCTATAGAGGGTAATTGTTTCCTCAAGGGTGGTTTTCAAGTTCATGCGCTGTTCAAAAGGCCCAACCCGTAAGTTAATGTAAAGGGAAAAAAAGTGAAGCTGGAAGTACGACAGCAGAAGGGGGGGAAATGTAAAGGAGGGAGGGCCCGGAGGGGAAAGCAGGAGAGGGCGTGATGGAACAGATAAAAGTAAAAAGGAGCAAGCGAGTGTGGTGAGAATAGAAATTGTAAAGAGGTGAAGCCAAAGGCAGGATGGAAGATACTGTATCACACAATATGAAGATTGCCAACTTCGACCCGATCGACAGAACGAGGCTGCAACTTTTCTATCCTAAGGATATCTCTATACAAAGGAGAATTCACAGGTCGCTTACTTGCTATCGTACTACTCACCGCTATATCATACCTACCACATCACAAGCGCACCTTCATAGAAGAGAGAGGAAATGTTTCCACCTCCTCTCTCCTCTCACCAACAGGAACAAACGGCTATAGACAACTCGCCGTATCACTATGCTGTGCTCGCACATCCGTTCACCCAGTCCTCACTTCCACCCCCTTATCCACAAACCCACTCTTCCACGGTCTACAAAAAAAAAAAAAAAAAAAAAAAAAGACTAATAAGAAAAAATAAACGCGTGAAAGATGCCATAATCGACATCAGCATTCTCAGCTCCACGAGTAATTACTACCACCAGACCAGACATAAAAGCCATCTCAGAGCACCATACTGTTGAGCACAGCATAACAACTTCCCCTTCCGAGCCTCATCACTGTACCACAAGTCCCTGGGTTAAGGTAGTCTTGGCTCGGCGGGGTGCCGTTAAAGACGGAACTGTGAGTCTGTCTTGGCGGGAGGGGGGAAGGGAACATGGTTAAAAAGGGTATGGTACCAGTATTCTATGTAAGGTACGAGAAAAATGCTCCACTTTTTCCCCCCTCTCCATTTCTATTCTTACGCTGAGGTATGGTGCAGTGCTATGCAGTACAGGTCACCACAATACCCCCAGGCTGTTTCCAGGTCCTATTTCCCGGGTATGATACAAATTCTCATGATTTCATGTTTTATTTTGTGAAGACACCCTAGGGATACACCAATGTCAATGTAAGGAGAACTTTTTGTTCTTCTTAACCCAACCCATCGACTCGATAAGAACTTCCTACCTCGCCAGACAATCTTGTTCATCAGCAGACCAACGAGAACGGTCATCAATTATCATTCGTCTGCACTGCCTGCGCATAAGTAGTTCTGGGTTACCCTGTCCGAATACACCAAGACTGCCTCACACCCCACAAACCTCGGGAGAAAAAGTTCGAGCGTGGGGCCTCAGATGGTGGTTTACAGACGCTGCACTATTTAGGATAGCAACTCTCAATTCAACTCCAGACTCCACTTAGTGCATACCTCTGCAAACCAAACGCCACCACCGCTAAATTCTCATAAAAAATAATAAAAATAAAAATAAACAGCGCAGACACCGGAGCAATGTCTCGCCCAGAAGATACTCTGTACGCATCTCCCCTGCTGCACCTTCCAAAGACACTAACGACCCCCCCACTGCAGCCCGCCAGACCTCTTCTACAATGACCATGAATCCCAGAAATACACCACAAGCAGCCGGATCCAGACCATCCAGACGACCATGACCCAGCGCGCCCTCTCACTCCTCGCCCTTCCATACCCAAGCCTGATCCTCGACATCGGATGCGGCAGCGGACTCAGCGGGGAAAGCCTGACCGCATCGAACCACACATGGATCGGGATGGATATATCCGCCAGTATGCTTGCTGTGGCACTCGACCGCGAGACCGCCGGCGACCTGTTCCTCGCCGACGTCGGACAAGGCGTTCCCTTTCGCCCAGGCACATTCGACGCGGCCATAAGCATATCGGCGATTCAGTGGCTGTGCAACGCCGATACCAGTGATGTCTCGGCGACCGGGAGGTTGAGCAGGTTCTTTGAGGGGCTGTATGCCGCACTGAAGAGGGGTGGGAAGGCTGTCTTACAGTTCTATCCGAAGAATGAGGTGCAGAGGGGGATGATTACCGGTGCGGCGATTAGGGCCGGCTTCGGCGCGGGCTTATTGGAGGATGACCCTGGGACTAAGAATGTTAAGCTCTATTTGGTGTTGACGGTTGGGGCGGGGGCCGGAGAGGGCGGGGCTGACGATGTTACAAATATGGTTAGGGGGCTAGAGGGTGTTGATGTCATCGATGAGAGGAGAAAGGGAAGGGATGGTGGGAGAGACGGGGTTGGGGAGGGTAAGAAAGGAAGCAAAAGTTGGATTCTCAGGAAGAAGGAGCAGGGAAGGAATAAAGGGAAAGTCGTTAAGGCCGATTCAAAGTATACCGGGAGGAAGCGACGACCGGCCTTTTAAATCTATTCATTTTTTTTCTACCCCCTTATTCTCTCACTCTCCCTTTTCTTTCTCCTATCTTATACGTCTCCCTTCATGTCCTGTAATTAAAACTGGTAGGCCACGACTCACGATCGAGTCACCAAACTAGAGAACTCAATTGACTAATAGAGCGGGTGCCCGTCCCGATATATCACTTTCACTGTAGAAAGTATGATATCCGTTGCACGGACCACCCAAAATCACTCTGGGGAAAGAACGAAAAATAATAATAATAATACATTCCCTCTAAGGTTACACAATCAAAGTAGAAAAACAAACGGCAAAGAAAATGAGATGTAAATGGTATTCTAGAAAACCTATCAATCTCCAAGATTGGTCATGCTAGATCATTATTAGGCTAAACACCAAACTAACAGTGCTCGGTTCATACTACTCCGAGAGTGTGAACCTTCTCCGCCCAAGTTTTTTTTTAGTATTGCTAGTTGGCCCATTGCCTCTCCATCTGCTTCAAAACAGCGTCGGTGAAGTCGTGAGTAGTGTTATTTCCACCCATGTCTTTTGTTCTCACCTTTCTGTAAATCAATTAGTCACCTTGTGCATATTCTGGAGAACATATTATAAATCTCACCCATCCGCTACAACATCATAAACTGCTTGTGAGATTCTAGTAGCATGGTCGTCAAGACCAAGATGCCTCAACATCATAGTAGCCGAGAGAATCAACGCAGTAGGATTGGCTTCATCACGCCCCTGAATATCTAAACCAACGTGTCTGCACCCAGGTTCAAAGACTGCGTATTCCCTTCCCATATTGCAGCCGGGAATGATACCAGGACCACCAACGAGAGCAGCGCCAATGTTGGAAAGGATAGACCCATACAAGTTGGGCATAACGAGGACATCGAATTGCTGAGGCCTGGAAACAGCCTGCATGGAGGCATTATCGACAATCAAGTCGTTGACTTCTAGTTGAGGGTAACTCTTGGCAACTTCATGGAAAGTGTTGCGGAACAACCCATCGGCCAACTTCATAATATTGGCCTTATGGATACAGGTGACCTTTTTTCGCTGATTGGCTGTAGCGAAAGAGAAAGCGAATTTGCTGATACGTTCCGACTTCATTTTTGTGACAATCTTGAGTGATTCAACAACACCTGGAACCGATTGATGCTCCAATCCAGAGTATTCTCCCTCAGTGTTCTCACGGATAATACACATGTCCACGTCAGAGTGGCGGGTCACGTAACCGGGCATATTTTTAATCAAGACAACAGACGCATAGATGTCAAGTTCCTGACGAAGAGCAACGTTGAACGATTGATGGCCTGAACGCTCGACAGGGGTGTACAGAATGCCTATTGCAGCAAGCCGGTTAGCCGGTCGGCCCAAGACCACTGTAAATGTATCATAAATTTGCAGAATAAGAGAGCAAGGGATACAGTATTAGACAGATTTCTATCTCACAGCGGCCTCTAAGCGTTGTAATTTTGTTGAGGCCGCTCAACGAGCTGGGATTATTCAAGCGCTATGGCTCTTTATCATCATGTACCGTACCGTAAAGGATAAGGAGGATCGGGAATGATTCCCTGGTGCGCAGTGCCACAATAATAATGCGGAGGAGATGAAAAAAAAAAAATTGAAAAAGAAAAAGAAAACTCAGGATTGGGTAAGTTCAATAGATATCCCACCTTTGAGCCCGACCTTATTCCTCTTCAAAGAATTAACCGATTCACGGAAAAGTTCCTCAGGATGAGAGTTACCAGTAACAACACCGGTAACATCTACCTGTTCCCATTCGACTGGAACATTGTGGGTCTTGAAAATTGTCTTAACGGATTCTGTAACCTCGGCACCAATACCATCGCCTATCAACAGAAAAATAAGAAGGAAAAACCATTAGTGCAAGTACAACCTAACACAACCCCCTAACAAAGGGGACTTGGTGTTTTTCATACCAGGAATTAGAGTAACTGTGTATTTACCACCATACTTGGTAGGTTTAACAAGGTCAGAGGCAACAGTGGCCATTGCTATTGCATACGCCCGTCAGCTTCTCATCCCCCCGCATATCCATGGCACTCCCAGCAAGAGCTTCGCTGGCAAGAACGTACCCCTTGTAACAGGCAAAGCAGCATTGCGAAGACTTGAGGCCTTTGCTGTACGAAATAGCGCCTAAGGACAAGGAAAGAGGAAAGCGAAAAATGGGTCAGTGAATTGATCAAAATGAGATGGCAGAGAAAAAAAAATAGTCAGCCCTGCATCCGAGCGCACACGTGACGACACCAGCCGTGCAGGGTGATTGGGGAAAACACACCTGAGTCAAAGATCTGCTAGATAACATAGTGAAGCCTTTTTGGTGAAGGGGTAGACTCGATTGTATGATAATTACGAAGAACAAGTTCCAAAAACTCGGGGATTTCAGGAGGCGGTTGGTGGGGTAAACTAGCAGGAAAAGAGACAATGTGAAGTTGGAAAAAAGGAAGGGGTGAAGAAGCGGTGGTGGAAGAGGAGAAACAAGCAAAGAACAAAAGAAAAAAATCGGTGAAACGAGGAAGCGGAGAGAAGCCTCCTTGCTCTATGAGCCTAAGCGTTGGCAAAAATCTGACGGGTACTATATAGCACTCGAGTGCTGGTGCCGGTGCTGTACGAGTACCAGCGCGCCCTAATGCCGGTACTGCATTACCGGTACAGTACAGTACCGGTGCTCCTCGAACAAATGTTTTTGATTGCTGAGGAGAGGGCAGGCACGAAGCTCACATCAGTGGATCTCGGTCACAATAGGAAAACCGAGTCCGATCACAACCTGGTCACAGAGTCAACTTATCCCAGCGAAACAAGAGTCAAGAAAACTAATTCTCTCTCATGTTCAGATAATTCATGTACCGTATGAGTATTCGATTACCGGTATGCGGTGTTTTCTCTTAGGGTCCATGACTGATGATCTTGCTGCAGGCGAAACCCTGTGACCCGCAATAAAATTTTCTGTGGCCAGAGATCCGTCCTTGGGTGTCATTACCTAATCTAGCGAAGAAACTATGGCCATTATGATAATAATATTATTATGATACCCTTTTCTCTCTCTTTTTTTCAGCAGTCACGCTGATGCTGACAGGAGTTTGGTAGCTGTTTAAGCATCCCTTGATCTCAACGTGCAAATTACTCATATTTAGGCGTACGATATTGTATCATAGAATTTCATTTGCCCCGAGTCAAGTCACTGGCAGCTACGGTATTAGTGTTGCTATCATATCATACTTCACGTCAGATACAAGGGGAATCGCTGCAGTCACGCAAACGATACTGTGCTCGTGCGGGACAAGGTAACTTTTGAAAGGCTCTCGCACCCTACTGGTTGAACTGATTCAGTAGGACTGGTGTGCAAAAAATCCTCGAGAGAAAATGGCCGTCCGATCTTGAACTGTTCCTGTATCGAATTGACAATGATAGTCGGCAGGCCATTTCTTGGGCCGGCAGTTCTCGGCCAAGTGCTCCTCCAACTTATATGCACGGTACTTGTGAGTGATTAAGTGCTCGGACAAGAAGAGTGCTTAAGAGTATTGTACTCGTATGAGGACTGTTGTCCCGGTGAAGTGTTGGTGATTTGTGCAGACCGACTGTCACAAAATAGGGCTTGAGTGCTTTATATTATAGGAGGAGGCTTGAGAGACTGTTTGGTATCGTTACTTGTCGTGCTGTACCGGTACTGTAAATAC
The DNA here is from genome assembly GCA_006112555.1 of Tuber indicum. Taxonomy (NCBI): domain Eukaryota; kingdom Fungi; phylum Ascomycota; class Pezizomycetes; order Pezizales; family Tuberaceae; genus Tuber; species Tuber indicum. The sequence continues at coordinate 58,477 of VBSK01000013.1, forward strand.
CTCAACCCATACGAGTACCTCGGGGTTGGAGTAACGATAATGCAAAAGTTACTATCTTGGAGCCATTTTTGTGTCTGGCTTGAGAGGGGGCAAAATTGTGCTAGTATGATACAAGTATGGTGCTAACCAAAGCGAAAACCCGAGGGCTGTCACACCTTAACTTGGGGTGTTTGGCGCATCATGATATGAGTTCAGATCTTGGCATTTTGATATCTAGTCTGGGCATTCTTAACTCTGATAATTTTAGTTATGATAGAAACCTCAATTCTGAGTTAAAATCGCCAAGACCTGAACTCAAATCACCAATTATGGCGCACCAAACATCTCCTTCGTTTCCAGGCAAGCACGGTACGAGTATCATGTACGAGTACTGTAGACTATCTCCTGAACCGCTGAAACTGTGGAAAAATTTGTGCCCCCCCCGTCTGTCTCCGTGACACAAGTTAATAAGCAACTTTTGCTAACTACTACAAATTTGCAGGAGTGCAAACTTCAGACCATAGTTAATCTCCGCTTTGTGATCGTGCCTACGCTCACCATCACTGAATAATGCTGGAGGGGTATCTTGGTCATCTTTGTCTTAAGTACTAATAGGGGCGGCACAAAAGTTTCCATGGTTCCAGCAGTCCTGGAGATAAAGCTATCGTGTTCAGGGCTTACCGTACAGTCGTTGGAGGCCACAAACTTTGTCTTTTTTTTTTTCCTCTGCAGTATTCCACCCTCCCCATCATGACTGGGATAAGCATGCTGACACAAACGAGAGAGAGGCCAAGTATCAGAACTTTTTGGGAGAGTGCGGGGGACCTTTCGTGATTGGTAGAAAAATGTGTGAAGAACATGGGCTATGGTACAAGTGCCCGTACTCGAGTATTGGAGGCAGAGATGGCTCTGCATGATTCCTGCTTCCAGCTGTCTGCTCTCTTTAGTCTACACCACGGCGGTGGGTTCAGTGTTGGAATTTTCTACGAAAGTTTCTTGGGGTTCTGTCAGCCGCATATGGAGCTATCCTTATCGAGTGTGCTTGTACAAGTACAACCCTCGACAAAACACATCAATTACTTGACCTATGCTCCTTTTTACCCAGAGGGGTCCAACCTACATAAAGGATTCGTCCCATTGCCACCTGCGACGCCTACTTATGGCAGTGGCAGGCGATAAGCTTTGCTCACTGGTTGGCTGGCCAGTTTAACAGTCTTCTTCCAAGAAGGGGGAAAAAGGAAAGAAAGAAAAAAATTCATTCTTCGCCTAATTTTGGCTTAGTAATTTCGGCCAATTGTTACAGTTTGCCATACCGGTATTCAATCAGCCCTTTGATACCAAGTGCTCTGCTGTTTTTGCCTTTTTTTTTTTTTTTTTTTTTTTACGGGTTGCCTCCCACCCTTCTTTTTTTCCCCCTACCTTCTCAGTCTCTCTTTCACAAACCACCTTCTTCTCAACCTCCTCTCTGAACTTAACACCGTATCTCCTCTCCCTTTCTTAGTTCTACACACACATAACTCCGGAGGAGCAGAGGATCTTGACCTTCCTTCGTTTCTCTTCCTAGATTCCAGTCCTTTTTCATCGTTCCTTTCTTTGCGACGCTACGACATCCATAGGCAGGAGCGATCTGGAAGGAGGTGTTCTATACCAGCTTTTCTTCGCACCATTTTTTCCTTCTTTCAAAAGCAGACAGGAGTCTCAGGAGTCCTTGTTTGTCCTTGAACAATACCTCGGTTTCTTTCATAATTCACAGATTGTTGTTTTCTCGGCTTCCTCTTCGACACCGAATTCCCATTCCATCAAACACATTCATTCGAGAATATTTACCGAAGTAATCAACATTAAAAAAGATCTCCAATCATGGCTGAACTTAATCAACGCATGTCCAACCTGGGCATAGGTGACTCGATCCATGCCACTGATGGGGCCCCGTCTTCTGGGACTTCTAATCATTCTGCTGGGGGCGGTGGTCAGACGACCGCCTCTGCTTATATCCCTCCCCATCTGAGAGGCACTGCCAGATCCAACGCCGGCCCCTCGCCTACCGTGGCCCCTCCCGTCCAGAACGGCACAGCAAATGGCATTCAATCCTCCAGATGGAGTAACGGGTATGTCATTAAATTTTTTTTTACCGGTTTTTGTTTTCTTCCCCTATGTTTTCTTGCTGTTAACCTTCAACTTTCAATGTGGTTTCCTTTTTTGCCTTGTGATTCATACTTTCATCCTATACTTTCTGGCTTTTCACCCTTCAAGTCCGATGTTGGCGGCATCGCGCTAATTCTCAGCTTAGTCCAACTCCCCAAGAGTCGGCTGCTCCTAATTCTCATGGTCGTGACTGGGCCGCCGCACCATCTTTCGCACCTCGTACTGTTGGTAGTGGTTGGGATGTCCCCCCCCCTCGCCCTCAACGCTCCTTTGATCCCAACGCATATGGCAATCCGGGTAGCGGTGGTAATCGTGGAGGTTCCGGAGATGGTCGTTGGACCGATGGCAAACATATCCCTGGACCCCCTAATCCCCGTACTGAGCGTGAGCTCTTTGGAGTCCCCAATGATCCTACCAAACAAGCTACTGGTATCAATTTCGAGAAATATGATGATATCCCGGTTGAGGCCTCTGGTCACGATGTTCCAGATCCTGTCACCCAGTTCACCAGCCCACCTTTGGATCCTCATTTGTTGTCCAATATTGATCTTGCCCACTACAAGAGCCCTACCCCTGTGCAAAAATATTCGATCCCTATCGTTATGGGTGGCAGAGATCTCATGGCTTGTGCACAAACTGGTAATTTTCGTCCTCACCTATCCTTATATACAAGCTAATTGTTATCAGGCTCTGGAAAGACAGGTGGTTTTCTTTTCCCCATACTTTCCCAATCGTTCCTTCAAGGACCCTCCTCTGCCCCTGCAAGTTCGGGTGCTAGTTATGGTTATGGTCGTCAACGCAAAGCCTATCCTACCGCCCTTATTTTGGCTCCCACTCGCGAGCTTGTTTCTCAAATTTATGACGAGTCCCGTAAATTCGCGTACCGTTCGTGGGTTCGCCCCTGTGTAGTGTATGGTGGTGCCGACATTGGATCTCAATTGCGTTTGATTGAGCGTGGCTGTGACCTTTTGGTTGCTACTCCTGGACGTCTGGTTGACCTGATTGAGCGTGGTCGTATATCATTGGCAAACATCAAGTATCTTGTCCTCGACGAAGCTGATCGCATGTTGGACATGGGTTTTGAGCCTCAGATCCGTCGGATTGTTGAGGGTGAAGATATGCCCAAGACCGATGCTCGCCAGACCCTCATGTTTTCTGCTACCTTTCCCCGTGACATCCAGATGCTTGCTAGAGATTTTTTGAAGGATTATATCTTCCTTTCTGTCGGTCGTGTTGGTTCTACTTCCGAAAACATTACCCAAAAGGTCGAGTATGTCGAGGATCAGGATAAGCGTTCTGTGCTCTTGGACATTCTCCATACACATAGTGGTGGCCTTACTCTCATCTTCGTGGAAACCAAGCGTATGGCGGACTCTTTGAGCGATTTCTTGCTTAATCAAAATTTCCCGGCAACGTCGATTCACGGGGATCGTACACAACGCGAGCGTGAGCGCGCTCTTGAGATGTTTCGCACCGGTCGTTGTCCAGTTATGGTTGCGACCGCCGTGGCTGCCAGAGGTCTTGATATCCCTAACGTCACTCATGTCATTAACTACGATCTTCCTACCGATATTGATGACTATGTTCATCGCATTGGTCGTACAGGCCGTGCTGGTAATACTGGCATTGCTACTGCCTTTTTCAATCGCGGTAATCGCGGTGTTGTTAGAGATCTTATTGAACTACTCAAAGAAGCCAATCAGGAAATCCCTTCATTCTTGGAAACAATTGCTAGGGAGGGTGGATTTTCCGGGGGCGGTCGTGGCAGGTCTGGCGGCGGCGGCGGCGGCGGAAGAGGGCGCGGCGGCGGCAATGCCAGCCGTGATTTCAGAAAGTATGGTGGTGGCAGCGGTGGTGGTGGCTATGGTGGCTATGGTGGCTCAAGTAATGGTTATGGTGGTGGCGGCGGCGGCGGTGGTGGTATGTTGCTCGGTACCTCTACCTCGATCATTGACATTGCTAACATTGTACGATAGGCTACCCCAGCAGCGGAGGATCCGGCTATGGCGGCGGCTACAGCAGCGGAGGAGGGGGTGGTGGCCACGGGGGTGGAAGCTATGGCAACCCTGGTGGTAACACCTCTTGGTGGTAACTCCCTCCCGCGGAATTGCGTATGTTTGGACCCTTTTCCTTCCTTGGCCACAAAAAAAAGTAACATTTCATCGGTTGTTTCGGCTTGCATTAATGAGAAAGGGAGCAAAGAAAGGTTTAAAACATGGCGCAATATTTGGGGTTTTGTTGGCTTTTTGCTTTTGACTGCTTTATGATTTCTCACGATCCCTCTATATCAATTTCTTCACCCTCCTAAATGAAGTTTCTTTTTCCTTTTTTCTCGTTTCTTCATGTCTTTCATCGGCAGCGTTCGGAAACACAGGTTGTTATGCAATTGGGTATAGACGGCTTCCAACTGGGGTTTCTGCTTTTTTTTTCCTTGTTACTCCTCACAAGTTCTGCTGAGACTGGGCAATACTGACCTGGGGAAATGAGATGGATTTATGGGGTGAGAGGGTTCTATCCCTCTTTTTGTTGCTTGCAATGTTTTCTGTTCTGCTTTTTATCTCTTTTACTATTTTTTCATGGGTTTTTTTTTCTATCCAAGGGGCACACACACGAAAGAAGAAAAGTTTTATTCACATCTACCCGGCGTTGTTGATTGTGGGGTCTTTCATGGTTCATGACGTTTGTTTTTTTCTTTGCATCATGAATGGTCGGTTGGGTGGTTTTTTTTCTTCTTCCCTTTTTCTTTTCCATAGTTGTGTTTCGGGTTTGATCGGCTTCTTTTTTCTGTCTTGAGCATTTCAGCGTAGAGACAAGCACCGGATCCCTCTACTTTACTAGAGTAATAGAAGGATCGGTGCACTAGAGAAGGCGGGCAAGGAAAGGAGTGAGGAGGGAGAGAAGGGGAAAAAAATAATACTGGGTAGCTTGTTCTTTTTTCTTTCTTTTTTATGTGTGGTGTGTGTAATTGCGTGTGTTTTTTCATCTTTTTTACAATCCTTTAAAAAAACAGAAAACTCTTTTTTTCTCTCACTCTCTTTTCCGATGGCATACTATTAATGCAAGTTTATCGAAGAAAAAAAGAAAAGGTTGGACCAGAGGGTGAAATCCTCGAGCGGACCAGGAGTATCTTATATCGGGGGGGGGGGTTAATTCTTCATCTTGCATATCATCATTGGTGCAATACTGGTAATATTTGCAACTTGTCATTGGGCAAATAGATTTCTTCTAGCTCAAAGGAAGGGAGAAAAAAAAATACACGCTGAATTGACATCCAGATTACTGCCTATTGATAGATACTGGTATACGGTATTGATTTATATAGGGATACCCTTTATTTTTCACTTTTTTTCCTTTCCCCTTTGAGCATTTCCGTTTGTGCTGTATGATACAGTACCTGTATTATACATCACACAGCCAAACTTTGCTCTGCTTTAAAATTCAACCTGGTTTGACCGCCCACCCTCCTCTCCTTTGCTCACCTGCGCTTCCAATCCGATCTGAATGACCTTGGGGAAGAGGGGGAGCGAACTCCTGGACCCGGTTCGGCCGATGCGTCCCACATCATGCAGTAAATTATTCCAGAAATGTGGATACCATGGCAATCTAGATCACTTTTCATTCCATTCCATTCCGTTTTTTTAGGTCCCCCGATACCGTCCTCGAGTACGTCCTGGGAGTGATCAGGATCGCGCGTGGCGGTTGGTCATGGTGGGTCACTCGGTTGGGGATTGGCAGTTGGTACTGCATTGCATGATACTGGTATCATATTTGTGTGGGTGGTTGCGGTGGGCCGGTTGGTGGGATGGATTGGCCGCCAGAGTGTGTGCTGGTGAGTGTGGGGAGGGTAGTGGGTATCAGCGGGGATTGTCTGGGGATTTTTTTTTTTTTTTTTTTTTGGTGGTTGTGGTTGTCGGAGGTTCACTGGTTGGAAGGGTGCGAGTTGCTCCATGTATATTATAATGTACAGAATAGTTCCTTTTTTTGGGGCGGGGGGGAGGGGAGTCCAACTTGTTGCCCTTACCTTCCTTTCCAATACTAGGCTCGTTCGTTCGCAAATCCAAAGACGGTTGAGCAACCAAGCAACCAAGTAACCAAGCAGCCATGAAAGAGGGAAAGGAATATATATACTTTACCAACCCGGCAGAAAGCAGTAAGAAGTGATGTTGTGTGAGAAAAAAAGAAAAGAAAGGAAAAGAAAAGAAAAGAAAAACAAAAAAAAAAGGTAAAAGGACTAAAGAGATAAAAATGAAACTGTACAATAATAGCCCCTCGACCTCCCCCCTTCCATCTCCCACTCCCATCTTCCGCCTTCTATGGCTGCAGAAAAGTACCACGAGAGAAAGAGACCTTCACAAAAAACTCTTACTCTTCCGATTATACGCCCTTTGATCCTTCAGCCATTGCTTGTACTGCTTGATGCTCCCAATCTTCTCCCCGTAGTAGTCTGGGACGGGATTACTGAAGCTTTGGAAGGAGGGGTCGACGCGGTTCTTTTTGATATGTTGGAGGAATTCCCGCTCTCGCTGTTTCTAATTAGCCCTCTTATCCTTCACCTCCCTCCCCCCCTCCCCCCAACTTTTTCCGAGAGGAATGGCAAGGAGACAACATACCTCATTAATCTGCCCCATAATCCTCCTCTTGACCACGGAAAACGCACTACTCCCCAGAACCGGCCCAGCAAGCCACCCCAGAGCTCCACAGCTAACGGTAGCAAGCCCGAAGAGGATTATCGGGTCCATGCCCATTATCATCTGCGTCGGGTCGATCTCTTTATTGGCAAGGTAGCCGACGCCGGCGGTTGTGCCGAGGGCGCTGGTGAAGAGTGAGGAGACGAGGTTGTACCTGCGTCGTTGCTTGCGGAGTTGTAGGAAGGTATCCCAGCCTAGCTTTTCGTTGGGTTGGGAGGAGGAGGTTGCGGTTGTGATGGGGCTTGTGCTACTGGTGGTTGTGGTGGTTGTGGTGGTGGAGGCATTGCGATGTGTGTGTAGTAGGATGGTTGTTGCTGGTGAGAAGGGAGGGGAGATGCGGAGCGCGGTTAAGCGGAGGGGGACGGATTTTGTCAGCATCGGGATTTGGTGTTTTGTGCGATGGTAGGTGGTGAGTGGTTGTTGAGGTAGTATATATGTTGGTTTTGCGGTGGGTGGTGGTGGGGGTGATAGTGGGGTGTGGAGTTTTTTAGTTTACGTTAGGGATTGGAATTTTTTTTTTTTTTTTTTTGGGAAAGATTTTAGGGGTTTTGGCTGGTTAGTCAGATCACATATGATCACTCGGAATTTGTGAGCTCAGTATCCTAAGATGGTAAGGGTTCGTAGCAATACTACGACCAAAGCATTCTTTGGGGGGTCCCCTTACAATATATTGCCTAAGAACCGTGCTGTCTCAAGATACACTTCTGATGGCGACGGATCTTCTCGGGTCAATTAACCTACCACTTTTCAATTACTTTTCGGGCTCGCCTCTGGTGGTAACTCCTCGCAATAAATCCCAAGTGTGCCGGGTATGATACTGGGCACACACGGATGAGTTCTGGCACCGGGATAAATATATACCCTCCGCAATCGACTTCCTCGCAGTGCAGCTGTGTTCCGCCAAGTGCTCTTCTTTACGGGATATTAAATCCCTACTGTCACTTGGGGAAACATGTTCTGAGTGCCCCAGAACTAAGGAAAAAAAAAAATACTGACGTCCAGAGGAAATCTCTCCCCAAAGGCTAGCCAGAGCAGTGTTATGTTCTACAAAAGGGGGGACCGATCACAGCGGGGGCCATATTCTGGCGTTAATGGTTCATTCCGGGCACCCCTGGACTTACCAGGGTTCCGGACTCCGGACCTCCTTGGAAGCAGTACCATTTCTGGGGAACATACCTATGGAAGAAGGGTGTAATGCTTCGGCGCGAGCCTTTTTTGTCCCGGGTTGGGTATTTTCAGCGTTCATGGGGATTGTGTAGCATACTGGCTAAATTAGCTAACTTGCAGGCTATCATACAATTTGTTGCGGAGTGTGTGCTGAAGAAGGGTATAGTGGGGAGAGTATCCCTGGAGAGTGTTGGGAGTTCGGGTTGTAGAGCTGTGCTGGGAAAGTGGTTGGGTTTGATTGGAATCGAGGTGTTGTCTATGGCTTTAGAGCGATTTCAAGGAGCATTAGTTTCGGATTATTGAGATTTCACTGAAAAGCTTCCAGGACTCCTCGAGTGATTCTGACTTCCCTTCCATGCCTGTGTTCCCTGGGTGAGGTGGAGGGTGTGATACTGTTATGGATGGTGCTTTATCTAATCTAAAGAGTTGGTATGATACTTGAGTTGTCATATAAGTTACCTGCTCTCTGTCGCTACCAACGGCATTCCAGAGGGACGGGAAACCCTTTACGTTAAAAGAGTCCAGGATTTAAGTGCATCCTTATGTTAGGGCCGCGCGGCGTAGCTCGTGAGGTTGGAGCGATGGTTGAAGTTTCCTCACGTTTCGGGAATGCTGAGGATCATTTCATTTGCTCTAGAGTTGTCGTTATTCGTGGAAGGCGTCCCCCCCAAATATGTCTTTCCTTTGTTATGGTGGAGGTGACAGGAACAATCCCGCATATAGCCTTGAGACCTGGTAAAACAGGAGCATTAGAGGATGCAACGACCTTGGTATGATATGATAGACGCCGAGAGAGTTTTGCGCCATACGTATGTATGTTCAGTTGGTTTGGAGTGCGAAGCAAGATAACGGTGTTTATCACCATGTATTTCCTACCTCCCTTCCAAGCTCCACCTTGGTCCACTCACTCCTTCCCCGCACCTTGTATGTGCTATTGTAGATCAATGCATTGGGGTATCCCCTACTGCAGGATATCGCTACAAGTATTGTATATGACATTTTTCTCAATTTGCTAGAAACTACGTTGCAGAAGTGGACTTGATGAGATGAAAACGGTAATATGCGCGTAGTAGTTTTCTTTATTGAAGAAGAGAAGAAAGAAAATAAAAGGGAAAGAATAGAATCAAAGGATCGGAAGGAGGTAGAAGGGAATCGTCATTCCTCAGACAACCTAGGCCAGTACTGCAGTGAGCACGTAATCCTCAATGCGTATATCCTATCCAGTATGATATTATGTAAGGGACACCACACTCCATAGTATAGTTCTAAGTCCATACGCACTCTCGATCCCAATTCCACATGCCTATCAACTCTTCTAACACAATTTACAAAGTGGGATAACTTGGTAGACTTAGTGGAAATGTGTGGGTCTTGATATCATAACTGCCTCCACCCCTCTAGAGAGGAGCAGAGCGGGTACCCGTTTGGGGTTTTTGGTGACCTGGCATGCACCTTATCTGGAGGTGGGGGGGGAAGTGCCGCTGGCTTTTTAGCGGGGGCAGGAGGCCAGTACAAGGAGGTGATGAAGGCTGAGTTTGATAGGATCCTGGGGCGGAAAGCATAAGAATACGTCTCTCCATATTCCCCGTATGCCACTGGCGCTGATACTGAGGGCAAAATTGTTATTGAGCACCTGCTGTTGGAGATATACGTACAAACATGATACGCACCGATGATACCGGTACATGTCGGCTCAATGCACTAAGTTATAACTGAAATTTTTTTTTCTCTTTCTTTACACGTTTTTCTAGGATGCATAAGGTCAAGAGACAAAAGGTCTAAATTTTTTTTTTTAGTTTTAGTTTTTTTTTAATTTTTTTAGACCTTTGGTCTCCTGGTCATATGCATCCTCCGGTCTGATAATTTCCATTCCAAACAACAGCAGAGGATTACCTGCGAGTGATTACCTATGATTTCAGTAATCGTTAAGTATGATTTCTGGGTCTCTGTCCGCTCCTGGGCAGTGTTTTGTTTGGGGTTCGTTAGGCGCTTTTCCATTGTGCTTCTTCCTGGTTGTGTTGGTTTGGGCGGAGTGGCCATGCTGAGGGCGACCGAGCGTGAAAGTGTAGGGAACTTTCAGTTTGTTCGAAGAGACCGAAGGCATGTGCACTTGGGACCTAACCTCACCAAATGAGATAGACCAACTAATGAGACACTAGATAACTTTGTGAAAGGGGCTGTGGGGGGTAGAGAGGTCCCGGTTTGTTGGCGGTCTTGGAGGAGGTGTGCTACGGGGGTGGGGGTAGGAGGGAGTAGGAAGTGCTGGTCAATATTTCATGAAATGTCATTCGTCCGATGGTTCAAATAAAACCACTGCTTCAGTATCGGGAAGATGGGGGAAAGAAGGGGTGTCCTTGCGGTGGCTCTTCCAGGGGAGAATGCGATGCTTCACTGTCGGTGTACCCGGAAACACACCATATCACTCGAGCAACTAGGTAGGCGGTTCGGATTTATGGTTCTGGAGATCTGGCAGCGAGAGCGACTTCAAAAGCGATAATACATTATTTGAGGTCTAATTTTTTCCGGTGGCGGGTCGTGGAAACAGTGAGTTTCCCTCAAATATGTTAATGAGTTAACAATATGCACTGCATTCACCATCTTGGAGAGGGAGAAAAAAAATAAATAAGAGCACGATCCTGATTCTACCACTGTTGAGTTGGATGATGTGAGGAGTGTAGGTTGCTCTAGTATCGGATATAAAGGGGCTGGGTTGATATGGCGAGTGATGGTTTGGGGATTCAGGTCTTGGAGGAGCAGTGGGATTAGTCAAAGCGGTGGACAAGAATGCTGCACATTACATTGGGATATTTTCGAGGGCCATTGATAAAGTTATACCAGGGAGAGAGACTGCAGACACTACGTATGTTACCGTTTCTACTTGTAGGCCATCAGGTGCTAAGAGTGCTTTAGCTATAATGACGATGTCCTTGACATTATCCACACACAACGTCGCAATTGTAATGCTACTGCGGATAGTGATTTAGCTGAACTGCTCTCGCTTGACGCTCCCCCTCAGCTCTTCCCCGCGGCGCTCACCAGTCGCTACCAGGTGTGTTTCAAGCCTTTGACACCATCAGGCGACTCTGGTAACAAAGCGCTTGCAGTGCGTAATGTTCGTGGTAGCCATCTAGATCATTTGATCACCGTTCGTGGTATTGCAACTCCTGTGTCGGACGTCAAGCCCTACTGTACTCGTCAACGCATATACCTGCGACAGGTGTGGTCCACATCAGTTCCCTTAGCTGTCTTCACATCAAGAAGGCACCCCTCGACAAACTCGGAGGCAAACCAGCTGAAAAATAGACCGCACGCACGACCCAAAAGAGTTCACCCTAGAGGGCACAAGGACTCACTGGGGTGGTAGTTAGCTGCTGGGCTAGCACCTCCTACGGTATCATGCGACTGCAGCACAAAATTCGGCGCATTGCCGGAGATTCTGGTGGCGGATATTGGGAAAGGATGCTCCACGCCTGCGGATCATACTGTTGAAGTGCTGCTTCCGTATCCTGGAACTGTGTGAGAGCATTAGCTATCATACCAAGGTGTATGCGCTAATTGCCCAAGGGGGTTATGGACTTGCGGCTAGTGGGGTTGGACAGTCGCAGTTACCAGATAGCACTGGGGCTTGAAGGTGCGACGGCGCCAACAGGACAACCAGGGGAAAGTAGAGGGAAGATGAGGACTGTTGCAATTGCGGGGGTGCGGGGGTGCGGGGAGGGGTTCCATCAGATTTATTATCCTTGTTTGCCGGCGAGGGAGGCGTTTGATGCTACGGGTGTGGTTGCGGTTACTGCGATTGGGGGTACTCCTCCTCCACCGCCGCAGCATAAGGGGGAATAGCGGGAAGCTAGCTTGCAAGTAAACACTGTTTTTTTCCCTCTTTCACTTTTAGAATATTTCTATTTGTGGTTTGGGGTTTATGCCGGTCCATCATAGAGAATTGGGTACGATAGGTATCGTGATCATGTGCATTCGTCTTTACGATAAAGATTAAGAAAGACTAGACATCATCTATCATGTCATTGTATTTTCGGGCACAGGATATCACACATTCGAGTATACCGCGCGTAACCCAGACTGACTTAGGATACGGGGAGGGCGGTGAAGGCAAAAAAAAAAGGAGAAAAAAACTAAAAACTAACTCATGTCGACATCCATTTCCTCAGCATCATCAACTTCCGCCCCGACAAACACGAGTCTAGTACCCTCCCCAGCTACCTGCCAAACATCCAACGCGGAATACTCATCTATCACGTCGGCCAACTGATCGTCCGTGAAACCCTTCGCCAAAACCCTCTCTCGGACATTCCTCATATTCAACTCGCCACTGCCGTCACCCGCACTAAAGGCCAGGGTTCGGATGATGTTGTAGATCTTCGAGGAAACGGTATTGTCCTCATCCCAGTCGCTCTTCTCTTGCAGCGAAGCTTTGGACACTTCAATGAGTCTAAGCGCTTCGTCGGCGTCCTCGATCACGACTGTGTCGGCGAAGCGTAGACGGGCGAGTGCCTGGGAGAGACGGATGATGCCAAGGAGGGTACGGGGTGATGCGTGGGTGAAGGACTTGTTGTCCTTTTCCGCCTTCTTCGCGGCTTTACGCATGTTAACGTACGCGCCGACTATGTAGTCTGCTACTTCCTTAGGAATGACGGGGCGCTTGGTCCTAGCTTGGGCAATGTAAATGCGCATTTCTTGCGGGGTCAGGGGTTCGAAGTCCATTTCTGGATGGCGGTTCTCCATATGCACGAATGTGACGTGACGGCCGAGTTCTTCGTCGCCTTCACGGGTGGGGGTGTCCAGAATTAGGAAGAGGATGTCGAACCGGGAGAGGAGGGCGGCGGGGAGATTGATGTTTTCCACAGGGGAGAACTTGGGGTTGTAGCGGCCGTAGAGGGGATTCGCTGCTGCCAGGATGGAAGTGCGTGCGTTTAGGGATGTGGTGATACCGGCTTTGGAAATGGAGATGGTTTGCTGCTCCATGACTTCGTGAATCGCTGTGCGGTCCGAGTCATCCATCTTGTCAAACTCGTCGATGCAGCATATACCGTTGTCTGCTAGTACCAGGGCTCCGCCTTCGAGGACCATCTCGTCTGTGACTGGGTCGCGCATGACGGCGGCTGTGAGACCGACACCAGAGGATCCACGACCTGTGGTGTAGATTCCACGGGGGGCGACTTTGGTGATGTATTTTAGGAGCTGGGATTTGGCCACTCCAGGGTCTCCCATCAAGCACACGTTGATATCACCACGGATTCTCATTCCATCACCCATTTCTTTGGTTACACCGCCAATGAGGAGGAGGAGGAGGCATTTCTTCACATCCTCGTGGCCGAAGATCTCGGGGGCAATGGACTTGGCAAGGGTGTCGTAGAGGTTGCCTTGTTCTCGGAGCTCTTCAATACGTTGGATAGTTCGGGTATCGATCACTATGTCGTCATATTGTTTCTTGTGTTGCTCAAAGTGCATGGCTTCAAGGTAGGTATCTGTTAATAGACCTGCCTTGATAGCTTTGAAGCCGGTGTATGGTGTTGGTAGGAATATTCCCGCAATATCAACGACATCTCCAGGGTTGACACATCTTGTCTGAGAACCATGGGCATGCACTGTGAGGGTTCGGGGAATGTGTCCGACAGGTACTTGATCTGCCATTTCCTGAATCTTGATTTCCTGGAATGGCAAGAATTTGGACGCACGAGTCGACATGAAAAGCTGACCTCTCGCATCATTGTTCTTGCACTCTTGTGAAGGACAATCGACTAATGGAGCAAAGCTCTTGGTCTTGACCTCTTGGAAAATCTCGCAACCACATCTGTCGCAGGTATATGCATTAACGAGTACAGTAGGCTTGACGTCCGACACACGGGTTGCAATACCACGAACGGTGATCAAATGACCTAGATGGCTACCACGAACATTGCGCACTGCAAGCGCTTTGTTACCAGAGTCGCCTGATGGTGTCAAAGGCTTGAAATACACCTGGTAGCGACGGGTAAGCATTGCGGGGAAGAGCTGGGGGGGAGCGTCGAGCGAGAGCGGGTCGGCTGAATCACTATCCGCGGTAGCATTGCGATTGCGACGTTGTGTGAGGATAACATCAAGGACATCGTCATTGTAGCTAAAGCACTCTTAGCACCTGATGACCTACGAGTAGAAATGGTAACATACGTAGTGTCTACAGTCTCCGGGGGCATAACTTTATCAATGGCCCTCGAAAAGATCTCAATGTAATGTGCAGCATTCTTGTCCACCGCTTTGACTAATCCCACTGCTTCTTCAACAAGACCTGAATCCTCAAACTATCACTCGCTATATCAGCCCAGCCTTTTTATATCCGATACTAGAGGAACTTACACTCCTCAAGTCATCCAACTCAATAGTGATAGAATCCCGTGTTCTGTTCGCAATCTCTTGGAGCTGTAGCATGTACTTTAGTTTGGGTTCCTGAACCGCAACTCTCGGTCTTCTTGCACGGCTTCTTCCACCAGAGCGCGTTGCACGACGGCGGGGTGTATCGGTGAGGTCTTCGTCCTGGTCCTCCATGTTCAAGTTCGATAACGCGTCACGGGCAGCCTCCTCTGTTGAAAGTGTTGATTTGAATCCTGTAAGGAAAGCCTCAAAGGCAACTATCCAAGCATTGTAAGTCTAAGTGCGGAGTAACAAGCAATGAATGGAAAACAAACCCTGTTGTTTGTCATAATCGATTTCGTCGGATAGCTTGATAACAGGAAGCTTAGACATTATTGTTGTATATATAAATTTTGTGACCTCAATGGATTGCTAAAGTGGGGGATGAAGGGGATGAGATGGTTGGTGAGGATTTTGGTTGGGCAAAGGGATCGAAGGGAGGGACCTGACTGGAACTTTGCTATTTCTCGCGAACCAACTGGATGGAGAGATATTCGCGTTTGCTGCTCTGGCTGCCGCGTTGTTTATTCATTACCTGATTTGCATTTAATAGGGGTAAATTTCTCTTTCAGCCCCACCACAATTGCCCTGATTGGGGAAAAAAAAAAAAAAATTGCTGGTTGCTTACGTAAGCTGACTCGATCGTCAACGTCCTCTCTCTCCTGAATTCAGCAACAGCCGAGGCAGATGGGATTCAGGTCTGGGGGGATTCAGAAACCCCCAGGTTTGCTACAGTGGGAGAGCTTTCTCCTAATATTTTAACCACCGGACCTACCTACCATACATCATTGATCTTCTGTTCCAATATCTGGCACCCCCCATAATATACTTAACTGTCACCCCCGGCACTATTGATATAATTTACTGAGTACAGTACTAGTACAATCACGGCCATCCCGAGCAACGGGTCTCAACGATAATTAATTGTTTTGAAATTCCCCACGAACAACCATGTCCCGGAAGCCCTCACCCCCTGCTACCCCCGCAATTGTCTCCTTGACTCCACTGAAGAACTGCCTTCTCAACCTTCCGGTCCCGCTTGTTAACGTACTGGTTTCTGCAAATACTCCAGCGCAGAATGTTATTGTCGAGTTATCCTTCCGTGCCTCTGTTGGGGGAGGGTCAACCGCTGCAACTACCAGGAGCGTGTATGCCGGATGGACGGGAATGCAGAGTAAAAGGAAGCCGGGTGCGGGATCGGGGAGGTCAGAGGAGGCAGTGGTAGAGATGGATCCTGCATTTGCTAGGAATGTGGGGTTGTCTGAAGGATCTAAGGTTCGCTCCACTCTACGAAATGCCATGTTGGGGCTTCACACATAAGGTATTATGTTGATTTGACCAGGTTTCTATTCACCTCCATTTGGACCCTACCCCAGCACACACCTTTCATATCGAACCCTTAACTGCGAGTGATTGGGAGATAATAGAGCTGCATGCGGACTTTCTGGAATTAAATCTTATTTCGCAGATCCGCTGCGTCTCTCCCGCGCATCCGATCTCTGTCTACCTATCCCCTACATCTACGGCTTCTATAAGAGTGACAAAGGTTGAGCCGGAGGATGCTCTTTCCTCGCCGAATGGGTTCGCCAAGGTTTCTCCGGAAGCCGAGATTATTGTCGCGCCAAAGAAGCGGCAGCGCCGACAGAGTCAGGGTGCAAAGTCGGCTACTAGTACCGTGAAAACTTCGATGAAGAAACGGAGTGATAGTGGGGGTGCGGGAGCAATGTTTTTCCGGGGGGTCTCGTTACCCGCGGAACGGTATCTTCCGAAGACGGATGACGACGACGAGGAGGAAAGGGTTACAGAAGGGGATGAAGATAGAGAAGAGGTTGCTGTTGGTGGAAAGGGATTTTCAGTTTACCTAGATCCTACATTGCTCATGTCTTCGAGGCATCTTCGGAGTGTCTCCCATGTTGTGGTTTCGGTTGTCCGGCCCCCAGCTATAGCTCCTCCCCAAGATCCGTCTCAGCAACAGCAGCAGCCGGAGGAGAAGGATAAAAAGGATAAAAAGGATGCAACGCCGGAGGTGGTTCCGGCTTCCAAAATCGTCGCAGTTGTACGTCCTTGGGATTCCGCTCCAGACGGGAAGCATGTAGGATTGTCCAAGCTCCTTTCTGCCGCTTTATATCTTCGGCCTGGGCAAGTGGGCGACGTGATACGCCTTGAGCCTGCGCCGCAACAAGTGCCCCAGAAACTGCTTTCAAAAGTTAAGGTCTTTCCATTCCACGGCACTGAGAAACAGGACGGGTTGAAATGGGGTGGTGGAACTAAACGTCTCGAGGAAATGGCTATTGCAAGGTTACAAGAGGTTCTGGGCCCTCACAGACAACGCAACGGGACGAAGGCCATGATAGAGGAGGATAAGACTTCGGTCTCCCCTGGGGAAAGTGTGCTTGAGGGTGCTCTGACTGACGGACTCATTCTCCCGGCAATTCGGGACTCGCCGATTGCTGCCGGTGGCGTCCTCAAAATTGAGGTCTCTGCTGGTGAGGGTGGGGAGGCGCCCCAGTATATTAAATGGGTTCTGGTGGCGGACAAAAAGCTCCCGCTCGAGATCGGGTCACTTGTACCCAAGCCTACTCCTCCACCAGCGGTCGTTTCGGAGACGTTATTCGTCCCGGGAACTGATTCTGATCAGCCGATTGTGGGTGTTGACGACATCCTTTCCTCAGTCACCGACCATTTGCTATCTTCTTCCTCAGTATTGCTCTCAGGTGCTCACGGATCGGGAAAGACTTCAATCCTCCGCCTCATCGCAAAGCGTCTCTCTGGAGCTCCACATTTCCACAGGATCATAGACCCCGGCTCTCTTTCGAAGCTTTCCGAAGAGCGTGTAGGCACAGTTAAGGAGAATGTCTCCCGCTGGTTCACCGAGGCCATATGGGCAGCCGGGAAGACAGGCCACTCCATCCTTCTCCTCGATGACCTCGACAGACTCTGTGCCTCTGAGTCGGAAAATCAAGACAATTCTCGAGTGAGGCAGATCGCTGAAGTCGTCGTGGCCGCCGTCAGGAAACACACCTCACCTGGCGGTGCCGGTGGACGCGGAGGTGTGATTATCCTAGCTAGTTGTCAGGCAAAGGAAAGCATGCATAGCCTGGTAGTCAGCGGTCACGTATTCCGCGAAGCACTCTCTCTCAAAGCAATGTCGAAGGAGGGTCGTCGTGCAGTACTAGACGGCGTTGTCGGGGCCACTTCGGGAGTCTTAGAGAAAGGTCTTGAACTCCGCGACATTGCCTCTAAAACCGAAGGCTATATGCCCGGGGACTTGGTCCTCCTCGTCGGCCGTGCTAGACACGAAGCTGTCGTCCGCATGGTCGACGCAGGCGAATCTAAAGAATCCCCAATACTAACCCTCAGGCGTATAGACTTCGACTCTGCTCTCCGAGGATTCGTCCCCGCTGGGCTCCGGGGTGTAAAGCTACAAACCTCCGGCGCGAGCTGGAAAGATATCGGCGGTTTAACAGAAACCCGCAAAATCCTCCTAGAAACGCTCGAATGGCCCACTAAATATGCCCCTATATTTGCTAGCTGCCCCTTACGCCTCCGCAGCGGCCTCCTTCTCTATGGTTATCCCGGGTGCGGAAAAACCCTTCTAGCAAGCGCAGTAGCCGGAGAATGCGGCCTCAATTTCATTTCTGTCAAAGGCCCCGAAATCCTTAACAAGTACATCGGAGCTTCAGAAAAATCCGTCCGTGACCTCTTCGAGCGCGCCAGCGGCGCAAAGCCCTGCGTCTTATTCTTTGACGAATTTGATAGTATTGCACCGAAACGTGGTCACGATTCTACCGGGGTCACTGATCGTGTGGTAAATCAAATGCTTACACAGATGGATGGTGCGGAAGGACTCGACGGCGTGTACGTCCTCGCAGCAACCTCTCGACCGGACCTAATCGACCCTGCGCTCCTCCGCCCTGGCCGTTTGGACAAGAGCTTGCTGTGTGACTTGCCAAATCTCGAAGACCGGCTAGATATCTTCCGCGCGCTCGTCGGCGAAGGCGGGAAATTGCGTGTGGATCCGGACGTTAGCCTTGAAGAACTCGCTGCCAGGACAGAAGGTTATTCCGGAGCAGACTTGCAGGCGGTGCTTTACAACGCACATTTAGAAGCTGTGCAGGGAGTCATCAGTGAAGAATTGCGCAAACGCGAAGCGCTAGAAGAAGAGCAGGAGGGCGCGAGCGCAGCCGGTAAAGATTCTAAGGAGGAATTGGACTTTTTGGAATTCGTCTGGGGGGATAGCCGTAAAGGGAAGGGTCGGGCTCCACCAGTGGTTAGCGCAAGTAGGCATCGTGAACGAATAGCCCTTCTAGAAAAGGTATCTCACCATTCTTCCCATGTTCCCTGCTCCGACTAACTCCTACAGCTTGAGTCCCTGAAAAAAAAAACCTCGAATAGTTCTACCTTCTCTAACAGCAACAACAACAATTCTGTCTCCGTAACAAAGACGAAGCAGGACGCTGGAACCGCAGAAGTAACAATATCCTGGTCACATGTTGAGTCCTCGCTATACTCCACACGACCAAGTATTTCCCCGCAAGAGCGTAAGCGCCTGCAAGGGATATATACAGAGTTTGTCGGGCAGCGAAATGGAGAGATGCCAAGTGGGCAGGGTAGTACTGAGGTTGGGGGGAGGAGTAGTTTGATGTAGTTATCCCAACGGGGTAGAATACGGCAAAATGGGGGTGACGAATAGCTCAAGAGCAGGTAATGGTTTAATAGAATTACAGAGGGCATTGGTGCGTTTGGTAGACAACTATGGCTCCCCGATGTGTGTTTACTCTGCAGGGGTTATGATATAAACTTGTGTCAAAGGGATCCCTTTTCGCAGTTTGAAAACTCAGGCGGGAACCAGCGTGTAGCTTCCTGAGTTTTATAAAGTTCAGCGAGAGGTTGTGGAATACCGGTAGTTGTGATGCTTGAGGTTAACCGGCGAAATACGGTAGTATACATCTCTCTCCGTTCTAGTTAATGGATTCCTACTCTTTCACGAGGGAAGATGTAGTGGGGTTATGTGATGTAGACCCTATACACGAGGGATACTTCACTTTGAATATTTCAAGTAGGCAGCAGGATCACCTCCATAGCTCGTTTTTTTTTCTCGTAGTGATTCGATCTGCCATGATTGTCCGTCCCAACCCACAGAGGGTGCTCTCGCCCGGGGCGAGATGTATCATGCGCACCGCGGAAAGATATTCCGGGGGCTCCAGGCATGCAATCTATCACAATTAGTTGATATCACAGCGGCGGGTTTTGCGGCAATGACTTAAGTGTTATGGGGATCAGCTTTTCGTACAATATCATACTATTATCCTATATGGAAAGCAGACTCGCAATGGGTTTTCTGCACCCCATCTTCTCACGGGTGTCGATAAACTACGTCACTCCCGTCACATCTCATGCCCTTCAGTAAGAACTGGAATACGATACTGCGCTCAAGCACTCGAGTAGAGTATTTGCATAATTGGACTTTGAAGGGCGAGCTTTCTAATTGTTTATTTACTTGAATGATAGTCTAAGGTCTGTTGAGGAGCTGGGGCACCTTTCGAGCTTGTTGCGGGAAGGCTCTACTCGATACTCGAGTGGGCTATGGTGCTTAGGCAGTGAATTTTGGTTGACCCGCAAAATAATCCCTGTCTTGTAGGAAAACATATCACTGCGTGCTTGTGCTACGGTAGCACTTTGAGGTCATCACTACAGCTAGGACATATATTTTATGTTATTTCATTATTATTTACATAGATGATCAGAGATTATGCATGTGATATTCTTATGTGGGATTTGGGCATATTTGGGCATATTTGGGCATTTTCATGCATATTAAGCATGGTTATATTACCTAATTATTCCCTCACACCTTTATAAAACAGTTTAGTAGATTTTCAGGGTCAAACACGTTCCCTCTTATGAGGAGGATGCTCGTCCCGGGCAAGAGGTATCTGAAAATACGAGTCGTGACTTTGTATTGCGCATAGATGTTTTGCCGTATGTTCTAAGAATCCCCGTTTCCGGATTCTTCTTGCCTGGGACGGGCACAATCTGCTCCAGCGTTGCGAGGTTACCAAGTTGTCAGTGTGGCGGTGCGACTTTCTATCATGGCAGCCACTAGACGCTAGTTTCCCATACAGGGTTACACTTCTATTTCAATATTTCTCTCAATATCACATCCTAACTGTTATGCACACCAAAAAAACTAGAGGGCACAGACCTCCTTAGACATGCGCACAGACCCTCATTTACCGCGCTGAGAAATATACTTTCAATACACCCCTCCAGCCCCACTGCAAAGCGTGCAAGTCACCTGCTAGCCTTCGGTCATTTTTGTCCCAATACTAAAATGCAAAAAATTGGCAATCTCCTCATAATATGATATAAATCATCACCATCTGTTCAACCAGATACTGTTTGCGGGATATATGAGAGGGAATGACCAGTAACATCTGATAAGTAGTTTAAAAGAAATTAGTTAAGAGTAGATAGTGCTAGATGGTACTATGTTAAGTTAAATTAAAAATGTCCTAAAAGTAATAGGACATTTTGGATAGGGTCATGAATAAGATAAAACTGCATTGCTATTATGATAAGTGTATTTTTAGGCTTACTATTATAATAAAATAGAGTTATTAGAAAGTCTACCTACTAAAAATTTAGTGCAAGTATAAGTAGTATAATATTACTATTAATTAGGATAAATATAAATCAATAAGTTAGTAGAGTTAAAAAAATAAATAAATGGTAAAACTTAATATCATTAAGCTCAAAGCTTTACTCGATTAAGTCCTAATCTTAAAAGGTAGTTGATTGTCTGAATAGAGGAAGACTTGCATATACTTGAATAGAAATTATATATCATTACTTGTTTCTTACTATTACTATTTTAGCTGTATGAGCATTCAACTCCTGTAAGCTGTCTAGTCTATCTCTATAGGTTGAACTGAAAATTCACTATTATAATCTAAATCACTTTATTGTTTTCTGATATCTGCTTAAGAGAAGTATTTTAGTTACTACATTTTCAATACAACTGTAGGAGGAAGGACTCTTCATATTATAAACATGTTAGTAGTAAGCTATCATGTATAAGCAGATACTTTACCAACTATAGAACTCTCTACCTATATATACTTAGTCTTCAAATTCTACAGGCTTCTATAATACCTGAACATTTATTCACTTCTACTTTTTTCTATTTCATCCCCAGTTAATAGCCATATAACTCTCATGATAGATCTCTTTGGAGGTTGAATACTACTAGATACCACATATAGTCAACTCTCCTTGAGCTGAGGGTAAGTCTTGTTATAATTTAAATTAGTATCTTAAAGTCCTTGACAAGACTCTAGTAATATTACAGATTCAGGGTATCTGATATTGGTTACCTGTTAGGAGTACCCGATTCCGATAGCCCAGGAGTACTCTAGGTAGGGTAACTTAACCCGAGTTCGAGAATCTTAGTCTCCAACACCCCCCTCCGGCCCCCTTTCGGGGCCCGCGCGTCATCATACACATCAACCTTAATTACGTCCTGTGACTATATGGTCACAGAATTGAAGGTGTCAGAATAACACCGTATACGTCGCTGCCGTCTGTCTGACCGAAAGCTGTTCGCAGGATATATAAGAGGGGACCTCTGGCTAGACCTGGGACCTCTTCTCTGTGGACCTCGGTTCCGATGCTTTTGGGCCTCGGACGTTATCTTACTGCTACCAAGACTGGTTTCCCCCCTGACATGTATGCACACTATGCCCCCCGCCTGCCCTCTCTCTCCCCCTCCCCTTCCCTTCCTGCCTCGCCTCGGTTGTCGTTGGCTGGGTCGCCAAGTGGTCTAAGTGGTGGAAGGTCTCCTGTTTGATTTTATTTACTTGTTGTTATTATGAGTTTTTGATTTGTTTCCGTTACGATGCTAGGTAGTTAGTAGTTTTCCTTTATAAGTCCTGTGTAGGCAATGCGTCGGTTATTGGACGCCATAGGAGGATCTGGTTTTGGTTTCTCGTTTGTTTGTTGATTGATTTTGGGTTTTGTTTCTGCCATAGCTAGCGCTGCATGCACGTTCTTGTACCTTAACCAAACAATGAATATATGATAAAAAAAAAAAAAAAAAAAAATGGCTAGACCTGGGAAGTGGAACGAAGTCAATCTGTCAACTATTCAGGGAGCTACAAGGCTTCAAAGATATGACATCTTTGACATGGGCCGTAAGTAACGGGACGTTTTCGCACAAGGTCATGAGATGAATGTTAGAAGGTTCGGGATAATGAACCAATGCATTCACATCCACCCTTCGACGATTAGAAAGAGTCTAGAGCTCCTGGAAACACTACCAAAGAAGCCAACGAGCTTCGAGGAGTGTTGCAACTATGATAAGAGGTGTACCGCAGTTGCGGGATTTACAACCAACACAACACGAAGGTCCACCCCCTCTACATAGAACAATCAGGAGTTGCCGACCGAGGAATTATGAGACTATTCAATAGAATGACCTCTCCTCTACGAGAAGAGAGTTATCAGAATGAATTCTATCGCTTAGTTGTTGAGTTATCACACCTAGAAGTCATCGACTTCGGCATATCTACAGAGGCAGTCTCGTATCAAGACTGATCCTCTTGGTAACGAAAAGAACTATTGGAGCCAACAAAGTTCGACTTGAGAACTTGGCTACAGGTCTACAGACTCTGAGGATCGAATAATTACTACTGGTGACAAGTATGTCTCCCAGGCAGGAAATAGTAATTACTGAAGATGGTGTGATGGTTTTCAGGGTCTCCCGGTGTTTGCACCCTCATGGAGAACTCGACGTTGCGCAATAGATTTGAAGAGGTACATATTTTGTATGTTAGATAGATGTAGCCCGCGAACACTCAGACGCGGAATATAAATATCGAAGTGACTCCCAAGCTTTAGACATCATCAAACAACGGAGAAGAGACCTTAACAATATAATATTGTTCTTACGATTCTAGCCTATTTTCTTGCACTCTTAGTAGTCATAAACGAAACGAGTTGCTTCTGAGCCTTCCTAGACAAATCTCCGTCTACATGAAAGAATCCCGATTGGCCTAGACAACCATAAGTCTATACCGGTTGTCTCCGCCTAACATTACCTTACTTATAGGCTTCTAGTAATATTATAAACTATATCTGACTTTAAAGTAGTATTACTCTATCAGTTCTTGTCTGCTTTATATAAAACTACTTAGAGACTATTCCCTACTAGATTGTCTTCTATTTCCTTATATACTATCCTACAGAAAGTTTCTGATTGACTGGAAGGAATGAGTATATATAGTTTTTCAAGATTATCTTCACTTTTAGACTCTATGTAAACATATAACAACTCTCTAGACTATAGCTCATAATACCAAAGACATCTAATAGGATTGGAGGGGGGGTACTACCCACCACACTTTTAAGTTAATACTTGTTCAGAGCTCAACTACTTATATTGGAATTATCTGCATAACTTAAGATTTAAGTAGTCAATAATGTTTTGTATGATAAACGATCTATTAAATTCTCTTGAAGACTCCAATAACAAGTTACCTTCAATGTAGAATAATACTAAGTTGAAGATAGGATAACTCTATTCTAACGTACAACTGAATCATTTTGAACAACTTTTAATTAACTACTTAGATTACCCTACCCAGTAGGATACTTGTTCTTTCTTATATAAGTATCTTCTGATAGGATGAAACATGCTGAACTAACGTACCTGATCAATAGTACCTTTGTTTTATAAACTACTATTTACTATCTATCATGTCATGCTTAATTATTATAATAGATACTATGTTAGAATATTTTATATATTATTGTAAATATCATTATTTGATTTAAGTTTAATGCTAGATTTAGTATTACTAGAATAAAGTAATATAATATTATAATACTATTTATAATTATTATAATTAATAAAAAAAACTAAATAATATAATAATAATATTATTATAATATCATAATGTTTACTTATATATTAGATAAGAAAAAACTGAATTATATTTACCTAAATTCTATTAAATTTGTTAAATAGCTATAATTTAAAGAGCAATATAGACTATCTAAATTTATTATAATATTAAGAGAATATTACAAATATATAAGTAGAAGAAATGTAGGAGTAGATATGTTTGATCCTGAGAATCTGTTAAGGAAATTCTGTAAAATATATATGAATTTGAGAAAATTATTTGCTTAAAAGATATAATAAATTAATAAATATACTATAATATTATGACTAGTTGCCAGTGATTATAGCATTAAATTTTAATAAAACAGTAAGCTTATTGTTTTTTTTAAAGTTTTTTTTAGTTCCTATAACTGTAGTCAACTAAGTATTTTGTTATTTACTATACCATAACATTATTTTGCTAACTATAGCTATAAACTCATCAGATTATATTTATCTGAAATGTAAATATATTCCTCACCTGCTGTTAGCTCATATTTCTTTTCTTTTTCTTGCCTACTTTCTAGACCTCTCATTATATATTATCAATTTGAATATACAATGCTATAAGCTTCTTTAATTCTCTTCTGGTTTAAGGTATATTTATTGTGAGGGTCTTGTTCAATTTATGTAATTTCCATATACTTTTTATTTTTTTTATTAAGATAAAAAGATTTCTGAAAGCATTAAAGGCTTTGAAGGAGGTCCAAAGGCTTTGAAGGAGGTCCAAAGGCTTTGAAGGAGGTCCAAATACTATATCACAGCATGTTTTATTGTAAATGTTGTAGAAAAGATTTTTTTTGTTGAAGTATCATACCTCTATTAAATTTTCCAGAATTGGAACTTTTATATCTACCGTCATACTATGGTGCTTGGACGCTAAACTATCACTTATCATAAAGTCATCACTCTCACTTTTCAGTAGCCACTGTCCCAACTCGAGAATCTCGCAAAACCCGGAAAGACTGTATGCACTTGTATAAAAAGGAGGTTAGCGCCCATCTCGCTCAAGAGGATTAAGGCTAAGAACATCTACCAATCTACCTTCACTACTACACTATTTCCTCCTCGCGCTTAAGGGTGTTCACGATATACTCTTCATATTGTGCCCGTATTTTAAGATAGTTATTAAGATCTTACATACCGTATCATATTTTGAACACTTGTAACCAACAAGAGCATCCTCCGGACCCCACTCAGATAACGTAAGCAAGCAACTACCAACTCTCTCCCTTCGAACCGCCCGGAAAAATGTTAATGCAGAAGCCGAGTTACCGGTATTAGATTATCTAATAATAGTTCAATTCTTCCTCACACTCTAATCAACCCCCCCCTCTCTTTATCTCTTCCATCAACCACCATCATCACCACCACCACTAGCCAGGTCTCCAACTGGCCCCCATCTACCGCCGCTTAATCACAACAATGAAGCGCAAAACCGCCGCCGTAATCGGCGCCGGTCCTTCCGGTCTCACAACGGCGAAATCCCTCTTAGCGAATGAGATTCACCCGGTTATATTCGAGCGCCGTACGGCTGTTGGTGGGCTCTGGTCTCCAGCTACTGGAAGTGTGACGCTGAATCCGGGTATGCGGACGAACTTGTCGAGGTATAGTTGTGTGTTTCCGGAATTGGCATATAAGCCGGGCATTTCCATGTTGCCGACGGCCAAGGAGGTTGGAGAGTACTTGGAGGAATTTCGGAGGAGGTATATCCCTGATGAGTGTTTGAGGCTGGGGTGTGCCGTTGTTGAGATTGGGAGGGTGGAGGGGGGTGGGTGGAGTGTTGGTTGGAAGGAGGTAGGAGACGAGGGAGGGGAGGAAGGGAAGGAAGAGTTCGATTTCTTGGTGGTCTGCTCGGGCTTCTTTTCTATGCCTTATGTGCCTCCAATACCGATGAAAGGTTTCACAGGCTCGGTGTTGCATTCCGTGGAGTATTCATGGCCACACCGGGAGCTTTCTGGTAAGAGGAAAATTGTGGTGGTAGGTGGGTCCATGAGCGGTGCTGAAGTTGCGGCGGATCTCGCCTTGCGGATATCATCCTTGCCGGAGGAGGAGCGTGCGGGGGTCGAGCTCGTGCATCTCTTCTCGCGGTCCTTCTGGATAATCCCGAGGTTTCTGCCGATCGCACATAAGGAGGACCCTTCAGCGCCGCATTTTGTTCCCGACGACCTAGTCCTGTACGACGTTAACCTCCCAAGGAAGAGCCCAATGCCAGTGGATCAGACGCAAGAGGAGAAGAACATTCTCATGAATACGTTCATATCTTCTCGGGTCGGTGGGAGACAGGAGGATATTCACCCGAACCTGCACATAACAGACGACCTCATGCGCCACACACCATGGGTCACGATATCAGATTCATATTTGGAATTCGTCCGCAGTGGGTCAATAAAGCCCGTAATCGGTCGCCTCGAGAGCGCAGACGGTAGAACACTGCACACTACAACCGGTAAAATTACGGGCGTCGATACAATCGTGCTAGGAACTGGTTTCTACCCGAGTGCCTCGCTCCAATCCTTCCTCCCGGAAGACCTCTTCTGCGACCTCACCTCCAAGGACCCCGGCATCACTGAGGACTTGAACTTCCTACCATTGCTCCTATACAGGCAGTCCCTTCACCCATCCTTTGGCAACACCGGTGGTTTCGTGGGGATGTACAAAGGCGCGTTCTTTGGCACTATGGAGCTCCAGGGCCGCTGGATGGCTGGGTTACTCTCCGGCAAGCTCCCTTGGCCTTCCACTAAAGAGATGGAACTCGGTATCTCAGAGTCCCGTGCAACCCGCACATCGCGGATCGTGGCGCACGCACCCGAGGCGCGTATTCAGTGGAGCGTGGGGGATTACCCGGCATCGGTAGACGAACTCCGCCGGACAATCGGGCTGCCAATCCTGCCGGAGACGAGTGAAGCATACCCTAACGCCATGATTCCCGCACACTTCTCTCCCGGCCATGAGGAGGCGGAAAAGACGCTTCGGGAGTTGGCGGAATTACTTGCTGAGCGTAAGGGGGAGGACGAAACGAAGGGTGGGACCCTGAGCAGAGCCATATTCAAAGCTCTTCACGGGAAATGGAACCTTCGCAGGAAGATTGTATCCAGACATCCAGGATTCTCCTCGGGGACATTCGAAGGCGTTGTAGAGTTCTTACCAAGGCCCCCTTCCTTCTCATGTACTCCTCCTCCGCCTGTAGGTAACGGCGACACCATGCGTAAAGCAAGCGAGCGAGAGGAACCCCCAGCCTGCGCAAACACTACCATAACCCCCTCGATTCCCCCGCCACCCGTTCAGTCCGGCGAGGTGCAAGAATATCTCTACACCGAAACCGGAACTTTCACCACAATCCCCACTCCAGCCATGCCCAGGCCTCTAGCAATTCAGACACGCAGGTCCTACATATACCGCCACCACCCAGCGCACAACGCGATCACCGTTTGGTTCGTCAAGCCGGAGGACAGCTCGCGCGTAGACTACTTCTTCCACCACGTCGAGATCTCCGGACGTGCAAAGGATGGGAAGGGCGGTTGGGTTGGGGGTGGGAAGCACCTTTGTCGTGCGGATTGGTACTGGCCGAGGTATCGGTTTCGGTTTAACGGTGGTGGGGATAGTGGGAGTGGGGCGGGGGATGGAGGGTTGAGGGGGTTCGAGATTGGGTATGAGGTTAAGGGGCCTAAGAAGGAGTATGATAGTGATGGGGTTTATGAGAGGGCTGAGAGGCTTGTTGGGAGTGGGAGTTGTGGTGGGTTGGGTGAGTGATTACGTGTGATTATGGGTGCGAGTGCTGTGCTGTGGTTAGCCGTGCTCTGCTGGATGGGGCGAGGTATGTAGTACGTTCGAATAGAAGAATTTTTCCGTATGAGTTGGGCTTGCGCGG
This sequence comes from Tuber indicum, assembly GCA_006112555.1. NCBI lineage: Eukaryota > Fungi > Ascomycota > Pezizomycetes > Pezizales > Tuberaceae > Tuber > Tuber indicum. The sequence goes on from VBSK01000013.1 coordinate 86,675, forward strand.
GAGTTTTTGGCGGCGGGGGGGTTGTGAGTAAAAGGTGACTTTGTGTTGTTATGGTAGTATGATAGTGCATACGAGGTTACAGAAAGGGGGAAGTTCTTGCCTAAGTGAAGCTGAGATTTAAGCAGGAAATTTACACCATGCTCATCTCTACCCGCACTACCTATGATACACACCAAATACCCGACTAATTTGTACCCATTAATCCAATCAAAAGCTCCCACCCACCGGCGAAAACCACAAACCATCAACGAGCCGACACAGCACGATCAGTCAACAAGGAACTCCTCTGTTTCTCACCTTATGACCCAAGACTCTCCAGTAATTGGCTGGGCGGAGTGATGCCAGGAGTGGAAGCAGACCCTAATCCACCTGTATCCACAAAACAAAACAAGATACTATGTCACAGTCACATCGGAGCGCATCAGCGAGAATATTATACAACAGGATATCAGAGATGTGTGCTCACTTGTGGCGGCATCAAAATTGTAGTACCCGTTGTTTCCCCCCCTCCAAATACGGTATGCCAACTGGATATCACTTTTCATTTCACACTCCCGCGGTAGAAATTATCGGATGTGCAGTGGGGTTGTCAGGGGTACTCGTGCCAAGATTGTAGCTAGCAGTCATAACTCCTAGTTGCTCGCTTTCTCACAACTTTGGGCACTCCTCCAGAGCGCCTGACAGTTCAATATGGCTTTATGGCTCAACATGACTTTGTGACTTATTATTGTAATTTTATGTCTCAACATAACTTTGCGGCTTCTGATAGCAATTTTGTTGCTCAATCAAACCTTGTAGCTTAATCACAGTATTGCCACTCAATATATTATCATAAGAAGTTTGACTATGGAAAATTTGTAATATCTGCTAGTTGTATAAGAAGCTTGAAATAGTAGGTACTGTATAGTACATAGCAAGTAGCTATTGACAAATCCAAAATAGTAGTCTGATTTATAATTCTGGAGTAAGAAAATGAGTAAAAATATGAGTAAAATGCAGAGGTAGTGTAGGTAGTGAAGCAGTTGCACAGTACTTAAAATGTCAGACCAATGGTAGACAGACCATAAAAATAATATAGGCGATTTATCAAAAAGATCAAGGAAATAAAGTCAGAGGCAGAATAATAGTAGACAGTTCATATCTTTTAGAAGAAAATATCTAGGTTAATTGGAATAGTATTATACAGAAAGCAAAGTTATGGAAAGAGATGTATAATAGAATCCAGATTCTATAGGCTACTAATCTTGCAATAAATAACAGGACAATTTGTAGCTGTAAAGGATTGTACAAAATGATAGTATGATATGATTAATCCATGAGGCTGGATTGGACCACAAAATTGCTTCCAGAAACCACAATGTTATGTTGAGCCACAAAATTACAATAGTAAGCTATAAAGTCATGTTGAGCCATAAAGTCATGTTGAACTGTCAGGTACTCTGGAGGAGTGCCCAAAGTTGCGAGAAAGTGATCAACCAGGGATTGTGGCTGCTATCCACAACCTTGGCACAAGTAAGCGCTCGCTGCAGGTACAATGCAGGGCTAGGAGAAAGTAGGCTGGATGGCTTCGGTGTGTGTCAGAGTGGTGTCTTTCTCAGGTGTCGTACTTTCCCGAAGTTTATCGGACAGGGCATCACGCTAGTGAGGTGTCATAGGATATCAGAAGTGGTGTCATAGGTTTGAGAGGTGTCGGGTGGTGGCTCTGTGTGTGAAATTTGCTGAAGTGGGGTCTCATTGCCGAATATACCTGGACCTCTAGATTGCAAAGGCTGGCAGGACAAGGCGCTGGTTTAGTTGCAAGGGAGGGGTGGAATTTTTGTCAAGCATTATTGACATGTTTTACTAGTAATATCAAGACCCAGCGGAAATACTATTTTTTTTTTTTTTTTTTTATTCATTCAAGCTAGAGCAACAGAAATTGGTTATGCAGAGCGATGGTGATACCAGAAGACCATAGGTGTCCCAGAGAGATTCTGTGAAAAATTGGTGACAGCACATTCGACAGACTGCGATATCATATTTTATCACTCGGTGGCCACACGCCGGGCAACACAGCTTTTATTTATCTACGATACTTGTGAGGCCGACTGTAGGGTTGGGTGAAATGCCGCTGGACCATATTGCTATAGTTCGGGAATGTGGTATACTCCTATGTGTTACACTTATCGATATATGGTCCTGTCCATACTGTCTTCTTAGCTCAGCCTACAATCATACCACTTTTTGTTGTGGTTTCCCCAGGGATATGACTGGTGAACAATAAGGCAAATTTGTGGCCCTTGCCTCCGACGGGGGATGCAAAAACCTACTTAGGAGTGTGATAAGTATCCGTTCCCGTAGTGATTTTACTTGGGATACTTATGATATGAGGCGGTAGAATCTGACTCTGGGCGGTACATACACAGGGTTGTGGTCCATGATTGCCAGTGTAGTAGAAAGAGAATGATGCAAAAATCACTTTCTTAGTTCTTTCCTCATTACCTCCGTCGGTTAGGGGGGTATCTAAAAAATCTTCCATTCCCTAGGAGTGCTCTAGCATTAAAATGACCGAATTGATCTGTCAGGGAGGCCATTTACCACCAAATCACTTTTCTATTATCGATCGTCTATCAACTTTCTATATTTTCTCTAGTTGGTGCAGCTCTCAAGATTCTATCATACCAGAACTTGTCTAAGAACCCTGTTGTTGGAGGGCGCTATATAGTTGGCACTGGGTGGGTGTTTGTCCTAGAAACAGAAAGGGGCCTGGACTCATTACTTTCCAACCGTAACCTCTTACGGTATGCGGTCAGCAAAAAGGGATACCGTGTGACGTATTGTGTTAGCAAGCATCATACGGGGTCCAGCCGCTTTACAGGACCTTGGAATTTCATTATAACTAGAGGTAACTCCGATCATTGCGGCTGTGTTACATGCCTACTGTAAGAATTTAGCGTGGCTCCGGACTTTGCTCGCGATGGACAAGCTTGAAAGTTGGATTCAATTTTGTGAACAGGATTGGGGTGAATTGGTGATATTTTGATATAATACTCCCATCGTTCTTCTTTGCACTTGCCGGTATATAGGTGTATGAGTGGCAATCTTGGACTTTCCTACTAGAATATACACTGTCCTAGTGAATGATATTGTATGTTGACAAAATTAACTGTGATTCAACCATTGGCGGCAACGGACTCCTCTTCTTCACCCTGCATTTTCAACACCACCCAAAAAAACAACCGCAAGTCAATCATAAAGAAACCATTCTACTTAATTCTTTTTTTCAATAAACAATGCCTCCTATTCTTCACAGTAATGCCAGAAAGCCTATTCCCTCCACACATCTCTCTGAGATCACCGGGGAGAGAATCCTTGGGTTACACGAGCCTCAAATGAGATATCAGCAAATTTCCCACTACCTTAATATTCCCTACACTACTGTCAGAAACTCAATTGTAAAGGGATATCAAGAGGGCAAGGATAATGAGGGTAGAGGAAGACATCCTAAGACTACCAAGTCTCAGGATGATGCTATGGTGGAGGAAGTTCTAAAAAAGCACTATATTACCTATTCTGAGATTGCTGTACAAGTTGCTCCTGTTAGGCCGAGATAACCGGTATAGACTTAAGGTTGTCTAGGCCAATCGAGATTCTTTCGTATAGACGGAGATTTGTCTAGGAAGAGTTGGAAGCAACACATTTCGTTTATGACTACTAAGAGCGCAAGAAAGTAGAATAGAATCGTAAGAACAATATTATATCGTTAAGGTCTCTTCTCCATTGCTTGATGATGTCTAAAGCATGTGAGGAACTTCGATATTTATATTCCGCGTCTAAGTGTTCGTGGACTACATCTATCTAACATACAAATTAGGTGGCTCTTTGAAAGTAATGTGCAATGTCGAGTTCTCCTCAAAGGTGCAAACACTGGGAGACCCTGAAAATCATCACACACTCTTCGGTAATTACTATTTCTTATCTGGACGACATATTGTAATGGGGGCTCCCTCTGGGAAGATGGATCCCGAGGTTGCGACCGCACTGAAGTATTCTTTCAGAAATAAAGATAAAGATAATCAACAGTAGAGTTGAAAAATAAACGGTAAAACTTAATATCGTTAAGCCGCAGCTTTACTCAATTAAGTCCTGATCTCGAGAGGTAGTTGATTGCCAGAGTAGAGGAGAACTCGCATATACTTAAGTAGGTTTGGTATGCTGCCAGTTACTCCCCATCACTACTCTGCGTTCGCGAGCACCCAACTCCCGTGGGCTGTCTAGCCAACCTCTACGGGTCGGACCAACGATCCTCCGTAGCGAACTAGACCACTCCGTGGACTTCTAACATCAACCCGACAGAAGTGTTTTAGCCGCTGCATCTCCATTACAGCCGCAGGAGTAAAAACTCTTCATATCGCGGTCATGTCAGTGGCGAGCTGACATGCCCGAGCGGATGTTATACCAAATATGGAACTCTCTACCCATATACACTTAGTCTTCTACAAGCATTCGCAGCCCCTGAACATCTATCCGGTTCTACTCACTTCAATATCATTCCGGATGATAGCCACGTAGCTCCCCCGATAGACCCCTTCGGAGGTTGACTACCAATAGGCGCTACCCACAGTCAACCCTCCTAAAAGTAAGTCTTATCGTGACCTTAGACTAGTGTCTTAGAGTCCTTAACGATTCTCCAATACTATTACACTTTCGGGGCAACGGACTTCGGTTACCTCGCCTACTGGCCTCCGGTAACCTCACATACTACTCTTAACTTCAAAGTGGTATTACTCCGTCAGTTCTGGTCCGTTTTACACGAAACCACCTGGAGGCTATTCTCCAGGTTCTCCTCTGTCCCCTCATATATCCTGCGGACAGCTTCCGGTCGGACGGACGGCGTGAGCGTATACGGTGTTATGGAAGCATCTCCACTGGGAGACTTTTGCTAGACTTACAGCAACTCTTCAGGCTGTAGCCCATGACGCCAGGGACTTATAACGGGGCCGGAGGGGGGTGTTAGCCACCACACCTCCAAGTTACAGCTTGTTCGGAGCTCAACTGGTTGTGCCGGAGTGATCCGCACAACCTGAGATTCGAACACCCTATGTAGTTTCGCGTGACAAACAATCTAGTCACTTCCCCCAAAGTCCTGCGTAACAAGTTACTTTCAAGGTAGGGTAACTTGACTCCATAGCAGGGTAACCCGTGGCCCAAGGCAGGGTAACCCTAGTCCGAAGGTAGGGTAACTTTACCTGGACTCTCCGTCGAGTAATTCAGGGTAACTCCCAAATTGACTACTTGGGTTACCCTACAGAGTAGGGTAACCCCCAACCATTACTAGGACCTATGTACCTTTGGTATGGCCTAGCATGCCCGACTGAGGTACCTAACCACCGGTACCTCCACCTGGTAGACCTAAGTCTACCGCCAGCCCTACCGCGGTAGTCTCTTGACTCCGGTATGGGTGTAGGTTTGGCTACTTGTAATAGTACTCAGTGGAGTCTCGTTACACATATCTGTTACCAGTAGTAATTATCCGATTCTCAGAGTCTTTAGACCTGTAGCCGAGTCCTCGAGTCGAACTATGTTGGCACCTATAGTCCCTTTCGTTATTGAGAGGAGCAGTCTCAATACGAAGTTGCCTTTGCATATATGCCAGAGTCGATAACTTCTAGTTGTGATAACTCAACAGCTAACTGATGGAATTTGTTCTGATGACTCTTCCTTTGTAGAGAAGAGGTCATTCTATTGGATACTCTCAAAATCCCTCAGTCGGCAACTCCTGGTTGTTCTATGTAGAGGGGGTGGACCTTCGTGTCGTGTTGATCATAAATCCCGCAACTGCGGTACACCCCATAACATAGTTGCAACACTCCTTGTAGCTCGTTGGCTTCTTTAGTAGTATTCCCCGGAGCTCTAGACTCTTTCTAATTATGGGAGGATGGATGCGAATGCATTGGTTCGTTGTTCTGAACCTGTGAACATTCGTATCTCGACCTTGTGTGAAAACGTCCCGTTACTTACGGGCCCTCATTAAAGATGTCATATCTTTGAAGCCTAGTAACTCCCTGAGTAGTTGACGGATTGACTCTGTTCCACTTCCTAGGTCTTGCCAGAGGTCCCGCCTTATATATCCTGCGAACAGCTCTCGGTCGGACAGACGGCAGCGACGTATAGGGTGTTATTCTGACACCTTCAATTCTATGACCCTATAGTCACTGGACGCAACTAAGGTTGATGTGTATGATGACACGCGGGCCCCGTCAGGGGGCCGGAGGGGGGTGTTGGAGACTAGGATTCTCGAGCTCAGATAAAGCTACCCTACCTAGGGTACTCCTAGACTATTGAGATCGGGTACTCCTAACATGAGCTCCCTCCTCTAGGGCTTTGCCTCGAATGCCCCTTCCGTACAAAAACTTTAAATATTAAATTAATTTTTTAAATATTAAATAATAAACCTTAAACATTAATCATTTAAGGATCCGATGAAAGCAGGGTAAATAACCTTCCATGTTTGCTTGGCCACGGCAGGAAAACCTTATCTTCACCGTCCTTCCTCAGCCCGTCGTGGCATTTGCGCGTTATTGTGATGAAATTATTCCACCAATATCCTCGCATTATCCATTCCCATGGCAGGATCCCAAGTGTTCTCATCCTCGGAACAGCCCTGCCATTTAACGAAGTACTATAACTCGCGCATCTGTTGATAGTGGCCTCGTACTCTTTTCCTGTAAGAGCGTATCTTGCTTCTTACGATCTTTTCTATCTCCCATTGTTGGTCGCCTTCGATATCTTTGGGTTCCCTGGGAGGTTGTTGTCGGTCTGCTCGTACTGACTTCCTGTAAGGTTCCAACAGGGAAACATGGAATACTGCGTGAATATTTAAACAATCCGATATGTTGAGCTTAAATGCGTGACTTTCTCGTTTTTCCAGGATCACGAAGAGTCCATAAAGTTTTGGACTTCGCTTTTTTGACTTCCAGCGTGTGCGAATGTTGTTTGCATTTAACATTACTTTATCACCGGGTTTGAAGTCTGGTTGTTGCTTGGCCTTCCTATCGTAATATTTGGCCATAGCTTCTTGTGTCTGCTCGAGTGATTGCCGCACTTGCTCATGAATTGTTTTTATCCAGTTTGCATAAAGGGTTGCTCCTGGATTATGCTCTTCGCGCTCCTTTATTCATTCTGTTTGAGGATGAAATCCATAGTTTGCATAGAACGGGGTCATTCCATGTGCGTTGGTAGCCGAGTTGTTGTAGGCATCCTTGGCTAAAGGTAAGAGTTGGTACCAGTCGTCTTGATCGTAGTTGACAAAACTTTGTAAGTAACCTTCCAGCACTTGGTTGGTACGTTCCGTTTGTCCATCGGTCTGTGGGTGGTACGCTGTTGACATCCTTCTCTTTATATCTAATGCTTTGCACAATGATTCCCAAAATTCCCCTGCAAACTTGGAGTCCATATCCGAGACAATTTCTGATGGTAAGCCGTGTAGCTTCCATATTTCCTTTGTAAAGGCGGTAGCGACATCTTTCGCGGTAGCTGTTCCTTCTAATCCGATGAGGTGTATCATCTTAGTGAACTGGTCAACCACTACTATTATCTGAGTGCATCCTTGACTCTGCGGTAATTGCGTTATGAAATCCACAGATATAGATGCCCAGGCTGTGTATGGTATTGATAACGGTTGAAGTAGACTATACTTTGCGTGGCGTGGTGACTTGTTGTATTGACAATCGTTACATGACCGTACATAGTCGTTTATCCAATTAGCCAGTCCTTTCCAATAGAAATCTCGCATGATGATTTCAAGAGTTTTCTCTTGCCTGAAGTGTCCTGCAATTTTCGCCTCGTGACACACTTCGACTATTGTGGTATAAAGGCTCTGGTTGTTTGGTATGAACAGTCTTTGCTTATAGTAAAGCAAACCATCGGTTAGGGTCCAATCCTTCGGGAAAGGTTTGTCATTGTCTCGGAGATTTTCCAACTCTTTTCTTCGCTTGAGCCATTCCTTATCGCCTGGAATGGCCTTCAGAATCTGCTCCAGAAATTCGGGATTGAATTTCTTCAACTCTTTGTGAGCTAGTATAGTACTAGTCATGAGGGTTCGTTCGGGTATTTCGGATACGTCATACCAGTGTTTATTCTGATCCTTTGACGCGTAGAGCTGGCTGACTACTGGTTCAATTTCTTGAATAGTCATAGCCCTTGTAGTAATATCTGTGTTACCGAATCCCGCCATTCCACTTTCTGTTTCGTCCAGACTATCTATTTCCATCATATCAGCGGTATTAATCTTTTCTATCACTAATTGGGCAATACGATCTCCTTCTTTAATATGACAGTCCGCGTCTCGGTGGTTGAATAGTAGAACTTTGAGTTATCCGGTGTAATCCGCATCGATTACTCCTGCGCCTGTTGAAATCCCGCTTTTTACAGCTAACCCGCTTCTAGGAGCAATTCTTCCGTATGTTCCAACCAGTAGTCCTACCGCAATACCGGTTCCGACTATTAATTGTCCCCTTGCTGGGACTATGTCTTCTTGTAGAGCGTAGAGATCATGGCCAGCTGCTATTCTTGAGCCTTTGGTTGGTAGTCTTGCTTTTAGGTCTAACCTTTTAATCCGAATAATGGAGTTAGGATCATTCCATTTCGGTACCTCTTGGATGTCATCGACGGAAATATCGCCTTCGGAGTTGCCAGCAACTAAGCAGATCTGAATTTCTCCTATCTTAGTTGTCGTTACTGAACTGATTTGGAAGTGTTCGGGTTTCAGGATCGCTTGCTCGCGATGTGCAGCTCACTCCTCAGGACGGTACTCCGGCTGTCGACTAAGTGCATCTGCTTTTCCTCCTCTGGTTCCTGGTCGGTAAACAATTTTAAAATTGTAGTCCGTGAGCTTTTGTGCCCAGTGAATTTGGTGACCGCTCCAGACATTTGAGGTAAGGAAATATTGAAGGTTTTGGTGATCGGTATAGACAGTAACCGGTTTTTCGGTTCCAACCAAGTATTGGCGCCATTCTTTGAATGCTTCTAGTATTGCCAATAGTTCTTTATCGTGGATCTCATAATTTCGCTCTGCCGAATTCAGTTTGCGGGAATGAAATGCTACCGGATGTAGTCGTTTTTCTACAAACTGTGATAAGACGCAACCTAAAGCGAAGTCGCTAGCGTCTGTTTCTACTACCGTTTCCCGTTCGGGGAAAAAATGGTGTAGAATAGGGGCAGAAGTAAATCTTCTCTTAAGTTCTTGAAAGGCTGCCTCTTGTTCCGGGCCCCACCGGAACTTTTTTGGATCGCCCTTCAATGTTTCTGTGATCGGAGCACAGATTTTTGAGAAGTTTTCTATAAAGCGTCGGTAAAAGTTCGCAAACCCTTGGAGTATTTGTACTTCCTTAACCGACTTAGGTGGTTTCCAATCTAAGACGGAATCCACCTTTCGGGTGCTCATAGACACCACGTTGACGGCTACTATGTATCCTAAAAATTCCACCTCTTGCAAGTGGAAGAAAGATTTCTTTATTGAAATCGTGAGTTGGGAATATGCTAGTCTCTGTAGAACCTTTTTTACCAACTCAATATGTTCTTTCTCAGTCTTTGAATAGATGAGAATATTGTCGAGGTAGCAAACAACTCCTTGGTCAAGATGTTCCTGAAGAACTTCTTTCATCATGTCTTGGAATGTTGCCGGAGCGTTAGCTAGTCCGAATGGTATTACTTTATATTCGTAGTGCCCATATCTCTTTCGGAAAGCCGTTTTACATTCATCTCCTTCTTTTATCCGAATCATGTTATAACCGTCTTTTAGGTCAATTTTTGAAAAGATAGTTGCACCTGCTACTTGATCGTGTAGTTCCGACATTAGAGGTAGTGGGTACTTATTTAAGATAGTAATCTTGTTTAAGTTTCAGTAATACACTACTAAACATAGTTGACCGTCAGCTTTCAGTGTGAAAAGAATTGGTGCACCGAAAGGTGATTGACTTCGTTTAATTTTTCCTTGTCGGATCATATCATTAAGATATTCGCATAGAAGTTTAAGTTATTTTTTGGATAGAGGATATATGGGTCTCCAGGAGAGTTTCGCTCCGTCAACTAATTTGATTTTATGATTGAATGTTTTTCTTGGTGCTAACTTCGCCGCAGTTTGTGCTAGGAATAGCTTATTGAACCTCCAGTAGTGTTTGGGAAGAGAGTTGAAATTAACTTCATTTAGGTCTTCGACAGTTCTGATTCTTCCAATTTGAATCCCGTTCTCATCCCAAGCCACCGATTTATCATATTCGAACATATCTCCACTTCCTTCATCTTCTTCTTCCAAACAAGTAGTTTTACATTTGGGGTCTTTGAATTCCCAATTATTGGGATCCCCAATATTTGATAGGGGGTGTTCTGCATGCCACCACCCAAATGGGATAATCATCCCGTAGTCTCCAGATGCTACGATTTCGCATGCAACTTCAGACAAGTGTTTATTGCGTCCTATGTCAAGCCATAATGGACGCGTACAGAATTTCCCTCCTGATGGAGATATTACTCCATTGAAGCCTTGAATAGTGATCGGGTTCGGTCTTTCTGTGAACGGAATTTTTAATTCCTTAACGAGGTCTTTGTTGATTAGGAATACGTTGGATCCTGAATCTAATAGAACACGGATTTTGTATCTTTGTCTGTTTGGATTTAAAACATGGATATGAGCATATCCCTCGGGACAGTCATATCGCGTAGGTTTTGGCGCGTCAAATGCGCGTCTCTTTGGATGAGGGGTCGAACTGTCATCTTTTCGTTTCGACATGTCTGAGATTTGATAACAACTAGGATGTTTGTTACTGCGCCCGCGCAGTTTTGACCATTCACGTCTCCTCAGACAAACTGGTTTCCTATTAATAAAGAAAATCCTAAAACCCTACTCGGCATTTCACCAATACACTTTAAATAGTGCACGACCAGTTCTCAGGCTGGATGCCTCTCCTTTCTCTTATATTTAGGGCCTTGGTGGTAATGAGGTCGGCTTTCGCAAAGCCTATTGTTCCTCTCCAATTCCTTTTCCCTTAAGGATTGGTTTGATCTTTCAACCTGAAACAGCTTTGTGTGCAACATAGAGGTATCCCCGGTGCTGTCTGGCTGGTACAACTTCCCGGATACGTGTCCTGCAACTCCACATATGTCTTCTGAGGTTAAGATCCCAACATGTGATATGGTCGTCCATATCATCCTTCACATCAGCAAAAAAAAACCCTGCGTCTGATGTGTCAGCCGTACGTCCTGACACCAATCGACAGTTACTGGCGTCCCATGCGTCCTGGACGTCCTGAGTGTCCGGTAGTATCCAGCCCACCCGGAGTACATCATAAGCGAGGATGTAATAATATTCAACTCCAAATTTGGCTAGGTTGACCTCAATCCTTACTGATGTCCTAATACAAGACGGTCCAGAGTCTCAATCCTGGCTGATGTCCTGACACAAGACGGCAGAGAGTCTGAATCATGATAACAAGCCTCATACCAGCCATCAATATATCTACTGGACACTATGACCAAATCTAAAAATATCTACAGAAATAGGAGATGAGATGTGCCAAATTCTATTTTAGTCTCTTGAAGGATCTGGGAGCCAAAATGGCCCACCGGTAGAATGTAAAAGTGAGTGATAGTTGTGATTATGAGAGTACGGGCACATTGGCATAGTAACTTGGGTGTTTGGTTAAGATTTTCTAAGACTGCGACGCGTTGAGTAACATTTAGACAACCACACAACATCATGGTCGGTACATTAACAACAGGTCTCCACCACCATTGCTCCTCAGTCCCTATACAATCAATGCCAATAATTTAGGCCATCATTCTCCTCGATTTCAGCTTTCCATTGCACCAAAAAACATCTGCCTACTGTGAGTTTACAGGAAGTTACAGCATATTTTGGGTCTTGGCGAAGTGCTGACTTTGACGCTAGATTCCTCAGCCATCCTTCGGGCGCAGTACTTCATACTTTGCAGCAATGTTCTCCCCGATGCCAGCTTTCCAACGGTATAAAGGACGTCTACTTGGCGTCAACATTGGTTGAGATACAGCCTATTTTGTGTCCTGGCGAAGTGCTGACTTTGACGCCAGACTCCACTGCCATCCTTCGCACGCAGTACTTCATAACTTGCAGCAATGTCCTCCCCGACGCCAGCATTCCAAAGGTATAAAGGACGTCTACTCGGCGTCAATATTGGTTGTGATACAGCTTATTTTGTGTCCTGGCGAAGTGCTGACTTTGACGCCAGATTCCACGGCTATCCTTCTCGTGCAGTGCTTCATACTTTGCAGCAATGTTCTCTCCAATGCCAGCCTTCCAACGGTATAAAGGACGTCTACCCGGCGTCAATATTGGTTGAATTACAACCTATTATGGAGGTGGTATTTACCCTGGCGAAGTGCTGACTTTGATGCCAGATTCCTCAGTGATCCTTAGGGCGCAGTACTCCATACGTTGCAGCAATGGTCCCCTCGAAGCCAGCTTTCCAACGGTATAAAGGACGTCTACTCGGCATCAATATTGATAGAGATAAAGCCTATTTTGTGTCCTGGTGAAGTGCTGACTTGACACCAGATTTCACGGCCATCCTTCGCGCGCAGTACTTCATACTTAGCAGCAATAGTCTCCTCGACGACAGCCTTCCAACGGTATAAAGGACGTCTACTCGGCGTAAATATTGGCTGAGTTACAGCCTATTATGGAGGTGATATTTACCCTAGTGAAGGGCTAACTTTGACGCCAGATTCCTCAGTCATCCTTAGGCCGCAGTACTTCATAATATACAGTAATATCCTACTCAATACCAGGGTTCCAGCGGCATAAAGGACGTCTACTCGGCGTCAATACTGGTTGAGATACAACCTATTTTGTGTCCTAGCGAAGTGCTGACTTTGACACCAGATTGAGTCCTCAATACCCCGACACCCAGGCTGACGTTTCATGTCCGAGATGTACTCGACGCCAGCTTTCCAACAGTATAAAGAGCATCTACTCGGCATCAATATTGACGGAGATACAGCCTATTATGGAGGTGATATTTACCTTGGTGAAGTGCTGACTTTGACGCCAGATTCTGTCCTCAATATTCCGACGCCTAGGCTGACGTTTGGTGTCCTAGATATACTCGACGCGAGCTTTCCAACGGTGTAAAGAGCATCTACTCGGCATCTATATTGACGGAGATAGAGCATATTATGGAGGTGATATTTACCTTGGCAAAGTGCTGACCTTTATGCCAGATTCTGTCCTCAATATTCTGACGCCTAGGTTGATGTTTGGTGTCCTAGACGTACTCGACGCTAGCCTTCCAACGGTATAAAGAACGTCTACTCGGCATCAATATTGACGGAGATACAGCGTATTATGGAGGTGATATTTACCTTGGCGAAGTGCTGACTTTGACGCCAGATTCTGTCCTCAATATTCCGACGCCTAGGCTGACGTTTGGTGTCCTAGATGTACTCGACGCGAGCTTTCCAACGGTGTAAAGAGCATCTACTCGGCATCTATATTGACGGAGATAGAGCATATTATGGAGGTGATATTTACCTTGGCGAAGTGCTGACCTTTATGCCAGATTCTGTCCTCAATATTCTGACGCCTAGGTTGACGTTTGGTGTCCTAGACGTACTCGACGCTAGCCTTCCAACGGTATAAAGAACGTCTACTCGGCATCAATATTGACGGAGATACAGCCTATTATGGAGGTGATATTTACCTTGGCGAAGTGCTGACTTTGACGCCAGATTCTGTCCTCAATATTCCGACGCCTAGGTTGACGTTTGGTGTCCTAGACGTACTTGACGCCAGCTTTACAACAGTGTAAAGAACGTCTACTCGGCATCAACATTGACGGAGATATAGCCTATTATGGAGGTGATATTTACCTTGGCGAAGTGCTGACTTTGACACCAGATTCCGTCCTCAATATTCTGACGCCTAGGCTGACGTTTGGTGTTCTAGACGTACTCGATGCCAGCTTTCCAACGGTGTAAGGGATGTCTACTCGGCATCAGTATTGACGGAGTTATGACTAGTTTTAGCTATTAGACTCTGTATTACTCGTGTATTCTCGCTTACTTTTTGTAACCTAGCCCGGGCCTGTGTATTTATAAAAATAAATCTTCCCAACTGCAAAAATATAGTTTATTTTAGAATAACCAAGGCATAAGTTATAATTTGTATTTGCTGTATCTGGAGAATTCTGAATTTTAAGACACGTATTCTGATATCTGTTCCTACGTGCAGTTACGTCCAGAGCTTTAGGTTGGTGTTCGGTTGCGTCCTGAGTTTGGCAGGTACGTCCTGTTGCGTCCTAAGCTTGGCAGGTATGGTCTGTTGCGTCCTGACTTTGGTTGCCATGTCCCCATACATCCTAGTTAACGATTTGCGTTCTGGACGTCACCTGCGTCAGATGCACATGACGCGCAGGACGCGACCTAGAATTTTTGCTGATGTTGGTATGACTGAGGGGCACAATCAGGTCCCAGATAGGTGCGAGTTGGGGCTGGGAGGGAAAATTCTCACCCTGTCACCACATAACAGTGGGGCCTCGGTGCTCAAAACCCACTCCGCCACAACCTGTAATGAATACTAAAAGAAATATGTATTTTGTATGTTAGCTAGATGTAGTCTGCAAACACTCTGATGCAGAATATAAATATTGTAGTGTCTTCCAAGCTTTAGACATTATCAAGCAAATAAGAACAGACCTTAATAATATAATATTGTTCTTATAATTCTATTCCACTTTCTTGCACTCTTAGTAGTCATAAACGAAATGAGTTGCTTCCGAGCCTTCCTAGACAAATCTCCGAACAAAGAATCTCAATTGGCCTGGACAACTCTAAGTCTATACCGGTTGCCTTCTTCTAACAGTTAGGTCCTGTTCGGTATGTCACAATAAAAATATATTATAATAAAAGTTAAGAATATCATATATGCTAAAGTAAATTTGTAGCATATTTTAGAAATATAGGCATTCATTTTGACAAATATAAAACAAATATACATGCTAAGACAACTCAAATCCTATTATTATTGTTGTAAAAGTAGGATTGATAAGAGTATTCCAAAATAAAAGAGCCTCGTGTTACTATCTCAGTAGGACATTATACTAGTACATGAACCAGCAATATAAAGTACAAGCAATATAAATACCTCTCAGCAACTATGGAGAATGGTCTGTGGGCTCAGGACAGTAAAGAATTTCATATTAATATTGAATTGATTATTTGTTATATTATATAAATAATTTCTAATATAGCTATTTATAATAATATTGTAAAGGGCTAATATTTCTAGCCCTTAACCTATATACTATATTTTCATATGTATGCTATAAAAATATATAATTATTGAAATAAAAATATATCATAATATTTTTGTATGCACTGAACACACCCCTATATAAAAAGTTTTAGTTGCCAAAATTTTTGCTATAAAAGTCACTTCTATGCCATAAAAATGGCGCTCCGAACCCAGCCTTATAGAGTATCGGGCTTTTGTTTATGTCAGATCGGTATCTCAAGTATCCAAGTATTAGGGTTTTATAAAAAATGCTCGATATATTTCGGTGTTCTATCTAAGGTTAGGAAATTTACGTAAGTTATGATACTTTACAGCAATTTACGAAATATAATTTACAATTTACATTACGTAATTTACAAGGCTAGGGCTTGCAGCTACCCTGATACCTAGACTAGTGGTTGAAAAAGTGAAGAAAAACCTAATATACAGTATATAAGGTTTTACTATTCCAGATTCAATGGGCATTACCCTGACTAGTGACTACCTCTTGGCTGATTTTGCTTTATAATTATGTATATATTGGATGATCTTCTCACTTCAATCCATTATATCTTTATCCTCTTCTTACACATCTACAACTTCGTTCAACAAATCTTTCCCAACATCCTTCACACCTTAGCTTTATCCTCTTTTTGCTACAAACTACATTTCCTTAAAAATGGGACGCGACAAAAACGATAAAATTCATGATGCATTTGAAATTCTGCCTGCTGGACCAGACCGTAAGGTAAATCCCCAGTTTCATCTTTCTACTTGTGAACAATATTGCTTCTGATGAATATTAATTTAAGATTTCTAATAGGTTGATAAAGTGAAATGCCTTGCATGTACAAAAGTCTTCGCCAAAAATATTACCCGCCAACAAGAACACCTGAAAGCTTGCGAGTTGTATAAGAAGTCTCTAAGAGATAATGGTCAACATGGAACCATTCTTGATCCAGCAACAGTTCCAGGACAGAGGGTACTAGATAAAGTTGATAAACTTACCTTTATTTACATGAATCAACAAGTTCTCGATCGGAAACCAGATGATGCACGAAGGTGGGAGGACTTGTCCAATGAAGCTGAAGTTGAATTGGAAAACCAAGCTCTGGATCTAGAGTGTAATGATATTGATGAAGATAATACTATTGCAGAATCAGGTATTTTCCTTCATAATCATGACATTAGACCTTATATTACATGTAATGAATTCTAATTTAGCTTAATTAGGAATTTTGTTAGACCAAGGTGGTGAACATATTAGGGATTTGGAGGGTACTCAGGCCTATCATTGTGGAAAGGAATATGAAACCATTGGAACTTTCAGGGACCAAGGATCAATGCTTCAACCCATAAGCACTTTAGAATAGTTCTTGAAGCCTTATAAGAGGCAATGTGTTGGTAGTTCTTCCTTTTCAAACTAAATTAAAAAAAAATGTCTGGAAACCTTAATCATGTATAAAAGTAGTAAGTTAGCTACTTATATCAAAGCAACAATATATTCTTTGTTCAAGTTATCTTCATAGAATATAAATGTTCTAGTTAAATTAAATTTGCATGAAATAAGAATTTTTTTTTTTTTTTTTTTTTACCTAGTGTAAAATACTTTGGTAAATTATTATACTTTACGGTAAATTTACCGTAATTTACCATAATTTACAAACATTTAAATTACAATTTCCTAACCTTAGCTCTATCCTAGCAGGCCTATCTTTGAAGTTTCATTATATATTGAATTAATATCGAGTGATGGGGATAAAAAGGATATAAGAAAGCAATAATAGCCGCAGAACTGCTCAGATGTGAATTGCGCTGCTCGGAGAGCTTCAGGGTTTGTGCGCTTTTCCTCTATCCAACAAAGTCACAATCTCCAAATATACATCTTCCCCACTTCGAGTGCATCTCCCGATCCCCATATCTATCAAACAAAACAGCACTCTCACATATGACTCGAGACCACCACCTGGCATCGGGCGGGTATGAAAGGGTTATATTCCACTGTGCAGCCCACGGTCATCCATTACCCTTAGTCCCCTGTAATCCACGTTGCCAACGGTCGCCACTCCTAGTCCCATACGATCCCCCATGGTCCCGATAGTCCTCCGCAGTCCCGCATAGTCCTCAATCTACACCTGGAAGCCTGCAGGAATACCTTAGGTTGACGGGCCAGTCGCCCTTCGCGATAACCGAAGTCTTCAGATTCGAGGACGAGGAGAGTATAGTATCCATCTCGCCGTCTAGTCCGGTCCAGGGTTCTCGGCAGTCTGTCCTCCGAGCCACGCGGATCCTCCGGACCATCGGGAACACTAAACTAAACGCATTAGACACATATCGTAAACCAAGCTAAGTGAAGAGCCATGTGCTATTATATGGGATTGTGCTGTAGAAGTGAGAATGGGAACATTCACGAAAATAACCTCCAAGAGTTATCAGGTGCGTGCGGACCTTTTTCGAAAGAGGAACCGTCACTTTGCTCAGCTCCGTGGCAAGTGGCTAGAGCCATCGGGTCAGGCCAAGCTTTTGCCTTGCACGGGAAGGTAAGGATCTCGATGTGGTCACCGACTTTTGTCAATCCAGTTGGCATCTTCGAGTTACATTCCCCAGCGAGCACGTCCGAGAAAGAATGGTGGGGACGAAAAGTTGGGTGAATAGGTGGGCGGGACGACGCACCACCCGGGATGTAGACTGTTTCTAAGTGCGTTTCTTTCACACCTGGTCCTCACTCAGAGGGTACCGCACGATCTACACCAGGCTTCCGATTCAAAGAGGAGCGGAAGATATATACGGACTTAAATATCCGATTGCGGGACTAAGAGATATCTTGAAGCCTTCGTAGGAATTCTTGAGAAACCCCCCCCGTTTGGCTCCCCTGTTCCCAGCGGGGCTATCTGTTGGCCACTTTGTCCGGCGAATTGTCAATTTGATGAAAAGGATTGGTGCGATTTTCTTGCTCCCCGGGAGCAAGCCCCTATGGTCTTGCTAGTGATGCTGTCCGGCAAAAAACCGTGCGCTGTCCGAATCATGCGAAGTGGTTCAATATAATTTATTTATCCTTGTATCGCCGACCCGGCATCAACAAGTGGTCACTGCCCTATGCCCACAATCCAACATTACACTTACTTTTGTGCTTGCTTAGAGCTGATCCCCACCAGAGGGGGGGCAGGGAGGAAAGGTAAATTTGCATGCAAAACAGTTCAATGAGCAAATAAGCTAATAATGTAGTGGGTGAGTCAACACCTATGGGAGCAAGCTCTAACACTTGAAGTCTCAAGTGGATCTTGCAAATATATGGCACTGTACTATATCCACATCATACTTACTCAAGTTGTCTTTTATCCCAAGAAAATTTTAAACAAATGAGGGCAAAACCCACATTCACCAAGTATACACCAACCCCAAAAAGCAGTCACCACAGAGTAGACATGAGCAGTACATATATAGCCTACCTAATACTGGACTACACACCATACCACAAAAGTCTTTCTTTCTAACAAGCTAAATACCAATCACACCATACTCCACACAGAGTCAATAAAAGTAACCAGTATGTCAACAAGACTTTTTACTCTCCAAGTTACTAGGCTTGCACATCACCTATCTGGTCATAGAACTCATCATATATTTGCTTTTTCCCAGGCATGTTTAAAATATTCCTACTAGTTTGATAGTTATTCTAATATGATACTCAGGAAGGGATTTCTCCAGAGGTGGCTAAGAACTTAGCAGCTAATAGATATACTAAAAGGACAGGAGAATTTTCTGCACTAAATATCATTCTGGAAAAAATTCACAAAATTGAAATGGTAGGAACTGAGAATTCTCACCTACTTAGAATAAATCTAACTGATAATAGGATATTGCTAGTATAAATAATACTATAAATACTTCAAGGCTACACCAATCCCTGAATAATACTCACCAATCTAGGAAGTATTCTGGCACGTATCCTAAGCGGACGACAGGTTTTGGCATTCAAGTTACTGCAGTACTTATTGGAGTTAATATAGTATGATCTCAGTTCTACTTTTATAGACTCTACTAATGCTCTTAGATCATATTCAACATCTACAACTATCATGCAACTCAAATAGTTAAATACCTCAATAGTTATCTACAAACTGCAGATGAAAACTTAGAGTCAAAGACGGATAAGTTTGAAAAGATTGATTTGATAATAGATCAATTGATTGGAAGACTAGGTAAGAAGATTAACTAGATCAGTAATTAAATAATATTATATAATCATCGAATGATACAAGAAAAGTAGTTCTACCAATTTAGATTCTCATTTCATAATTTATTGAGTTTTCAGATAGAAGTTTTAGTAGTAATAAATTTCTTTTCTCTCTGCTCAATAGCTAATTACAAGTTCAACTACTATCCTTTTTCAGAATTTGTATTTTGTCAAGAAGTACACATATACTACCATACCAGAGAATATTTTATATAATATAAATGTTAGTTCAATAGGTAAGTGTATGAAACTATTCTGAAATAGCTATTATAGTATGTATTTGTTAGAAATATACTTATATAATTATATTGAATACTTTAAATAGTAATCTATTCCAATATTCTAATTATGAAATAAAGAGGTACAGACATCCTATGTTGAACTCAAATGAAGTAATATTATCATTACGGTAATGAATAGTCCTTCACTACACAAGTATTATCAACAATTTCTTTTCTTCCATATATTTTCCTTCTATATATTTTTGAATTTTGTACCTAAATAAATCTAAATACAGGATCAAATCTAATACTAAATTCTCTTTTCTATTCTATACTTTCTCCTATTCATTAACCCTTTTTCTTTTTATTTTTGTTATTAATTTGTTTTTAATTTTAAAGTTTTAATAAGTTTCCTGATAGGATTACAACTAAAATAAAACAATTCAAAAGTAAAGTGCAGCCCACAAGGTTACATGATAATAAACATCTGTTCTATGGTATATTCGAGTATGCAGAATAGCCTTTGCAATGTACCAACAAAAAGTTTGCTAATCTCCCCTTTTCAAAAAAAAAAAGCCATTAAATTTTGAGATAATGCTTAAAGCTATTTAAAATTGTTAAACATTCCACTTTGTTGTATTGCAAAAAGCTTGCCTCCAAATCCTGGAGCATAGCGAAGGGCCATTCAAAGCGCTAGCTGGTGTTGGTATATTATCCAACCAGAAGTTTCTTTTTCCATACATTTGCCAACCCCCCCGTCTTTACCCAAAATTTGCCTCAAATTTAAGAGCTATTATAGGGAAAACCACACCGTTGGAATGAAATCGGCTTTGTAAATGTGTTCTTTATATATTCCAGGACGATTATAGAAGGTAAATGTAAAATAACGGTATGTGATTTTGTTTTCTGCCGAAAAGTTGGGAAAGTTTGTTTGTCATGAGGGTTGATTCTAAGGTGCCGGCACGATCCAAGAAACTCAACAGATGTCCTCGGAAATGCAGGACAAGCTTCTCATGCGCATTGAAGAATCTGGGATGGCAAGACGAGTGTCGCCTGTGATGCCTATTGCATTTTTCCAACACAGAAGAGTGCTGGGTGCTCTGACCTCCTCCGGGCAGCCATCCGCTCTCTCTCTCCCACTACATTCTCCATTCATCTCGCTTGTTATCGCACTAGCACTATACCCCCAGAAAAGGCTCCCACCAGGTCTATTCTCTTCGGCAGAAACCGTCAAGAGATTTCCCAAGACTGTATGTGGGTCACTCGAGAGCCATCTCACGAAGGGATATCTATTTAGAGTGGCCATGTAAGTTTGCTCCCCTCGCTGCCGAGTGTAAGTAAACTCTAACTCCATTTCTGCGATACCGATTTCCTAGCGGATGGGGAGGTGCCGACCTCAGCCCGAGGAGGAAACATCAATAGCTGTCTGCCGTCTGCGCACTATCCACCTCCAGAGCTCGAGGTATTAAGAAGAAAACTGTATAGCAAAGGAAACCCTGTATTCGGCTACGTACACAGAAGGAGCCCGAATGACAGGGCATCAGAGGGCAGATGGCCGAATGCCAACCGCGAGCAGTGATAAGTATGGCAGGCATTGTCTGTGCGAGTTGGAGGGTCTCACAGAGAGAAGTATCGCTTAAAGAAACGAACCAATTTACTCGTACATCAATTACCGTTTACTAACGCTACAGCTCTCTTTACGCTAAGAGGGATAATCGAAACAGAAAAAATCAGTACCGAAATGGTTGTTCTCTTCTTTTAGTTGTAAGTAGTCAGAAGGTAAACAAGTTATTGTACGTTGACAAAATAAGCTGCGATTCAACAGAGAAAATCTTTGGCGATGACAACCACCCTCCCCCACCAACCTACTATCAGCAAAACTAAAAAAAAAAAAAAAGTAAATACATAATAGAAATTAATATTTAGTATACTATCCATCAGCCTAATAATTGCCTGTATTCTATCCACCATTGATTCATCCAAAGTATCAAAAACCTTTGAGCTAAGAAGTTTCCAACAATGAGTAATGGCCTCCACTATTGCCTTCTTAACCACATTGACATCACCCTTCATAAGATACAGCTCAGGGTAGTGCTTGTGAAGCTTACCTTTCACCAGAGACCAAACATTTTCAATTGGATTGTGATCTGGTGAATAGTCAGGAATTTCCAGTAGTGTAACTCCCTGTCCTCTGAGCCATCTCCTGAAGGGCAAGTGAGTCTTAGCATTGTCAGTAATAAAAAATACCTCTTCCTTTCCAACCTTTTCTCTGATATCCTCCCATATCCCTAGAAAGTCATAACGATCATAAATATCAATAATTGACTTTCCAGTCACTCCACCTCTAGCAGAAGAAGGATCAGGAAAAACAGGCAAAAAAAGACCATGAGTTTGACCATAAAAAAAACCAGTCATCATCTGGCTAATCCTTTTCTCTCCTCTCCTAGCAACAGGTCCAACATAATCTTTATTCCACTTCTGATTTGGGTATCTAAATACTCATTTTCTCCTCTTCCCTCCTCCTCTCTCCACTGCTAGCTCATCCCCCCACATTGCCTTCCTTGTCCACATCTCCTTTGTCCAATGCCTATAGGCTAATGCCCATTCCAATCTCTCTTGAGCTAGATCCTTATCAAAATGGACCCTCTCTTGTGCTATCTACTTTCTAAGATGCTTTTTTTCAAATCTTCTTCTTACTGTCCTGCTAGAAACATTAGAAGCTGTTAGGAGTACGCAATCTCGATAGTCTAGGAGTACCCTAAGTAAGGTATCTTTATCTGAGTTCGAGAATCCTAGTCTCCAACACTCCCCGCTGGCCCCCTAACGGGGCCCGCGCGTCATCATACACATCAACCTTACTTGCATCCTGTGACTATAGCGTCACAGAATTGAAGGTGTCAGAATAACAACGTATACGTCGCTGCCGTCCGTCTGACCAAAGGCTGTTTGCATGATATATAAGAGGGGACCTCTGGTAAGATCTGGAAAGTGGAACGGAGTCAATCCGTCAACTACCCAGGGAGTTACTAGGCTTCAAAGATATGACATCTTTAATGCGGGCTGTAAGTAAGGGGAGGTTTTCGCACAACGTCAAGATATGAATGTTCGGAGGTTCGGAACAACAAACCAACGCATTCACATCCATCCTCCGATAATTAGAAAGAGTCGAGAGCTCCTGGGAATACTACCAAAGAAGCCAACGAGCTACAAGGAGTGTTGCAACTATGTTATAGGGTGTACTGCAGTTGCGGGATTTATGACCAACACAACACAAAGGTCTACCCCCTCTACATAGAACAACCAGGAGTTGCCGACCGAGGGATTTTGAGAGTATCCAATAGAATGACCTCTTCTCTACAAAGGAAGAGTCATCGGAACGAATTCCAGGGGTTAGTTGTGGAGGTATCACAACTAGAAGTCATCGACTCCAGCATATATGCAAAGGCAACTTCGTATTGAGACTGATTCTCTCAATGACTATAGGTGCCAACATAGTTCGACTCGAGGACTTGGCTACAGGTCTAAAGACTCTGAGGATCAGATAATTACTACTGGTGATAAATATGTCGTCGAGATAAGAAATAGTATTTACCGAAGAGGGTGTGATGGTTTTCAGGGTCTCCCGGTGTTGGCACCTTTGAGGAGAACTCGACGTTGCGCATTACTTTCGAAGAGGTACATAATTTGTATCTTAGATACATGCAGTCCACGAACACGCAGACATGGAATATAAATATAGAAGTGCCTCCCATGCTTTAAACATTATCAAGTAACGGAGAAGAGACCTTAATAATATAATATTGTTCTTACGATTCTATTCTACTTTCTTGCGCTCTTAGTAGTCATAAACGAAACGAGTTGCTTCTGAGCCTTTCTAGCCAAATCTCTGTCTATACGAAAGAATCTCGATTGGCCTAGACAACCTTAAGTCTATACTGGTTATCTCCACCTAACAGCGCGGTGATTCCAAGACCCCCCTGGCGATTCCCCGGTCGGAGTCTACGGAATACCAGGGGTAGTCGAGGAAGAGATGACCTCATGGGGCCTTAGTCCGGCAAATGATGTGGATCCGTACCGCCCATGGGCGGTAAGGAGAGGTCCAGTCGCGTTGAGCCACTAACCAAGTATGTTAGCATAAGTTTAGGAGAACAGGGATGGACAACAACTTACACGGAGGTCCCTCGACCTCTGCCAACACGGCCCGCTCCGCGAGTTGTCGCTCGACTGCCGTCTGAAGTTTCTTGGCCATATCACGGACCAAGACCCTCAAATGCCGATTGACTTCCCTGACGTCATCCTCCCGGTGCTGTTTTCTAATGAGCCTCATGCTGGCCATGACAGGGAGAAGGGAGCGCGCCAATTACATTACTGACTCCAATCTGGAGCTGGTCAGGCGGCGGAGGTCCAAGGAGCGCTCAGTCAGGTGGGCCCTGATACCCTCACGCCATGCTCTGTATTGAGCAGTGATGGCGCGAGGGTTCTGGAACCCAGACCAACTTTTAGCGTAGGCGATATCGCAATAGCGCCGCCTGGTAGAAATATAGATGTTAGTATATCAAAGTCTGACCACACAGTATAGCTCAAGAGTTTCACTTACAAGGAGTCCTCCACCGCTGGCTCGAAGGTAGGATTCTCTGGTGTCCTCGCACTTGGAATTCTGTTAACATAAACGGTTAGCTCTAACTCTAGGGGTGGGAATGCTGATTAGGGATAATTTCTTACTCTTCCTCTGGGGAGCTTTCAGTGGGAGGTCGCCAGGGAGGGCATGGCATTTACAACGTATGTCGGACTCATTGGGCGGCATGCTTGCATCCCCTGACCTGCATTTCTTCTGGTCGGGCCTGGTAGTCACGGCGCGAGACAGCAGGACGTCTGCCTTTCCTGACCTCGCTTTCAGCAGGTTGGGTGGGGGAGTCACGGTACGGGACAGAGGGACATCTGCTTCTGCTGACATCGATTTCATCAGGGTCAGCGGTAGAGTCTCGAGGCGGGATAGCAGGATGCCTCGCTCTTCTCACCTCTCTGTCTTCAGGTCGAACAGCAGGCAATCTGTATAAACAGGACATGTTAATATGCTTGGTTATCAATGATTCGATGGGCCATACCTTGACATTTACCCCAGCCGTCTTTGAGACATTTCAGGTGTCTTTTTTCGGAGGCGGGGGGAAGGAAAGAGGGGAAACAAAGTGGGATAGGGGAAGGAAATTGGGAGACACTGGAGGTACAGGGGAAATGTTAGGAGTACCCGATTCGGATAGCCTTGAAGTACCCTAGGTAGGGTAACTTTACCCGAATCAGAGAATCTTGGTCTCCAACACCCACCTCTGGCCCCCTTACGGGGCCCGCGGGTCATCAAACACATCAACCTTAGTTGCGTCCTGTGACTAGATGGTCACAGAATTGAAGGTGTTAGAATAACACCGTATACATCGCTGCCGTGCATCCGAGCGAAAGCCCTTCACAGGTTATATAAGAGGGGACCTCTGGCAAGACCTGGGAAGTGGAATGAAGTCAATCTGACAACTACTCAAGGAGTTATTAGGCTTCAAAGATATGACATCTTTAATGCGGGCTGTAAGTAACAGGATGTTTTCACACAAGGGCGAGATATGAATGTCCGGAGGTTCGGAACAACGTACCAACGCATTCACATCCACCCTCTGATAATTAGAAAGAGTCTAGTGCTCCTAAGAATACTACCAAAGAAGCCAATGAGCTACAAGCAGTGTTGCAACTATGTTATGGGGTGTACCGCAGTGGCGGGATTTATAGCCAACACAACCCGAATGTCCACCCCCTCTACATAGAACAACCAGGGATTGCTGACCGAGGGATTTTGAGAGCATTCAATAGAATGACCTCTCCTCTACAAAGGAACAGTTATCGGGACAAATTCCACTGGTTAGTTGTTGAGTTATCTCAACTAGAAGTCATCGACTCCAGCATATATGCAAAGGCAACTTCGTATTGAGACTGATTCTCTCAATAACCAAAACGACTATTGGTGCCAAGATAGTTCGACTCATGAACTCAGCTACAGGTCTGAAGACTCTGAGGATCTGATAATTACTACAGGTGACAAATATGTCTTCCAGATAAGAAATAGTAATTACCAGAGAGGGTGTGATAGTTTTCAGGGTCTCCCGGTGTTCGCACCTTTGAGGAGAACTTGACGTTCCGCATTATTTTCGAAGAGAGACATATTTTGTATGTTAGATAGATGTAGTCTGCGAACAGTCAGATGCGGAATATAAATATCGAAGTGCCTCCTATGCTTTAGACATCATCAAGCAACGGAGAAGAGACCTTAACAATATAATATTGTTCTTACGATTCTATCCTACATTCTTGCGCTCTTAGTAGTCATAAACGAAACGAGGTGCTTCCGAGCCTTCCTAGACAAATCTCCGTCTATATGAAAGAATCTCGATTGGCGTAGACAACCTAAGTCTATACCGGTTGTCTCTGCCTAACAGAAAACAATTGGGAGGCACGGGAACTGCTTGTTCGGGCAGGGGTGTTTTATTTACGCACACACTGTACGTACATAAAAAGAAATGGGGGCAAAAAGAGGTACAAATAGGAGGTGGAGGATGATAGAGAGACGAGTAGTGATGTTTGTAATACGGGTGGGTGAGTACGTCCTCGTCAGGGACCTTGATTTGGCTGATCTTGCGCTGGTATGGTGAAAGATGGTAACGATATTGACGAGATGGGGTGGGAAGTGATAAGGTCAGCCAGTTGAGTGCCTTATACTCTAGTCAGGGAGTACAATCAAATAGCCCTAGGGGGTTACAAGCCACGAATACTAGACGTTGCTGTACGTCTAACTAGACGTTGGCGAGTTTATAGAGACAGCGTGTTACATATTGAGAAATGTCCTCAGACAACTAGATTATTAGCGTACAGGTAGAGATAGTATAACTATGAACGTATCGTGATATCTACATTTGCTCAAATCGTTTTTGTGTTAACGGACGTGTAATAAAGCTTTGAGCCGCATTCTAGATCAGGTGCCAAGAGACGTGCCCTAGGGTCTCCGAAAGAGCATTAGGGTACGTCTCTCGGCGTCAAGGCTGGTGTGCGGGTTAAAATGTTTTACCTAGACCTGACTCTAGTGATCGCTCTCTACCGTACTCACAATCTGGCATTGATTCCACGTAAAAATTGTTTATCGGAGGGATATGTTTATAAGCAACTTGCAAAGGAATCATGGACTCGGATACATCTGAGGAGAATACGGAAAGACGGTTTGGCTCCATTTTCACAGTGCATTGCTCAAGTGATTGCCTAATGGAATCAATCTAAATTATAGGACAGAGTCATTGTTCTGACCGTCTTGAGTCTCCACATGAGGCGCAATTGTCCTGGTATGTAATTGACGCGCGCTGGGATCTGGTACGCCACTAATTTGAGGAACTTGGTCTTCTCCGATATACGAGTGCCGGCTCAGCAGTGGTGTTTGCGCCCTTGTATCGCCTTCATCACACTAAGAATATACGAAGAGATCCTGAGAATCCTTCTGCACGTGATTGGAGAGCAACTAGGCGTGCATGGATTCACTTCTGTTAATGACGATGAAGTTGAACTGTGATAGCGGTTTGGTGGGACTCTTACGGATCAACCTGCATACTTTACCATTCACGCCCAGGATGTAGCGAACTCGTCGGATAGGAACCCATCTCAAAATCATCGCGTACAGGCCATCAAGATTTGTGGAATCTAACTCGCCAAATCCTATTCACTGAATGTGCGGGGGCCTCCAATAAATAAATTGATAGTTAGGTGGCGCTTCTGCCAACCTCCTCTTATCGCCGCACAGACCTCTACCCCGAAATAATGGCAGGACCCAAACAACACTCACCGCATCGGGGTGCCCGAGTAAAGTGTTCCATTCTATATTTTCAGTCAGTAAGTGGAAACTCAAATCTAATCGTTTGTAGGGAAAGGAACTAACCAGTTTGAAAATTCCTGGCTGCTACCTGGGGCATATCACGGGGTTAGCCGGTATCTTGGTCACCTGCAGTAACCCTGACTCCTTCCACCCGGGCGTCTTAACGACATTGTTTAGGTGTATCAGGATATTAACCACTTCCGGTCACCTCGATACCTTCTATCGGGGCCGCCTGTTGACGCCCTTTCATTGTAGGCAGATCATAGAGATCACGGGCATCATAAAGTTAGTCACCTTTCACCGGAGAATCTTGAACTGGGGCATCTTGACTATGTCGTTTCAGTGTATCTGGACGTTGGCCACCTTCGGCCACCTCGATATCTTATATTGGGGCTGTCTGTCGATGTCATTTCATTGTAGATGGATCATAGAGATTCCCGTCATCATCAAGTTGGTCAACTTCTACCAGAGCATCTTGACGACGTCGTTTGGGCATATCCGGATGGTTGTCAACTCCGGCCACCTTGACACCTTCTATCGGGGCTGCCTCTCGACGTCCTTTCATTGTAGAGGGATCATAGAGATCCCCGCCATTTTCTAGTTTGTCACCATCTACCGGGGTATCTTGACGACGTTGTTTGAACCAATCCGGATGGTGGTCACCTCTGCCCAGCTCGACACCATCTATTGGGGCTGCCTGTTGACATCCTTTCGTTGCGGGTGGATCATAGAGATCGCCATCATCTTCAAGTTGGTCACCTTCCACCGGGGCATTTTGGTGACGTATTTTGGGCATAGTCAGTTGTTCGTCACTTCCGGCTGTCCTGACCCCGTCCGCCGGGGCTTGAGTTTGCGGTGCATCAGGAGCTTGTTGTGGATCCGCGCCCTATTGTGCCGCAGCCCCTACTGGTAGCAATATATGGTGAACAAGCACTTCTGCTGTGATGATTACTGGTACACCCGGTACCGACTTGGGTACTGGCTTTTTCACAAGATTGTCAGTTAACTTCGTACCACGGTCCTTAATGCGCGCAATCATGGCTTTTTCAATCTGTCGTCTCTGGAGTACATATTTGGCCTCCACACTCGGAAGACAATCGTAAGCGCGACGTAATCTCCTCATCCCATGGAAAATCTTCCTGACATCAGCGTTCAGGAATATGGCGCTATTCTTAAAGTTTCTTGCTAATATCTGAGCTTTAACTATATTGCGCCACGCCATATAGAGCTCTTTTCCGTCACTATGCTCATGAAAGGTAAGCTACGTCTTATACAGGCTGATCAATTGACTACCGGCCCTCGCAGGGGTAATTGCTCTAAGGATAGCAATGGCTGGAAGCCGGTAGACATGCTCCGGCGGAGCTATCTGTCCCTTTGGAATAGTGGGCATGTGGACGTACTGCGCCTGGTTATTTTTTGGGCCATATTTTCGGGATTGTTCGGAATGTTGTCAGCGCTGCGGAACTTGCAAATACTGTGTATGCCAGTGTCATGAATATTCTCCTTGGTATGACCATTCGGCCGTGATTAATTAACATTAAATATCAGACGCCCCGAGGTTCTGGGCATCATGAAAAGATTTCCAGATTATTTCGGAATTCTGTTTTGGACATTCAAGGTATGTAAGGCCTTTCTGCATTGCCTGTTGAAAATGTAGAACCTGAATCAGAGTCACTTGATATCCGAGTCCTCAAACTATGTGCTAAACCATATTGACCCTTAGCTGCATCTCAGATTGACAGAACTTAGCTCCGGCTGCCATCCCAGACCACATACACAATGGTAAGCATTCCCCTTCTTGTAGCATTTCATATTACATCAACTTGAAGACTCCCGAAAGTAACCGAACTACGTCACGCAATGACTATAAAATGTTCATTTTGTCAGCGCAAATACGCCAGTGCCGGTCCCTCTCGGTAACACCTCCAAAAAGATCAGGGGGATCTCATCGATCTTCTCGCGTCGGACGAACAGTATGCTCCCCCCACACAGGGTATCATGGACGCAGAAAGGCACAGATTGCTGCATGAGGCCCCGACCGACGAGAATCATCCGCTGGATTCTGACTGCGAGTCAGACGTCGACCTCGGTAACTGCCCTCCCAATACATATAGCAACGGGGCAGTATTTGTCTCCCACGTGGAACCGCAACTTATAGTCGATGCATCTCCTGCCCCAGTCGAACCGCGGCACTATCCTTGTGAACGGGCATCTATTGGATATATGAAGGGATTCACGGAGGAACACCAAAATCTGAGTGAGGACCCATGGGTACCATTCGCTAGCGTGCACGATTTCAAACTTGCTTCTTGGTTCATACAAAGTAAGGTATCTAAGGCGTGGGTAAATGAATATTTTTCAAATGGCCTTAGTAATTCAGCAGATGTTGCCTACAGCTCGATGCATACACTTGAGAACCATCTCTGCTCATTGGATCCGTACAGCCCATATCGACAATGGTTTGAAGCTCAAGTCGAAGACAGTGTAAGGACTTTACCTTTCTTCTACCATACCGTTCTAGACTTTGTCCAATATCTTCTTCGGCAGATAGCTTACCAAGATGAGGTGGTTTACGCCCCGTGGCGGAAACCCGATCCGAATGGACAGAGAGTATATAAAGAAATGCATACGGGAGACTGGTGGTGGGATGTTCAAGTATTGTGCCACAGCTTATCCATCCCACTCTCCTAAAAGTACGACCTGATTGACTGCAGGAAACACTCCCATCTGGTGCGACAGTGATTCCTATCATTAGAATGTCGGATCAGATACATCTCTGCAACTTCTCCGGTAACAAAAAGGTGTGACCAGTATATATAACAATTGGAAATCTTCCGTTGGCCAAGTGTAACAGACCTGAAACGATGGCGGTCCTCCTTCTTGCCCTCTTACCGGTGCCGCCCAAGTTCCAATGGTCATCTTCCGTGAACAAACACCATACGCGAAATGAGGCCAACACACTACAAGGTGTATTCGAGCTCCTATTCAAGCCCTTATAAGACGCTGCACTCGACGTTGTCCTAATTAATTACGCGGACAGGAATGTTCGGAGATCCTTCACCATCTTGGCGGGGTGGATTGCGGACTATATAGAAAACGTTGCGCTACATGGAGTAAAATCGAATGCCTGTCCTAAATGTGAGATACCTCCAGATATGTTAGGGTCGAACAATCAGGAGAGGTATCCTGCTAGAGATTATACCAGATACATGCACCTGGAGCAAGGAACTTTATATGGCTCAGATGAGGCCACCCGCGGCGACGTCCACAGCACATTTGACACTCACGGTATCAAGATCGAACGAAACGTTTTTTATCAACTTCCTCGCGTTTTCGCTACTGATCTGTACCAATCTGATTTACTCCATACTGTCTATCTTGGACTGTTCAAGCATATGATGGATTGGGTTCAAAGGTTTCTTAAGAAGCATAGATGGCTGGAAGTGTTTGATAAGGTGTGGGAAGCTTTGCCACCGTACCCCTGATTTTTTGTGTCCAAGAAAGCCTACCACGAGGTTACGCAGTGGGAAGAGAAGGAGATGAGGAACTTGGGACGTTGACCTTTATGTGTCCTTGCTGTCGCATTGACAGGACCCAAGAGTACCCAAAGTCAACCTTATTGAAATTTGTGAACGGTACGATCTTAATAGCAAAATAGATTATACGGATGTAATATTAAGAGTATATTACGGGCACGTTTCTAGCGAAGAGGTAAGAGGTATGAAGGCAGATAGGTAGTGATTCTTGTCCTTAATTCTCTTATAAACGAAGCGAGCAGTAGTGTCTATTTATACAGGTTTGCATCCTCCGCGTAAACCTCGTGTAACAGAGAAATATAATATGGAGAAATATAAGTGCGACAGTGTTGAACCGTAACATAAGTAGGAAAAACATAAGGGTGAATGTGTTTGACCCTGAGAATCTGCCAAGATATTCCCGTAAACCATGTGTGAATCCAAGAGGGTGTGAGGGAAATTACAGTAAGTCTGAAGAAATAATTACGGCTGTAAAGTCCGAGAAAATACTTAAAGATGATGAAATATCCTGTAATCCAAAGAAAGTAACACATGTATAAATTCCTAATCATTATCACCAAATAGTAATTAAATAATGTAAGAAAACATATCCTAACTGTAGTAATGTATGCGGTGTTTAGGTATGCCGAAACACTAACTAAGTGAGAGAGAATATACGCTACTATCAAGGAAATATAGCTTATGAAACGAATCAAGAAATTTCAACAAACCTTTCAAGCGTGGGCTCGCCTGCCTTCAGACTTTAGTCGATTTTAGTCTGATGGCGCAATACAGAAGCCATACGTGTGAGACGCTAGATTATATGGATCAATATCTCAATCAGTTTCACTCAGTGAAGGATATCTTCTTGGAGTTTAAAACGTCTAAACGCACACAGACGAAGATTGACGACGAGCGCACCAAGCTATGCAGTCGTAAGATGTCCCTCAACTAATTTGTCTTCCAATCCACAGGGCGCTGGGTGCATGAGCACCAATGAGCGAAAGACAATAACCAGCGCATGGAATTGATATATGCAGAATGTCATTTTAACTTTATCAAGTTCCATCTACAGGTTACTTCCGGCATCATGTATACGGGTTTGGTAACATTCCCTAGTATTCTGATGAGTTCAGCGAGCTAGCTCACCAGGAACAAATCAAAGATAGATGGCGACACTCAAATAAAAATGACGCCGTACGGCAGATTCTTCACAACTACGGGCGACACCACGTGATCCAGATAAGACTTCTGAACCTGGCTTGCTTGCGACGTCATGGAGCAGATCTCATACCTGATATCGTGGATCTTTTAAACAAAACGAATCCAGATTCTCCTGCTCCTACATATCGTAGGGTCCTAAAGGGATGACAGGATGAGGTTGCCAACCTCGAGAGTTTAGGCAATTTTTTCTCCACCTTAAATGAGGCTATGTATTTCGAATTGGTTCGATATAGCCGACGGAGCCTAATGATTCAGTACCGCTATCTTGACCATTATGGAATACTTCGATGCCTTCCTGTGGAACTTCTAATACAGCTTTAGATTCTGGTTCTAGCGTTCCAGGAAACTGACATTTACGACATCCACCTGGTACAATATACGCGCCCTGAGCTATTCTGAAAAAATACAAGTCGCAACGATTAGGTTTAGGTACAAACCAGTAGGGACGAGCTGTATGGTGCACTGTGGGGCCATCTTCCTGGGAAACTCGTCGCCCAATTCAAGCTCCAAGACTGCCATTACCAAGATAGAGTCTACCCACTGGCAAGCGTAGAGATCTTGAGTGTACATAACTCTGGACACCCTTCAGAGTTACATGGTCTCGTCACGGTCAAGTGGTCTGGGAGGCCAGATAACAGGATGTTTACAATCGTAGACATTAGCACTATCATGGGGATAGCCCACATAATCCCAGAGGTCGATGGGCGGTGGCTCGTTAACAGTCAGATCGATTTTCGAATATTCAATGAAATATATTGACCCCACGTTGGATCAAATAATGGCCCCTCGATGAACTCTACACTGTGAAAGGCCATCTTGAAGCCACGTAGATGTTTTACATATCGAACAAAAAAGTGGAGATTTGGCCCAAGGCTACTGCTCTGACGTCGAGCAATGGAGCTAGACCAAATCTCCTCGTTTTTGATCATAGTACTACAGGGCTTGTGCAACATGGCGAGCAATTTAAAAAAGGAGCTGAGGTAATGATAACTGCGATGGCAATACAGTCTGAGAAGTGAGAGCTTATAGAAAACATGTTACAAGTAGAAATAGAATATTAAAAGAACGGAAAGTGATGACTTCGTCTGGCAAACCCGTGAGATCAATAATAATTGTAGGATAGAGTGGGATGTCCAGCTGGCAACATGAATAGCATTTGAAGCATAGCAGACGCTATCGGGGACAGGCGGGATACTATCCATATAACGGACTCGGAAGTAACAAATATGAAAATACGAGCTAGGATGTAAAGTTACAGATATCGGTATCAGACATTGCCCTGAGGTGATGGGAGTTACGGCAAACGTCAGGACATAGGACAGACGTAAGGTGTAGACAGACATGTCAGAAGCAAGTCCAGTGGTCGGAAGCACACGGGATGTGGCCCAGATGTCGTTGAATGTCAGCTGACGTACAGTATTAGGTGGAGAAATAGCAAGAAGTACATGACGCACAGGATGCACCGGGCGTAATAAGTAGCAGTGGGACGTCTGGACACGGCAACAACAAGTAAGATGGGCGTCTTTTTTTTGCTGATCTGGCAAGACCTGAGAAGTGGAACATAGTCAATCCGTCAACTGTTCGGGGAGTTACTAGGCATCAAAGATATGGCATCTTTGACATGAGCCGTAAGTAATGGGATGCTTTCGCACAAGGTCGAGATATGAATATTGGGGGGTTTGGGACAATGAACCAACACATTCACACCCACCCTCCAATAACTACAAAGAGTCGAGAGCTCCTGGAAACACTACCAAATAAGTCAATGAGCTCCAAGGAGTGTTGGAATTATGATATGGAGTATACCATAGTTGCGGGATTTATGATCAATACAATACGAAGGTCCACCCCCTCCACAGAAAACAACCAGAAGTTGCTAACTGAGGGTTATGAGAATATTCAATAGAATGACCTCTCCTCTATGAAGGAAGAGTTATCGGAACGAATTCCATCAGTTAGCTGTTGAGTTATCACAACTAGAAGTCATCGACTCCGGCATATATGCAAAGGAGACTTCGTATCAAGACTGATCCTCTTGATAACGAAAAGGACTAGTGGAGCCAACATAGTTTGACTTGAGAACTCGGCTACAGGTCTAAGGACTCTGAGGATTGGATAATTACAACTGGTAACAAGTATTTCTTCCAGCTAAGAAAATTGTAATTACCGAAGAGGGTGTGATGGTTTTCAGGGTCTCCTACTGTTCGCACCTTTATGGAGAACTCAACATTGCGCATTAGATTTGAAAAGGTACATATTTTGTATGTTAAATAGATGTCATCAGCTATAACCGGTACTGGTACTCGGTTAAGGATTTTGTTTTATGTTTTGTTTTAAGTATCGCTTTGATACTTGGTTTGTTTGAAGTATCGTTTTGATACTTAGTTTGTTTTATGTTTTGTATTAAGTATCGCTTTGATACTTAGTTTGTTTTATGTTTTGTTTTAAGTATCGATTTGATACTTATGTTGTTTTACCAAAGTGTATCGCTTGATACCTTTGATTGATTTCGTTCATGCTAGACATGAACTGATTTGTGTATTTAAAGACCGTCCCTTTCCACGATGGAAAGGACAGATTTCGACAGACAGTATTTCAATATACTTGGTTGAACGGTTACTCTTTAGTTTTCCCAGTACACCTCCTAAGCCTCCTTTAGTTCTTACAGCTCTCGCCTCCTTTAGTTCTTACAGCTCTCGCCTCCTCTCTGGAAGAGCAGGCCACCTACCAACTATCGTATACCTATCAAAACGTGATTAGCACCTAGCGAAGACCTCACGAAGAGGCAGCAGTCTAAGCGTCCTGCGAAGGTCCCAGAAGATGACACAATGAAAAACCCACAACCTCCCTGTGTATTCCCTTCTACACCCGCAAAGAAACCTTCATTTGCCCCACCAGAAGACCACGATTTTAGTAGCGAATCCGAAATGGCGAGCTCTGCAGGAGGACCGTCTAGGTCACAATCACCGGAAGAAAGCTCAGAAGATGATATGCCAGACCTACCGAGAATCAAGACCCACCTCCCACCAAAGTTCTCAGGAGAAGGCAAAGATCTTAAACCTGAAGCCTTTGACCGATGGGCTACCGAAGTAACACACTATCTTCTGATGAACAAGGTGGATGTGGAGAAACCCGCAACAGGCTTATGGATTGGAACATTCTGTGAAGGAAAAGCTGTCGATGCATACCATCAATGTTATGCTGAGTATGGAGGAAACCCGAAGCTAAGGGGATCAACAATACTTGACTACTTCAAAGAACGATTTCAATCCTCCATCACCAATGATCTACTATTCAAGCGATTGAATGAAATCCACCAGGTTGATAGAACGCAGGTCAAGAAAATCACACATGTTGCGACAGATCTACAGATGTACAGAAGCCAGATGAAGAAGGGAAACATATCTGGCTACATCCTCAAGCGACGATTCTATGATGCCATGCATCCCTTACTGTGGCGGGAAGTGGAACCCATTGAGGAAGACGGAGACAATATGGCAATAATTATCGCAAGAGCTGAGCGAAAGGATGCCATCCTCTATGAAACGAAAGCCTACAAGATTCAATCCACCTCTAGTAGTAGTAGACAGCCCAGACGAAACACCTCCAACAATTCAGAAGAGGAAACTCCGCGGCCCTATAAGAAGAAAAACAAATCAACCAAAGAATCGAGAAGACAAAAGGGTGAATGCTTTGAATGTGGCAAAGCAGGACATATGGTGAGAAATTGTCCTACCAAGAAGGGCAAAGGAAAGGCAGCTAAAGTCGAGCAAGAACCCTCAGCAAACCACATTGAAAGCGACGATGATGGCGAGCAATCCAGTCAATTTGAGGAAATACACATTGGCTATATCAAAATAGAATGCAACAGCACTCGCTCACCAGCGACAGCGAAGCTCCACTCAGCCTTGGAAGGGACGATCTTAATCAATGGAAGGAAGGCACGAGTCCTATTCGATACCGACGCTATTGGCCAGGACATAATCAGCAATACCTTTGTTTCTGACTAGGGACTACCTACCGAAAACCTCAAACAACCGTTAGCGGTCAATATGGCAGTTAAAGTATTTTTCCCATTCCACTAGCTATAAGACATGCAAAGCTACTGTCCAGCTAGGGTCAGTCTCGCTACCGCCTCAAACAATGCTTGTTGGGAACCTAGCAAAATACGATGCCCTCATTGGGATGCCCTTGCTCAAATGCCATAATACTACCATCAAGTGTGGAGACTCAATTATCGAGTTCCCAGAACATAAGGTTAGAGTTGTTTGCAAACCAACAAGTGGAGAACTCCGAGCTGCTGTTTGTGAGACTACAGTACTAAGCCTGTTGGATGAGTATTCCGATGTCTTCCCTGAACAAATCCCAGAAGAACTACCTCCTATGAGGGAAGTAAACCACCATATCCGCCCGAAAGACCCCACTAATCTCAAGAATCAACCGACATACACCAATCCAGAAGCAACAAAGACCAACTCAATACCTGGGTAAATGAGAACCTCAGGCGAGGAGTCATCTACCGATCAGAAGCACCAAGTGCCACACCTATGTTTGTCCAACTTAAGGCAGATGGAAAGCGAATCCACCCCCTTGTCGATCTCAAACTATGGAATAACAATACAGTTATGGACAGTTCTGCGATCCCCAATCAAACTCAGATCCTGAATGCAGTCGGACGAGCTATATTCCGAAGTAAGATAGATCTAAGCGATGCTTACTTCCAAACCTGGTTAGACCCGAAAAGTCAGTGAATTAACAGTTTCAAGACACCCTTCGGGAGTTTCGTTAACCGAGTCATGCTGCAAGGAGACATAAATGCGCCCACCACCGTCATGCGAATTATGGAAAATATGCTTAGCGAGTACCTCCATCATTTTGTATGGATCTACATTGACGATATCCTCATCTTCTCCAACACTGAAGAAGAACACAAGCACTATATCAGCCTAGTTTGCGATAAGCTAAGAGAAAACAAATTCTATGCCAGCAGAAACAAATCCACCCTGTTTGCTGATAGTCTGGAAATACTTGGACATGTGATTGATGATCAAGGGATACATGCATCTCTTGGAAAGATATCCTGCCTGACGGAATGGACTACACCTCAGAATTAAAAGGAACTTATGCGGTTTCTTGGGTTTGTCAATTACATCTCCCAGTTCCTCCCACACCACACCACTATCAATGCACCACTCACGGACCTCACCGGCAATGCTGAATTCTTTTGGACCCCTACCCATGATCGAGCCTCTAACAACATTAAGGAGTTAATCAAAGACGCGAATGTTATACGGCCTATTGACCTGTCCAAAGAAGAACCCATATGGTTGATAACCGATGCCTCTGATGTTGGTGTTGGAGCTTGGGTTGGACAAGGACCCACCCATGAGCAAGCGAGACTGGCAGCATTACACAGCAGGAAGTTCACTAATTTGCAAATGAACTATGGTACTACAGACAAGGAAGCACTTGCAGTAATCGATGCCCTTGCCGCTTTCAACCACCTCCTGATGGGAACTACCTTCACTATTGTTACCGACCATCAACCCCTTACCAATCTTAAGACCGAAAAGGTTCCTAAACGAAGAAGAACTCGATGGATAGGAGAAATCAGCAAATACGATGCAAAAATAGTCTATACTCCTGGAAGAACCAACTATTTAGCTGATGCTCTTTCTCGCATCTATGAGAACCAATCACTTTCCAAACCCTCCTCTTGTCTATGACCACACTAGACAAAGTGACGATAGCCCCGACAGTACTACCTACGAGGAAGAACCAGTCATGGCTTCCATCAACACGATCTCTCCGTCCCCTTCTTTCTCCTACACTATGTACGCTGCGGCAGGAACAGAGCAAGGCAAACACCTTGAAGATGAATGGAAAGATGATTGCACCCTCCGCAGTACACCACCTCAAGACCTTGAACAAAGCACGCTTCGCTGGTCCCACTGTTACGAAGATACATGTCCCTTTTATCAGACTGAGATTAAGTTCGGCAACAGACCTACAGGACTATGGAAACCCCCTGCAATCCGATCACCTACCACCGTTGGAAACCCAGTTGTAAGAAGATACCAAGACCTAGAGCAACTTGAACGAGCAGCACAACTCAAGAAAGCAGCAGCCTTCCTTCATGCACCACGCTTTATACCCCCCTCCTCCACAACTCCTATAGATTCACGACCCCTTTATGGTGGACCCCTCCGAGTTTTCAACAATGAAACTTGCATCTCTGTCATGCCTCCTACGATTCCTGAACACCGCCGCAGCTATATGAAACCTTTGAAGAAGAAGAAGAGCCCATCGAACCAACCAGAGGATCCCTTATTGAGGATGAACGCGATGTCAGGACTACAACAGATGAGCTCACCACCTCCTTCCGCAGCCAGATGATTACAGGATACCGCCATGACCTAGTTTATTTCAAAGTATTGGACAGCAACAAGCAGGAAGACCTAGCACCCTATCAAGTATCTAATGGAATGGTCTATACCGCTACGCGATATGGCTACAAATGTCTATACATCCCGAAGGGCCACATGTTCAATGGTATGACAATCAGGGAGTACGTCATCTCCGAAATACACAACAAGGGACATCACAGTGCAGATCGAAACCTCCGCTATGCCTGCGAATATGTGTATCGGCCGGAAAAGCGACAAGACTTCTGAGATTTCGTCAAGCCATGTGAACTCTGCCAGGCGAATAAAGAGGGTACCCAGTTGCCAGAAGGGAGAGCCCAAACCCTCCAACTACCCTCCGATATTTTCGAGTCCTTTGCCATTGATTTTGCAGGACCATTCAACAAATCCGCCGGATATGATACCATTTTGGTAGCTGTGGACCGCTTCTCTGGATATACATGGCTACTACCTATGAAAACTACTGACACCTCAAATGATACATGGAACATCCTTCAGCGAAACCTTTTTACACCCCACGGATACCCTCTTTCTATTGTCAGCGACACTGACTCCCGCTTTGCCTCCCGATTCTGGAAACAGACCCTCACCTCCCTTGGAATCAACTACATTATGGCCGCTCCTGGATACCATGAAACCAATGGACAAGCTGAACGCAAGATCAGGGAAGTAAAGACTGGAATCCGGAACCTTATCAATGAAAGACAGACCAATTGGGAACCCGCCCTTGTCGAGCTTGCAGCATACATGAATGCAGGCCACTCCGATACCCTTGGTATGTCACAATACAAAGCAGTCTATGGCAGACAATACCCCCTCCTACCTACCACTCTTTTCAAGAACTCCTCAATCCCGGACTCAGATGATCACCTCAACCGGCACCAAACAATCCGCAATGATACTTTACAAGCTGTCAAAGCTGCACGGTTTCGAAGTACTACCACTGCCCAGAAGCAAAGACGCAAACATGTGCCTATCCCTGTTGGAGATATGCTTATGGTTAATGGGAATATATTTATCACCACCTCTGGACGAAGCAAGAAGCTACAGTCACGCTAGAGAGGACCCTTTAAGGTCTTGGCCTTTGACGAGCACACTGAGAACTACACTGTTCAGATGGATGGAAGCATGTACAGCCGCCCTACCGCCATCTTCCACTACTCTTCTGTTAAGCGATTCTATCCTAATGATGACTCCAAGTTCCCTGGACGAATCCACTCTCGCCCTACTCCCATCACTATCGACAAGAAAGAAGAATGGGAAGTTGAAGAAATCCGAGACCACCGCCTTTGGCATGGAAATGATCAATTCCTCATCAAATGGAAAGGATACCCCAATAGCGAGAACAGTTGGGAGCTACGTGAAGGACTAGAGCACGCTATAGAAATGGTAAATGACTGGTGGGAAGCCAACATGCCCGACAACTCCCTACTACCAACCATCAACTATATTACTATGTGCTGGTCACCAACTATACCGGAAACCAAGCCATGGCACAAGGAACTCGAAGCCAGAGATGGTTTCTGGGCCCCACACTTCGAGTCCGAATTTGAGAGCAGCGATGAAGAAAACCAAACTGTGGAGCAGGCTCTCGACGATTTCACCTAAACTGCCACCATTCGAATACCTTAACGACGTCAAACTATGAGGAGATCAGTGTGAGGCAGCGACAACAGCTTGTTGGACTGTTGTAGAACCACGATGTTATCCAACTTGAAGACTATTTCTCTACCCGTTGGGTAGACTACTGTCCTGACTGCAATGAAGCATGGGTGGAAGTGTTAGGAGTACCCGATTCCGATAAGCCTAGGAGTACCCTAGGTAGGGTAACCTTACCCGAGTTCGAGAATCTTGGTCTCCAACACCCCCCTCCGGCCCCCTTACGGGGCCCGCGCGTCATCATACATATCAACCTTAGTTGCGTCCTGTGACTATTTGGTCACAGAATTGAAGGTGTCAGAATAACACCGTATACGTCGCTGCCGTCCGTCCGACCGAAAGCTGTTCGCAGGATATATAAGAGGGGACCTCTGGCCAGACCTGAGAAGTGGAACGAAGTCAATCCGTCAACTACTCAGAGAGTTACTAGGCTTCAAAGATAAGACATCTTTGATACGGGCCGTAAGTAACGGGACGTTTTCGCACAAAGGTCATGAGATGAATGTTAGGAGGTTCAGGATAACGAACCAATGCATTCACATCCACCCTTCGACGATTAGAAAGAGTCTAGAGCTCCTGGAAACACTACCAAAGAAGCCAGCGAGCTTCGAGGAGTGTTACAACTATGATAAGAGGTGTACCGCAGTTGCGGGATTTACAACCAACACAACACGAAGGTCCACCCCCTCTACATAGAACAACCAGGAGTTGCCGACCGAGGGATTATGAGACTATTCAATAGAATGGCCTCTCCTCTATAAGAAGAGAGTCATTAGAATGAATTCTATTGGTTAGTTGTTGAGTTATCACAACTAGAAGTCAACGACTCCGGCATATCTGCATATGCAGTCTCGTATCAAGATTGATCCTCTTGGTAACGAAGAGAACTATTGGAGCCAACAGAGTTCGACTTGAGAACTCGGCTACAGGTCTATAGACTCTGAGGATCGGATAATTACTATTGGTGACAAGTATGTCTCCCGGGCAAGAAATAGTAATTACTGAAGATGGTGTGATGGTTCTCAGGGTCTCCCGGTGTTCGCACTATCATGGAGAACCCGACGTTGCGCATTAGATTTGAAGAGGTACATATTTTGTATGCTAGATAGATGTAGCCCGCGAACACTCAGACGCGGAATATAAATATCGAAGTGCCTCCGAAGCTTTAGACATTATCAAGCAACGGAGAAGAGACCTTAACAATATAATATTGTTCTTACGATTCTATTCTACTTTCTTGTACTCTTAGTAGTCATAAACGAAACGAGTTACTTTCGAGCCTTCCTAGACAAATCTCCGTCTACACGAAAGAATCCCGATTGGCCTAGACAACCGTAAGTCTATACCGGTTGTCCCGCCTAACAGTATATTGTTAGATCTCCTTGTTACCAAGGCTCTCTACCAACGAGTGAACCACGGTTCACATCACCTCCTCACCGCACGATACGGCGAGATACCAAGTGTCTCGCCCTCTACCCATAAAGCCATTGCCTCCAACACTCCGGCTTGGTTAGCTCGA
Source organism: Tuber indicum (assembly GCA_006112555.1). Classification (NCBI taxonomy): domain Eukaryota; kingdom Fungi; phylum Ascomycota; class Pezizomycetes; order Pezizales; family Tuberaceae; genus Tuber; species Tuber indicum. Next base: position 128,652 of record VBSK01000013.1, read on the forward strand.
GTACGAGCACAAAGAGAAAAAGAGATGTCGCAGCCTCCAAAGCAAATCGGTCCAGGGGAACCGATGGATACTTCAGGGGACAACAGTCCCAGCGCCTTCAGTAATCCTACCTCTCTCGATCCAGCTCTTCGAAACCCGAGAAGAGGAGGAAGGACCCCTAGCATTGCACCAACATCAAGAGCAACATCTCCTCATTCCAGATCTACTACACCACGTCCGAATACCCACGCCGTCGATCTCGCAAGACTCGCGGCCCGGTTAGGAATAGTTATTGGGCAGATCCGTCAAGACATTTCCACCAGTATCGACACCTCCAATATTGCATTTGAAACCCTCTCTGCAGATTCTCAGGAGAATGCAAAAGGGCTAATCAAAGTCCAAAAGCAATTATTGGAAGGACAAGATTTGCATGATAGCGAGATGACACTCGTATTGCAACAGTGTGTCCTGGTGGAAGCCAACGTTCGGGACCTCCAGACCCAGTTGGCAAAGGAGATTGCTGCTAAGTTAGCGCAGCAAGATGCTCGACATGAGCATCACGAGGGAGTAACCTCTCAATTGCAACGAGAAGCCCTAGAAAGAGACCTCACCCTGGAACGGGAGTTCCAGGCATTCAAGGATAACCAATTCCAACAAAACATGACTCTTCGAGCCATGATATCTAACCTCGCCGAAAGACAAGAACGCGAGGCTCAGAGCTACAGTGACTTTACCCGAACGATACAACGAGATCAAACTCGTATCATGGATACTCTCGGACTACTGACAGAGCGGGTAACAGAGATCACACAAAATCGACCCACTGGTCGACAAGTAGCGTTGGAATCGGTCCCTGAAAGTTGGGCAGAAGCAAGAGAGGAGACTCAACCTCCAGAGGGGCCTTCCCGAGATAAGGGAAAGCAAAGAGAAGGAGAACCTCCCATCCCCGCGGCACCAGGGGGTGACCCAGATGATGATGGGAGTGATGATGAAGGAGGAAACGGAGGAAGACGTGGTGGAGGCCCATCCAGATTTAGCCGCGGATTGACACCCGAACAACGTGGAACAGCCGATGTACTGGCGGAAGCCTTTGCATTAACCACGAAACGACCGGCTGATGCACCCCCATTTTTCGAAGCAAAGCCTTCACAATGCGTTCGCTATTGGTTACTACAATGTGTGGACTACTTCGAAAGAAATCCTAGAACTTGGGATAGTGACCGAGAAAGGGTCATCTTCGCACTAGGAAGAACCAAAGGGGAGTTAGTCAACCCGGTAGCAATGTGGTACCGTAGGGCTATGGATGGACTCCATGGAGTGGAGCAAGATGCCGGCCTGGCAACCTGGACACGCTTCGACCACGAGTTCACAGAACGGTTCGCATCAATCGAGGAAGGACGAAAGGCGGTCCGTGATATGGAGAAAGTTGAATATAAAGATAATATTCAAAACTACGTCCAAATCATGACCAACCTTAATACGAAGGCCAAAATTACTGGCCCCGCATGGCGTCTGGCGATGGAAAAGAAGTTACCAGCCAGCATACGTTTACGCCTGTCCCTAAAGACCTTCGATACCGATGCAGAATGGGAAGCAGCACTCAGGAAGGCAGGCCGAGAAGAGGAGGAACTAAAGGAACGGGACCATCTGTTACGGGATAGACCAAAACCCGTGAAAACTTCTTCCGAAGATAAGAAACCTGACAAACCCAGGTTTAAGAAGGAGAAGCCCCAAATCAAAGGCGGTGGTCCCTCCAAAAAGCGAAGAAGGGAACCGGAACCCGATAAACCGGCGAAAAGACCCGGCGGAGTCAATAAACAAACGCATACCAACTTCAAAAAAGCCCATGAAGGAATTCCCCAGTCCGTCATTGACGAACGAAATAAAGACGGCATATGCACTCGTTGTGGAAAGAAAAACCACGACTACAAAACATGCTGGGGACAAATTAAGGTGTCTACTGCAAGGGCAGAGCGACCTACTCTCCCTATTAGACATAGGGCTAGGACGGTAGCTACGGTACACCGTCCCCGCAACATTTCCGCCGCCCAAACACCTAGAGGAAACAAACTTTGGGAGCTAGGCGAAGATGAGGAAATGACTTAGGTCACCTCATATGGCACCAACGGCGACGGCGTTTGGGTAGTCGGGGTTCGTTAGGATACGAAACCGGAATCGAAAGTGGGAACCCCCCGGGGCTGGGGTGAAGTTAGTGAACGGAACCAAGCACCAGCGGTATTTTCGTCTGGGTAGTCCGCCAGGGTCAGCGGGAACCAAAATAACACCTTGACCAGGCATCCTATCCATACCAGCAAGCAGGTATATTAAGTAGGGCTGTGGGTAAGAGACCTCCAGTCAGAAGGGTTGCCGAATTCATGACGATGAAATCGGCCTGAAAGACTGCGCAAGCCCACCTTCCCGAACCTATCAGTCCTGAAGCTGAGTTATGTCGGAAAGAGGGGATGGTTCAAGCGCCCGGACAAGAGTAGCGAGTAAACTAGTTAGTCTCTCCAGTACACTAGTTATTCCGCAGACCTTACCCACAAGCGTTTTCCACTCCCAGTTAGTTACTAGGGTTGGTGAAGGATGATACGGACGACCATATCACGTGTCGGGATCTTAACCCCAGAAAACATATGTGGAGTTGCAGGACACGTATCCGGGAAGTTGTACCAGCTGGACAGCGCCGGGGATACCTCTATGTTGCACACACAGCTGTTTCTGGTTGGAAGATCAAACCAATCCTTAAGGGAAAAGGAATTGGAGAGGAACAATAGATTTCGCAAGAAATCAACCTTGTTACCACCAAGGCCCTAAGTATGAGAGAAAGGAGAGGCATCCAGCCTGAGAACTGGTCGTGCACTATCAAGTGTATCGGTGAAACGCCGAGTAGGGATTTAGGATTTTCTTTATTATAGGAAACCAGTTTGTCTGAGGAGACCTGAATGGTCGAAACTGCGCGGGCGCGGTAACAAACATCCTAGTTGTTATCAAACCTCAGACATGTCGAAACGAAAAGACGACGGTTCGACCCCTCATCCAAAAAGACGCGCGTTTGACGCGCCAAAACCCACACGATATGGCTGTCCCGAGGGATATGCTCATATCCATGTTATGAATCCAAACAGAAAAAGGATAAAAATCCGTGTTCTGTTAGACTCAGGATCCAACGTGTTCCTGATTAACAAAGACCTCGTTAAGGAATTAAAAATTCCGTTCACAGAGAGACCGAATCCGGTCACAATTCAAGGCTTCGATGGAGTACCGTCTCCGTCAGGAGGAAAATTTTATACGCGTCCACTATGGCTTGAGATCGGACGCAATAAACACTTATCCGAAGTTGCGTGCGAAATCGCAGCAGCAGGAGACTATGGGATGATTATCCCGTTTGGGTGGTGGCATTCAGAACACCCCCTATCGAACATTGGGGATCCCGATAACTGGGAATTCAAAGACCCCAAATGTAAAACTACATGTGTGGAAGAAGAAGACGAAGGAATCGCAGATATGTTCGAATACGACGAAACGGTAGCCTGGGATGAGAATGCAATTCAAATTGGAAGAATCGGGACTATCGAAGATCCGAATGAAGTTAGCTTCGACTCACTCCCCAAACACTACTGGGGATTCAAGAAGCTCTTCCTACCGCAAACTTCGGCGAGGCTACCACCAAGGAGAACATTTGATCACGAAATCAAGTTAGTTGACGGAGCGAAACCATCTTGGGGACCCATCTATCCACTATCCGAGAAACAACTAAAACTCTTACGCGATTACCTCAAGGAGATGATCCGACAAGGAAAAATCAAGCGAAGTCAGTCGCCATTCGGTGCACCAATCCTTTTTACACCGAAGGCTGATGGCCGACTACGTTTGGTAGTGGATTACCGGAACTTAAATAAGATCACCATCTTAAACAAGTACCCGTTACCACTAATGTCGGAACTACGCGATCGAGTGGCAGGAGCAACCATCTTTTCAAAGATCGATTTAAAAGATGGTTATAACCTGATTCGGATAAAAGAAGGGGACGAATGGAAAACAGCCTTCCGAACAAGATACGGGCACTACGAGTACAACGTAATGCCTTTTGGACTAGCTAATGCTCCGGCAACTTTCCAAGACATGATGAACGAAGTTCTCCGAGAACATCTTGACCAAGGTGTGGTCTGCTACCTCGACGATATTCTCATCTACTCAAGAACCGAGAAAGAACATATCGAGTTGGTAAAAAAGGTTCTGCAAAAATTAGCGGATTTCCAACTTGCGATTTCAATTAAGAAATCCTTTTTCCATGTAAAAGAGGTGGAATTTTTAGGCTACATAGTAGCCGTTGATGGGGTGTCTATGAGCACCCGAAAGGTGGACTCCGTATTGGATTGGAAACCACCCAAGTCGGTTAAGGAAGTCCAGATATTCCAAGGATTTGCGAATTTTTACCGACGCTTTATAGAAAACTTCTCTAAAATCTGTGCTCCAATCACGGAAACATTGAAGGGCGATCCGAAAAAGTTCCGGTGGGGCCCGGAACAAGAGGCAGCTTTTCAAGAACTTAAGAGAAGATTTACTTCTGCCCCTATTCTACACCATTTCTTTCCCGAAAGAGAAACGGTCGTGGAAACAGACGCTAGCGACTTCGCTTTAGGATGCGTCTTATCGCAGTTTGTGGAGAAACGACTCCATCCAGTGGCGTTTCATTCCCGCAAACTAAACTCCGCGGAGCGGAATTACGAGATCCACGATAAAGAACTATTGGCGATCCTAGAAGCATTCAAAGAATGGCGCCAATACTTGGTTGGCACCGAAAAGCCAGTTACTGTCTATACCGATCACCAAAACCTCCAATATTTCCTCACCTCAAAGGTCTGGAGCGGTCGCCAGATCCGCTGGGCACAAAAGCTCGCAGACTACAATTTCAAAATTGTCTACCGCCCAGGCACCAGAGGTGGAAAACCGGATGCACTCAGTCGACGGCCGGAGTACCGTCCTGAGGAGGGAGCTGCACATCGCGAACAAGCGATCTTGAAGCCTGAACATTTCCAAATCAGTTCGGTTACGAGAACTAAGATGGGGGAAATTCGAATCTGCTTACTTGCAGGAAACCCTGAAGGCGATATATGTGCAGATGACATCCAAGAGGAACCCAAATGGAATGATCCCAATTCCGTTATTCGGGTCAAAAGGTTAGACACAAGAGCAAGGCTTCCAACCAAGGGCTCAAGAATGGCAGCAGGCCATGATCTCTACGCTCTGCAAGAAGATATAGTCCCAGCAAGGGGACAGCTAGTAGTCGGAACCGGAATAGCAGTGGGACTACCGGTTGGAACATACGGAAGAATTGCTCCCAGGAGCGGGTTAGCCGTTAAAAGCGGGATTTCAACAGGTGCCGGAGTAATTGATGCGGATTACACCGGAGAACTCAAAGTTCTACTATTCAACCACAGAGACGCGGACTGTCACATCAAAGAAGGGGACCGTATTGCCCAACTAGTGATAGAAAAGATTAATACGGCTGATATGATGGAAATAGATAACCTGGACGAAACTGAAAGAGGTACGGCGGGATTTGGTAGCACAGATATTGCGACAAGAGCTATGACTATCCAGGAAATTGAACCAGTAGTCAGCCAGCTCCATGCGTCAAAGGATCAGAACAAACACTGGTATGACGCAGCCGAAGTACCTGAACGAACCCTCATGACTAGTACTATACTAGCCCGCAAAGAATTGAAGAAATTCAATCCCGAATTTCTGGAGCAGATTCTGAAGGCCATTCCAGGCGATAAGGAATGGCTCAAGCGAAGAAAAGAGTTGGAAAATCTCCGAGACAATGACAAACCTTTCCCGAAGGATTGGACCCTAACCGATGATTTGCTGTACTATAAGCAAAGACTATTCGTACCAAACAACCAGAGCCTTTACACCACAATAGCCGAAGGATGTCACGACGCAAAGATTGCAGGACATTTCGGACAAGAAAAAACTCTCGAAATCATCATGCGAGACTTTTATTGGAAAGGCTTGGCCAATTGGGTAAACGATTATGTACGGTCATGTGACGATTGTCAACACAACAAGTCACCACGCCACGCAAAGTATGGTCTACTTCAACCACTATCAATACCATATGCAGCTTGGGCATCCATTTCCGTGGACTTTATAACACAGTTACCGCAAAGTCAAGGATGTACCCAAATAATGGTAGTGGTTGATCGGTTCACTAAGATGGCCCATTTCATCGGACTAGAGGGAACAGCGACTGCGAAAGATGTCGCTACCGCCTTCACGAAGGAAATATGGAAGCTACACGGCTTACCATCAGAGATTGTCTCAGATATGGACTCGAAGTTCGCAGGAGAATTTTGGGAATCATTGTGTAAAGCATTAGATATAAAAAGGAGGATGTCAACTGCATACCATCCACAAACGGACGGACAAACTGAAAGAACCAACCAAGTGCTGGAAGGTTACTTACGAAGTTTTGTCAATTACGATCAGGATGATTGGTATCAGCTCCTACCCCTAGCCGAACATGCCTACAACAACTCGGCAACCAATGCACACGGAATGACCCCATTCTATGCAAACTATGGATTCCATCCGCAAACGGAATGGATGAAGGAGCGCGAAGCGCATAATCCAGGAGCAACCCTTTACGCAAACTGGATAAAAACGATTCATGAGCAAGCACGGCAATCACTCGAACAGACACGAGAAGCCATGGCCAAGTATTATGATAGAAAGGCCAAGCAACAACCAGACTTCAAACCCGGCGATAAAGTAATGTTAAACGCAAAGAATATTCGCACCCGCCGGAAGTCCAAAAAGTTAAGCCCAAAACTTTATGGACCCTTCGTGATTCTGGAAAAACGAGGAAGCCGGGCATTCAAACTCAACATATCGGATCGTTGGAATATACACCCAGTATTCCATGTTTCTCTGTTAGAATCCTACAGAGAGTCGGTACGAGCAGACCGACAACAACCTCCCAGGGAACCCGAAGATATCGAAGGCGACCTACAATGGGAGATAGAAAAGATTGTAAGAAGCGAAATACGCTCTTACAGGAAAAGAGTCCGTGGCCGCTATCAACAGATGCGCGAGCTATGGTACTTCGTTAAATGGCAGGGCTGTTCCGAAGATGAGAACACTTGGGAACCTGCGACGGGGATGGACAATGCGAGAGAATTGGTGGATGAATTTCATCGCGATAACCCGGAAATGCCACGACGGGCAGAGGAAGGACGATGAAGATAAGGTTTTCTTGCCGTGGCCAAGCAAACGCGGAAAGTTTTTTACCCTGCTTTCATCGGGTCCTTAAATGATTAATGTTTAAGTTTTATTATTTAATATTTAAAATTTTAATGTTTAATTTTTATATTTGTACCGAAGGGGCATTCGAGGCGAAGCCCTAGAGGAGGGAGCTCATGTTAGGAGTACCCGATTCCGATAAGCCTAGGAGTACCCTAGGTAGGGTAACCTTACCCGAGTCCGAGAATCTTAGTCTCCAACACCCCCCTCCGGCCCCCTTACGGGGCCCGCGCGTCATCATACATATCAACCTTAGTTGCGTCCTGTGACTATATGGTCACAGAATTAAAGGTGTCAGAATAACACCGTATACGTCGCTGCCGTCCGTCCGACCGAAAGCTGTTCGCAGGATATATAAGAGGGGACCTCTGGCAAGACCTGAGAAGTGGAACGAAGTCAATCCGTCAACTACTCAGAGAGTTACTAGGCTTCAAAGATGAGACATCTTTGACAAGGGCCGTAAGTAACGGGACGTTTTCGCACAAAGGTCATGAGATGAATGTTAGGAGGTTCAGGATAACGAACCAATGCATTCACATCCACCCTTCGACGATTAGAAAGAGTCTAGAGCTCCTGGAAACACTACCAAAGAAGCCAGCGAGCTTCGAGGAGTGTTACAACTATGATAAGAGGTGTACCGCAGTTGCGGGATTTACAACCAACACAACACGAAGGTCCACCCCCTCTACATAGAACAACCAGGAGTTGCCGACCGAGGGATTATGAGACTATTCAATAGAATGGCCTCTCCTCTATAAGAAGAGAGTCATTAGAATGAATTCTATCGGTTAGTTGTTGAGTTATCACAACTAGAAGTCAACGACTCCGGCATATCTGCATATGCAGTCTCGTATCAAGATTGATCCTCTTGGTAACGAAGAGAACTATTGGAGCCAACAGAGTTCGACTTGAGAACTCGGCTACAGGTCTATAGACTCTGAGGATCGGATAATTACTATTGGTGACAAGTATGTCTCCCGGGCAAGAAATAGTAATTACTGAAGATGGTGTGATGGTTCTCAGGGTCTCCCGGTGTTCGCACTATCATGGAGAACCCGACGTTGCGCATTAGATTTGAAGAGGTACATATTTTGTATGCTAGATAGATGTAGCCCGCGAACACTCAGACGCGGAATATAAATATCGAAGTGCCTCCGAAGCTTTAGACATTATCAAGCAACGGAGAAGAGACCTTAACAATATAATATTGTTCTTACGATTCTATTCTACTTTCTTGTACTCTTAGTAGTCATAAACGAAACGAGTTACTTTCGAGCCTTCCTAGACAAATCTCCGTCTACACGAAAGAATCCCGATTGGCCTAGACAACCGTAAGTCTATACCGGTTGTCCCGCCTAACAGGAAGCTGACCGCGAATGTGGTATTCGTGACTATTGTGATTTAACCTTCTTTGAATCCCACTGTTATGTTAAAGTTTCTACTTGTGTTTGATGTTGCAATGCCAATAATTGGACGTTAGCAGAAAGCGAGTTTTTCGAGCCTTCTGAGGACTCTAATTTCAGGACTATTGAAGCTTGATTTTGTTTAAACAGTTGTTTTATTTTGGGGAATGTAACCGGTACTGGTACTCGGTTAAGGATTTTGTTTTATGTTTTGTTTTAAGTATCACTTTGATAATTGGTTTGTTTGAAGTATCGTTTTGATACTTAGTTTGTTTTATGTTTTGTTTTAAGTATCGCCTTGATACTTAGTTTGTTTTATATTTTGTTTTAAGTATCGATTTGATACTTATGTTGTTTTAACCAAAGAGTCTCGCTTGATACCTTTGTTTAGTTTTGTTCATGCTAGACATGAACAGATTTGTGTATTTAAAGACCGTCCTATTCCACGATGGAAAGGACAGACTTCGACAGACAGTATTTCAATATACTTGGTTGAACGGTTACTCTTTAGTTTTCCCAGTACACCTCCGAAGCCTTCTTTAGTTCTTAAAGCTCTCGCCTCCTCTCTGGAAGAGCAGGCCACCTGCTAACTATCGTATACCTATCGAAGCATGATTAGCACCTAGCGAACACGTTATATTTGCGAATACTCAGATGCGGAATACAAATATCACATTGCCTCCCAGGCTTTAGAAATCATCCAGCAACAGAGAAGAGACCTTAACAATATAATAATGGTCTTACAATTCTATTCTACTTTCTTGCACTCTTAGTAGTCATAAATGAAACAAGTTGCTTCCAAGCCTTCCTACGCAAATCTCCCTCTATACGAAATAATCTCGATTGGCCTAGACAACCTTAAGTTTATACCAGTTGTCTCTGCCTAACACCTACAGAGGTATCGCAACTGCGGAGGAAGATCTAAATGATACAGACCTCTATTCCACGCCGACCAACAAGAAACGTTGCAATTGTAAACGTGCCACTGGAGGTATCATTGCCGTCAAAGATGGTCCCGATAACCCCAATGTATATTTTAGATGAACTGTGAAAAACATTTGCATTGAATCGAGCTCCTCCAGAGGTGTCGCAACTGCCGAAAAGGATTTAGATGATACTGACCTCTCTTCTGCACCGACCAACAAGAAATGTTAGGATGATAAACGCGGTTACGGAGGTGTCACAGCTGTCGAAAAGGGTCCAAACGACACTCATGTCTATGAACCACCACTGAGGGTAACAGGAGTCCTGCGACACCTATTATACAGTATGCAAACAGGGTTGTTTATTTGCCTATCAGCTGTTGGAATTGAGTCTCCACTTATTAAGAAAATATAGATTGGATGGCACTACTGGGGCACCTGCAGTCGGTGAGCATAGTTTGGGTCCAGCAATCAATCTATGCTGCCGGGTGGAGGGGCTCAGACAGGCGGGTGGCGGAGACTCTGCCTGACTATCGAGTGCTTAATTGGCGACCTACTCACATCTCTAGAATAAGGTTTAGTGAGTTGGATTCATTTAATATTCACGGATTATACCCCTTGCTTATGAGATTCATACGTGTTTACCTCATGCACTATATGCTGGGCACCACTGGTGAAGGAAGCCCGGTACTTCACCGGTTCTCACCACAACCAGTATCCTCATTGGATTATGTCTTCATCCAGGATTGTGAAACGATGCGCACCTGGTTCCTCTCCAACCTAGTAGAGAAGGACCCGCTAGATATCTTGGTGTATTGTTACCACATCGAAGGAGACAAGCGGCAAGAAATGCCCCCACCGAGGGGGCACCCTTTTTGGGCCTAAGACACCAGATTGGATATCAGGCACGAGCAAGATCCCACAGCACGGGAGATTTATACTGGGGGCACCGGGCAGTACACTCTGACCGATGGTAATGTGAACGATAACCATACTAGTGCACACTATATGCCTTAGACCTCCTCGCTCCACTGTAGACGTGTTGTGGAGTAAGGTTAGGACTAGTACGGCTTAAAGTTTTCAAGTGCAGATGACGTCTCCTGGCGTCGGACTAGGTGTGCCTCAAACACTTAATGTATTCGCACGCTTAGTGAAGATACCCTAGGACCTCCTGCGTGCTTCACAATATGTTTACAATTTCAGTACATGTATTTAGTACTTTAGCTCTATCTACTAGTATACTCAAAAAACTGTGATTTCATTCATTTCCTTGCCATAGATACCCATAGTCTACGAAAGCAGTAGAGTTGTCCTGCGACATGCAAAGATGTCACAAGGGTGTTTCCGTGTTCCAGCTCAGCATTGTTTGTATCAGCAACCTCCACCCCCTCCTTGAGGTCTTCTATGACAATAGCGACACCTTTCTGACTTCTCTCCCACCATAATAGCAACGTACTTCTGCCTTCTCCCCTCTCAACAACTACAACCAGAACTCACTCTCCGACATCCTCTAGCTGACCATATCAACCTCTTCCAGTCTTCGGCCTGGGGCCCACGTCCACGACTCGAACTGTAGTTTCTGCTGAATATCATATTAACCTTTTTCTGCCTTCTCCCCTCTCAACAATGATCACATCTCGCACTGCAACCCCCGCACCCCCAACAACTATATCAACCTCTTTCAGTCTTCTGCCTGGGGCCCACATCTACAACAAACACTGCGACCACCTCCCTCGACGACCATATCAACCTCTTTCAGTCTTCGGCCTGGGACCCACATCTACAACTCGCACTGCAAACATCCCCCCTCGACGACTATATCAATCTCTCCGTATCTTCGGCCCAGGGCCCATGTCCACAACTCAAACTATGACCACCCCTGACGAACATATCAACGTCTTTGAGTCTTGGGCCTAGGACCAATATCTACGGCTCTCACGCTTGCCACTTTACACTCTGCCGTCTACCAATTAAGTCAAATGTCGCCCCGAAGATCTCAAGGACTACCATCGCAAACCCCAAAGTATCATCCATCCAATCCTTGTCTACTGATCTTCACTAACACAATTGCAGACGCCCAGCTGACCAAGGTCACGAAAGTGCCGCTAAGAGAGGAAAACACCGCATAGCCCGACCTCTCCAAATTGGGGGTAGCAAACACCGCAATTTGCGTGGGGATACAGTGGATAACCTCCCCTTTGATCCGGCCATGGAGGACTCCTGGTAAGTGAAAATCTTCTAATGTATGCACCTGTTTGACATAGTAAAACTAACTTTTTTACTTCAATTAGGGTGCGCTATGGCCAAATCGCTTACGGCAAGAGCTGATGTGGGCTCCGGGACCCTCATGCCAACACCGCTCCCTATAGAGCATGGCGCAAGTCTGTTCAGTGCATCATGGCGAGGTGCTCCTGGGACCTCTGTCAGCTGACCGACTGCCATTTGGAGTCAGTCGTTACGTTTGCCTGATCTCTTCCCCCTGTCGAAGGCGGGATTAACTATGTACAAAATAAGCACCAGACCGAGGATGTTGGGGAAGTCGAACGTCATCTGTGGATCTTGGTCCGGGACACTGCCAAGAAACTCTAGACAACGAACTAGACTCTGTTCACGGAGCGGGCAGTGGTGGGGTCAGAGGAGGGAACTCCAGGTAAATATCACTGTCCATCTTTTCTCTGTTATCTCTGGACTAACACTTGTTATCAGTGCCCAAACCGGATTGGTCCTCCTGGTATTGCCCACGGGCAATACGGGTCCACATCGTTCACCGGACAGGTGCACTGGTAGACGGCCACCCGTTCCTTGGCTGCCCCTGGTGTTCCAAAGACCATGAGCATGGAATCCCCTGGAGGGTCATGGAATCACCGAGCATCAAAGTGGAGTTCAGCGTAGTCAGGAGGCAGCATGTGGAGGAGGAAATCGGGTGCCCCGGATATCTCATCAAGGGTATTTGTCAAGGTGCATGTGCACTTAACTGTGTGCCTACCGAACCTCTCCCACTCAGGAATCTCATCTTTTTAAATAAAGATGAAGACATCTGGGTGTTAGTCCTCACTAACAATGGCTAGGACCCCCACGACCTTATTGTCTTAGAGCCATGCCCGGCTGATGGGAAGAATGGAGACCAGACTCCCCTGCCGGCTGACGGCAGATATTGTTTTTTCAACCGCAACGTCAGAGATCGCAGTTGGTTTGCTGGAGATATCAGGGGGGGGCGCACAGGAGGAGGAGGAGGTGGAAGGGGAGGAGGAGTGGGCGGCGGGGGAGGAGGAGTAGGTGGGGGAGGCGGGAGAGGAGGAGGAGGGGGAAGACTCTTCGGCCTTGACAGGCCAAGAGTCTCAAGTTCCTGCGATGTCTGTCTGCGGGGAAGCAATTGTTATTGACAACGTAAGTTCCTTTAAGCATCAAGATTTTGGATAACTCAGAAACTAATCACATTAACAGGAAGAGGAACTGCATACACCATGCCCCTCTTGACCCCGCCACCCCACTCAGCCCGCCTATCTTACCACCCATCGCAATCCCAAGAAGTAAGTTACCCAAAATTCCTATATTCAAGAAAACACCATTACTAATAGCAGATATAGGACAATGAACGGAATATGACTAGCCCCATGAGATCTCGCCAGTTAGCTCGCCCCACGCGCCCGAACACCCGTCTTCAGGTCAATGAGGTAAACTCTCCAACATTCAACATATTAATAAAGCTTCGTTGCTAATAGCAGATACAGGATAAAGAACCGGATGCGTCTGGTCCCTGGAGACCCCACCACCTACTCCCGCTCACTCGTCCCACTACTCGTCTGTTAGGAGTACCCTAGGTAGGGTAACTTTACCTGAGTTCGAGAATCTTAGTCTCCAACACCCCCCTCCGGCCCCCTTACGCGGCCCGCACGTCATGATGCACATCAACCTTAGTTGCGTCCTGTGACTATATGGTCACAGAATTGAAGGTGTCAGAATAACACCGTATACGTCGCTGCCGTCCGTTCCACTGAAGGCTGTTCGCAGGATATATAAGAGGGGACCTCTGACTAGACCTGGGAACATGCTCCGCGCCCCCTATTTTCCTGACCATAACTTTCTTACGCACTCTCAACACCATCGCATCTGGTGTGACTCCTCACTTCTGCACGCTTTTCCCCCTCTTGCTTAGGCTTCAAGTCTCTGCTTCGCGACCCGATGTCCGACATCGGTTCTGCCAACCAATCTAGGGCGAGCTCTGCTCAGCCCATCCACCCCGCGGTCTTTGCGATCCCGGCCCTCCTACAGTCTTTGCAGCCAGTCCTTGGTGATGCTTTCTCCTCTGTCCCCCCTCTCATCGCGTCGGACCTTCGCGAGCTCAGTGAAGGCGAGGCCATCCTCATCCCCCTACTGGTTGCTACGCTCAACGGGCTCGCCACCACCAACGAACGAATCGACCTCCTCGCTGCCAGAGTTCAAGGGTTGACTGACGGTGTTTCCGCCGCTCAGGCCCCCTCGCTCTCGTCCCTAGCCCCTATCGAGTCAGCCCTGCGTGACCTGTCACAAAGGCTTTCCCAACCGCCGCCCCCACGTCAGCCAGCCCCGGCGCCTCTAGCCCCACCTCCCACCCGGAAAGGGAAAGAACTCCCTCCCTCAGCTCAGCCCCCCCAAACCAACACGGCACAACTTCCTGCCGCCCCACACCCCCAGCAGGCCCCCTCCCGCGCCCCCCTTTACCAGGTTGGAGCGATTGTGAATGGGTTCGACCTCGACACCCCCAGATTTGACACCGCTACGGGCAAGAACTACGGCAACCCCGAGGCCTACGCGGTCAAATACCCCAACTCATGGGAAGCCCGAACCTTCCGTGACGGCAAGTACCCCCCCCTCTCTGAGTGGACCCCTGGCAACATGGATCCTACCTACCTGCGTCCTCCTCGCTCGTTCGCCCTGGCTGCTGCTGCCGGGGGCAAGAAGAAGTCCAAGGGGCCTAAGTCGAAGCCACCCTCTGCTGCGCAAGTCGCATCCGGCACCACGGCGTCTCCTGTTAAGGAGACTCCTGTCCTGCCAGCAGCACAACGTCGCTTCTTCGCTCCTCGCTCCTCTCCTGCTCCCCACCCCGAAGCTGATAGGATTTCCGCGACCCTCCCTGACATCGCTGCCTCTGTTCTCCGTGAGGCCAACTGTTCCCTACCTCTCTCCCTTTCTGCCCGAGTCAACGACAGAGGCTCTGTCACTCTCACCGTCCTTGACCCCTACACTCCCGCTACCTCCTACGCCCCATACTATCAAGCCCTCACCAACCGCCTCAACCAAGTCTCCCCGGTAGGCGATAATGCCTACCTGCCCTTCAGACCCGCCCCCAACGAGACCCAACTCGCCATCCACTCCCTCCCCCTCGCCTACCTCCCAGAAGACCAGGACGACCTCCTCTCCCTCCTCCAGGAGTCCATCCGCAACGCCGCGGGCGTCACCATCTTCTCGGCCCGATACCTCAATCGAGACCTGGACTCCAGGTTGTCCAAGTCCGCTACCTCTGTCGTCGTCACCATCGCTCCCGAGGACATCAATGCCATGGGAACCTCTATCCACCTCTTCTCTAGAAGACGCCGTGTTGAACGCGCCTTCTCTTCCAACCGCTTCACCCAATGCCGCAACTGCTGGAAGTTCGGCCATCAGGCCCCTAGATGTAAGTTGGATCACCCGGTATGTCCAATCTGCTCCCTCTCGCACACACGTTCGGCGCACCGCTGCCAGAATCCCACCTGCCCTAAGGCGGGTAACACCAAGGCGGTACTCAACTGCTGCCCCTCCTCAATTGCTTCCTGCCCCAACTGTAAGGAGCCACACGCGGCCACTGACAGGGACTGCCCGGAACGACCCGCCCCAACCCCCAAAGACCCCTCCGCCTCACAACCACTAGGCCAAAGTGATGAGGATGGCATGGATGTCGGCCCTGATGGTGCCGACGCTGATGCTGGCCCCTCCACCCCGAGACAGACTCTTGCCCCGCCTTTTGCAACCCCCCGCCGCCCTCGTCCTCGTGTCCCGCCCGAAACCCCACAGACAGCAACTCGTTCCTCCTCCAGGGCCAACGTCCCCCCCCCCATGGGGACCACGACCCAGCCCGTACCGCAGAAAATCCATCCGGCTTGTCCGGGTAGATGCCTTTTCCCAACTCACCTCTCCCCGGACCCTCTGACAGGGATCCTGGTCTTTTGAATCTTTCCTTCGTTCAACATAACAGCTTGGGTAGCTGGGATGTTTTTCTTTCTTTATTTCAGAGTTTTTCTGCTTTGTCTTCCTTGCCGGCGATTGTGGCCATACAGGACCCTCCTGTGTGGAGAGCACGCTTACCTTCCTTTCCTGGCTATAAATGTTTTCCCCACCCTCCACTTTTGGCAAGCCCCGCGTGGCTTGCTACGCTCTCTTGTCTTTTCTTGAAGTTGTTTCTCTCTTGCCTGTATGGGTAGACCAGTCTCCCAACGTGATGGCGGTTGATTTGTTCTCCGATTTGGGCTTTTGCTCCTCCTCACAGACTCGCCTTAGGGTGTACAATGTGTACAACACCAAGGGCACCTCTTCCCACACGCGCATTGTTTCTCCCGAGTTGTGTTTTCCTGATTTAGGTTTTCCTGTTTTTGTTTTGGGGGACTTTAACCTCCACCACCCCTCTCTGACCCACTACGGGCCATTTCGTCCACCGAACTTAGAACGTCAGTTCCTTACTTTCAAGTGGCTTCTTTACATGGTTTTTCCCTTCTTAACACCCCCGGTGTGTTTACTTATTTTTCCTTTACCCCCCAGGCCAGGCCCTCTGTCCTTGATCTCTCCTTTGCCAATAGCGAAGCGGCCCAGCTCTTTGCTGAGTGGGCCACCCCGCTCCCGTCCACTGGCTCTGACCACATCCCTATTTGCATCTTGCTTTCCACGCCTTTATTGCGCCCCCCTGCCCCCACACCAGCCTGGGCCAAGACGGACTGGGCCGCCCTTGGTGACGCCCTCAAGTTGTTTGTTGTCTCTCCGCCTCCCGCCCTCCCGACCTTGTCCTCTGCCACAGCTTGGTTCGACAGCAACGTCAACCGCCTCCGCACTACCCTCCTCCTGCACACCCCCCTCAACCGTATGTCGACCCATTCCAAACCTTGGTGGTCGCCCCTCCTCTCCTCCCTCAGAATCTCGTTTCACGCCGCTACTCGTCGTGCCCGCAGGACCCATTGTGTGGACTCCCTGGCTGAGGCCCGGAGGTCCCGCAACGCCTACTTCAAGGCCATCAAGCAGGCCAAGCGAAGGCACTGGGACGAATTCCTCTCCTCTGCAACCCCTAAGACTGTATGGACAGCCAAACGCTTCGCGATAGGTCGCCCCCCAGACCGATTCCCATCTTTCCCAGAAGCCGACACCCCGATCGCTGTCAACACCGCTCTCCTGACCCACTTTTTTCCCCCTAGGGAGTCCTCCTCCCCCCCAACTATCCTACGGCCGTTCCGGGACCTCGACGTCCTCACGAAAGAGGAGGTATCTAAAGCCCTGGCATCCAGCTCAAGTTCGTCCGCCCCCGGCCCCGACCACATCCCGTACTTAGTCTGGAAGAGAGTCCACGGCACCAACCCAAAGATCCTCACGTCCCTCCTGGGCCCCCTCCTGCTCTATGGCTTTCACCCGTCCTCCCTCAAACAGGCCAATGGTATTGTCCTCGACAAGCCTGGCAAGGCCTCCTATGACACCCCGGCCTCCTTTCGCATTATCGTCCTCCTCCAAACCCTATCCAAGATCCTGGAGCGTGTGGTAGCTGTAAGGCTAGCCGCAGTTGCTCGGGCCCTTGGCCTCGTCCACCCCAACCAATGTGGTTCACTATCGGGTATGGGTACTTTTGACGCCCTTGCCACCCTCTCACATGAAGTCCGTCTTTCGCACTGCATGGGCCTCTGCTCCTCCACGCTCTTCCTTGACATCAAAGGAGGTTTTGACAACGTCGACTCCGCTGCCATGTGCGGCAAACTTCGGGAAAGGGGCGTTCAGCCCTACCTCGTCTCATGGGTCCGATCCTTCCTGCACGGCAGACACTGCCGCCTCCTATACCAGGGTTCCCCTAGGGTCCTCTCGCCGGTCCAGGTCGGCACCCCCCAGGGTTCACCTGTCTCCCCCCTTCTTTTCCTGATCTACGTTTCCTCCCTCCACTTTCCAGTCCCCAACGGCTTAATCCTCTCCTATGTTGACGACTTCGCTATAACTGTCTCCTCGCCCTCCTACAGACGTAATGTCCAGAAGCTGCAGGCAGTCGCTTCCTCTCTCACATCGAAGGGAAGGCGCATAGGCGTTGCTTTCTCCCTTCCCAAAACAGAACTGATGCACTGGAGGACGCCCCAACAGAGAGGGCCCCCGTGCCTCCTCCCCGTCTCAGTGGACTCAGTCCCCTACAAACCGGCCCAAGTACTACGGTGGTTGGGCTACTGGCTGGAACCCGCGACACCTTCGTTGGACCGCGCCACCACACCTCATTTCACCAGGCGACTCGCCCTGGCTGAAGCTGCCCTCGCTACAATAGACCGCCTGTCCCGGCCAGGCAAGGGTCTCGCACCACACCTGTGTCACCGTCTCGCCTCCTCCTTGGTCCGCCCCATCCTTCTTTACGGCAGCGACCTTCTCTCCCCCAACTCCAGGATGCTCGACAAGATGAGGGCATTCTGGCACCGGGTACAGAGATGGGTTACGAACTGCTTTGCCTCCACCAATACGGCCATTCTTCCTTGTGAAGCATCGCTCCCACCCATTGACCTTCTTATCAAACACCTTCAGCGCCTGGCGGCAGTCCGCCTGGTCTGCCTCCCGCCCGAAATCAACCCGGCTACTGCCCGCTTGGACCACTCGGTCCCGACTACGTCCCCCTTTAGGGCTCCCGACTCCCTCCGCCTCCCTGGTTCTGTCAGGGGCCGGCACCCATGGACGGGCCCCAACTACCGCCCCCTCAGATGGTTCACCAAGCCACCCTCCCCACCCAATCGGCGTCATCTCCCGGTCGATGCGGTAGCCCACCGCATTCACTTCGTCATCGGCGGCCGCCATGACCCCCTTCCTCCGGCGAACCCTCTCCTCCTGCCTCCGCTGCAGGTAGCCCCGCTGGGGGCTCCCGCCCTCTACGCTTCTCTCAAGGCCCGGTGCCGTGAGGAACTCCTCACCTCGTGGCGGCTCCTGTCGCCTCCCCCGCCCTACTACCTCTTTGGCCCCACCCTGCGCCCGCACCCCTTCATGGGCCTGGGGCGTTTCCTCTCGGGCCGGCTCCACCAGATGCGTGCTGGCAAGAGCTACCTAGCCGCCCATCCCTCTTGGCACGACGCCGACCCCTCTCGCCTCTGCCCTTGGTGTGAGGAGGGGGACGAGACGTTCGAGCATGCCCTCCTTTTCTGCCCTGCCAAGTCTGCAGCCCGCGGTCGCCACCTCCAGGGGATCACGGATATTGGACCTGACTCTTCTCTGTGGACCTCGATTCCGATGCTTTTGGGCCTCGGACGCTATCTCACTGCTACCAGGACTGGTTTCCCCCCTGACATGTATGCACACTATGCCCCCCGCCTGCCCTCTCTCTCCCCCTCCCCTTCCCTTCCTGCCTCGCCTCGGTTGTCGTTGGCTGGGTCGCCAAGTGGTCTAAGTGGTGGAAGGTCTCCTGTTTGATTTCATTTACTTGTTGTTATTATGAGTTTTTGATTTGTTTCCGTTACGATGCTAGGTAGTTAGTAGTTTTCCTTTATAAGTCCTGTGTAGGCAATGCGTCGGTTATTGGACGCCATAGGAGGATCTGGTTTTGGTTTCTCGTTTGTTTGTTGATTGATTTTGGGTTTTGTTTCTGCCATAGCTAGCGCTGCATGCACGTTCTTGTACCTTAACCAAACAATGAATATATGATATAAAAAAAAAAAAAAAAAAAAAAAAATGACTAGACCTGGGAACAACGACCGTCTCCGCTACACCTCCGGTGATTGAAATCTCAACACCAAGGAATTATCACCACTTTTCACGTCTGGTCCTCCCCCTACGGGGGGGACTAGGCCATCATCTTTTATCTTTTTGCAATGGCAAAACTTCTCTCCTGCTTTCTGTCTTGAGGGCTACCCTCATGAGACCCCTCCTTACACCTTCCTGGCGTCCTCGTCGCTGGGTTTCTCTCCTGTCCCGCTTTTGCTTTCACCTCGCTTAGCATCAGCACGGTCGGGTTCCTCCTTTTTCCCTTCAACAGACGGCTGGGAATACGGTTTGCGGTACGCGATTCCTATGGATTCCTTCTCCTTTCCTCTGATCGGTTCGGGTCAGTCCCTCTGCTAGGTCCGGGTCTTGTCCCGCTGGTGGGTACGGGTTAGTCCCACGGTCGGGGATTGGTGGTTGGTTTTCTCAACAGGCTACGGTCGATTTCGCCTCTCTCCTCCTCTCTGCCCTTTATGGTGGTTTTGTCTACTGTGGGCACCGGGGAATAATGGAGACCGCCTAGTTAAGACACGAACAAGTTTCCAATAGTTGTTTTGGCATCGGGGTCTACCCCTCCCTCTTCCTCCCTCGACTCGTTCGACTGGTATCCTACTACCACCCCTTCGGCTAGCACCCTACTGCTCCCTCAGCTGGCACCTTACTGCCCCCCGGCTGGTACCCTACAACCACCTTTTCGGCTAGCACCCTACTGCCCCCACAGCTGGCACCTTACTGCTACCTCTCTCTGGGGGGCCCCAGCCCTGGCTCCTCTCCCTCCGATTGGTATTGCACTGTCTCCGGTCGGTCGGGATCCATCCTTATCAAGTTTTCCCCCTCGGTGGGGGTCGCGCCATGAATCGGTACACCTGGTCCTATTGGGCCCGATCAAGGGTTAGCTTTTCAGCGGCCGGCCGTGCTATGGGCATGGTTTTGGTGGGTATGAAATTGGTTTCTTTTGTGGTGTGATTTCCGGGGGGATTTTTCCTTGGGCTTCCTGCTTTTCCTGTTTTGGGTTTCTTTTGGGGCTTAGTTCATCTGGGCTGTAGGAGGGGCTTGACTCGGGGCGAGATGTGCGGTTGGCTCCATACCAGAGGGGCTTGGGGTTCTTGGTTTTTGCCTCAGACGGAGGTGCGACGCGCGTGTTTACAGGTTTCTTTTTGCCATAGCTAGCGCTGCATGCAGGTTCTTGTACCTTAAACAATGAATATATGATATATAAAAAAAAAAAAAAAAGGCTAGACCTGGGAAGTGGAACGAAGTCAATCCGTCAACTACTCAGGGAGTTACAAGGCTTCAAAGATATAACCTCTGTGACATGGGCCGTAAGTAACGAGACGTTTTCGCACAAGGTCATGAGATGGATGTTAGAAGATTCGGGATAACGAACCAATGCATTCACATCCACCCTTCGACGATTAGAAAGAGTCTAGAGCTCCTGGAAACACTACCAAAGAAGCCAACGAGCTTCAAGGAGTGTTGCAACTATGATAAGAGGTTTACCGCAGTTGCGGGATTTACAACCAACACAGCACGAAGGTCCACCCCCTCTACATAGAACCCTCAGGAGTTGCCGACCGAGGAATTATGAGACTATTCAATAGAATGGCCTCTCCTCTACCAGAAGAGAGTCATCAGAATAAATTCTATCGGTTAGTTGTTGAGTTATCACAACTATAAGTCATCGACTTCGGCATATCTACAGATACAGTCTCGTATCAAGACTGATCCTCTTGGTAACGAAAAGAACTATTGGAGCCAACAAAGTTCAACTTGAGAACTTGGCTACAGGTCTACAGACTCTGAGGATCGAATAATTACTACTGGTGACAAGTATGTCTCCCAGGCAGGAAATAGTAATTACCGAAGATGGTGTGATTGTTTTCAGGGTCTCCGGTGTTCGCACCCTCATGGAGAACTCGACGTTGGGTATTAGATTTAAAGAGGTACATATTTTGTAGGTTAGATAGATGTAGCCCGCGAACACTCAGACGCGGAATATAAATATCGAATTGCCTCCCAAGCTTAAGACATCATCAAGCAACGGAGAAGAGACCTTAACAATATAATATTGTTTCTACGATTCTATCCTACTTTCTTGCACTCTTAGTAGTCATAAACGAAACGAGTTGCTTCCGAGCCTTTCTAGACAAATCTCCGTCTACACGAAGAATCCCGATTGGCCTAGACAACCATAAGTCTATACCAGTTGTCTCTGACTAACATCGTCCCAATATCGAGGAGGTAAGTTTCCAAAAATTCAAGTTATGGAGAAAATTCCATAGCTAAGGTACGGGGACAAAACCTTTCGTCCGACAAGGAAATGGCAACCCCTACACCATCATATGTTTTTTACCTATGTAACCACAACTGGTTATAATGAACTAAAAATATAGGTACATATCTATCAAATATAGGAGAATCTTCATGTGAAATTGTAGAGAAACAAAATCAATACTTAGTATACCATCCCTTTGCATCTAAAACAGCAGCCACTCTCCTAGGCATAGATTACCCCAAACTTTCCAAGAATTCTCCCTCAATATCCTGAGTCCTAACCACATTAAGAGCTTCTGCTAAATATCTCCAAATAGTATCTGGCCCCCCTTTAGTCTTGTGAATGCCAGGAAAGCGTTGATGTAGCCTCTCCTTTAACCTCTTCCAATAGTGCTCAATTAGGTTGAGGTCTGGTGAATTGGAAGGCCATTCCATAACCTGTATGTTGTTTTCTTCAAACCAAGCTATAGTATCTCTTGCAGTATGTATCTTTGCACCATCCTGCTGAAAGATAGGATCCCCAACTGTATCCTCCACCTCCTGCCAGGTATCAACTAAACCATCCTCTAAAACTCCAATATATACAAATCTGTTTACACTCTTCTCAAAAATAGGAATAAGAGGACGCTTATTTTTACCCCAAATAGTGGCCCATACCATTAGGTTTATTCCAGGCCCCTTTGTAACCCCTTGAATGCAGTCCTTGTGTCACTTTTCCTCGGGTGTTCTGAATACCCAAATACCCTTGGGATCCTTGGACTTTTCAACCATGCATTCATCACTAAAGATGACCACCTCAAACTCCTCCTTTGTCCAATCCTTATACTCCTTAGCCCAAGCTATCCTCTTGATAGCACGTTCATCCTTCAGAAATGCTCTTTTCCTAGCTCTCTACTTCTTGATGTTGACTGATGCCAAAGCTCACTGAATGGTTTTCATAGAGGCCTCAGGAGCAATCTCATTGCGTAATTCAGATAGGGGTAGGCAGCATGCCTTCTTAGACTCTCTGACTAGGCGGCAATGGGTTCTAGTACCAATAAATTTTGGTCTTCCTGGCATAGGGAGGATTTTCTCATCACCCCTCTTTTGATACCGGTTGTAGAAACTTAGAACAGTACTCTTGTGGTGATTCAAGAGCTTTCCAATTTCTGCAAAAGAGAGAATTTTTTTTCTCAGAGCAACAATTTGCTCTTTCTCAAAGTCTGTGAGATGGCCAGTATTTTTTGGAGTCATGGTTGGTGGGGGGTGGTTGATAGTTGAAGTGGGGTTTTTTGAAGTGTTGTCCGGTTGCCACCGATCGGACGAAAGGTTTTGTCCTAGTACTTCAATAGCAGATATAGGACACCAAACTGGATACGCCTGGTCTCTCAAGACCCTGCTGCCCTCCACACCAGACCACCAGTGAAAACCCCGGCCCCCCCAACCTGTCTGAGCTTAAGAGGGCCCAGAGTCTCATGAACCTGATCCAACAACATCCTTGGATCACCGACTACCTTACCCCATCGGCAGGCCAACCTGGACACCCCCACGGACATGATGCGGCTTACGATTCCCGCACGGTCGACTTACTCGAGAGTTGTGACCAGCATCCCGAAACACCTGACACATAAGATCCTTCGACCACGACTTTCCCACCTGCCTCCACAATCTCTGTGTCTGCGGCTGTTCGTCCATTTTCCTCGACCACCCCGCCAGCAACTGCCTGCTGGCTCCCACAATTCTTGTGTCTGCAATGGTTCGTCCATGTTCCATGACCTCCCCTCCAGCGATTGTGCCGCCGGCTCCTACAACTCTTGTGTCTGCAATGGTTCGTCCATCTTCCACGACCTGTATGCCAGCGATTGTCCCGCCAGCTCCCACAACTCTTGTATCTGCAACTGTTTGTCCAGCTCCCACAACTTCTACACCTGCTATTGGCCCATTAGCTATGACGGTACCTCTGTCTGCAACTGTGCCCGCCTATTCAGTAACTCACAACACCCATGTTTCAGCGGCACTGGCGTCTCTCTGTTCCTCTACCGCCGTCCAGCAAAACCTCCAAGTATCAACGGGGCTCCGCCGTAGCAGCAGATGCGTGCCTAATAACACCTGACTTCACTTTTTTACCGCTGTTGAGAAGTCCTCCCTTTACTTTTACTCTTTGTCACATGTTTCCCTTTTTCACTGGCATTTAGATGTCTTTCCCTATGCATTTGCTATGCAAACCATTTTTGTTTCCTTTTTTTTACTTGCGTTTGAATGTCTTTCAGTTACCTTTACTTTGAAATTCGTGATTGTTCGTCTTCTAGTTTTGCTGGATCCACCTACTAGTACTCCGCTATGTCTCTCCTTTGATATGATTTTTGTGGTCTTGTTTTTCCTTTGAGATCCGCAGTGTTTCCTTGTTGGGATTTCCAGAATATTAGCCAGTCCATGATACCGGTAGTTATGTTACCATTAGACGCCCTTACGTTGTACTCCTACAGTAGCTGTTTCGACCTCTCGTGCCTAGTCTGATAGTAGTAATAGCCTTTGTCCCCCTAATTGGAATTTGTGAATGGTACGATCTTTATAGCAATTTAGATTATAGTGACATAATATTAACAGTATATTACGGGCACGTTTCCAGCGAAGATGCAAGAGGTATGAAGGCAGATTGGTAGAGATTCTTGTCCTTAATTTCCCAATAAACCAAGTGAGCGGTAACATCTATTTATACAGGTTTGTAACCTCCTCATAAACCACGGGTGACAGAAAAATATAATAAGGAGAAACATAAGTGCGACTATGTAAAACCATAACATAAGTAGGAAAAACATAAGGGCGAACTTGTTTGACCATGAGAATCTGCCAAGATATTCCCGTAAAACAGGTGTGAATCTAAGAGGGCGTGAGGGAAATTACAGTAAGTCTGAAGAAATAATCACAGCTGTAAAGTCCAAGAAAGTACATAAAGAGGATGAAATATCCTGTAAACCAAAAAAAGTAACACATGCATAAATCCCTAATCGTTTTCACCAAATATTAATGAAATAACTTAAGAAACATATCCTAACTGTAGTAATGTATGTGGTGTTTCGGTATGCCCAAACACTAACTCAGTATGAGAGAATATGTGCCATTTAACAAGAAAATATGGTATATGAAACGAATCAAGAAATTTCAACACAGCTTGTATTAGCGTTGAGAACCATTACTTATTGAACTGGCTTATCTCACATTCCTAGTCTCTAAATGGCCCGGCGCCACCTAGATAACAACGCGATTGGCTAGCTTCGCCTAAATTATTAAACCTGTTTTGTTGAAGATTCTAGATTGACGTTGGTCGATTGAGATAGAGTGTGGAGGTTTCGGGAGTCTGGTGTAGAGTTCCGATATTTGATAGACTAGTGTGGAGGTTGGAAGATTCTCCAGACATGTCTTTCCTTTGTTACTACAGGAGTGTACGGGGGAAAGGGTAGCATGTTTTGGAGACATACGGAGAGGTGTGGTGATTCATGGAATGATGATGATACGTTGTTTATGTTTTACTTATACACCTGTCTTTACTGTTGGTTTGGAGAGAGAGAGAGCGAAGCAGTTTTTACCTTACTATACACTTTTGTGCACGTCCTACCACTACCCCAGTTCCCACAGAGTCCTTCAGTGTTCCTACCTACCGCTGTTCAAGTCAGTCATTGGTTGCTATTCTTCCCCCATTACAAAATGTTTGACACCCGGAGATGAGGTTAACTACTGCTATGTGTTATTTGGCATAGCATGTGGCTTACCAGCAATATTCATCACTAACGAGCACCACTTGTAGCTAAATTTTACCACGCCATCTAATTTATGGACAACTGGGTTTAGTCCAGCACAAAATTAGCACCAGGGTCCAAGAGCCTTGAATACCCGATGCTGCAGAACATAAATCTATCCGTAAATTCAAGTCATGAACTTGAAGATACTACCTTAACGTGAAAACCGGACCTTGTTTATATGAAGACGTGGCTACAGCTAGCAGTCCTTCGTTATCGTTTATTCTCAGGAGCTAGAATCTTCTCTCATGTGAAATTTACGAATATCTGTTTAGCGAAGGTGGTGTAGAAAACTCACCTGGCATCTTGGTAGAAGAAAAACATTTGTTCCAATCCCAAGTAATAGTTCGTAATTCCACCGACACAAACGCCGGCCATACTGGTATATCTTACTGTATAAGATTCCACGAGTCGTATTTGACACCGTAAAATCAAACAAACACTTCATTCACAACAGACTCAACCTTCACGCTACATACGTGCGTCCAGAATCCTTACTTACTTGAAATTCACTGACCTGTTACAGGATGCACAAGCAACATCAAACAAATACACGGAGTCGGCGAACCCCGCAAGTAGGCATTTTAAATGGACCTAAATGCGATGTTGGATCAGATACCGCAGGATCAGGGAAATCGACGTCGGTGACACAGCAACACAAGTCCGTCAGTTCCTAAAGGACACTTTCGAACACAGAGCACCTACGCAGTAATCCGTCTCTGCTACCAATATTAAGGGGACAGCTAGGAAGACCACCAAAGTGTGGACGGAGGAGCGCAACACAGACAACAGCATAAAATGCGCAATCGACAGAACGGGAAGCACAAGAAAATAGGGAGCCAGTCCATCTAAGTGATGGTACCAGTGACGAGTACCAAAACTCAAGTGAATCTGATGAGGGTGAATCAGACACAGTACCCGACCCTGAAGAGATTAATACTGCAGATATCAATTCATCCTGATGGCAGAGTCTGTCCCAAGATACCAACCAGTTGACCACAATATAATCGCTCAACAGTCTAGATTTCTACCATCTCTAGATCACAGCCGACAAATCTAGCATAGCGAACGCCCGCTATGCATCCCAAATAATTCGGGGCAGGGCATATAGTCCTCCAACATTCCTGTCATAGAGCATACCAAGGTTTTCATCACTACAGGGTAGTGGCGGTGCTCCTGCGTCTGGTATTAGCAGCTCTAGTCCAGACAGTGACACAAGCGTACAGTCGGGCAATGGCAGAATTGGAGCTAATTCTCTACAGAATCTAGTAACTGGTGCAGAGTGGGCAATATTGGAGTTCGCGAAGTCGCTCATGCCGCAGTATGCTCTCTTCGAAGATCCACTCCCGAAATTGGTTTCTTTCACAGGCCAGGTTCTGAAAGTCTGGGCTGCTGCTCTCAAGAGAAGTGTAGATAGTGAACATTTATACACATGACCTTCGGAGCGGTGTATAAATTTAGTAAGTTAATTCAGTTAGGCTTGGCGCGACACGTTGCAGTAAATGGTACTAATGTGAACAGGTAAGACAAAGGCATTCCGGGGTACGCTTACAGTTTGTATACCATATAAAGAACAACATCGTAAAATTATCCGAACTGCCGGAAGATCTGAGTGTGACCGCATGTATGGTAGATTATCTGCTTGAACAGGACACGTTCATGTGTGACCTGAGAGGGTACGAGATTCGTTGTACACGCCCAGGTGCTCCAGAGTGAGTAGTGACTATCGTGATTGAGCTTGATGCAGAATCTCACACTACGATTCGTTGTGCTGCAGATTCCAGATACGATATATGGTAAGTACTTCGCCAGTAAGAAAATCCACGATATCATTGATCCCAACTGTTTGGGGCGTATTAACAGGTCTATGATCTGCTTGACGTGCGCCATAATCTGTCACACACCACGCGCATGGAAAACAGGAATATATCAGGAGTCAAGAGACTTCAAGCCAGAGGAAGCTGGAGGTAAGAGTCTGCTAATCTGCTAATATTTGATGCGACCATACCGCTAACTTGTCACTAAATGCGCAAGACCATTTTGCACAGCAGAAAAAGACATGAGTCAACTGCCTGCCATGGATTGAGGAAGGGATTGTGGGAAGTATACGCAGGGCAATAAAGAATAGGGTTAAGCAGGTACACAGGGTGTAACAAAAACGATGCAAAGGATATGATGACGATTGGAAGGCACTGGGCGCAGAGCTCGAGGGTTGGATCGCCAACCCGCTACCATCAGATTCTGTAGGCCAACGTACTAATGTGTATAACTAGGGCTTGCAGCAAGCATAGGAATGCGGAAATGGTTCTCAGAAAACGGACATCTCCTTTGATTACAGCCAGACGTTGATTGTGTGGGCTCTGGCTGTTCTTGAATTGGAACCCCCTAGTCAGGAGGTTGCGCGTGAGCAGACCATTGGACCTATATCACTTAGCGTCATGAGCACTTCTTTATCTCGTTACCTGTTGCTTACCCTAGAGAAATCTCAGGAAGGCGCCACATCACCTACTAGAATTTATGATCGTCAGACTAATATGAATGAGTAGGAGGATAATAGGATCTTGAGTGCAGGAAGTTAGACATGAAATTGAGTGGTGACGAGCAGCATGTAAAAATAAGCATTATAGCTAGCAATAGATTTTATGAATTGTGATATGAACGCGATACACATAGGAGTACAATAATAAATCAAAGGCAGCTATCAGGAAGATATCTGGGTGACCACTAATGAAGAAGCATAATCTGCGGACGGAATTGGGAATATTTCGTCCGACGCCTGATCAGATCTGGCCCATCTCCAGACATCAGATGAAGCACGCAGAAAGCGAGGACTATATGAAAGTAAAATCTGGTGACAAGAGCTATACCAAGCAAGGATTGTGATGCCGGGAATATAAGGCAGAGTGAATCAGGATAAACGGGCGGACGCTGCACGTAGCCAAAACGGCGCCTTATCGCATCGGAGAATCATGATGCCGCAGAGCAGGAGCAGAGGTTATCTGGACATGAGCAACCAAAGAAGGGATGTCCAGGCGCCACATGCAAGCCACATACCTAGTCGGGACGGCGGAGGGAGCGAGAGGGTATCCACAGGGTAGAACAGTAGCTAAGGAGGTCAGTGGTCTGAACGCAGCAGACGAGGATCAGTCATTCACAGGACGCAGGAGATGTAAGGGTCAATGTCTGGGCGTCGTGGGGATGCCAGTCGTCATGCCATGCAAAGTAGGATGTGACCTCTAACCAATGTTGCCTCCTGATTAACGATTAGCATTTTGAGAGTTCTATGCATCAGAGGCATAGAATGTACAGGACGCAGGGAATCTTTTTTGCTGATGTATTCTCTCATTCTTAGTTAGTGCTTTGGCATACCTAAACTCCGCATACATTACTACAGTTAGGATATGTTTCTTATGTTATTTCATTAATATTCGGTGATAACCATTGGGAATTTAAGTATGTGTTACTGTTGTTGGTTTATGGGATATTTTATCTTCTTTAGGTATTTTCTTGGACTTTGCAGCCCTGATTATATATTCAGAGTTACTGTAATTTCCCTCACACTATCTCGGATTCATGCATGTTTTACCGGAATATCTTGGCAGATTCTCAGTCTCAAACATGTTCGCCATAAAATATTTCCCACTTATGTTACGGTTTTACATGGTCGCACTTATGTTACTCCTAATTATATTTCTCTGTTACATGGGGTTTATGCGGAGGATGCAAACCTGAAAAAATAGACGCTACCACTCGCTTCGTTTACAAGAGAATTAAGGATAAGATTCTCTACCAATCTGCCTACATATCTTTTACCTCCTTGCTAGAAACGTGCCCGTAATATCCTCTTAGTGTTATGCCCGTATAATCTTTATTGCTATTAAGATCGTACCGTTTACAAATTCAATAACAAGTATAAGGAGCTCAGAATAGAGCAGCCGATGATTAGATGGCGTCCCGATGTCCAGATAAATTATCAGACGTTGACTAGATGTTAACGTAGAAAACTAGACGTCGTCTAGACATCAGGGTAGATGATCAGATAGCATTGAGGCATAATGCCAGAGAGTCGAACGCTGCAAGGACACACAGGACCTAGGTGTTAGGTGGTAGCCGAGGTCAATCTTATCGGTTGGACTATGGCCTGAATCTTTGATCAGAGGTTGTATAGGAAGACTAGTTAAAGTAGTAAAGGAATAAAGGTAAAGATTCGTATTTGTAAACTTATTATATTGTTAAGGTCTCTTCTTCATTGCTTGATTCCTCTAACTAACCTGGAGACCTTAAACCTGTTTATACTAATCTACCGGTACTTAGTATCCCTATACTAACTTGTACCAAGGAGCTTGTAACTTTAGTTTCTACTAAGTGCGAACACTGTTTGACCCTGAAAGGTCGTACACCACTTCAACCTTAATTGAGACGAGATATTTATCTTGAGAGGATAGCATCCTATCTCCCAATGATCTCTTTGCGATCTCTAAGCTTGAATGGACTAAGCATGTAAATGTAGTCCGAATGGCTATCATTCCAATAATCTCTTCTGATGAAGAACTAGCTAAGTTCGTTGTCAGAAACTGGTGTATAATTAATATATGCTTGCATGAGCCTCAACACGCCAGTATTATAGAGAGGCTTATGCATCTCCAGTCTTCCAATCCAAGTGTGGTTCCCGCGGACCTCCTGCCTCTAAGTGGGAGTCCTACTAGAGCCGTCCGACATACACCTAATTTTGATCAGGTATTGGTAACTTCTAGAGTAGTTTGATAGTACCGGATGTCCTGTATCTAATTGATAGAAAACCCCTCGGTCGGCTATTCACTAATGTGAGTGGTCTTATATGCTTTGCGGTCAGGAAAATATAAAGTAGAAATTATTATTTTAACACCTCTATAGCTTTGCCGCAACCATCTTATCGAATCACTTGACCTCTATGGTCAGATGCGTGACTGTACCACTATGCTAGGTCTTATATGCCAAATATTAGGACTCCGTGTCTGGATGCTGTTGTGAAGTGGGATAATAAAAAAAGGAATTCTGGATGCGACATCAGATTGGACATCGTGTTCTGGTTATCAATTTACATTTAGAACATCCCATGTGTCTTCCAGTAATGCACAGGATGTACAGTGCACAAGTAATTATTTTTGCTGATGTTTCTACCTCCTTATACAGGCCACTCCTTGCCAACCCTAACCCTGATAACTCCTACTACTTAGCCATTTAATCGTATTACAAACAAGTCGTATGACTCAAACGAGTCATACATGCGACACCCATGACTCATAATTGAGTCAAGTACGAAAAATCACAAATTATCATATAAACAAGTTATATGACTCAAATGAGCCATATGCATGAGACCCATGACTCATAATCAAGTCATGTACAAAACATAACAAATTATTAAATAAACAAGTCACATGACTTAATTGAATCATATACATAAGTCCAATGACTTATAATCGAGTCATGTGCAAAACCCGGAGCTACCTGTCATGTTTGTACTAGCTATTCAAGTTCTAACATCTACGCGATAGAAGTACTTTAGCCACTGCATCTCCTATGCAACTAGGGGAGCAAAAACTCTTCATTTTACAGACAAGCCAGTGACTAGCAACTATACCTGTTCAGATACTATGCCAACTATAGAACACTCTGCCCATATATACTTAGTCATCTACAAGTATTCGCAGCCTCTTAACATCTCTCTGGTTTAACTAGTATTTGTTTCTATATCAATCCTGAAGATAGCCATGTAGCTCCACCGATAGACCACTTTTGAAGTTGACTACCAATAGTTGCTACCCATAGTCAACACTACTCGGCATTTTGTTAAGTCTCCGGAACGTAAGTTATGGATTATGTGATGTGAGTTACAGATGTGTCATGTAGAGATTCTTGCATAAAGCCTGGATACACTAGTATCGGGGAGTGAACAGTTGGACGGAAAGGTCAAGCATGATAGTTATTCCCCCTATTAGCATTAATACATTTCATAACAATCCCAGGTAACCTCTCAACCTCCTTATTGATCTCATCGATAGTAATCTTGCTCCATTCTTCTTGTAGCACGATCTTCATACCCTGTACACTTGTGATACGTTCTCTTCCCCGCCAGATCTGAATCCGGCTCTTCATAATAGTCCAAAGATGCTCTATTGGGTTCAAGTCAGGAGAATTTGGAGGCCACTCCACCTTCTTAATCCCTTCTTTTTTTTTTTTTTTTTTTTTTTTTTTTTTTATATCACATATTCATTGTTTTGGGTAAGGTACAAGAACATGCGGGGAGCGCTAGCTATGGCAGAAGCAAAACCCGAAATCAAACAACTAACAAAGGAAACAAACTAAACCGTTTCCTCCGATGGCGTCCAATAACCGACACATTGCCTTCACAGGACTTATAAAGGAAAACTACTAACTAACTAGTATCATAATGGAAGTAAATCAAAACTCATAACAACAAGTAACGAAATTAAACAGGAGACCTTCCACTGCTTAGACTATTTGGTGACCCAGCCAATGATAACCCAGGCGAGGCAGGAAGGGAAGGGAGGGGGAAAGAGAGGGCTAGTAGGGGGCATATTGTGCATACATGTTGGGGGGGAAACCAGTTCTGGTTGCAGTGAGGTAGCGACCAAGGCCCACTAGGGACGGGTTCGAGGTCCAAAGAGGAGAGTTAGGTCCGATATCCGTTGTCCCCTGGAGGTGGCGACGCCGGGCGGCAGACATGGCTGTGCAGAGTAGGAGGACGTGCTTAAATGTCTCATCCCCATCCTAGCACCAAGGGCAGAGGGGGGAGGGGTCGTTGTCATACTAGGAGGGGTGTGCAGCTAAGTAGCTCTTACCGGCACGCATCTGGTGGAGCTGGCCGGAGAGAAAACACCCCAGGCCCATAAAGGGGTGTGGGCGTAAGGTGGAGCCGAAGAGGTAATATGGTGGGGGAGGTGAGAGCAGACGCCAGAAGATGAGAAGTTCTTCGCAGCACCTAGCCTTAAGTGAGGCCTAAAGGGCAGGGGACCCAAGTGGGGCTATCTGTAGGGGAGGTAGGAGGAGAGGGTTCGCTGGGGGGAGGGCGTCGCTGGGGTTGCCGATTATGAAGTAGACTTGGTGGGCGACTGCATCGACAGGGAGGTGACGTCGGTTGGGTGGGGAGGGTGGTTTGATGAACCATCGGAGTGGGGTGTAGTTAGGGCCGGCCCAGGGATGGTGGCCACGGACGGAACATGGGAGGCGGAGGGAGTTGGGTGCCCAGAAGGGGGACGTGGTTGGGACGGAGAAGTCAAGGTGGGCAGTAGCGGGGTTGATTTCAGGCAGAAGGGAAATGAGGCGGACTGCTGCCAAGCGTTGAAGGTGTTTAATCAGGAGGTCAATAGGGGGGAGGGATGCCTCGTAAGAGAGGATGGCGGTGTTGGTAGAAATGAAGCAATTGGTGACCCGGCTTTGAACCCGGTGCCAAAATGCTCTCATCTTGTCGAGCATCTTGGAGTTGGGGGAGAGTAGGTCGCAGCCCTAGAGGAGGATGGAGCAAACCTGGGAGGAGGCAAGCTAGTGGCATAGGTGCGGGGCAAAACCTTTGCTTGGTCGGGAGAGGCGATCTATCATAGCGAGAGCAGCTTCGGCCAGCGTGAGGCATATAATGAAGTGGGCGGAGGTGGCACGGTCCAAAGCGGGAGTCGCGGCGCGGTCCAAAGCGTCCCTTCTTTTGCCCTCTCTGTATTAGTATATACCGAGTCATGGGATGGAGCATTATCTTCCATGAGTTCCAAGTCGGGATTGAGGTCGATTCGCTTTCTGCTCTCAGACCAAAGCAATGGCCGAGCCACGCACTTCACATAACGCAATGAATCGATTCCTTTTCCTTTACCATGTTTAAATCTTTCCAATTTAAATATTTTGCCCCGGTGGCTCTGAGGAATGCACTGTTTTGGTACATTGAAATGCTTTTCAGCATAACGTTGAGTATAGAAGGCAGCTTGCTCTGTCTTTCGAAGCTCACTCCACTCAGCAGAGGCCTTCCATTCTGCATTTAGTTGAATTTCTTCTGCCTGCTGAGTAGCCTCTCGTATTGCGATAATGGCAGTAGCTTCATCCTTTTCTAGGGAAGTTTCCAGCTCCCATACATAGAATGGGCCTTTCTAACCCCAACCCACCATTCCCCAGCACATCACAGACTCTCCCTGCTTCTTCATACACCCCACACAGTCGTCATGCCATTGTTCAGTCTTGTCCCTCCATACAAGGTTTAGACCATAGATTCCACCTACTTCAATTGACATTTCATCGGTAAATCCTATGTTCCCCATTTATTCATTCCCCAGTCCTTCCGATCATTGCAGTAAGAAAGTCTCCTTTCTTTAATCTCTCCTTTTAGAATAAACTTTAACTCTTCTCGATATGACTTAATGCCTCGTGATCGTAGAGCCTTCCAAATGGTAGAATTGCTGACTCGTGAAAAACCTGCCTCACGCTGAAGATCGGTTAGTGTCATTCATCGAGTACTAAAATTGAGCTTTACTGTTGTAATTAAATGATTGATATCACTTTCACTCAATACTATTGGGTGTCTGAGGCGAGGTTTTTTGTCCAGACAACTTGATGATATTAACTCCAAAAGCGGCATCCCACTCCTTTCCTCCACTTCCTCACTAGTCCTAGTTATTAATTCCACCTCCTCCTCTTCGCCTTCCAACCACATTCCCATAGTCCCATCCCCTCCTGCCCCGATGGCAACCTCCAATTCCCATTCCTGTGCTGTAGACAACAATTCCTCTCTCATATCAACCTCACATCCCCCCAGACCCGCCACAGCACCCACCCCAGGCCCCCTCTCCCCCAGCCCAGATTCCCTACTCCCCACCACACCCCCATCCACCCTTTCCTCCTCCTCTGAGTCCCCCCTTCCCACTATCCCTCTACAGCCCGCAATAGGCCTAGCCTCTACTCCGAGGCTGCTCATAGCCTTAGAGCTACCCATGTTCCCCAAAGTTCGAGCGCCGTTTGCATTCCCAGAAGCCTGAGCAATTCTTTATAGGGTTGCATTTTTTAATGGATGGCGGTAGCTATCGCTTGCGGTTGATATTGGTATCCCGGTTCGTAATCAAATGTCCTTAAATTCAAGACCGAGTTCGCGCAATGTAACCACAGCTGCTCGTCTCCGTGGTGTTATTTCCCTTCCTGTTAACCAAATTATTAGTTTAAGTTATCTGCACCTAGTTTCAGAATCTCTTACTTACCTGAGGGTTTCCTTTGTTTTGCCATTCAAGTTGTAGGTTGGTGCTGCTGTGAAGGAGTCGGACGTGTAGTACAACCTCTCCATCGCCCTACGACTTACCCCTGCTACCAAGCATACTGTTACCCCTTTGGATTGTAACTTATGCCACACCATTCTGGAGACTTAAAAAAACGCCGAGTACTAGAAGTAGGTCTTATTGTGACCTTGGACTAGTGTCTTAGAGTCCTTGATTATTTTCCAATATTATTACACTTTCGGTGCAATGGACTTCAGTTTCCTCACCTCCTGGCCTTCTGTAATCTTACATACTACCTCTCTATCTTCAAAGTGGTATTACTTTGTCAGTTTTTGTCTTTGTTACATGAAACTACCAGGAGGCCATTCTGAAGGGTCTCCTTTTCCCCCTCACATCATCCTTAGATAGCTTTCAGTCGGGCAGATAGTGTGAGCACATCCAGAATTACAGGAGAATCTCCACTTTAAGACTTTTACTAGACTTAAAACAACTCTCCAGGCTGTATCCCGTGGTGCGAGGGACTTATAACAGGACCGGAGGAGGGTGCTAGCCACTACATCTCTAAATTACAGCATGTTCAAAGCTCAACTAGCTGTGCGGGAGTAATCTATACAATCTGAGATTCGAATATCATATGCAGTTTTGCATGACAAACCATCTAGTAACTTCTTCTGAAGTCCTGTGAAACAAGTTACTTTCAAGGTATGGAAACGTGGCTCCATAGAAGGGTAACTCTAGCCAAATGTTGAGTAACTCTACCTGGACTTACTGTCAAGCAATTCAGAGTAACTCTCAAATTGTCTACTTAAGTTACCCTACAGATTAGGGTAACTTCAGACCCTTACTAGTACCTATGTACCTCTAGTATAGTCTAGCATGCCCAACTGGATTACCTAACCAATAGTACTCCAACTTGGTAGACTTTAGTCTACCACTATCCCTACCATAGTAGTTTCTTGATACCGGTATGGGTATAGGTTTGGCTACTTGTAATAGTACTTAGTAGAATCTCGTTACAGATGTCGTTTTCTTCACCAGAGAACTTGGATGGTTGAGGAATCTTTAGGTTGGATATGTCTGGTATTTCCACAGCTGCTTGCAGCTCAGAAGGGTCGCCTTCTCCCATGCTAGCCTTAACATATTCCCCACCAGAATCAGACAGATAAGGAAGTTCTATTACTGGTTTCTATTGTGGAGTGGGAGGAAATTCTATAGGAGGTTGAAGGTCTTCTGTTTTGTCATCTTCAGGGTCCTTCACAGGAGACCTGGATTGCCTCGTCTTTATGAGGCCTTCTGGTAGGATCTGCTTCCCACTCCGTATTATCACAGACTCTGTATTAGGTTTGACATGAAGCTCAATATACCATGATTCTGCTACTTTACTCTGCTAGTATTCTAGGGTGGACATTAATAGGTTAATCAGGCCTAAGTCTGGTGACAAGTTCTTAACCACTTGCAGAGATTAAAAAAATATAATATGTGTGTCAATAAGCATAAAGTGTACAACTTCACCAAACGCAACAAATTTGCTTTTCATCATATAGTACTTGCTAGGCTGATAGAATATCATGTCGTAACGGGGGCTCCCTCTGGGAAGATGGATCCCGAGGTTGCGACCGTACCGAAGTATTCTTTCAGAAGTATGATAAGATAATTAATAGTAGAGTTGAAAAAATAAAATGGTAAAACTTAATATCGTTAAGCCACAGCTTTACTCAATTAAGTCCTGATCTCGAGAGGTAGTTGATTGCCAGAGTAGAGGAGAACTCGCATATACTTAAGTAGATTTGTATGCTGCCACTTACTTCCCATCACTAGTCTGCGTTCGCGAGCAACCAACTCCTGTGGGCTGTCTAGCAAACCTCTACCGGTCGGACCAAAGATCCCCTGTAGTGAACTAGACCACTGGGTAGTGTTCTAACATCTGCCCGAGAGAAGTGTTTTAGCCGCTGCATCTCCAATGCAACCGCAGGAGTAAAAACTCTTCATACCAGTAGCGAGCTGTCATGCTTGTACGGATACTATACCAACTATGGAAGTCTCTACCCATATACACTTAGTCTTCTGCAAGCATTTGTGGCTCCTGAACATCTATCCGAGTCCGCTTCTACTCATTTCCATATCATTCTGGAAGATAGCCACGTAGCTCCCCCGATAGACCACTCCGGAGGCTGACTACCAATAGGGGCTACCCACAGTCAATCCTCCTAGAAGTAGGTCATATCGTGGCCTCAGACTAGTGTCTCAGAATCCTTAATGATTCTCCAATACTATTACTCTTTCGGGGCAACGGACTTCGGTCACCTTCCCTACAGGCCTCCAGTAACCTCACGTACTACTCCAGACTTCAAAGCAGTATTACTCCATCAGTTTGGGTCCGTTTTACACGAAACCACCTGGAGGATATTCTCCAGGTTCTCCTCCTCCCCCCCATATATCCTGGGGACAGCTTTCAGTCGGACGGACAGCGTGAGCGCATACGGAGTCACGGCAACATCTTCACTGGAAGACTTTTGCTAGGCTTACAGCAACTCTTCAGGTTGTGGCCCATGACGCCAGGGACTTATAACGGGGAGGAGGGGGGTGTTAGCAACCACACCTCCAAGGTACAGCTTGTTCTGAGCTCAACTGGTTGTGCAGGAGTGATAACTTCCTACAAAGTCCTGCGTAACAAGTTACTTTCAAGGTAGGGTAACTTGACTCCATAGCAGGGTAACCTATAGCCCAAGGCAGGGTAACCGAAGTCCGAAGGTAGGGTAACTCTACCTGGACTATCCGTCGAGTAATTCAAGGCAACTCCTAAATTGACTACTTAGGTTACCCTACAGAGTAGGGTAACCCCCAATCTTTACTAGTACCTATGTACCTTTGGTATAGTCTAGTATGCCCGACTGAGGTACCTAACCACCGGTACCTCAACTCGATAGACCTAAGTCTACCGCCATTCCTACCACGGTAGTCTCTTGACTCCGGTATGGGTATTGGTTTGGCTACTTGTAATATTACTCAGTGGAGTCTCGTTACACATGTCATGATTCTAAAACATATTCCTCATGTAAATTGAAACTGGTATAGGCTCAGAAAATCAAATTTTACAAATATGACAAATTTTGTTTTTTACAAAGATTGATAGCTATAAATTTAAGCTATCTATAAAATATTTATAAGTCTAAGATGGTAACAGAAGTAACTGTTATTAAGGATTTTATAGTTTTTGGAAAGTATTTCATCAATGTAACCATTGGTAATAACCCGCAGTGGAATCATATTATGCAACATTTCTTATCAAGATCTTATATAA
The DNA here is from genome assembly GCA_006112555.1 of Tuber indicum. Taxonomy (NCBI): domain Eukaryota; kingdom Fungi; phylum Ascomycota; class Pezizomycetes; order Pezizales; family Tuberaceae; genus Tuber; species Tuber indicum. The sequence continues at coordinate 166,791 of VBSK01000013.1, forward strand.
TTATCTAAACTTCTATTCACTGAAATTTAGTTCTCTTAACTCAATTTAAAGATAATAACTGCTGTTCAATAAGTGTTCTTGTCTTTTAAATAAATTTTATTAAATCTTTTCTTTTTTCTTTTTCATTACACATTTTAATATGAAATTCTCTCACTTTATTTATTACTTTTATATCTTTCTGGCTGTGAATGATGGGTTTATAGCTGAATTTAATTTGGAATTATTTTTCCTTATTTTCTCATTTTCTCCCTTGTTGCCATGTAAACTTTGAACCCTTATTTCTTATTCTTATTAAAATGCAACATGTACACTTTATCCTTATCAACACCCATATGTTCACTAGGTACTAATCATGTTTCAGTAGAAGGTATGATAAAGTACTAGGACAAAACTTTTCGTCCGATCGGCAGCAACCGGACAACACCTCAAAAAACCCCACTTCAACAATCAACCACCCCTCACCAACCATGACTCCAAAAAATACTGGCCATCTCACAGACTTTGAGAAAGGGCAAATTGTTGCTCTGAGAAAAAATAATCTCTCTTTTGCAGAAATTGGAAAGCTCTTAAATCGTCACAAGAGTACTGTTCTAAGTTTCTACAATAAGTATTAAAAGAGGGGGGATGAGAAAAACCTCCCTATGCCAGGAAGACTAAAATTTATTGGTACTAGAACACATTGCCGCCAAGTCAGAGAGTTTAAGAAGGCACACCGCCTACCCCTATCTGAATTACGCAATGAGGTTGCCCCAGAGGCCTCTGTGAAGACCATTAAGCGAGCTTTGGCATCAGTCAACATCAAGAAGTGGAGAGCTAGGAAAAGAATACTTCTGAAGAATAAACATGCTATCAAGAGGCTAGCTTGGGCTAAGGAGTATAAGGATTGGACAAAGGAGGAGTTTGAGGTGGTCATCTTTAGTGATGAATGCATGGTTGAAAAGTCCAAGGATCCCAAGGGTATTTGGGTATTCAGAACACCTGAGGAAAAGTGGTATAAGGACTGCATTCAAGGGGTTACAAAGGGGCCTGGAATAAACCTAATGGTATGGGCCTGTATTTGGGGTAAAAACAAAGGTCCTCTGATTCCTATTTTTGAGAAGAGTGTGGACAGATTTGTATATATTGGAGTTTTGAAAGATGGTTTAGTTGATACCTGGGAGGAGGTGGAGGACACAATTGGGGATCCTATCTTTCAGCAGGATGGTGCAAAGATACATACTGCAAGAGATACTGTTGCTTGGTTTGAAGAAAACAACATACAGGTTATGGAATGGCCTCCCAATTCACCAGACCTCAACCCAATTGAGCACTGTTGGAAGAGGTTAAAGGAAAAGCTACATCAACGCTTTCCTGGCATTCACAAGACTAAGGGGGGGCCAGATACTATCTGGAGATGTTTAGCAGAAGTTCTTGATGTGGTTTGGACTCAGGATATTGAGGGAGAATTCTTGGAAAGTTTGTGGGAATCAATGCCTAGGAGAGTGGCTGCTGTTTTAGATGCAAAGGGATGGTATACTAAGTATTGATTTTTTTTCTCTACAATTTCATATGAAGATTCTCCTATATTTAGTAGATATGTACATATATTTTTAGTTCATTATAAGCAGTTGTGGTTGCATATGTAAAAAATATATAATGGTGTTAAGGTTGCCGTTACCTTGTCGGACGAAAGGTTTTGTCCCCGTACTTTAGTTAGCAGGTGGCCTGCACTTCCAGAGAGGAGGTGAGAGTTGCGATCTATTGGAGACTTTGGGGTGTACTGTGAAAACTAAAAATTAACTATTCAACCAAGTATATTGAAATACTATCTGTCGAAGTCTGTCCTCTCCTTCATAGAATAAGATGGTCTTAAATACACAGATTGGTTCATATCTAGTATGAACAAAACTAATCAAAGTTATCAAGTAATACACTTTGGTAAAATCGTATAAGTGTAACGATCCTATCTTTTTATAGATTAGTTCTTCAACAGGTAACGACTTCTTACCTACTCTCGTATCAGATATCGATAGCTCTGAGACCTCCTTAGGCCTACGCGATCTTACTGATCTCGTCTATCGATATATCTCTTAGTACTCGTGGTACTTATACAAGCGGGATCTCTTTCTCACATATGTTGCGGGAGATGTTTGTATGCGTACGCAGGTAGATTGATTTTAATAGTGTAGGAAAGACTTAAGTGGTTCAATGTAATTTTAGTTATACTTGTACCGCCGACTCCGGTATACGACAAGTCCCCGCCGGCACGAGGTTAATGCAAACCGGATACCACTAACTATGAACAATCTAAACCTCCGGTCCTAACCATCAACATGCCCACACCATGCCCACAACACGAACACTAGGAATAAAACCATCAACAGTAAAGAAAATCCTCCCTGAAGTGACACCATAGACCCTCTGGTATTGGCCCAACCAAGCCAAGCAACCGAAGCCACAAGACCTCCTCGCGTAGCCGAAGCCGAGCAAGGTACCAGTCCCTCAGGTTTCCTGCACAAAAAACAAAATTCCACTACCGCCATCTGAATATGAACCCGCAAGCCCTCCTCCACAGTAGAAACCCACCCGGGTGCCCCCACTCAATGATCTCGGGACCCCTCCAGCCAACCGCCATGGCCAAACACCCCCTCATAATCCTACAAACAAAAGAAACACCCAAAATGCAAGCGTGAAGTCGCAAAGGAAAGCCGACTTACTGGGCGAGGGCTCCCTAGCCGAGGGGGTACAAACTGTCGTAGACTACCCGGGGAACACCACACGGACAACGCAACCCGAATACCTCCGTGGTAGGCGCCAGGAAGACCTCAGCCCCAAGCCGTCGACACTTGGCTGAACAGACACAGGTAACATCCTCCATGAACTCCTCAGCACCCTGCAACGGCGGCACATCGGCCGTGGACTCTGTAACAGCAGGGCACGAGCGAGTGCGCACCGGCGAAGGCGATGACGTATCCGACCCGGGGACATGTGGCACAGGTGATGTCTGGTCATGTTTGACCCGGGGCTTCTTGTTTCTCCTCCTCTTCTCCCCCCCAGGCACAGGCCTATGGTCGAGGGTGGACGGGCAACTCTCAACACTACCCACTGCCACAGGAGGGACGCCACTAGAGGCGCCTCCCCGACAGGCCACGAGCTCAGCCACAGAGGGCTCAGGCACCTGACCCCACGAAAGAGGCAATGCCAACGCAACCGGCGCCACCACAGGGGCAGCCACCCCACCTACCGAAGAGGACGCCTCTACCACCACACCTGACGAATCAGGTGGGGGCCCACCTATACCACCCTCCATGGAGGGTGGTGGTCGGATAACCGCCGGCGTAACAACTCCCTGAGGGAGCCCCTCAGCCGGACCCTGAGAAATCTCAGCATCTAGCCCATACCCCACCGTAACAACTGTAGTAACCGAAGCGACCGAGGGAGTAAGCGACGAAGCAATAACCGTAGGAACCTCAGGTTCACGTAGCGAACCTGAAAGGGCAGCATTCTCCTTCTCAGCGTGATGAAGCCGCCGAGAACAGACAGAGATGTGGTGCCGAAGGCGAGACACTTTGGCCTCTAGGGCGAAGTTCTTCACGACGGCACGAGACAGATCCACCGACAAGCGCAGTGCGGACGTGGAAGAGGGGGGAGAGGCTTGCTTTGCCATAGCGACTGTGAGGAGGTGAGGCGTAAAGTAAGGAACATATAGATAGGCGAGATGAAGAACCTGGGTTCTTCAAACGATCATAGAACGAGGAATAGCAACTATCGTGATGGAAGCTAAAGACTTGAAACCTATAGTGAGATAGAAATCAAGGGCACCGATTGGCCTGACACTCTAAATTCGCTACCGAAACGGAGCGAAGACAAGTAAGAGGAAAGACTTAAGTGGTTCAATCTAATTTTTATTTATACTTGTACCGCCGACTCCGGCATACGACAAGTCCCCGCCGGCATGAGGTTAACGCAAACCGGATACCACTAACTACGAACAATCTACACCTCCGGTCCCGACCATCAACATGCCCACGCCATGCCCACAACAAGAACACTAAGAACAAACCCATCAACAGTAAAGAATGCCCTCCTCACCCCCGCATCCGAAGTCCCACTGGTATGGTACCAACCGCAGCCCCCTTAGCAAGTCTGCATCATTCCCGACCAAGGAGTACGAGGGGCAAACCCACGAATACAGAGGTGTACAGGTGACAGGCAGGACCCAGGCCGAAGCCACAAAGCCGAAAGGGTGTCCGACAAAGGCAAGTTCCCCGTACAAAAAACAAAATCACTATTGCCCTGTCTGAATACCATCCCGCAATCCCTCCCCCATAGTAGAAAACCAAAAACAATTTATCAACACAGGCGGCACCAAGGCAGAGAGGTTGTGACCAACATATCCACAACTCATATCTGCATGCCAGGCCGTCGACCCTATAAACCCACTTTGCCAAGTGCCTCCGAAGAGCGTAATGGTGAGGAGGACGTGTACCTGCTGCCCGTAACCCCAAACAAACACATAAACAAAAGAAATACATAGAGGTGGTGACAGACTGTGAAGGCCAGTAGGGCCTATCTCCTACCCGTGGTGCCATGCCTCCTCCCGCCATACCCGCAACCTAACCAAAAAAACCAAACAAGCCCCACAGAACCCAGCACGCAAAGCCCAAACAAGTCCAACCCAGAGGTCGCAGCCCACTATCCACACAGGTGGCCATCAGCCAGCCGGTCCGACAGCAAGCTTTGCAGCACTCAGCAGCTTAACCTTAACAGCCCAAGCCAGCCGGAAACACTTAATTAGACCTCTCCCCGCCAAGTCAGCCCCCCCCAAGCCCCACACACCACGCACCGCAGTTCCCATCCAGCCCCCTCAGCCCCTCAGGCAGCTCAACCGCCCGACAGCTACAGGACAGCCGATACCTGACACCATCAGGCAGCTACTGGTTTTGGCCGCACTAACAAAGCCCCATCCCCCAGCACCGCACAGGCGAGAGGGGCCACCAGGACGAACCCGGGGCCACAGCATGAAGGGCCATCACCCGAAGGGAACAGCCACAGCCCCAACCTGCCCGAACCAAAGTCCAGTCAAGCCGAGAAGGAAACCAGGGAACCCGAAGGCCCCCCAAGTTGGGCCCCAAAGGGCCACACCGTAGACTGACGCAAGGTGCCCAAACTGACGCTGCAGAGAGGGCGGGTACCAGGATAGGAAACGAGACAAGCAGAAGGTAGGCCCCACTTGCAATGGGTATGACCGCCAACCACCATCTATACCCACACCGACCCCTGCACTAGACCACGCGTGGCCCGGCAACCAATCGCCTCACACCACTCCGGGCAGAAGTTTATCCCCACCAGGAGGTAAAAGATTTCAGCGTCAAAGCCATCCCCACGCCGAAGCGAGGAGGAGACACCTGACTGAACAACCGTAAATGCCACTTGAACCGAAATCAAGGGAACGGTGATAAATGACATCGTAGGATTCTGACCATGAAGATAGTAGACGAAAGGTGGGGCCGGCGAGGCACCCGTCACTTAAGGAATGATGCGATCGGTATGACGTGTTGATACTTGGCAAGGTCATCAGTCTAACCCAAGGGCGTTTTGTATCGTGAACACTAAGGACTCTGTTAAAACCCAACAAGAAATATGAGCTAGCCTAAAGAACGACACGGGTCTTTCTCCCCACAGCAACACTGTCCAAATCCCCTATCCTCCGAACGCGAAACTCTGCGAGTAGGCAATAGACAGAGAAGTCGATGTTTTTACAGAAGGAGGGCTCGTAGACGCCAAAGGTGAAAGGCTCGAAGCAAAATCATCGTGAGAATCAAATAACAACGAGGAGGCGAAAACAAGTAGCAACGACACTCCACCACACAACAACCTCAACACCAAAGACCCAAGGAACTACTGAGCAAACTCAGATATCTCCCCCAAAATCCGAGGATCAGAAAGCTATCTTGGGCGCGAAGAAACGCTACAGAGTCGGAGCGAAGATAGAAGTAAGGAAAGACTTAAGTGGTTCAATCTAATTTTATTTAAACACGTACCGCTGACTCCGGCATACGACGTGCCCTGGCCTGGAGGGCCACCCAGTTAACGCACCCCCGGGTACTACCACTAACTACAAACAATCTAAACCTCCGGCCCTAAACCATCAACAAGCCCGCGCCATGCCCACAACACGAACCCTAAGTACAAAGCCATCAACAGTGAAGAAAGACCTCCCCGAAGCGACACCGAAGACCCTCTGGTATGGGCCCAACCAAGTCAAGCAGCAGAGGCCGCAAAACCACCTTAAGTAGCCGAAGCCGGGCAAGGTACCAGTCCCCCAGGTTCCGCGTACAAAAAACAAAATTCCACTACCGCCATCTGAATATGACCCCGCGAACCCTCCATCACAGTAGAAACCTACCCGAGCGCCCCCACTCAATGATCTTGGGACACCCCCAGCCAACCGCCACCGCCAAACACCCACCCTAGAATCTCATAGACAAAAGAAACAACCAAGACCCAAGCGCGAAAACCTAAAGGAAAGCCGTCTTACAGAGCGAGGGCTCCCTATCCGAGGGGGTACGAACCGTGGTAGACTACCTGAGGCACACCACAAGGGCAACGCAACTCGAATACCTCCGCGGAAGGCACCGGGAAGACAGCATCCCCGAGCCGACGACACTTGGCCGAACAGACCCAGGTGACATCCTCCATGAACTCCGCAGATCGCTCCACAGGCGGCGTACCCGCCGTGGACTCCGTAGCAGCCGGGCGCGACCGAGTGCGCACCAGCGAAGGCGATGACATATCCGAACCAAGAACAAGTGGCACAGGTGAGGTTTGATCATGTTTGACACGGCGCTTCTTGTTTCTCCTCCTCTTCTCCCCCCCGGGCGTAGGTCTACGGTTAGGGGTGGACGGGCCACCCTTAACACCACCCACTGCCACAGGGGGGGCGCCACCAGAGGCGCCTCCCCGACCAGCCACGGGCTCAGCCTCAGAGGACCCAGGCACCTGACTCCCCGAAGGAGGCAATGCCACCGCAACCGGCGCCAGCACAGGAGTAACCACGCCACCCACCGAAGGGGACGCCTCCACCACCACAACTGACGAATCAGATGGGGGTCCACCCACATCTCCCGCGAAGGGGGCGGTAGTGGGATAACCGTCAGCGTGACAACCCTCCGAGGGAGCTCCTCCGCCGGGCGCTGAGAATTCTCAGGGTCCAGCCCATCCCCCACCATAACAACCGTAGTAACCGAAGCGACCGAGAGAGTAGGCGATAAACGAATAACCGCAGGAACCGCAGGTTCGCTATGCGAACCTAACAGGGCAGCATTGTCCTTCTCAGCGCGATGAAGTCGCCGAGAAAGAAAAGAGATGGGATGCCAAAGGCGAGAGACTTCGGCCTCTAGGGCGAAGTTCTTCTTGACGGCTCGAGACAAAACTACCAACGAGCGCAGGGTGGACGTGGCAGAGGAGGGGGAGGCTCCCTTAGCCATAGCGACCATGAGGAGGCGAGGCGAGAAGTGAGGAAACCGTAGATAGGCGAGATGAAGAACCTGGGTTCTTCAAACGATCGTAGAGTGAGGAATAGCAACTATCGTAACAGAAGCTAAAGACTTGAAGCCTATCGTGAGATAGAAATCAAGGGAACCGGTTGGCCAGACACTGTAAATTCGCTACCGTAACGGAGCGAAGACAAGTAAGAGGAAAGACTTAAGTGGTTCAATCTAATTTTATTTATACTAGTACCGCCGACTCCGGCATACGACCAGTCTCCCCCGCGCCCCAAAATCACAAACTAAAATACACTACCATGGGCGCAATCCCGTCCCGTGACCGCCCCTCCCAAACATAAATCCAAAAATCACTACCTAAAGGGGTCACGGGCGCTCACGTCGGCTATCGACATCCCGGATTAACGCGTCTTCCCTTCCCGCAACCCAACCACCAACAACATACCCACACAATTAACCCGCCTCCAACACAATCTCATCAACATACTCAAGAAAGGAAACATACAGTCTGTCCCAACATCCGCTTTTTTTCCGAAAGTGTTCCCCCATCCTATTCCTCTTTCCAACAATTCGTCGCTGGTCGCAGAAAGGGCACCGTTCCCGATCAATAAACCCAAACACCCCAGCCCACGTCAGCACGACTGCCATTCACAGGGACAGTGACAGGTCGTCCCAACCATGCCAGTGCTGCGTCCAAAACTGGTCACAGCTAGCGGAGAGGCAGCCCGGGTTATTGTCGAAGTGAGCAGAGAAGGAGGGACGTATAGAGGTACCTTGGTAGGTAATCGCCATGTCGCAGCTCGGGCATTGCGTAGCCACCGAGTTTGGAAGAAAGAACAACTTGGAAGGAAGATGCGTACTCGGAAGTATGCACTCACCTGCAGGATGTTTCTTCTCGCACCGTCGACATGTATCGGGCGTCCCTATGCACACTCGTCTCCCATCCCTCTCCACCGTCAGCGTTCCATCAAATGGGTTACCTGCAACCACCATCTCCCCGTCCACCTCCATAATATGACAGGGGATCCCCAGTCCCAGCCACCCATGCTCCAACCACCAGTCCTTCCATCCTGCGATCGCCGAGTCCTTGAACAAGTCCTCTGCCGCCGGTCACTTCCAGCTGTACCGCGGACACCAAGTCCAGTGGTGTCTATCCTCGCACCCTTCACACTCGTCATGCCCGACCAGGCCAGTACCGCTGCGGATTCTAGTCAACATATAGGAATCTATCCTAGTTAGCCCACGAAGGTGTCTAGGGGCCTTTGGCCCACAGGCATAGTACCCGTGGCCTGCATTAGTATGCCAGGTCTCCCATTCCTCCTTTCTTAACTCGCGGGCCAACCCGGCATGTCCTATGCGAAAGCTAACCCCTTCCCACCGGTTAGTATGCAATGGCAGACGGACACTATCCTTGGCCTTCCTATCAACCAGCTCATTACCCTGTATGCCCATGTGCCCAGGAACCCAGCCAAAGGATGTGCGCACAACCCCCGAAAATGGTGCCATGACGTCCCACATCTCAGCTGAGTCCCCCTCTGGCAACATGTTTTCGATCAGGAGCAGGGCAGGGACGCAATCCAGGAACAAATGTACCTCGCATCCCATAGACATGCCATCAACCTCCCGCAATGCGCAGACCATGGCAAACAGCTCGCATTCGACTATGCTCCAAGATCGTAGTACCGAACACCCCCCAACCTTGAACGAGGCCCCTTGTTTGAACACAGCCCAAGCGACACCAGCACCTTCAGCCATCTTGGACCCATCTGTGTACACCACCAGATCCAACCCTTCACTGAGTACTATGACTTCCCCGGCGTGCCGCAGGGCCATGGCCTCCTTGCCCTTCCCGATCGTGATGGTGGGTCGGTAGGAAAGCGCTTTGTCCGAAGTATATCGGTGAGCCACCATCCCCTCCTCCTTCCAGTCAAGCCGAACTTGCCCAAACCAGGGATGGTCTTCACAATACCGGTAGTTGATGAACCGGCTATAGCACCTCCGTTGTAAGTACCTGCCTTGAATGGCCACAGGCGTCACCCCATATTCAGCCAGCAAAATGTTGTTAGCCAGCTTCATGGGAGTCCGGAACACTGACCGGAGGCAATCGTTGACGTGGACCTGAATCTGCTTCACATACGATGGGTAGTCAGTTACAACCTCAAGCCCATAGTAGACGGTCAGAAGGTAGGCTGCCTGCACCAACCGGTAAGTCTCCCACGCTCCCAATCCCCCAACACTCCCGCACCTCCTCCCCAATGCAGCAATCCTCCTCCTCACACCCAACCCCCTGTCCATCCAGTAACGTACATGAGAAGAAAAGTTAAGAAATACATTGAACCTATATCCAAGAACCCGTAAGTCCTCGGAAGGCAACACCATCTCTCCCAACAATTCCATTCCTTCCCACGCCCTATCACCAAACCCTATCCACTGCGTCTTCTACGCACTAAACCCCACCCCTCTGTCTCGCGCGATTCGATCACAATCCCGCAGTAATTCTCCGGCATGATACGGGGCAGCGTCATAAGAGTCGGCTGCCACCATGATAACCCCATCATCAACATAGTAGACCACCAAATGCCGGACACCGGGGGAGTATCGCATTCGTGGCGTGAAGATGTCCGCAACATAAGCCCCGAACAAAAAGGGGGAAAGTTGCGACCCCTGAGGAACCCCCTTGCTAACATGGTAAACCCGAGAAACACATCCGTTGAACCGGAAGTGAATAGACCGACAACCTGTCCACCTCCGAACCCATTGACACAGGTTGGAGGGGCAGCCCCTAGCCACCAAAAAGTCTGATAAGAGGTCAACATCGATGTTGTCAAATCCCCCTTCCACGTCCATTGACAGGATCAGACGCCTGTATCCTTCATTGTGACGGAGGAACTCCTGAACAACCGCCATGGCATCGTGGACCCCCCGGTGTCTGCGGGAACCAAACTGCGTCTCACCGAGGTCTAAACAGGCGGCGAGTCTGAGCAAAACCACTCTCTCTGCCACCTTAGCCGTAGTCGGGAGTAGATGTATCATGCGCCATGACTTGACCACATCGTATCTTGGCTTGTCGAGCTTGGGTATGAGTACCACCTCAGCCCTATGCCAGTCCGGGATGTCGCACCGCAGCCCATAATCCACCAGGCACTGCAACGTCGTGGTATCCCTTCTTTTCCAAAACCGTAGAAAGGGATACCCCATGTCATCCTCGCCGGGACCCGTATTAGCGGGAGACCTAGCCAGCGCCGTTTCCATCTCATGAGCACTGTCCATTTCTATCGCACTTTCTATCCAACGGGCAGGGTCACCGGGATCAAGCTGTTGTGCAATCAGGTTGCTTATATCGGCATGCGTAGTGGCTAAAGAACCATCATGCCGCACCATAGAAGGCAGCGTGCGCTTAGCCTCTAATTTCCGTGCCAGCCTGAAGATATCTGGGTCCTTGCTTTCAGCCAGCTTGGTCTTGATGTAGTCGAATCGAGCCCTCAACAGGCAAGCCCGATAAACACACCTTGCCAGCCTAAAGTCCTGCGTCCACTCCGCCGTGCGCTTGGAGTATCTTTTCAGCCGGGCCACATCGAATCTCATCTTTTCCAACTCGGGTGTCCACCACTCGCACCGGCTTCTGCCAACGGAGGCCTGTGGGAGTGCGTCCACCACACTTCTCACCCCGCCCCACAACTGCTCACCATCCATGCCTTTCAGGGCGTCTAGTTCTTTCCCAACCTTTCGCCATGGCGCCTTCTTCCACGCTGGCCTCCTTCTAACGAGATTGTCAGGAAGGTCTACATGGAGTCAGATAGTCTGGGCGGCGTGCTCACATCCAACCACATCAAGGTATCTGTCCTGCAGGTAAGGCCGGTGGTACAGGCAGAGGTCGATCATTGACACGTCGTGGAATGTCGGCCTGTCAGGAGGTATCATATTCAGCGACCGCGGTGCCATCCATTCCCGTAACCATCTGCCGCAATGTTCCTGCCTAGCCCCCTCTGCTCGTGGGTCCCAGTCTCGATGCCTGGCATTAAAATCACCAAACGCGATATCCGGTTCTCCCACGTCCCTCAGCCCTGACTGATATTCGGCCTTGGTGTGTGTAGATGGGATATAGACGCCTGCAAGCACCCTTTTCTCACCCTTCTCCCAAAACCCAAACCGGGCACATGCGTCTCCATGCTTAACAACATCAAACAACTCATACAAATGTGAGCATACAAACACCTCCACCCCTGATCCAACAACAAAGGAAAACAAATCCCAACCATCCACCTCTACCGGTACATGTTTTCCCTCCGAATCAACCGGAGGTTCCAAAACAATAAACAAATCAAGAAAGGAAAACAAATCAAATGCCAGCGCCCGATTCCTGCCACTCCTCCCCACATTTAATGCTATCGCTGTGATACGCATTAAAAGGGAGCCTGGACAGATCCGCTTAAGCCACACGGGCCAAAGTCACTAGCAAAGCCCTCAGAGTCCCGGGCGAACCACATGGTGTCGCCCTTCTTGGGAACAGGGCTTTTCTTCTTCAAAATACCACACTTCAGAGAGGGGGAGGGGGCCGGCCGCTCGGGCTCCTTACCCTTAGCCTTGGCGGATTTCTCCCGTGGGACAACCTCCTTTTCCTCATCGCTACTTACCTGCACTACCCTGGGAGTCGGGGACCGTCCCTTGCTCTGGCGCCGCGCCCGCCTCCTCTTCTCAGGTCCCTTATCCGTAGCCACGGGCACCTCGGGCGATGACGCTGTGGCAGTGGCTGTCGTCGTCATGGGTGGGGAGGATACGGGGGTCCTAGAGTCAGCTTTCAAGGCAGGACACCTCTAATATCCCGCAAAGTGGTCGGTCCTATCGCACAGCCAGCATTGCCTGCGAGTATGCCCACACGCCTCGCCTACACCTCCGGGGCACCCTAAGGCCTTGCACATGTATTCCTGGGACAGGTGTTCCCCGTAGCAAAAACGACACCGGGAACGGAGGGCGCAGGTGGCCTGAAAGTGGCCCACCTGCAGACACTTACCGCAAACCTTAGCCGTACGGTGCTCCTCGAACACCCTGACATTCCGTGTGCCTTCCCGCAGGAAGATCCTCCCAGCTTCCAAAGTAGCCTTGGCCGCCTCGTTCTCTTCCACCACGAAGTGAATACCACAGGACACGCCGTTGGCTTGCCTCATGGCATGTATGGACCCCTTGATGTCAGGGCGGGACACTGTGACGATGCCAGGATTTCCTAGCTCCAAGTCAGTGCGTAAGCCGTCCAAGGCTTGTTCCCCAATCCATCCATCAACCTTCCAGGTTGAACCACGGCCAGTGTCGGAAAGAGGGACCCCTGTTACCATGATCTTGACCTTCTTTACATCCTTCTGGAAGACAAACTCCGGAAGTGAAAGTTCCTTCAACAGTGCCAGACGGGCCCTGTCAAGACGGTCTCCGAGTTTAGCGGTAGGGTGGGCTGCCAGGGTGAGGAAGATGCATCCAATCTCGTTTCGGATATGTTCCACACGAACATAGGGGGCGGTACCTCTAATCTTCCGCGAGTTGGACAGGGTGGTATTGATACGGGCCCTGATGGCCTCAATCGTCACCCCTTCTGGTAGGGCCACTTCCTTGCGGGTGGCGAACCGCATTGTGATGTGCCTTCCCCTGGGGTCCGGGGTTGGCGAGGACTGTGGGGGCGTTGGCCTTGGTGGTGGCCCTTGCTGACTGGTACTGCGAGGAGGGCTGTCGCGAGGGATCAGGTTAGGCACCACATTGTAAATCCTCCTCATGGCACCTGGCCCTGATTATAGGGCCTGCACCTTGGGTATTGAGGCGGTAGCAGCGGTGGGTGAGGCCTGTCCGTCAGCAGTGGTCTTCCCCTGAGTCTTGGCCGGGGTCGCCGATGTCTCCTTGCTGGCCTGAGCCGCCATCTTTCTCCTTCATCTGACAGCGCCACTAAGACGCCTGCCCCTGTTCCTCTCCCTCTTCTTTCCATCTGTAACGAGACTCCACTGAGTACTATTACAAGTAGCCAAACCTACACCCATACCGGAGTCAAGAGACTACCGCGGTAGGGCTGGTGGTAGACTTAGGTCTACCAGGTGGAGGTACCGGTGGTTAGGTACCTCAGTCGGGCATGCTAGGCCATACCAAAGGTACATAGGTCCTAGTAATGGTTGGGGGTTACCCTACTCTGTAGGGTAACCCAAGTAGTCAATTTGGAAGTTACCCTGAATTGCTCAACGGTGAGTCCGGGTAGAGTTACCCTACCTTCGGACTAGAGTTACCCTGCCATGGGCTAAGGGTTACCCTGCTATGGAGCCAAGTTACCCTACCTTGAAAGTAACTTGTTACGCAGGACTTCGGGGGAAGTGACTAGATTGTTTGTCACGCGAAACTACACAGGGTGTTCGAATCTCAGGTTGTGCGGATCACTCCGGCACAACCAGTTGAGCTCCGAACAAGCTGTAACTTGGAGGTGTGGTGGCTAACACCCCCCTCCGGCCCCGTTATAAGTCCCTGGCGTCATGGGCCACAGCCTGAAGAGTTGCTGTAAGTCTAGCAAAAGTCTCCAGGTGGAGATGCTTCCATAACACCGTATGCGCTCACGCCGTCCGTCCGACCGAGAAGCAGTCCGCGGGATACATGAGGGGGAAGAGGAGAACCTGGAGAATGGCCTCCAGGTGGCTTCGTGTAAAACGGACCAAAACTGACGGAGTAATACTGCTTTGAAGTCAAGAGTAGTATGTGAGGTTACCGGAGGCCAGTAGGCGAGGTAACCGAAGTCCGTTGCCCCGAAAGAGTAATAGTATTGGAGCATCGTTAAGGACTCTAAGACACTAGTCTGGGGCCACGATATGACCTACTTCTAGGAGGGTTGACTGAGGGTAGCGCCTATTGGTAGTCAACCTCCGGCGTGGTCTATCGGGGGAGCTACGTGGCTATCTTCCGGAATGATATGGAAATGAGTAGAACCGGATAGATGTTCAGGAGCCGCGAATGCTTGCAGAAGACTAAGTGTATATGGGTAGAGAGTTCCATAGTTGGTATAGTATCCGCACAGGCATGACAGCTCGCCACTGGCATGGCCACGATATGAAGAGTTTTTACTCCTGCGGTTGCATTGGAGATGCAGCGGCTAAAACACTTCTATCGGGCAGATGTTAGAACACCACCGAGTGGTCTAGTTCGCTACGGAGGATCGTTGGTCCGACCCGTAGATGTTGGCTAGACAGCCCACGGGAGTTGGGTGCTCGCGAACGCAGAGTAGTGATGGGGAGTAACTGGCAGCATACCAAACCTACTTAAGTATATGCGAGTTCTCCTCTACTCTGGCAATCAACTACCTCTCGAGATCAGGACTTAATTGAGTAAAGCTGTGGCTTAACGATATTAAGTTTTACCGTTTATTTTTTCAACTCTACTGTTGATTATCTTTATCTTTACTTCTGAAAGAATACTTCGGTGCGGTCGCAACCTCGGGATCCATCTTCCCAGAGGGAGCCCCCGTTACACCATCCTCCTTCTTTTCCTCATCGTCAAAGCTTACCCTCTTCCCTTCAGTAGTTTTTCCCACCTTCAGGACCACCCCCCCATCGCTAGAAGAGCTGCCGCTGCTGGTGCTGTGGGAGGAGGCCGCCCATGCGGGGCGGACCGGAACTGGTACGGCTTTTTGTGGGACGGCGGGTTTTGGCGCGTATGCCATCTTCTTCACCATGTCCACGAAGGACGCTTTAGTAACAGGGGCCGCTGGAGCAGCACCCTGGCCCTTGGCAGGGACTTCTGTAGACTCCCCTGACGAGGAGCGGGGAATGGGGGTGGTCCCTGAGGACTCGGGAGTCACAGAAGGGGAACGGCGGCGGGGGGCCAACCAACCTTTCAAGGTGGCAATCTCCTCCTCCTGCCAGCCAACTATCTCCATCAGGGTCCTAACCGCCCTTTCTAGACGATGAAACCTCCGTCCCACCCACATGATGGGGACTGTTTCCACAATTCCTCCTTCCATCCAGGTCCGGACATCATAAACAGTGTCGTCCTCAACCGAACTACCCACACTAGGGGTGGGCGACAACAGGGGTTGGGTGTTTCCAGACCTGATATCCTCGAGGCCCTCCATCATAGACCCCACAATACTACCAGACTTAGGAGCGGGGGAGGGGGACCTACCGGCCGCCATCATCTCATCCACTTCAGCCATGATCCGGTCAGCCCTAGCAACGGCCGCATCGGCATCTTCTGGTTGAGTTTCCGGCAGCAGTACTTCCAAGGGGGTTCCCGTACTGCGGGGGATACCCAGTGATCCTTCCAGTATACCCCCAGGCGACGTGGGAGGCCAAGAGTCGTAGTCGGGAGGGGATGAGCCAAGGGCAGGCGTACCCGGAAGGCTGGGGGTGTGAATGCTGTCGTCCAGACCAGTTGCTTCCGAATTTCGTCCTTCCTCAAGGGCCATGGGAGTGTCCCGAATAATTACCTCAGCCGAGGACACCACTTCCTGGGTGATTAGCAAAGGGGGGGACGAGGGGGGGGAGTCCTCAATGGTGGAAGGCAGTAGCACCGGGGGGGCCAGGCGCTTCCGGTGAATGTTTAGGGCATGGGAGAATTCCTCATCCGGGACGATCTGCTTCTTCCGACCCTCTTCAACATCAATCCCCTTCATGAACCGAGGCTCAAAGAAGGGACTAGGGGCCGGGGCGGCACGCTTGCGGGAGGAGGAGGAGTGGGCACGGCGTAGCGTTCCCTTAGCCGGGGGGGCATAGTCCTCATCGGCAGGGTCATCCAGCTTGAACTTCCCGGTGGTGTAGAGGGCCTTCTCACTAGAGGATAAGCCGGACAAAAAGGAGGGGGTAGAGGCAGTGGAGGCTCGCGTAGCGCTATCCCGAGCCACAATCCTATCAAATACCGCATGCTGGGTGGAAGGGGTGGTAGACCACGAGCTGGCCTCAACTGTAGCGGTGGTCGAGTCTTGCCTGGCTGGCGGGAGAATGGAGGACTCAGGAATGATTACCTGCAAGTCGGTAGGGGGAGAGGGGGTGGGCACGGTCGGCGTGTATGCCGAGCCGTGATCGGAATTGAACCGATTGAAGAAGGCCGTGGTAGAGGCGTTATCCAAACCACAGGTGGCTGGACAACCCTTCCCAAATAGGCAACCCCTCACAAACAACTCCACCTCCTTCATCATGACAGGGGCGGCTGAAGCAACCGGGCCCCTCATCACATCATCCAACGCTGGGTTCACTGCGTTGGGCCAACAATGTTCATGTGCGAAGGACAGAAAACTATAATTCCCGCCAGGCGCAGCACAGGACCGTGTAGTTGTAGGTATGAGGCCACGGACAGCCACGGAAATGGGCGCGAGAGACAAGGCGATGCGAGCCGTCTCAAGCGAGGAGGAGAGGTCGGAGCCGAACCGAACGGGGAACGACATCCGCGAAGTGGGGACAGAGTCCGAGGAGGAGGAGGTGGACGAAGTCGCCATCCTCACTCAAGCCTGTGTTTAGAGACTACCGGGATCTACCATGGATATCTCCCTCTGGAACACCTTCTCAAGCGAGAACAACTATTCTATCACCAACTGCCCGACAAATAATGATGGAAACTATGGATCGTATCAATGAAGTTATCGTGAGTAGGGGAAATGCGTTGCGTGAGGTTGAAGCTCGCTTCCGAGGCCGAGCGAAGACAAGTAAGAGGAAAGACTTAAGTGGTTGCATGAGGAGTGTGTCCTGACGGTCCCTGGAGCCTCTATTTATACAGACTCCTCACCCAACCCTAACCCTGTGTGACTCATACCTTCGCGTCACCATATCCTATGACTCATACTTGTGAGTCATGTGAAATCCTTAGTTGACTCATACGAGTCAACTGCACAACTTACCTAAACCAATCATAATCCTCATATCCAATAATGTGGGCTAAGTGCGTCACAAGTGTGAAACTCGTGACTCAGAAGTATGAGTCACGCGCGAAAGTCATAACATCATATAACTCACAACTG
This sequence comes from Tuber indicum, assembly GCA_006112555.1. NCBI lineage: Eukaryota > Fungi > Ascomycota > Pezizomycetes > Pezizales > Tuberaceae > Tuber > Tuber indicum. Next base: position 184,242 of record VBSK01000013.1, read on the forward strand.
TGAGTCATCATATAACAATAACATTTATGACTCACAACTGCGAGTAATGTGAAATCCTTATCCTGTCTTATCAATCTGCCTTGGCACAATCCGGTTTGTGACAATAAGTATTACATCTTCAAAAATTCTAGGTTGCGTTCTGCACGTCATGTGCGTCTGATACACGTGACGTCCAGAACGCAAATAGTTAACTAGGTTGTGTAGAGACGTGGCAACCAAAGTCAGGACGCAACGGACCATACCTGCCAAACCAGGACGCAACCAAACACAAACCTAAAGCTCTGTACGTAACTGCACGTAGGAACAGATGTCAGAATATGTGTCTTAAAATTCAGAATTCTCCAGATACAACCAATACAAAGCATAACATATGCCTAGGTTATTCTGAAATGAACTATATTTTTGCAGTAGGGAAGATTTATTTTTATAAATACACAGGCCCGGGCTAGGTTACAAAAAGTAAGGGAGAATATACGAGTAATACAGAGTCTAATAGCTAAAACAAGTCATAACTCCGTCAATACTGATGCCGAGTAGACGTCCCTTGCACCGTTGGAAAGCTGGCGTCGAGTACGTCTAGGACACCAAACATCAGCCTAGGCGTCGGAATATTGAGGACAGAATCTGGCGTCAAAGTCAGCACTTCGCCAAGGTAAATATCACCTCCATAATAGGCTGTATCTCCCTCAATATTGATGCCGAGTAGATGTTCTTTACACCGTTGGAAAGCTGGCATCGAGTGCGTCTATGACACCAAACGTCAACCTAGGCGTCGGAATATGGAGGAGAGAATCTGGCGTCAAAGTCAGCACTTCGCCAAGGTAAGTATCACGTCCATAATAGGCTGTATCTCCGTCAATATTGATGCCGAGTAGACGTCGCTTACACCGTTGGAACGCTGGTGTTGTGTACGTCTAGGACACCAAACGTCAGCCTAGGCGTCGGAATATTGAGGACAGAATCTGGCGTCAAAGTCAGCACTTTACCAGGGTAAATATCACCTCCATAATAAGCTTTATCTCCGTCAATATTGATGCTGAGGAGATGCTCTTTACACCGTTGGAAAGCTGGCGTCGAGTACGTCTCGGATACAAAGCGCCAGCCTGGGTTTCGGGGTACTGAGGACAGAATCTGGTGTCAAAGTCAGCACTTAGCCAGGACACAAAATGGGCTGTATTTTGACCAATATTGACACCGAGTAGACGTCCTTTATGCCGCTGGAAGCCTGGCGTCGAGTAGGATATTACTGTATAGTATGAAGTACTGCGCCCTAAGGATGACTGAGGAATCTGGCGTCAAAGCTAGCCCTTTAGCAGGGCAAATACCAACTCCATAATAGGCTGTAACTCAACCAATATTGACGCCAAGTAGACGTCCTTTATACCGTTGGAAAGCTCTCGTCGAGGGGACCATTACTGCCAAGTATGATGTACTGCACGCCCAGGATCGCCGTGGAATCTGGCGTCAAATTCAGCACTTCATTACGAGACAAAATAGGCTGTATCTCAACCAATATTGACGCCAAGTAGACGTCCTTTATGCCGTTGGAATGCTGGCATCAGGGAAAACATTGCTGCAAAGTATGAAGTACTGCGCCCAAAGGATGGCTGAGGAATCTGGCGTCAAAGTTACCACTTCGCCAAGACCTAAAATATGCTGTAACTTCCTGTAAACTCACAGTAGGCAGATGTTTTTTGGTGCAATGGAAAGCTGAAATCGAGGAGAATGATGGCCTAAATGATTAGCTTTGATAGTATAGGGACTGAGGAGCAATGGTGGTGGACAGACCTATTGCTGATGTACTGACAGTGATGTTGTATGGTTGTTTAAGTGTTACTCAACGCGTAACAGTCTTAGAAAATCTTAACGAAACACCCAACTTACTATGCCAATATTCCTGTACTCCTACAATCACAACTATCACTCACTTTTACATTCTACCGGTGGGCCATTTTGGCTCCCTGATCCTTCAAGAGACTAAAATAGAATTTAGCACATCTCATCTCCTATTTCTGTAGATATTTTTAGATTTGGTCATAGTGTCCAGTAGATATACTGATGGCTGGTATATGGCTTGTTATCATGATTCAGAATCTCTGCCGTCTTGTGTCAGGACATCAGCCAGGAGTGAGACTCTGGGCCGTCTTGTATCAGGACATCAGTATGGATTGAGGTCAACCTAGCCAAATTTGGAGTTGAATATTGTTACATCCTCATTTATGATGTACTCCAGGTGGGCTGGACACTACCGGACACTCAGGACGCCCAGGACACATGGGAAGCCAGCAACCGTCAATTGGCGTCAGGACGTACGGCTGACGTATTAGATGCCGGGCTTTTTTTTGCTGATATAAAACAATACTTAAAATGAAACGTAAAACAAATCAAGGTCTTGTTCACCACATCACAATGAGAATATATCACAATAAAAGTTGTACATGACATATATTCTAAAATAAATTTGTGACATATTTCAGAAATATGGATGTTCATTTAGGTAAACACAAAATAATCATATATGCCAAGACACACTCCATTATTGTTTCTATCAATGTAGGGTTAAAAACACTGTTTGAAAAATTTAATAAAAAAGCCTGATGGTACTAATCTCAATAGAACATTATACTTCTCAGATATATAGTATATATAAGATGACTTGAAACAATACAAAGAGGCCACACTCCGCGCCCCCTATTTTCCTGACCACACCTTTCTTACGCACTCTCAACACCATCGCGTCTGGTGTGACCCCTCACTTTTGCACGTCTACCTCCCTCTTGCTTAGGATTCAAGTCTCTGCTTCGCGTTCCACTGTCTGACGTTGGTTCTGCCCACCCCTCCAGGGCAAGCTCCGCTACTCCCCTACATCCCGCGGTCTTCGCAATTCCCACCCTTCTACAGTCCCTACAACCTGTCCTGGGAGATGCTTTCTCCTCTATTCCCCCTCTCATCTCGTCGGACCTTCGCAACCTCAGTGATGGCGAGACAGTCCTCATCCCCCTCCTGATAGCCACCCTCAACGGACTCGTCACCACCAATGGGCGAATCGATCTCCTCACCTCTAAAGTCCAAGGGCTGTCTGAAGGTATTTCTGCCGCTCAGGCCCCCTCGCTCTCTTCCCTCGCCCCTATCGAATCAGCCTTACGTGACCTGTCACAAAGGCTTTCCCAACCACCGCCCCCACATCAGCAAGCTCCGGCACCAACAGTTCCGCCTCCAACCCGTAAAGGGAAAGAGGTTGCTCCCCTAGCCCCACCCCCCCAGTCCAACACGGCACAACTTCCTGCAGTCCCACACCCCCAACAGGCCTCCTACCGCGTACCCCTTTATCAGGTTGGAGCGATTGTGGACGGTTACGACCTCGACACCCCCCGCTATGACACCGTTACTGGCAAAAACTACGGCAGCCCCGAAGCCTACGCAGTCAAATACCCTAACTCGTGGGAGGCCCGTACCTTCCATGATGGCAAATACCCCCCGCTCTCAGAATGGACCCCTGGCAACATGGATCCAACCTACCTACGCCCTCCTCGCTCATTCGCCTTGGCTGCTGCTTCTGGAGGCCGGAAGAAAACCAAGGGGCCTAAACCGAAACCACCCTCTGCTGCGCAAGTCGCATCAGGCATGAGGGCTCCTCCGGTTAAAGAGGCTCCCATCCTGCCAGTAGCACCACGTCATTTCTTCGCCCCTCGCTCCTCTCCTGCCCTCTATCTCGAAGCCGAAAGAATTTCCGTGACTTTCCGCGACACTTCAGCAGCTGTTCTCCGCGAAGCTAACTGCCCGCTACCTCTCTCCCTCTCTGCCCGGGTCGACGACAGGGGCTCTGTCACCCTCACTGTCCTTGACCCCTATACTCCCGCCACCTCCTACGACCCATACTACCAAGCTCTAACTAACCGTCTTAACCAAGTTTCCCCGGTTGGTGACAATGCCTACCTCCCCTTCCGCCCTGCCCCCAATGAGACCCAACTCACCATCCACTCCCTCCCCCTCGCCTACCTCCCAGAGGACCAAGACGACCTCCTCCCCCTCCTCCAGGAGTCCATCCACAACGCCAAGGGCGTCACTATCTTCTCGGCCCGCTACCTCAACCGCGACTTGGAGTCCAGGATGTCCAAGTCCGCTACCTCCGTTGTTGTCACCATCGCTCCCGAGGACATCAATGCCATGAGAACGTCGATCCACCTCATCTCTAGAAGACGCCCAGTTGAACGCGCCTTCTCATCTAACAGGTTCACCCAGTGCCGGAACTGCTGGAAGTTCGGACATCAGGCCCCTACATGTAAGCTGGATCACCTGGTATGTCCAATCTGCTCCCTCTCTCACACACGTTCGGCGCATCGTTGTCATAACCCCACCTGCCCTAAAGCGGGTAACACCAAGGCGGTCCTCAACTGCTACCCCTCCTCAACTGCTTCCTGCCCCAACTGTAAGGAGCCGCACGCGGCCACCGACAGGGACTGTCCGGTGCAATCCATCCCAACCCCCAGAGAACCCCCATCCACCTCACTACCACTAGACCCTGAAGACGAAGACGGAATGGATGTCGGCCCTGATGGTGCTGACTCAGGTGCCGGCCCCTCCACCCCGAGGCAAACCCTTGCTCCCCCTTTCGCGACCCCCCGCCACCCCCATCCTCGTGTCCCGCCTGAAACCCCCCAAACAGCAACCTGTTCCTCCTCCAGGGCCAGCCCCCCCCCCTGCCCATCGGGATGTCAACCCTGCTTTCACTGCAGAAAACCAGTCCGACTTGTCCGGGTAAATGCTTCCCCCCATTTCTTCTCCTCCCAGGCCCTCCGGCAGGGACCCTGGCCTTTTGAACCTCTCCTTTATTCAACATAACAGCTTGGGTAGCTGGGATGTTTTTCTTTCATTGTTTCCGAGTTTTTCTGCTTTGTCTTCTTTACCCACGATTGTAGCTGTACAGGATCCCCCTGTGTGGCGTGCACGCTTGCCTTCCTATCCTGGTTATAAATGTTTTTCCCCACCCTCCTCCTTCGGCAAACCACGTGTGGCCTGCTACGCTCTTTTGCCATTGCTTGAAGTTGTTTCCCTTTTACCTGTACGGGTGGGCCAGTCTGCCAACATTATGGCGGTCGACTTGTTCTGTGACATGGGTTTTTGCTACTGCTCACAGATCCGCCTTAGAGTGTACAATGTGTACAACACTCAGGGCGCCTCTACCCATACACGCATAGTTTCTCCAGAGTTGTGCTTTCCTGATTTGAGTTTTCCTGTTTTTGTTATGGGAGACTTCAACCTCCACCACCCTCTTTCCGACCCGCTTAGGGTCATTTCATCCAACGAGCTGGGCACGTCGGTTCCTTATTTTCAAAGGGCCTCCTTGCACGGCTTTTCCCTCGTTAATACCCCCAGTGTATTTACTTATTTTCCCTTGGCCTCTGTGGGCAGGCCCTCCGTTCTTGATCTCTTTTTTGCCAATGGTACGACAGCCCAGCTCTTTGCAGAATGGGCTACCCCACTTTCATCCACTGGCTCCGACCACGTTCCAATATGTATTTATCTTTCCACCCCTTTGTTACGCCCCCCTGCCCCCACTGCTGCCCAGGCCAAGACCGATTGGGCTGCCCTAGGCGATGTGCTTAAGTTGTTTGTTGTTTCTCCACCTCCCACCCTCCCGACCTTGTCCTCTGCCATGGCCTGGTTCGACAGGAACATCGACCGCCTCCGCACTACTCTCCTTCTTCACACCCCCCTCCATCGCATGTCGACCCGGTCCAAGCCTTGGTGGTCGCCTCTCCTCTCCTCTCTCAGAGTCTCGTTCCATGCCGCTACGCGCCGGGCCCGAAAAACCCCTGATGCGAACTCCCGGGCTGCGGCCCGCTCAGCCCGCAATGTTTACTTCAAAGCCATTAAACAGGCCAAACGCAAGTACTGGGACGACTTCTTCTCCTCAGCAACCACCAAGACTGTATGGACAGCCAAACATTTCGCGATGGGTCGCCCCCCTGACCGATTTCCATCTTTCCCGGAAGCGGACACTCCCTCTGCTGTCAACACCGTCCTCTTGTCTCACCTTTTTCCCCCATGGGAGTCCTCCTCCCCTCCTACCATTCTTTGCCCCTTCAAAGACCTTGACGTCCTCACCAAGGAAGAGGTCTCCAAGGCTCTGGCCTCCAGTTCAAGTTCGTCGGCTCCTGGTCCTGACCACATCCCGTATTCAGTCTGGAAGAGAGTCCACGGCACCAACCCAAAGATACTTACCTCCCTACTCGGTCCCCTCCTCTTATATGGTTTCCACTCTTCCTCCCGCAAACAAGCTAATGGCATTATTTTCGACAAACCTGGTAAGGCCTCCTACGACACACCGGACTCCTTCCGCATCATCGTCCTCCTCTAAACTCTCTCCAAGATCCTGGAGCATGTGGTAGCTGTAAGGCTAGCCGCAGTTGCTCGGGCATTTGGCCTGGTCCACTCTAACCAATGTGGCTCACTCTCGGCATGGGCACTTTTGACGCCCTGGCCACTCTATCCCACGAAGTCCGGCTCTCGCACAGCACGGGCCTCTGCTCCTCGACACTTTTCCTTGACGTCAAAGGGGGCTTTGACAATGTCGACTCGGCTGCCCTGTGCGGCAATCTTCGAGAAGAAGGCGTTCAACCCTACCTTGTTTCGTGGGTCAGTTCCTTCCTGCACGGCCGGCACTGCCGCCTTCTCTACCAGGGCTCCCTGAAAGTCCTCTCACCAGTCCAGGTCGGTACCCCTCAGGGATCACCTGTCTCCCCTCTTCTTTTCCTGATCTACGTTTCCTCCCTTCATTTTCCTGTCCCCAACGGCATAATCCTTTCCTACGTCGACGACTTCACTATAACAGTAGCCTCGCCCTCCTACCGACGCAATGTCCAGAAGCTGCAGGCTGCCGCGTCCTTACTCACGTCGAAAGGAAGGCGCATAGGAGTCGCTTTCTCCCTCCCTAAAACAGAACTAATGCACTGGAGGACGCCTCAACAGAGAGGGCCCCCGTCCCACTTCCCGTCTCAGTGGACTCTGTCCCTTACAAGCCTGCCTAAGTACTTCGGTAGTTGGGCTACTGGCTGGAACCTGCGACCCCCGCCTTGGATAGCGCCACCTCCTCCCATTTTACCAGACGCCTCGCTCTGGCCGAGGCTGCTCTCGCCACAATTGATCCCCTCTCCCGGCCGGGAAAAGGTCTTGCACCACACCTCTGCCATCGTCTCGCCTCCTCACTAGTCCGCCCCATCCTCCTCTACGGCTGCGGCCGGCTCTCTCCCAACTCCAAAATGCTCGATAAGATGAGGGCTTTTTGGCACCGGGTGCAGCGGTAGGTTACCAACTGTTTCTCTACTACCAATACGGCCATTCTCCCTTGCGAAGCCTTCCTCCCCCCTATCGACCTCCTGATCAAACACCTTCAATGCTTGGCGGCAGTCCCCCTCGTTTGCCTGCCTCCTGAGATCAACCCGGCAACTGCTCGCCTCGATTGCTCTGTTCCAACCACTTCCCCTTTCCGGGCATCCGACTCCCTCCGCCTTCCTGGTTCTGTCCGAGGTCGCTATCTGTGGGCAGGCCCCAACTACAAGCCCCTCAGGTAGTTCACCAAACCGCCCTCCCCACCCAACCGTCGCCACCTCCCTGTTGATGCGGTCGCCCATCGCGTTCACTTCATAGTCGGCAACTGTAGCGACCCACTCCCTCCTGCGAACTCTCTTCTCCTTCCTCCCCTGCAGATAACCCGCCTGGGGGCCCCTACCATATATGCATCGCTCAAGGCCAGATGCCGCAAGGAGCTCCTCACCTCATGGCGCCTTCTCTCGCCTCCCCCGCCATACTACCTCTTCGGCCCTGCCCTACGCCCGCACCCTTTTATGGGCCTAGGGCGTTTCCTCTCCGGCCGGCTCAACCAAATGCGTGCCTGCAGGAGCTACTTAGCTGTCCACCCCTCTTGGCATGACATCGACCCCTCCCCCCTCTGGCCCTGGTACGAGGATGGAGATGAAACGTTTGAACTCGCCCTCCTACTCTGCGCAGCCAAGTCTACTGCCCAACCTCGCCACCTCCAGGGGATAACGGATATTGGGCCTGACTCTTCACTCTGGACCTCGATCCCATCCCTCGTGGGCCTGGGCCGCTACCTCACTGCTACCAGAACTGGTTTCCCCCCTGATATGTATGCACACTACGCCCCCCACCTGCCCTCTCTTTTCCCCTCTCCTTCCTTTCCTGCCTCGCCTCGGTTGTCGTTGGCTGGGTCCACAAATGGTCTAAGTGGTGGAAGGTCTCCTGTTTGATTTCATTACTTGTTGTTATGAGTTTTTGATTTATTTCCGTTATGATGCTAGTTAGTTAGTAGTTTTCCTTTATAAGTCCTGTGTAGGCAGTGCGTCAGTTATTGGACGCCATCGGAGGAACCGGTTTTTGATTTTTCATTTGTTAGTTGGCTTGATTTTGAGTTTTGTTTCTTCCATAGCTAGCGCTGCACGCACGTTCTTGTACCTTACCCAAATAATGAATATATGATTATTAAAAAAAAAAAAAAAAAAACAATACAAAGAGGCCCACGCTCCGCCCCCCCTATTTTCCTGACCATAACATTCTCACGCACTCTCAACACCATCGCGTCGGGTGTGACACCTCACTTCCGCACGTCTACCTCTCTCGGCTTAGGCTTCAAGTCTCTGCTTCACGTTCCAATGTCTAGTCATCAGCAAAAAAAAACCCTGCGTCAGATGCGTCAGTTGTACGTCCTGACGCAAATGTACGGTTGCTGGCGTCCCATGCATCCTGGATGTCCTGAAGTGTCCGGCAGTATCCAGGACGTCCGGAGTCCATCCAAAGCGAGGATGCAATAATTTTCAACTCCCAATTTGGCAAGGTAGACCTCCATCTGTGCTGATATCCCGACACAAGATGGCAGAGAGTCTCAATCCGGGCTGATGTCCTGACACAAGACAGCAGAGAGTCTCAATCCGGGCTGATGTCTTGACACAAGACGCCAGAGAGTCTCAATCCTGGCTGACATCCTGACACAAGACGGGAGAGAGTCTTAATCATAATACCAAGCCATATACCAGCCATAGGTGTATCTACTAGACACTATTACCAAATCTAAAACTATCTACAGAAATAGGAGATGAGACGTACCAAATTCTATTTTAATCTCTCAAATGATCTGGAAGCCAAAATGGCCCAACCATAGAATGTAAAAGTGAGTGATAGTTGTGATTACCGGAGTACATGGTAACTTGGGTGTTTTGTTCAAGTTGCGACACCTTGAGTAATACTTGGACAACCATACAACATCACGGTCAGTTCATCAACAACAAGTCTGTCAACTACCATTGCTCCTCAGTCCCTATACTATCAAAGCTAATTATTTAGGGCTACATTATACGCGATTTCAGCTATCTATTGCACTAAAGATCATCTGCCTACTGTGAGTTTACAAGAGGCTATAGCCTATTTTGTGTACTAACAAAGTACTGACTTTGACGCCAGATTTCCCAGCCATCCTTTGGGCGCAGTACTCCATACTTTACAGAGATGTTCTACTCGACGCAGGCTTCCCAACGGTATAAAAAACGTCTACTCGGCGTCAATATTGGTGGAGATATAGGCTGTTATGGAGGTGATGTTTACCCTAGCGAAGTGCTGACTTTGACGCCAGATTCCTCGGGCATCCTTTTGGCGCAGTACTCCATACTTTACAGCAATATTCCACTCGAAGCAGGCTTTCCAACGGTATAAAGGACGTCTACTCGGCGTCAATACTGGTGGAGATACAGCCTATTCTGTGTCCTGGCAAAGTGCTGATATTGACGCCAGATTCCTCGGGCATCCTTAGGACGCAGTACTCCAGACTTTACAGGAGTGTTCTACTCGACGCAGGCGTTCCAGCGGTATAAAGAACATCTACTCGGCGTCAATATTGGTGACGATACAGGCTGTTATGGAGGTGATGTTTACCCTAGCGAAGTGCTAGCAGACTTTGACGCCAGATCCCTCGGGCATCGATTGGGCGCAGTACTCCATACTTTACGGAAGTTTTCTACTCGAAGCAGGCTTTCCAACGGTATAAAGAGCGTCTACTCGGCGTCAATACTGGTGGAGATATAGCCTATTCCGTGTACTAACAAAGTACTGACTTTGACGCCAGATTCCGCGGCCATCCTTTGTGCGCAGTACTTCATGCTTTGCAGCGATGTTCCCCTCAACGCCAGCCTTCCAACGGTATAAAGGACGTCAACTCGGCGTCAATATAGGTGGAGATACAGCCTATTTTGTGTCCCAGCGCATTGCTGACTTTGACGCCAGAGTCCTCGGCCATCCTTTGCGAGCAGTACTCCATACCTTACAGCAATATTCTACTCGACGCAGGCTTTCCAACAGCATAAAGCATGTCAACTCGGCGTCAATATTGGTGGAGATACAGCCTATTTTGTGTCCTGGTACATTGCTGACTTTGACGCCAGATTCCACGGCCATCCTTCACGCGGAGTACTTCATACTTTGCGGCAATGTTCTCCCCGATGCCAGCCTTCCAATGGTATAGAGGACATCAACTCGGTATCAATATTGGCGGAGCTATAACCTATTATAGCTAGTAGACGTTGTGTACCCTGTATCCTGGCTTTTTGTAACCTAGCCCAGGCCTATGTATCTATAAAAATAAATCAGGTTTACTGTAATAATGTAGCTTATTTTGGAGTAACCTAGGGATAAGTTATGCTTTATATTGGCTGCATCCACTGAATTCAGAATTTTAAGAAACGTATTCTGACGTCGGTTCCTGCGTCCAGTTGCGTCCTGAAATTGGTTACCATGTATGGTGACACCTTGACTTCGGTTGCCATGTCCAGCTGCGTCCCGTAGCGTCCTGTGACGTCCAGCTGCATCCTGCAATTTGTTGCCATGTCTGGTAACACCTTGATGTTGGTTGCCATGTCCACTTACGTCCTGAATCGCGATTTGCGTTCGGGCGTCCTGTGCGTCAGACCCACAGGACGCACAGGACGCACGTGATAATTTTTGCTGATGGCATTGGTTCCGCCCACCCCTCCAGGGCAAGCTCTACTTCGCCCCTCCACCCCACGGTTTTTGCGATCCCGGCCCTTCTACAGTCTCTACAACCTGTCCTAGGAGGTGCCGGCTCCTCCATCCCCCCTCTCATTTCGTCGGACCTCCGCGAACTCAGTGATGGTGAATGTGTCCTCATCCCCATCCTGGTGGCGACCCTCAACGGGCTAGCCACTACCAACGAATGAATCGACCTCCTTTCTGCCAAAGTCCAAGTGCTGGCTGACCGTGTTTCTGCCACTTAGGCCCCTTCGCTTGCTTCCCTTGCTCCTATCAAGTCAGCACTACGTGACTTGTCACAAAGGCTTTCCCAACCACCGCCCCCATGTCAGCAAGCCCCGGTGCCACCAGCTCCGCCCCCTACCCGTAACGGAAAAGAAGTGCCTCTGTCGGCCCCATCCCCCCAGTCTAACACGGCACAACTTCCTGCCATTCCACACCCTCAACACGCCCCCTCTCGCGCACCCCTTTACCAGGTTGGTGCGATTGTAGATGGGTACGACCTCGACACCCCCCGCTATGACACCGTTACTGGTAAAAACTATGGTAACCCTGAGGCCTACGTGCTCAAATACCCCAACACGTGAGAGGCTCCGACCTTCCGTGATGGTAAATACCTCTCACTCTCTGAATGGACCCCTGGCAACATGGATCCGACCTACTTTCGCCCTCCTCGCTCGTTTGCCCTGGCTACCGCTGCTGGAGGCCGTAAGAAGACCAAGGGACCTAAGATGAAACCCCCTTCCACTGCGCAAGTCGCATCAGGCATGTTGGGTCCTCCTGTTAAAGAGGCCCCGATCCTGCCAGCAGCACATTGTCGTTTCTTCGCCCCTCGTTCCTCTCCTGCCCTCAACCCGGAAGCCGAAAGAGTCTCTGCGACCTTTCCCGATATCCCTGCATCAGTTCTCCGAGAAGCCAACTGCCCTCTACGTCTCTCTCTCTCTCCTCGGGTTAACGACAGAGGCTCTGTCAACCTCACAGTCCTCGACCCCCACACTCCCGCTACCGCCTACGCCCCATACTACCAAGCTCTCGCTAATCGCCTCAACCAAATCTCCCCGGTAGGCGACAATGCCTACCTCTCCTTCCGCCCTGCACCCAACGAGACCCAACTCGCCATCCACTCCCTCCCCCTCGCCTACCTCCCAGAAGACCAGGATGACCTCCTCTCCCTCCTCCAAGAGTCAGTCAGCAACGCTACGGGCCTTACCATCTTCTCCGCCCGCTACCTCAACCGCGACCTGGAGTCCAGGATGTCCAAGTCCGCTACCTCCGTCGTTGTCACTATCGCTCCCGAGGATATTAATACCATGGGAACCTCCATCCACCTCTTCTCCCGAAGACGCCGTATGGAGTGGGCCTTCTCCTCTAACCACTTCACCCAATGCCGAAACTGTTGGAAGTTCGGCCATCAGGCCCCTAGATGTAAGCTGGATCACCCGGTTTGTCCAATCTGCTCCCTCTTACACACACGTTCGGCGCATCGCTGCCAGAACCCCACCTGCCCTAAAGCAGGCAACATCAAGACGGTCCTCAACTGCTGCCCCACCTCAACTGCTTCCTGTCCCAACTGTAAGGAGCCGCACGCGGCCACCGATAGAGACTGCCCAGAAGGACCCGCCCCAATACCCAATGACCCCTCCGCCTCACAGCCGCTAAACCACGACAAGAAAGATGGTATGGATGTCGGCCCTGATGGTGCCGACAGTGGTGCTGGCCCCTCCACCCCAAGACAGACCCTTGCCCCTCCTTTCGCAACCCCTCGCGGCGCCCGTCCTCGCGTCCCCCCCGAGATACCCCAAACAGCCACTCGTTCTTCCTACAGGGCCAGCATCCCCCCCACCCGTGGGGACTATGACCCAGCCCGCACCGCAGAAAACCCCTCCGGCTTGTCCGTGTAGATCTCTTCTCCTACCCCTTGCTTTTCCAGGCCCTCTGGCAGGGACCCTGGCTTTTTGAACCTCTCCTTTGTCCAACATAAGAGCTTGCGTTGCGGGGATGTTTTTCTTTCCTTGTTTCAGAGTTTTTCTGCTTTGTCTTTCCTTCCTGTGGTTGTGGCCATACAAGATCCCCCAGTATCGCGTGCACGTTTACCTTCCTTTCCTGGTTACAAGTGTTTTTCCCCGCCCTCCTCCTTTGGCAAACCATGTGTAGCCTGCTACGCCCTGTTGTCTTTTCTTGAAGTTGTTTCTCTTCTGCCTGTATGGGCGAACCAGTCTGCCAACGTGACGGTGGTCGACTTGTTCTCCGATGCGGGATTTTGCTCCATCTCACAAACCCGCCTTAGGGTGTACAACGTGTACAACACTCAAGGCGCTTCTGCCTACACACGCATCGTCCCACCTGACCTTTGTTTTTCTGACTTAAGTTATCCTGTTTTTGTTATGGGAGACTTTAACCTCCACCATCCTCTTTCTCACCCGCTAAGGGTCATTTCTTCTACCGAGCTTGGAACGTCAGTTCCTTATTTTCAATTGGCCTCCTTATATGGTTTTTCTCATCTTAACACCCCTGGTGTTTTTACTTATTTTCCCTTTGCCGCTGTTGGCAGACCCTCTGTTCTTGATCTCTCCTTCGCCAATGGCATGGCAGCCCAGCTCTTTGAGGAGTTGGCTACCCCTCTCCCATCCACTGGCTCTGATCATGTTCCTATTTGTATTTCACTTTTCACTCCTTTATTACGCCCCCCTGCCCCCACACCAGCCTGGGCCAAGACCGACTGGCCTGCCCTAGGTGACGCACTTAAGTTGTTTGTTGTTTCTCCCCCTCCCCCCCTCCCGACTTCATCCTCTGCCGAGGCCTGATTTGACAGAAATGTCGACCGCCTCCGCACTACCCTGCTTCTTCACACCCCTCTCAACCGCATGTCAGCCCGGTCTAAACCCTGGTGGTCGCCTCTCCTTTCCTCTCTCAGAGTCTTCTTTCACGCCTCTACACACCGACCCCGCAAAGTCCCAGACGAGGCCTCTCGGGCTGAGACTCGCTTGGCCCGCAATGCCTACTTTTAGACCATTAAACAGGCTAAGCGAAAGTATTGGGACGACTTCCTCTCCTCTGCAACGCCAAAAACTGTATGGACAGCCAAACGTTTTGTGATAGGGCGCCCCCCTGATCACTTTCCATCCTTCCAGACACTGACACTCCATCTGATATCAACACCGCCCTCCTGTCCCACTTTTTCCCCCTCAGGGAATCCTCCTCCCCTCCTGCTATCCTGCAGCCCTTCAAGGATCTTGACGTCCTCACCAAAGAAGAAGTCTCCAAGGCTCTGGCCTCCAGCTCGAGTTCATCTGCCCCTGGCCCCGACCACATCCCATACTCCGTGTGGAAAAGAGTCCACAGCACCAACCCGAAAATCCTCACCTCCCTTCTACGCCCCCTCCTAATATATGGTTTTCACCCCTTGTCCCTCAAACAGGCTAATGGCATTGTTCTCGACAAACCCGGCAAGGCCTCCTACGATACTCTAGTCTCCTTCCGAATTATGGCTCTCCTCCAAACACTATCCAAGATCCTGGAGTGTGTGGTAGCTGTAAGGCTAGCCGCAGTTGCTCGGGCTCTTGGACTCGTCCACCCTAACTAATGCGGTTCGCTCTCTGGCATGGGCACTTTTGACGCCCTAGCCACTCTATCTCACGAGGTCCGGCTTGCATATAGTATGGGCCTCTGCTCGTCTACACTTTTCCTTGACATCAAAGGAGGTTTTGACAATGTCGACTCGGCTGCCCTATGTGGCAGGCTCCGAGAAAAAGGCGTTCAACCCTACCTTGTTTTGTGGGTCCAATCCTTCCTGCATGGCCGTTTCTGCCACCTTCTCTACCAAGGTTCTCCCAAGGTCCTCTCACCAGTCCAGGTCGGCACCCCTCAAGGCTCGCCAGTCTCCCCCCTTCTCTTTCTAATCTATGTTTCCTCTCTCCACTTCCCAATCCCCAATGGCATAATCCTCTCCTACGTCGACGACTTCGCCATAACCGTGGCCTCGCTCTCCTACCGACGCAACGTTCAGAAACTCCAGGCTGTCGCGTCCTCAATCACATCGAAGGGAAGGCGTATAGGCGTTGCCTTCTCCCTCCCCAAAACAGAACTCATGCACAGGAGGACACCTCAGCAAAGAGGACCCCTGTCTCCCCTCCCCATCTCAGTGGACTCCGTCCCCTACAAGCCTGCCCAAGTGCTCTGGTGGTTGGGCTACTGGCTGGAACCCGCAACTCCCGCCTTGGATCGCACCACCTCCTCCCACTTTACTAGACGCCTTGCGCTGGCTGAGGCGGCTCTCGCTACAATTGATCCCCTCTCCCGTCCAGGTAAAGGCCTTGCCCCACACCTATGCCACCAACTTGCCTCCTCTTTACTTCGCCCCATCCTTCTCTATGGCTGCGACTTGCTCTCCCCCAACTCCAAGATGCTTAACAAGATTAGAGCTTTCTGGTACCAGGTCCAGAGATGGGTCACGAACTGCTTTAGCTCTACAAACACCGCCATCCTCCCCTGCGAGGCCCCCCTATCGACCTTCTGATTAAGCACCTTCAACGTCTGGCGGCAGTTCGCCTCGTTTGCCTCCCACCTGAAATCAACCCAGCAACTACATGCCTTGACTTCTCCGTCCTAACCACATCCCCCTTCCGGGCTCCCGACTCACTCTGCCTCCCTGGTTCAGTCCATGGCCACCACTCATGGGTTGGCCCCAATTACACCCCCCTCCGCTAGTTTACTAAACTACCCTCTCCGCCTAACCGACATCACCTCCCTGTTGATGATGTCGCCCATCGTGTTCATTTCATTGTCGTCAACCGTGATGACCCCCTCCTACCAGCTAACTCTCTCCTCCTACCTCCCCTTCAGATCACCACACTTGGGTCCCCTGCCCTCTCCGCCTCGCTTAAGGCTCGGTGCCGCGAAGAGCTTCTCACCTCATGGTGCCTCCTCTCACCTCCCCCGCCATACTACCTCTTTAGCCCCACCCTACGCCCACACCCCTTTATGGGCCTGGGTGCTTCCTCTCCGGCCTGCTCCATCAGATGCGTGCCGGCAAGAGCTACTTAGCTCCCCAACCCAACTGGCATGACAATGACCCCTCCCCCCTCTGCCCTTGGTGTGAGGATGGAGATGAGACGTTTGAACACACCCTCCTACTCTGCACAGCCAAGTCTACCGCCCGACGTCGCCACCTCCAGGGGACTACAGATATTGGACCTGACTCCCTACTATGGACCTCGATCCCGGCGCTTGTTGGCCTGAGTCGCTACCTCACAGCTACCAGGACCGGCTTCCCCCCCAAAATGTATGTACACTATACCCCCTGCCTGCCCTCCCTATCCCCTTCTCCTTCCCCCTCTGCCTCGCCTCGGTCGTCGTTGGCTGGGTCGCCAAATGGTCTAAGCAGTGGATGGTCTCCTGTTTGATTTCTTTTACTTATTTGTGCGAGTTTAGTTTTGTTTCCGTTATGATGCTAGTTAGTTAGTAGTTTTTTTTATAAGTCCTGAGTAGGCAATGCGTCGGTTATTGGACACCATCGGAGGAACCGGTTTTGATTTTTTCTTTTGTTTGTTATTTGATTTGGGTTTTGTTTCTGCCATAGCTAGCGCTGCATGCACGTTCTTGTACCTTAACCAAACAATGAATACATGATATATAAAAAAAAAAAAAAAAAAAAAAACAATACAAAGAGGCCTCTTAAACCATGTGAAATAGTATGTGAATCAAATATACTAAAGCAATTTCTTCTAATATGTACTGTCAACTGGTCCTTTCGTACTTTTGTGTGTATGCCCTGCCAGCTAATTGGTTGAGAACCTATACTCCTAACCCTCTCTCAGTGTTGCATGGCAACCATTTCACCCCATTAAAAATTTCGCTTTTTCACTTTTTGAATAGCCCAGTTCTCTTGCCTTTTTCACTGACTTCAGTCTTCCATAGCAACCACTTTACCATATCAAAAATTTCACTAACCTATTCATTGCTTCCCTTACCATATATTAATATATGATTCTAAATGTCTAATCAATAATGATAAGTATTATAATAAATGATCGTTTATATGTATGAAGAAAAAAAAATATAGATCAACAATATAAAGCAAGAATGTGATATAAAAAATAAATAAAAGGAATTGATCAGACCAGAATGCATTCAACATTTTTATCAACTAAACTTTGACACCACTATTTACTTTAGTTTACTTCTATTGAATTTTTATACTTCATCTAACTTATAAAGTATCCATAGTGTTAAACAGATAAAAGATGAGATGGATTATGATACTGTTGATGTTACTTTTTATCTTTTTTATAAGTCTTACCAAGCGTGTTTATATATTACCCTTTAATGTATTTAGTGGTGTCTTATTATTGTGTAGTTTTTATATAAAGTGTATATGCTCATAATAAAAGAGTAAATGGTAAAGATGCTAATATTTGGAAAGAAAAAAAGGCATGTAGTCTATACTTGATATATGTTGCAAGAAATTATAATATATAAGAAATAAAGATATGTTGTAGTATATATGGTAAATAAAATATAATTTGCCAGTTGTATGATATCATTTTGTGAAACTAGTACCTCACTCCTTTTTTGAAAAGCTTCTAGAGGCCCTACAATTTCTTAGGGAGGCCCGTACATCCTTAGGGTGATTTTGAAGAATTATGTCCTATGACTATAATGTCATTAACAATAAAGTCCACTTGATAATACCATATACAATGCTGCAGTCCATCCAACTAGAAGCTGTTCAACTGGGATAAAAAAGAGCAACTCTGGGTACCTTTAGGAAATGAAATAAAGGAAATCCGTCACAGGCATATTGAGTTACTATGTTTCAAAGTTAAGTATCCTAAGAGTAACAAAATATTTTGTTGTTGCAATAATGCATAACTATTCTTACAGTACCCCAGAGGCTATAGGAGATAGATTTAACACTAATACCTATCTGAAGTCTGCCGTATGTTGGTTGGTTCTGGAATTAGGATCCCTCTAAAGGTGGTTCTCTAAGAGGCGAAGTGGACTAAGGGAAAGCTGTTTAGATTCAGAAGACCTAATAGGTAGTTGGCTCAAAAGTGTTGGTATACTATCTATTGAACTTATGTTATGTATATGTACCTAACAAATACACTGGCCACTATGTGAATTCAGAAGAGACTACTGAAATGAGAGTCAAGATAACTGAAGTTTCAAGCAAAAGTCTATTCGACTATATAAGTTAAAAACTAACCATTTGAGGATAAGAATGCATCTTCTAAAACATAGAGAATATTTTAGTTATGAGTATGAAAAGGGTGTAAAAGTATTGATAAATAAAAGTATTAATAGTCTAATATATAAGTATTAGAAGGACTAAATTCCAATAGCTTAGGAATACACTAGGTAGGGTAACTTTACCTGAGATCAGAAATTCTTGATTTCCAACACTCCTCTTCTGCCCTCTTCAAGTTACAGGGCCTACGTATCATCATAAACCAACCTTAGTTGCATCCTGTAACTATAGTACTACAGAGTTAAAAGTGTTATAATAATACCATATATGTCACTGCTGTCTAACTGACTTCAAGCTCTTCATAGAGTTTATAAGAGGAGACCTCTGGCAAGATATGGGAAGTAGAACAAAGTCAATCTGTCAACTACTCAGAAGGTTACTAGGCTTCAAAGAAATGATATCTGTGGTCTAGGCTATAAGTAATAGGACTTTTTCACACAATATTACGCTATTGAATATTAGGAGGTTTAGGACAAAATACCAACATATTCACATTCACCCCTCAATAATCAGAAGAGTCTAAAACTCCTAGGAGGCACTACCGACAGAACCAACTTGAATAGGTTCCATAGATTGTTGCCAGTATGTTCAGAGTATTGTTATGGTTGCGGAAATTATTACCAATACTGATCAACAATCAACCCTATCAGATAGGACAACCAGGAGTTCCCGACCATGTAATTATGAGTATATTTAATAGTAGAGCTTCCCTCCTACAAGGAGAAGGCTACCTGAACATATTCTATAGATTAGTTGTTAAGTTATCACAACTATAAGTCTTTGACACTGGCACGAATGTAAATGCAACTCTGTAATAACATTGATTTTCTCTATAACAGAACAGACTATTGAAGCCAACATAGTTTGACTTGAGAACATAGCTACAGGTCTAAAGACTTTAAGAATCAGATAATTACTACTGGGTATAAATAAGGCCTCCAGAAAAGAATTAGTAATTAGCAAAGAGGTTATAATAGTTTTCAGGGTCTCCCAGTGTTCACACCTTTAAGGAATACCTGACATTGTAAGTATTATTTCAAAAGGTACATATTTTGTATGTTAGTAGATGTAGTCCACACACACTCAGATATGAAATATAAATATTGAAGTACCTCCTGAGCTTTAGACATTATCAAGCAATGGAGAAGAGACCTTAATAATATAATATTGTTCTTACAATTCTATACTACTTTCTAGCACTCTTAGTAGTTATAAACAAAACAAGTTGCTTCCGAGCCTTCCTAGACAAATCTCTGTTTATAAAAGAAATCTCAATTGGCCTAGACAACTTTAAATCTATATGGGCTGTCTCTGCCTAGCAATAAGGTGATCAATGGATAAGTAACTTTAGATAACAGAAAATATGGTAAACATTGTTGAAATATGTCATACAAGTCATATAATTTCCGAGCATATTGGATAATATTTAAGTTGTGAGTATGGTAAGCAGCTATTTTCAACAATCAAACATAAAACAAACTCAGTATTAAAAGCAATACTACAATCAAATATAGAATAAACTAAACCAACTATATACCCATACCAGTTACAACTTACCTTTATAGAACTTTACTTTTATTATTCTATTAATGCAGTACAAGCAAGATATACAGCATATTCAAGGTTTCAGAGGAATGTACTTCATATTCTAATGAAGATGTTACTGGAAGTAATTCTCTATATAGGGATTAATAATACTGTAAGGGAGCAGCTCGAGGCTGTTTTATAAAGTGCAAGTGTATGGAAAAACTGGTGACTTACATTTTTACAAGCAAAATCTCCTCCTATTATATTAATACTCTATTTTACAATCTATTACAAGTGTTCTCTCTGTACAAATAGTCCATTCATATATCATTTTTACCAGCAATCTTCGCGGTCGCAAGGTGGCCTCTGCTAGTATTGAAGTACTATAGTAATAAGTATTAGTAGAAGCTAGAGACAGAATTGAAAATGGCTTTAAAAAGTCTATATAGGCTACTGTGGTAGCTTATTTGAATGAGTTGAATAAGGATACTATTTTCAACAAGTCACTTGAATTTTTCCATACTTTTTGTTCTTTATTATCAGTTTCAGAATCAGAGTCTGAGCTACTCTGATTCCAATGGTGTTTTGGTCCATCACTTGTATATAGTAGAATAATAGAGTAAATCTTGTACTAATTATCAACTGAGTCTTGAATTGATTACTTATTATATACAAATCGCTTCTAAAACAGTTCTTTTAGAATGACATAATAGATGGCTCTTATTTTTAGTCCTTATGCTATAATCTATATCCTCATATTTATACTATAAAAATATATAGTAAAAATAAAAATATATTGTAATATTTTTGGATGCACTGAACATACCCCTCTATAAAAACTTTTAGTTGCCAAAATATATGCTATAAAAGTGACTTTTCTACTATAAAAATAGTGTACTGAACAGGGCCTAAGTATCAAATGAGCCAAGTATCAAAGTAATACTTAAAACAAAACATAAAACAATATCCTTAACCAACTACCTATACTGGTTATATCTACTACAACTACTATCTTATGAGCTGCTACGTTGTCGTTTCCAATACTTGCATTCTGAAGAAAAGGAAAAAGGTCGTCCTTGAAGTAGCATTTTCAAAGCTTATAAATGCAGTATTCGCCGTCCTTAATAGTTACTGGAATAAAGCTGATAAGTGAAGTGCTTTATCTCTTGTACCTTTGCCTGATTCCTGATACAAAGCAGTGACTTTAAAGAGATTAGGTTAGAGAGAGCACTAAAATAAATAACTTAATCCGAGCCTTTTACCACATTTAAGATACAAAATATTATGCACTTCAAGAACCATCTAGACCAACTACTCCAGATTACAATTCTGAGAGCCAAATTGATAACCCGTTATCTGAACTATTAAAAATGACAGAAGTTTCCCCTGCCACCTCCAAAGTCAATATAACCTCCTTTTCTGCAACTTAGTTTGATTTAGAGGCTGTTTGTCACAGCCATGTGAAGATTAAAAAGTTAATATTATGCTATGATGAAAGGTTAACAGTTATTGATTTCTAAATTTATCTTATATGACTTGGAAATATCTGGCAGTTCTGACCAGTGGTGTTCCCCCTGGATACCTCTTTTTATAGTAAGGCTGCTTATTATACTTTACTAAACTCCATCTTTATTTTTATTCCTATAATACTAAATATAGTTACTTAACTAGAAAGTGGGGGTAATATCATCATAAAAAAAACCAAAATTGGATAGGACCTCCAGCAGGACCAACTTTACTATTGAAAAGTTGGCTAGGGTTGTAAGAGGTTAAGCATTGGAAAATCAAGTTAGATACTAAGAAAAAACTTCAAGTGGAAGAGATTGATCAAATATTCCATGAAAGTACAACACCTGTTTGATTTTCCTTTATATTCTTTAACTGGAGAGCAGTATTATGTCTTTATGAGTTTTTTTTGCTGTTTTCAGTCTAATTTGCAGCTTTGAATACTATATTCTCTTCTCATATCAGTTGCAGAGCACAATACTTAATAAATATTGTTAAATGAGAGTTATTTTATGTACCTACGAACAAAGTCTAGCTCAAGTAAGCTCAAACTCACTTATGCTGAGCCTAATTTACCAGGCTCAAGCTTTACAGTAAACCTTGAGCAACTCAAGCTCATTCTCTCACATTCTAAGCTGGCTCAACTCCCTCATCTAGCTTGACTCAAGCTGACTTGTAATAAGCACTACTTAAAATCCATCATTCTAGAGGGAGCCTCTGTTACTGTATGAGTACTTTCATATCAGATACATACTTAGGTTGTAATGGCTATTTAATAATGACTTTGTATTCATATATTGTCCAATTTACGCAAAACTGTCTCTTGCAATATATATGTATTTCTTAACAAAATACGAATTCTGAGAAGTGATAATTGATTTTGTGATCAGATATTGGAAAGAATAAATTAAAATCTATTAATACTAAAATTTCCATCTAGAAACTTAATAGATTCTGAATATGTAGAAATACTATTACTTTTGTTGAGCCTTAGAATAGTTATCCAGTTAAACACTTATCAAATTAAACTACTACTGGTCTATTCCTGCAGATAGCTGATCTATCTGTTAATGACTTCAATTTCTTAAATCTCTCTTCCATCTTTGACTCAAAACTTAGGTATCTCTCATCTATCTTCCTGTTATGGTTTCTAAAAATAGATCCTATATAGAGCTCTATCCATTCAACCTTTTGAGTGGCATAGGTATGGTATTGTAAAAGTATACACTAAGAGTATTAGCGACCAGAGGGACAAAGACAATAGAGCTGAAATCATACTCCTTCAATAATAACTAGTATTGCTGCAGTGCCAATACGTGCTATCCACTTAGGATATAGGCCAGAATACTCAGCAGATTCATTGTAATACTTCCAGGAGTGGTGTTTGTTTGAAATATCTTCAAGTTGAGTAGCCTGAGCCTTCATACTAGTAATGTCCTAGTCATTGTTAGATTTATCCCAAGTAGATGATGATTCTGAGTTCCTACCAATTCAATTTTGTGAATTCTTTCCCAGATAGTATTTTGTATAGGCAATTTACTAGATCCTTTAATGCTACCATTAGATGCTAAATTCTCCTTCAAACTTGAATAAATTTTCTCCTAAATATCATGATTATGTTAGAATTATTACCAAACTAGTAGAAATTATATAAACATACCTGAGAATAAGTACGGATAGTATGATGAATTCTAGTACCAAATGAATAACCTGCAAACCGAGTGGGTTGAAGAGCAAAAGGTCTTATTGACATACTGGTTACTATTACCGACTGAGTATTGAGTCGGTTGTGATTGGTAGTTGGATTGTTACAAAGAAATACTCTTGTAGCAGAGGTGTATGATTCAATGCTAGTTAGGCTATATATGTACTTTATGTATCCATTCTATGATAACTTCTTTTAGAATTCACATGTGCTTGGCAGATACAAGTTTTAACCTCATCTGCTCAAACTTGCCCTAGCATGAAGGACAATTTAAATAACCATAAAGTTAAGTTTGCTGGCATAGGGCAGTTATCTCTTTAGATGATGTTGCAAAATCAGTGTTCTTGAAATCTGTACTTTCACTCACCATCCCAATCACCAGCAGGAACATGATCTACGATAGATAAATCTAGTAGTCATAAAGAGTAATCTGTCCAATACTACCAGTCCCATAGTTGCACATACTAATGAGATCACTATCTCTGTAATGATAGCCTAGTTCAATATTATGTTTTCATCATGATTCTGAGAAGTAACCATTTCCAACACTCTCACTCTTCACGGAATCCATCAATCAATCAATGCTATGCAAAGAAAGTAGTAAAAACAGAAACAGGAAGAAGAATTAGAAAATGAAAGTCAATACCAGTATTCTCTATTCGTGCTGATTTTGTAACCTCATTAACAATCTTCCTTGGATCTTTAAAGAGGCAGCTTAAGGGTAGGAAAGAAGTATTACATATAAATAAAATATCTCCATCAAGAAAAAAAAACCCTGTGTCTGATGCATCAGCTGTAGGTCCTGACGCCAATTGACAGTTGCCGGCGTCCCATGCGTCCTGGGTGTCCTGAGTGTCCGGTAGTGTCCAGCCCACCTGGAGTACATCCTGAGCGAGGATGTAATAATATTCAACTCCCAATTTGGCTAAGTTAACCTCGATCCTTACTGATGTCCTGACACAAGATGGCAGAGAGTTTGAATCATGATACAAAGCCACCTACCAGCCATCAGTATATCTACCGGATACTATGACCAAATCTAAAAATATCTACAAAAATAGTAAATAAGACGTACCAAATTCTATTTTAGTCTCTTGAAGGATCTGGGAGCCAAAATGGCCCACTGGTAGAATGTAAAAGTGAGTGATAGTTGTGATTGTAGGAGTACAGGCACATTGGCATAGTAAGTTGGGTGTTTGGTTAAGATTTTCTAAGACTGTGACGCGTTGAGTAACACTTAAACAACTACACAACATCACTGTCAGTACATCAACAATCGGTCTGTCCACCACCATTGCTCCTCAGTCCCTATACAATCAAAGCTAATAATTTAGGCCATCATTCTCTTCGATTTCAGCTTTCCATTGCACCAAAAAACATCTGCCTACTGTGAGTTTACAGGAATTTACAGCATATTTTGAGTCTTGGCAAAGTGCTGACTTTGACACCAGATTCCACAGCCACCCTTCATGTGCAGTACTTCATACTTTGCAGCAATGTTCTCCCCAACACCAGCTTTCCAACGGTATAAAGGATGCCTACTCGGCGTCAATATTGATTGAGTTACAGCCTATTATGGAGGTAGTATTTACCGTGGCAGAGTGCTGATTTGACGCCAGATTCCTCAGTCATCCTTAGGGCGCAGTACTTCATACTTTACACCAATATTCTACTCGATGCCAGCTTTCCAACGGTACAAAGGCCGGCTACTCAGCATCAATATAGATTGAGATACAGCCTATTTTGTATGGTGGTGAAGTGCTGACTTTGACGCCAGATTCCACGGCTATCCTTCATGCGCAGTACTTCATACTTTGCAGCAATGTTTTCCTCAATGCCAGCCTTCTAATGGTATACTGGACGTCTACTCAGCACTAATATTGGTGGAGTTATAATCAAGTTTAGCTATTAGACTCTGTAATACTCGGGTATCCTCGCTTACTTTTTGTAACCTAGCCTGAGCCCTGGCCTGAGTATCTATAAACATAAATCTTGTTTACTGTAAAAATATAGTTTATTTTAGAATAACCTAGGCATAAGTTATACTTTGTATTAACCGTATCGGCTAAATTCTGAATTTTAAGAGACCTATTCTGACATCTGTTCCGGCATCCAGTTACGTCTAGAGTTTTAGGTGTGTGTTCTGTTGCGTCCCGAGTTTGGCAAGTATGTCTCCTTGCGTCCTGAGTTTCACAGGTATGGTCTGTTACGTCCTGACATTGGTGGCTACGTCCCTCTACATCCTAGTTAACGATTTGCATTTTGGACCTCCTGTGTGTCAGACGCACATGACGCTCAGGACGCAACCCAGAATTTTTGCTGATGTCATAACTAAAAATACCAAATAAACCACTAGTAGTAATCCGATATCCTCTAACTTGCTGATAAGAGAAACTAGTCTTATTACCACATCAAATAAAACACAAGAATATAGCATCTAAATGTTTCCAATGTATGAATCAGGAGAGAGGCTTAGTCAGGATGTTAGCAGTTATCAGATTGGTAGTGTAGTGCACAATTACAATTTCCTTATTTTGTAATACTTTAAGCGTAAAGTGATGCCTAACATCCATGTACTTTGTAAACTCATGAAATCGTAGTTGCTTGTTGAGGTCAATGGCACTTTTGTTGTAGATTTTGATAGTTATAGGTAAGTGTAATTGGATCCCACTCAGTTCACTGTAAAGACCTCAAAGCCATAGTACTTCTTGTGTAGCCTCAGAGTAAGCAATATACTCTGATTCTGTCATTGATAAAGCAACTACAGACTACTTTTTTGACTGCCATGAAACAGCTCCTCTGGCAAGTAGGAATACAAAACTACTCATAGATTTGTGATCTTGACAATCACCAGCAAAATTGGCATCAGTAAAAACACATAAGAGGTGACTCAGACTCAATACCTTGACCTCTTACATACCTTATGCCCACATGCTGTGTAGCTCACAAGTACTATAAGGTTTGCTTTGCAGTTTTGAGGAACCATTGAGTAGCCTGCTGTAACATGTTTACTAAGTGCTAATTACATTCCGATAGGTGTACGATAGTTGACAGGTGTCCCGCTTCTCTGGAGAGGAGGTGAGAGCTGTATGAACTAAAGGAGGCTTCGGTGGTATACTGGAGAAACTAAAGAGTAACTGGTCAACCAAGTATATTGAAATACTGTCTGTCGAAGTCTGTCCTTTCCACTGTGGAATAGGACAGTCTTTAAATACACAAATCTGTTCATGTCTAGCATGAACAAAACAAAATAAAGGTATCCAGCGATACACTTTGGTAAAACATCATAAGTATCAAATCGATACTTGAAACAAAACATAAAACAAACTGAGTATCAATCCAATACTTCAAACAAATCAAGCATCAAAGCAATACTTAAAACAAAACACAAAGCAAGCTAAGTATCAAAACAATACTTCAAACAAATCAAGTATTAAAGCAATACTTAAAACAAAACATAAAACAAAATCCATAACCGAGTACCTGTACCAGTTACACCTGCAAGTTGTATTTACTGAGATAGGCAATTGTGAACACAAAATCAGGTTGTGTAGTAAGTGCTAGATACATAAGACTTCCAACTAAAAACTGATAGGTTTTCTGATCGGTAGGTAAGAGCAGATCCTCAGCACCCCGAACAAGAGTACTAGATTCTAAGGAAGTTTGAACTGAGTTACTGGGCTCTATCTGAAACCTTCTCAAGATCTTACAAACGAAATCAAATTAGTTTAGGGTAATTGAACCAAGGGTTTGTACAGTCTTTATACTTAAAAAGCGGATAGCTCTTCCAAGATCTGTTATGTTATACTTCTTGTGAAGTAATATTTTGACTTTACTTATTTCTGTAGGTGATTTCGGAACAAGCAAGATGTCATCAACGTAGAGAAGTAGGAAGACACCAAAGCCAGAAGTGTGGAAATTTTAATCATAGGCAGAGTGCAGGAAGCCAATAGACTTCAGGATAATAACTGTCAATTTTAGTATACCAAAGTCGAGGAGCTTGTTTTAAACCTTAGAGTGCCTTAAGCAATCTACAAACTATAAGACTCTTTTTGGCTTCAATGTCTTTTATCACTTCTTGAACTAGCCACTCTATTCCTTCCAGGAGCTCCATGTATTTAAGCTCATCAATGCAAGAATTTAGAAATGCTTCAACAATATCCATATAGTCATTATAGTAACCATTCGTTGCAGCAAGTGTGGCTAATATCCTTAGACTTGTCAATCTATTCACCAGAGCAAAGGTATCTCCATAACCAGTATGCTCATATCCGTTTATTACCAGCCTAGGTTTTACTTTCGGTGTACCAACTGAGACTGTTTTTTTACTCTACAGACCCTTTGTATCCAATCATGAACTTTCCAGCTGCCATAATGGCATTTGATGTTTTTTTATATTACTGTGTAGTATGACTACACAGACTTTCAAACTCATTACATATAGCTTTATGCCAGTGTGAATATCTAATAGCTTCATCGTAGGTAAGTAGATCATCACCCACTTTCATAAAAGGTGTGGTACTTGAAAGTGCAGTGGTAGTTTGAGTTTTCAATCTTCTGAAGCGCCGTGGCTCTGGGGTCTTTACTGTTGGTAATTTCTTGCACCTTTTGAGCCTTCTGTTGTGAAGGCAATAATTGGGCTTTTATGTTTGTGATAACATTTTTTGTAGTTACCAACTGTACCTTTTGGTTCATATTTTGCTTCTCAATAGGATTTTCAATCATAGAGGTTTCTTCAATTCCTGAGGTCATATTTAGATCCTCATCTTTTTTCTCTTCCATAACATCTGCTTTATCTAGCTTAATAATTTCAGGCTTTTCAGGAAGAAGAGAACCGAATATGTCCTCTGCTTCTACTAGCATGCTGGCTAGCTTAGACCTATCAAAAATAAGTTCTGATGTACAAATGGTAGTCCTCAAGTAGGAGTCCTACAGTTTCCATATTGTTATTATAGCAGTATAACCTAACATGATACAGTACTTAGATCATTCTCCACACTTGGTATCAGACTACTGTGTCTTGGAAACTCACTTATAGGTGACATAACCAAATCAGCGAAGATAGAATAAAGTGGATCCAGCTCTGCACAATATCTCGTGTGGAGACTTATTACCAATCGTATGTGAGGGAGACAGAGAATGTAAGTATACAGCTGTATCACCTGTTTCAGTCTAAAGAGTGGTGGGAAGATGAGCATTGAGAAGTATAGCTCTTGCTTTTGAGAGGATCATCTGTATCATTTGTTCACTTATACCATTCTTATGCTGTGAGTATGGCGGAGTAGGCTAAAATTGAATTCCTGAAGCATTCAAAATTCCAAGAAAAAAGGAACAGTCATATTCTCCTTTCCTATTGTCACACCTGAATCTTGATATATCCCATTGAGAAAAGATCTTATTTAATCTTTGTCAGAACTCTTAGAAGTGACCAGTAACCTCATTTACCTCCTTCATATCAAGAAAGTATACTCAGCAGAAATTAGTATAATTGCCAATATGGAGAATAAAGTATTGCACACGGGAGAACGTTAGAGATTTGAACGCACCGCAAATATTAGAATGAATTATCTCAAACAGACTCAGAGCTGGTGGGATGACGTTTTTAATAACACCGCAGCAGTGCTTACCTTTAACACATATCTCACATACTAAGTCCGTAGTAGTAGCTTTATCACCTAAGACATGCCTGAAGACTGCAAAATACAAGTACCCAAGTCGTTGGTACCAGAGAATTGCTTGATTTTCCTGTACTCCATATGTGACAATAACCAAAATATCTCGATTTGAGTATTGTGATATCAAAACAGTAGGAGAATCTGATACACTTGGTACATATACCATCTTGACGTCTCAATGGACTTAGAAACAAACATCTGGGTATGATAGACTTGTAGATTAGCTTGCCATAAAGCCTCTAATGGCCTGGATATAGGCGAGCAACTGGAATCTCTTTGGAACTAATCTTGTAACAAGATATAGAGCAAGTATCTTCATGGAGGGCAATGGCACTTTAAATTGACAAGTAGCGAATCAATAGTAGAGAAGAGCTTCATCTCAGGTGCATACAGTTCCTCAATATTGATATAGTGAGTCTTGGATAGAAGAAGCAGGATGGTACCTTTTGCTTTAGTGAGTACTTTATACACATTGCCAAGAGTAATTGAAATTGTTTTTGAAAGAGTTTTAAGGCAATGAAAGGCATATTGGTTGGGACAGATATTCTCACTGACAACAGAATCAACATCCCAGTACTTCACCAGGCTACAGTTAGGAGTACCCAATTCCGATAGCCTAGGAACACCATAGGTAGGGTAACTTTACCCGATTGTGGAAATCTCAGTCTCCAACACCCTCCTGCGGACCTGTTACAGCGCCCGCGCGTCATCATACACATTAACCTTAGATGTGTCTTGTGACTATATGGTCACAGAATTGAAGGTGTCAGAATAATACTGTATATATCGCTGCCGTCAGTCCGACAGAAAACTGTACGTGGGATAAATAAGAGGAGTCCCCTGTCAAGACCTGAGAAGTGAAACTAAGTCAATCCGTTAACTACTCAGGGAGTTACTAAGCTTCAAGGATATGACATCTGAGATATAGGCCATAAGTAAAGGGACGTTTTTGCACAAGGATATGATTTGAATGTAAGGAGGTTGAGGGTTAAAAAAACCAACTCATTCACATCCACCCTCTGATAATTAGAAAGAGTCTAGAACTCTTGGAACACACTACCAGAGAAGCCAACGAGCTCCTGGGAGTGTCACAACTATGATATGAGGTATAACGCAGTTGCGAGAATTATGACCAACGCGACACGAAGGTTTACGCCCTCTACATAGAACAACCAGGTGTAGCCGACCGAGGAATTAGGAGTATGTTCCATAGAATGGCTGCTCCTCTACGAAGAGAAATTCATCAGAATAAATGCCATCAGTAAGTTGTTGAGTTATCAGAACTAGAAGTCTTTGACTATTGCATATATGCAGAGATGACTCCGTATTGAGAGTGATCTTCTCGACAACGGAAAGAACTATTGGAGCCAACCTAGTTTGGCTTTAGAACTGGGCTACAGGTCTAAAGACTACAAGGATCAGATAATTACTACTGGAGATAAGTACATCTCTGTTAGGCATAAAGAAAATGCACAGACCTCTCGGTAGGGTAGCTGCGCACAGACCCTCATTTATCGAGAGCCTAACACCCCCCTCCGGCCCCGTTCTGAGGCCTGCACATCCTTAGCGAGATTTCGAAGAGTTGCGTCCCATGACTAAAATGTCATTCCAATGAAGCCCACTTCATAACACCATATACGTCACTGCCGTCCGTCCTACCAGAAGCTGTTCGCAGGATATATAAGAGGGCACCTCTGGGTACCTCTGAGACCAACGACCGTCTCCGCTACACCTCTGGTGATTGAAATCTCAACACCAAGGAATTATCACCACTTTTTCGCGTCTGGTCCTCCCCCTATGGGGGGGACTAGGCCATCATCTTTTATCTTTTTGCAACGGCAAAACTTCTCTCCTGCTTTCTCTCTTGAGGCCTACCCTCATGAGACCCCTCCTCACTCCCTCCTGGCGTCCTCGTCGCTGGGTCTCTCTCCTTCCCCGCTTTTGCTTTAGCCTCGCTTAGCATTAGCACGGTCGGGTTCCTCCATTTTCCCTACAACAGACGGCTGGGAATACGGTTTGCGGTACGCGATTCCTACGGATTCCTTCTCCTTCTTCTGCTCGGTTCGGGTCAGTCCCTCTGCTAGGTCCGGGTCTTGTCCCGCTGGTGGGTACGGGTTAGTCCCACGGTCGGGGGTTGGTGGTTGGTTTTCTCAACAGGCTACGGTCGATTTCGCCTCTCTCCTCCTCTCTGCCCTTTACGGTGGTTTTATCTACTGTGGGCACCGGAGATTAATGGAGACCGCCTAGTTAAGACACGAACACGTTTCCGATAGTTGTTTCGGCATCTGGGTCTACTCCTCCCTCTTCCTCCCTCGGCTCGTTCAGCTGGTATCCTACTACCATCCTTTCGGCTAGCACCCTACTGCTCTCCCAGCTGGCACCTTACTGCCCCCCGGCTAGCACCCTACTGCTCCCCTAGCTGGCACCTTACTGCCACCTCTCTCTGGGGGGCCCCAGCCCTGGCTCCTCTCCCTCCGATTGGTATTGCACTGTCTCCGGTCGGTCGGGATCTCTCCTCGTCAAGCTTTCCCCCTTGGTGGGGGACGCGCCATAAATCGCTGCACCTGGTCCTCTTGGGCCCGATCGAGGGTTAGCTTTTAAGCGGCCGGCCGTGCTATGGGCGTGGTTTGGTGGGTATGAGTTTGGTTTTCTTTGTGGTGAGATTTCCGGGGGGATTTTTCCTTGGGCTTCCTGCTTTTCCTGTTTTGGGTTTCTCTTGGGGCTTGGTTCGTCCGGGTTGTAGGGGGGGCTTGATTCGGGGCGAGATGTGCGGTTGGCTCCATACCAGAGGGGCTTGGGGTTCTTGGTTTTTGCCTCAGACGGAGGAGGGACGCGCGTGTTTACGGTTTTGTTTTTGCCATAGCTAGCGCTGCATGCAAGTTCTTGTACCTTAACAACAAATATATGATATAAAAAAAAAAAAAAAAAAAAAAAAAAAAAAATGGGTACCTCTGAGACATGCTCCGCGCCCCCTATTTTTCTGCCACATAGTTTTGCAACACCACGCTCAACTATCGTGAGCCCCTCCTCTCTCGGCCCCCCTTTAGGGTCCCTCTCCTGCCCTCTGCCCCCTTGATGGCTTCTGCCTAGGGGCACGGTATCCTCTCTATCCTCTCCCGCCTTTGCTTCGCTTGTCTCCTGTTCGCTTGGTGGGGGAGTTATCTGGGTTCGCCCAATAGTCCCGTCTCGCTTTTGGGGCCTCGCTTAGCTTTGGCACGGTTGGCTTCCTCTCTTCATTTCCGGTCGGCGCTGGTGGTGGTGGACGCCGGTCTCCCCACTTTGCACGATCCCTGAGGGGGAACGCCTCGGCTAGTAACCTCGGGGTCTGTCTCCTGGTGAGACCTGGCCATACCCTCCTAGTTGTCTCGGTTCAAGTTGCGGCCACCTTCCTACCCTCGCCCTTCCGCCTCCCTACCGCCAGTGGGATCCCCTCCACTAAGTGACGCTATCTCTCGGAGAACAAGGGACTACATGAGAGATGCGGTAATACGGCATCGGTTCGGTTTTTACGGTTGGGTTTGTTTCTGGGGCCTTTGGCCCTCCCTCCTTTCTACGTCGGGGCATTGGCTCGCATCCTACTGCCCGCCCTCCTTGTCTCGCACCCTACTGCTCCTGGCTGGCACCCTACTGCTTCCGTCGTGAGCTGGCACCTTACTGCCACTTATGCTTTACGGGACGTGGGTGATGTTTTGGCCTCTTCGTCCCGGCCATCTCTCTGGGGGCCCTAGCCCTGGCCCCTTCCTCCGGTCAGTATTGCACTGCCTCGGGCCGGTCAGATCTCTCCTTCTACGAACCTTTTCCCAACGGACTGGGGTCGCGCCACAGATCGGTGCCACTGCCTTGTTTACGGGGCCGATTAGGGTTAGCCTCCGGGCGGCCGGGTTTGCCTTGGGTCTACCCGGTGGGTTGGATTTGGACTTTCTTTTGTGCCTTCGGGCTGAGATTTCCGAGGGGATTTTTTCTTGGGCTTCCTGCTTTTCCTGTTTTGGGTTCCTTTTGGGGCTCAGTTCGTCTGGGTTGTAGGGGGGGCTTGATTTGGGACGAGATGTGCGGTTGGCTCCATACCAGAGGGGCTTGGGGTTCTTGGTTGTTTGTTGTCCCTCCGCCTCCCGCCCTCCCGACCTTGTCCTCTGCCACAGCCTGGTTCGACAGCAACGTCAACCGCCTCCGCACTACCCTCCTCCTACACACACCCCTCAACCGTAGGTCGACCCATTCCAAACCTTCGTGGTCGCCCCTTCTCTCCTCCATCAGAATCTCGTTTCACGCCGCTACTCGTTGTTCCCGCAGGACCCCTTGTGTGGACTCCCTGGCTGAAGCCCGGAGGTCCCGCAACGCCTACTTCAAGGCCATCATACTGGCCAAGCGAAGGCACTAGGATGATTTCCTCTCCTCTGCAACTCCTAAGACTGTATGGACAGCCAAACGCTTCGTGATAGGTCCCCCCCCGGACCGGTTCCCGTCTTTCCCGGAAGCCGACATCCCGCTTACTGTCAACACCGCCCTCCTGACCCACTTTTTTCCTCCTCGGGAGTCCTCCCCCCCCCCTACTATCCTGCGCCCGTTCCGAGATCTCGACGTCCTCACAAAAGAGGAGATCTCTAGGGCCAAGGCATCCAGCTCAAGCTCGTCCGCCCCCGGCCCCGACCATATCCCATACTCAGTCTGGAAGAGAGTCCACAGCACCAACCCAAAGATTCTCACGTCCCTCCTGGGCCCCCTCCTACTCTACGGTTTTCACCCGTCCTCCCTTAAACAAGACAATGGTATCGTCCTCGACAAGCCTGACAAGGCCTCCTATGACACCCCAGCCTCCTTCCGCATCATCGTCCTCCTCCAAACCCTATCCAAGATCCTGGAGCCTGTGGTAGCTGTAAGGCTAGCCGCAGTTGCTCGGGCCCTTGGCCTAGTCTACCCCAACCAATGTGGCTCACTATCGGGCATGGGTACTTTTGACGCCCTTGCCACTCTCTAACATGAGGTCCGTCTTTCGCACTGCATGGGCCTCTGCTCCTCCACACTCTTCCTTGACATCAAAGGAGGTTTTGACAATGTCAACTCCGCTGCCATGTGTGGTAAACTTCGAGAAAGGGGCATTCAACCCTACCTTGTCTCGTGGGTGCAATCCTTCCTGCACGGCAGACATTGCCGCCTCCTATACCAAGGTTCCTCTAGAGTCCTTTCGCCGGTCCAGGCCGGCACCCCCCAAGGCTCACCGGTCTCCCCCCTTCTTTTCCTGATCTACCTTTCCTCCCTCCACATTCCAGTCCCCAACGGCATAATCCTCTCTTATCTTGGCGACTTCGCTATAACTGTCTCCTCGCCCTCCTACAGGCGTAACGTCCAGAAGCTGCAGGCAGTCGCGGCCTCTCTCACGTCGAAGGGAAGGCGCATAGGCGTTGCTTTCTCCCTTCCCAAAACAGAACTGATGCACTGGAGGACGCCCCAACAGAGAGGGCCCCCATGCCTCCTCCCCGTCTCAGTGGACTCCGTCCCCTACAAACCGGCCCAAGTACTACGGTGGTTAGGCTACTGGCTGGAACCCGCGACTCCTTCGTTGGATCGAGCCACCACACCTCATTTCACCAGGCGCCTCACCCTGGCTGAAGCTGCCCTCGCTACAATAGAACGCCTGTCCCAACCGGGCAAGGGTCTCGCACCACACCTGTGTCATCGCCCCGCCTCCTCCTTGGTCCGCCCCATCCTTCTCTATGGCAGCGACCTTCTCTCCCCCAACTCCAGGATGCTCGACAAGATGAGGGCGTTCTGGCACCGGGTACAGAGGTGGGGTACCAACAGCTTCGCCTCCACCAACATGGCCATTCTTCCCTGTGAAGCATCACTCCCGCCCATTGACCTACGGATCAAGCATCTTCAACGCCTAGCGGCGGTCCGCCTAGTCTGCCTGCCGCCCGAAATCAACCCAGCAACTGCCCGCTTGGACCACTCGGTCCCGACTACGTCCCCCTTTAGGGCTCCCGACTCCCTCCGCCTCCCTGGGTCTGTCAGAGGCCG
Organism: Tuber indicum; assembly: GCA_006112555.1. Taxonomy (NCBI): domain Eukaryota; kingdom Fungi; phylum Ascomycota; class Pezizomycetes; order Pezizales; family Tuberaceae; genus Tuber; species Tuber indicum. The sequence continues at coordinate 218,974 of VBSK01000013.1, forward strand.
GCACCTATGGGCTGGCCCCAACTACCGCCCCCTCAGATGGTTCACCAAACCACCCTCCCCGCCCAACCGGCGTCACCTCCCAGTCGATGCAGTCGCCCACCGCATTCACTCCATCATCGGCAACCGCAGCGACCCCCTCCCTCCGGTGAACCCCCTCCTCTTGCCTCCACTGCTGGTAGCCTTGCTGGGGGCTCCCGCCCTCTACGCTTCTCTCAAGGCCCGGTGCCGTGAGGAACTCGTCACCTCGTGGCGCCTCCTCTCGCCTCCCCCGCCTTACTACCTCTTTGGCCCCACCCTGCGCCCGCACCCTTTCATGGGCCTGGGGTGTTTCCTCTCAGGCCGGCTCCACCAGATGCATGCTGGCAAAAGCTACCTAGCCACCCATCCCTCATGGCACGACGCCGACCCCTCTCCCCTCTGCTTCTGGTGTGAGGAGGGGGATGAGACGTTCGAACATGCCCTCCTTTTCTGTCCTGCCACGTCTGCAGCCCGCGGTCGCCACCTCCAGGGGATCACGGATATTGGACCTGACTCTTCTCTGTGGACCTCGATTCCGATGCTTTTGGGCCTCGGTCGTTATCTCACGGCTACCAAGACTGGTTTCCCCCCCGATATGTACGCACAATGTACCCCCCATTAGCCCTCTCTCTCCCCCTCCCCTTCCCTTCCTGCCTCGCCTCGGTTGTCGTTGGCTGGGTCGCCAAGTGGTCTAAGTGGTGGAAGGTCTCCTGTTTGATTTCATTGCTTGTTATTATTATGAGTTTTTGATTTGTTTCCGTTACGATGCTAGGTGGTTAGTAGTTTTCCTTTATGAGTCCTGTGTAGGCAATGCGTCGGTTATTGGACGCCATCGGGGGAACTGGTTTTGATGTCTCTTTTGTTTGTTGATTGATTTTGGGTTTTATTTCTGCCATAGCTAGCGCTGCATGCACGTTCTTGTACCTTAAACCAAACAATGAATATATGATATAAAAAAAAAAAAAAAAAAAGAATGGGTACCTCTGAGAAGTAGAACAGAGGAAATCCGTCGGAGGCGCATTGAGTTATTAGGCTTCAAAGTTAGGCGTCCTAACTATGGGCCGAAAGTGACGGGACATTTGCGGTTCGAAGTCCGCAACTACTCCTACAGTGCCCCAGAGGCCATAGGGGAAAGATATGACACCAATACCTATCTGAAGGCCGCTGTATGTTGGCTGGTCCTGGAAACAGGAGCCCTCGAGAGGTGATTCTCTTTGAGGCGGGGCGGACCGAGGGGAAGCTGCTCAGACTCAGAAGACCTAATAGGCGATAGACTTAAGAGTATTGGCACACCGTCTACGCGACCTACATTATGCATAGGTACCCGACGCATACGCTGGCCACTATGTGAAATTGGAAGAGACTACTGGGACGATAGTCAAGACGACTGAAGTTTCAGACAGAAGTCTACTCGTCGCTATAAATCGAAGACCGGTCATTCGAGGATAATCACGCATCCTACGATTAGACGGAGAAGAATTTATGAGAACGAAGATTGTGTGTGAGAGTTCAGGGTCAAACAGTGTTCGCACTTGTTAAGACTATGAGACGTTAGCGTACAAGCTGGATAGATACCTAGTTATAGGAGGATTAGATGTAGTCCGCGAACACTCAGACGCGGGATATAAATATCGAAGTGCCTCCCAAGCTTTTAGACATCATCAATCAACGGAGAAGAGACCTTAACAATATAACATTGTTTTACCTACGAATCTTTATAAAATTATTTCCCTTATCGATTAAGCGAGTTCTTAGTAGTCATAAACGAAAAGAACGACACTGAGCCTTGCTAGACAAATCTCCGTCTATTACGAAAGATTCAGGCCTAAGTCTTCTCGACAATTAGTTAGAGTCAGCTTCCGCCTAACAATCTCTCAGAAAGAAAATGGTAACCACCGAAGATGGTGTGATGGTTTTCAGGGTCTACAAGTGTTCACACTTTCATGGAGTACTCGATGGTGTGAGTTATCTTCGAAGAGGTACATAGCTTGTATGTTAGATAGATGTAGTCCGCGAACACGCAGATGCGGAATATAAATATTGAAGTGCCTCCCAAGCTTTAGTCATCATCAAGTAACAGAGAAGATACCTTAACAATATAATATTGTTCTTATAATTTTATTCTACATTCTAGCACTCTTAGTAGTCATAAACAAAACGAGTTGCTTCTGAGCCTTCTTAGACAAATCTCCATCTATACAAACAAATCTCAATTGGCCTAGACAATCGTAAGTCTATACCAGTTGTCTTCGCCTAACAGTATATAGTTAAATCTCCTGGTTACTAAGGCTCTCTACCTTCGAGTGAACAAACGTTCACATTACCCCCTCATTCTACGATACCGCAAGACACTATATGTCAAGCCTTTTATTCTTACAACCATTGCCTAGAGCAATGAGAATTGGTTAGCTCGATTCAGAGCAAATAATCCCCCAAAAAAAGAACATCAGCAAGAAAAAATCCTGTGTCTGATGTGTCAGCGGTACGTCCTGACGCCAATTGACGGTTGCCGGCGTCCCATGAGTCCTGGGCATCCTGAGTGTCCAGTAGCACCCAGCCCACCCAGAGTACATCCTAAGCGAGGATGTAATAATATTCATCTCCCAATTTGGCTACATTGACCTCGATTCTTACTAATGTCCTGATATATGGCGGCTGAGAGTTTCAATCCTGGCAGATGTCCTGAAACAAGACGGCAAAGAGTCTGAATCATCATACAAAGCCACATACCAGCCATCAGTATATCAACCGGACACTATGACCAAATCTAAAATTATCTACAGAAATAGGAGATGAGACGTGCCAAATTCTATTTTAGTCTCTTAAAGGATCTGGGAGCCAAAATAGCCCACTGGTAGAATGTAAAAGTGAGTGATAGTTGTGATTGTGGGAGTACGGGCACATTGACATAGTAACTTGGGTGTTTGGTTAAGATTTTCTAAGACTACGATGCATTGAGCAACACTTAAACAACCACACAACATCACTGTCAATACATCAACAATAGGTCTGTCCACCACCATTGCTCCTCAGTCCCTATACAATCAAAGCTAATAATTTAGGCCATCATTCCCCTCGATTTCAGCTTTCCATTGCACTAAAAAACATCTGCGTAGTGTGAGTTTACAGGAGGTTACAGCATATTTTCGGTCTTGGCGAAGTGCTGACCTTGATGCCTGATTCCACAGTCATCCTTCTCGTGCAATACTTCATACTTTGCAGCAATGTTCTCCTCGATGCCAGCTTACCAATGGTATAATGGACGTCTACTCGGCATCAATATTATTGGAGATACAGAGTATTTTGTGTCCGGGCAAAGTGCTGACTTTGACGCTAGATCCCTCAGCCATCCTTAGGGTGCAGTACTTCAGACTTTGCAGCAACGTTCTCCTCGACGCCAGCTTTCCAACGGTATAATGGACGTCTACTCGGCGTCAATATTGGTTGAGTTAAAGCCTATTGTGCAGGTGGTATTTACCCTAGTGAAGTGTTGACTTTGACGCCAGATTCAACGGCCATCCTTTGCACGCAGTACTACATACGTTGCAGCAATCGTGTCCTCGACGGCAGCTTTCCAACGGTATAAAGGATGTCTACTCGACATCAACATTGGCGGAGATACAGCCTATTTTGTGTACTAGCGATGTGCTGACTTTGACGCCAGATTCCACGGCCATCCTTCATGCGCAGTACTTCATACTTTGCAGCAATGTTTTCCTCGATTCCAGCCTTCTAACGGTATACTGGACGTCTACCTAGCACTAATATTGGTAGAGTTATAACTTAGTTTAGCTATTAGACTCTGTAATACTCGGGTATCCTCGCTTACTTTTTGTAAACTAGCCTGAGCTCTGGCCTGGGTATCTATCAAAATAAATCTTGTTCACTGTAAAAATATTGTTTATTTTAGAATAACCCTTGGCATAAGTTATGCTTTGTATTAACTGTATCTGGTGAATTCTGAATTTTAAGAGACGTATTCTGACGTCTGTTCCGGAGTCCAGTTACATCCAGAGTTTTAAGTATGTGTTCTGTTGTGTCCTGAGTTTGGCAAGTACGCCCCGTTACGACCTAAGTTTCGCAGCTATGGCCCGTTTCATCCTAACGTTGGTTGCTACCTCCCACTACATCCTTGTTAACGATTTGCCTTTTGGACATCCTGTGTGTCAGATGCACATGACGCACAGGACGCAACCTAAAATCTTTTCTGATGAACATGTTGCAGCCTCCAAAGCAGATTGGTCCCCGGGAACTAATGAGTACCTCAGCAGACATAGTCCCAATGCCTTGTATAATCTTACATCTCTTCCCTTAGCCCTTCAAGATCCTAGAAGAGGAGGAAGAACCCCTAGTATTGTGCCATCATCAAGAGCAACATTTCATCATTCCGGGTCTACCATAACACATCCAAACACCCACGCGGTCAATCTTGTAGGACTTGCAGCCCAGTTAGGAGTAGTTATTGGGCAGATCAGGCAAGATATTACTACCAGCATCGACACTGCCAACATTGCATTCGAGCGCCTCTCACCAGATTTGCAAGAAAATGCAAGATGATTGATTAGGGTCCAACGGCAACTGTTGGATGGTCAAGATTTGCATGACAACGACATGTCAGTCATATTGCAGCAGTGTGTACTGGTGGAAGCCAATATCCGGAATATTCAAACCCAGTTATCGACGGAGATTGCTGCTAAGTTGGCGCAGCAAAATGGTCGACTGGAGCATTATGAGGAAGTGACCTCACAATTGCAACGAGAAGTCCTTGAAAGAGACCTCACCCAGGAACGTGATTTCTAGGTGTTCAAGGATGATCACTTTCAACATAACATGCTACTTATATCTATGATGTCAAACCTCACAGATCGGCAAGAACATGAGGCCGAGTGCTATCGGGATTTGATCTGAACAATATAAATAGACCAGACATATATCATTGATATGTGAGGACTACTAAAGGATTGGGTAACAGAGCTCTCTGGGAATCGACAATCTAGTCGACATGTGGCATTAGAATCTGTTCGTGAAAGCTGGGCAGAAGCAAGAGAGGAATCCACTCCTCCTGAGGAACCTTCCCGAGATAAAGAGAAGTAAAGACAGGAAGAACCTCCACTCTCCTCTGTTGAAACATGCTATGGCTAGGCCTAGTGTTTCGACGACCTTAGGAGCAACCTTCAGTGTTTGGAAAACATCTTTTAGTTTTACCTAGTATAGTGCAAACAAAGATTGTTTAGGGATGAAACGAATAGGAGTAGATACTGGAGATCTACAATGGATTCATGTTAGTAGTGTTTGACAATTAGGGAGTGTGGTGGATTTCTTTTCATCTTGTGATATTTTGGTATTCTTTGCATTCACCGGCACATGTATTTTTCGCCGACTCTTTCTCTCTATAAAGATCGCTCTCTTTGTCGTTCATTTTACTTATTATTCTCATAGTCATATGCGTCTCTCCGTTCTCTAAGACTCTATCAATCCACTCTTTTGTCTGTCTGTCTCGTATTGTTGCTTCTCAATAGAAGTGAATATACCGGTAACTCGATCATTACCTTATATATTTCATATCCTTTGTACCAGGGGGTGACACAGATGATGATGTGAGCGATGATGAAGGAGGAAACAGAGGAAGACGTGGAGCTGGCCCATCCAGATTTAGTCGTGAATTGACACCCGAACAACGTGGAACAGTTAGTGCACTAGCAGAAGTATTGGCATTAACCATGAAACAACTGGCTAATTCACCTCCACCTTTCGAAGTAAAACCATCTCAGTGTGTCTACTATTGGCTACTACAATGTGTGGACTACTTCAAGAGAAATCCTAGAACTTGGAAAAATGACCGTCAAAGGGTCATAGACGCTCTAGGAATAACGAAGGGGGAATTGGTCAACCCGGTCGCAATGTGGTATCACAGGACAATGGATGCCCTCTATGGGGAAGAATAGAATACCGGCCGGACTACCAGGAGACGCTTCAACTATGAGTTCACTAAATGATTCGCTTCGATCGAAGAGGAATAAAAGGCTGTACGAGATATGGAGAAAGTTAAATATAAAGATAATATTCAAAACTATGTCCGGACTATGCACAACCTCAATAACAAGGCCAAGATAACTGGCCCAGTATGGCATCTGACGATAGAGAGAAAGTTACCAGCGAGTATATACTTACATCTGTTCCTCAAAACCTTCAATACTGATACAGAATAGGAAGCCACACTCCGGAAGGCAGGCCGGGAAGAGGAGGAGTTAAAGGAACTGGACCACCTATTACGGGATAGACCAAAACCCGTAAAAACCACCTGTGTAGAAAGGAAACCTGACAAACCCAGGTTCAAAAAGGAGAGACCCCAAATTAAAGGGGGTGGTCCCTCCAAGAAATGAAAATGGGAACCGGAACCTGATAAACCAGCAAAATGAACTAGCGGGGCTAACAGGTAATCACGTACCAACTTCAATAAGGCCAAAGAAAGGATTCCCAAATCTGTAATTGATTACAGGAAGGGAAATCAGAAATGTACTCGATGTGGGAAAGATAACCATGAGTATAAAACCTGCTGTGGATAAATTAATGTGTTTACTACAAGGGCCCAGTGACCTATAGTACCTATGAGACACAGACCTAGAATGGTAGCTACTATACATCATTCCCGCAACATATCCGCCATCTAAACACCTAGAGAGAACAAACTTTGGGAGTTAGGTGAAGATGAGGAGATGACTTAGGTCATCCTATTTGGTACCAACGGCGACTGCGTTTGGGTAGTAGGGGTTTGTTAAGATACGAGACCGGAATCAAAATTGGGAATCCCCCGGGTCTGGGGTGAAGTTAGTTATCGGAACCAAGTACCAGCAGCATTATCACCTAGGCAGTCCACCAGGGTCAGCAGGAAACGAAATACACTTTGACCTGGTTCCTTCCATACCAGCAACAGCAGGATGGTCAAGTACGTCTGTAGGTAAGAGACCTCCAGCTAGTTGGGTCAGCGAATTTATGATGATGAAAATCATCCCGAAACACTACACCGGTCCACATTCTCAAACTGATCAAACCTGCGGCTGAGTATGTCAGAAAGAGGAGATGGTGTAAGCGTCCGGCGAAGAGTGAGGAGTAAGCTAGTTAGTCTCTCGAGTACACTATTTAATCCGCACGTCTTACCCACTAGTGTTTCCACTCCCTGTTAGGTTTTAGAATGGGTGAAGGATTGTATGGATGATCATACCACGTAGAAGGATTTTAACCCAAGAAAATAAAAGTGGAGTTGCAGGACATGTACCCGGGACGTTATACCAGCTGAATAACACTGGGAATACCTCTAGGTTGCACATGCAGTTGTTTCTGGTTGAAAGATCAAACTAATTCTTAAGGGAAAAGAATTGGAGAGGAAAAATTAGCCCCAAGGAGCCAACCTCACTACCACCAAGTCCCTAAGCATGAGAGAAAGTAGAGGCATCCAGCCTGAGAACTGGTCATGCACTACTTAAGTGTATTGGTGAAACACCAAGTAGGGATTTAGGATTTTCTTTAATAATAGGAAACCAGTTTGTCTGAGGAGACCTGAATGGTCGAAACTACGTGGGCACGGTAACAAACATCCTAGTTGTTATCGAAACTCAGATATGTCTAAGTGAAAAGATGACTGTTCGACCCCTCATCCAAAGAGGTGCACATTTAATATGCCGAAACCTATACGATATGACTCTCCTGAGAGATATTCTTATATCCATGTCTTAAATCCAGTAAGACAACGATACAAAATCCTTGTTCTATAAGATTCAGGATCCAACCTGTTCCTAATCAACAAAGACCTCATTAAGGAATTAAAAATTCTGTTTACAGAAAGACCGAATCCGGTCCCTATTCAGGCTTTGATGGAATAGCATCTCCATCAGGAGGAAAGTTTTATACGCGTCCGTTATGGCTTGAAATTGGATACATGATCGCTTGCCTGAAGTTGTGTACGAAATCGCTGCAGCTGGGGACTACGGGATGATTATCCCATTTGGGTGGTGGCATTTGGAACACCCGCTGTCAAACATTGGAGACCCAGATAATTGGGAATTTAAGGACCCCAAATGCAAGATTACTTGTGTGGAAGAAGAAGATGAAGAAATTGCAAATATGTTCGAATACAACAAATCGGTAGCATGGGATGAGAATGTGATTCAAATTTGAAGAATCGGAACACTTGAAGATCCTAACGAAGTTAACTTCAATTCTCTCCCTAAACATTATGGGAAATTCTAAAAGCTCTTTCTACCGCAAACTGCGACAAAGCTTGTACTAAGAAGAACTTTCGATCATGAAATCAAATTAGTTGAAGGAGGAAAATCCTCCTAGGGACCCGTATACCCCTTATCCGAGAAGCAGCTTAAACTCTTGTAAGAATATCTGAACGATATAATCCGACAAGGCAAAATCACCCAAGTCAATTACAGTTTAGGGCTCCAATCCTTTTTACACCAAAGGCTGATAGCCAACGTCTCCTAGTGGTCAATTACCGGAACTTAAATAAGATTACTACCTTAAATATGTATCCTCTACCACTAATGTCGGAACTGCACGATCCTGTAGCAAGAGCTACCATCTTTTCAAAAATTGCTTTAACAGATGATTATAATCTCATTCGGATAAAGGAAGGGGATGAATAGAAAGTGGCCTTCTGAATAAGATATGCGTGCTACGAATACAAAGTATTGCTATTTGGACTAGCCAACGCTTCAGTAACATTTCAGGATATGATGAACGAAGTTCTCCGAGAGTTCCTTGACCAAGGGGTGGTCTGCTACCTCGACGATATTCTCATCTACTCGAAGACGGAGAAAGAACATATCAAGTTAGCTAAAAAGGTCCTGCAGAGATTAGCGCATTTTCAACTCGCAATTTTACTAAAGAAATTTTTCTTCCATATAAAAGAGGTAGAATTTTTAGAATCTGCATACTGATCACAGAAACATTACAGGGCGGTCTAAAAAATTCCAGTGGGGCACGGAACAAGAAGCAGCCTTTCAAGAACTTAAGAGAAGATTCATATCTGCCCCTATTCTACACTATTTCTTTCCTGAAACAGAGACGGTAGTAGCAACAGATGCTAGTAACTTTGCTTTAGGCTGTGTCTTATCTCAGTTGGTGGAAAAAAGACTACACCCAGTAGCATTCCATTCCCGCAAACTAAATTCAGCAGAGCGAAATTATGAGATCCATGATAAGGAACTATTGGCCATCTTAAAAGCATTTAAGGAATGTCGCCAATACTTGGTTGGAACTGAAAAACCAATTACTGTCCATACCGATCATCAAAACCTCCAATATTTTCTTACCTCAAAGGTCTAGACTGGTCGCCAAATTTGCTGAGCTCAAAAACTAGCGGATTATAATTTTAAAATTGTCTACCGCCCAGGAACCAGACGAGGCAAACTGGATGCACTTAGTCAATGGCCAAATTACCGTCCTGAGAAGGGAGCTGCACATCGCAAACCAGTGATCTTAAAGTAGGAACATTTCCAGATCAGTTCAGTTACGAGAACTAGGATGGGGGAAATTCATGTTTGCTTAGTCGCAAGAAGCCCAGAAGGCGATAAATGTGCCACTGATATCCAAGAGGAACTCAAATGATATGATTCTGATTCTATCATTCAGGTAGAAATGTTAGATCCTAGAGCAAGGTTACCAACTAAAGGTTCAAGAATGGCAGCCAGCCATGATCTCTACGCTCTATAAGAAGACATAGTCCCAACAAGGGGACAATTAATAGTTGGAACTAGTATCATGGTAGGATTACCAGTTAGAACATATGGAAGAATTACTCCAAGATATGGGTTAGCAGTCAAAAGCGGAATCTGAACAGGTGTCAGAGTAATTAATGTGGATTACACTGCCGAACTCAAAGTATTGCTATTCAACCACCGAGACAGGGACAGTCACATTAAGGAAGGGGATCATATCGCCCAACTAGTAATAGAGAAAATTAATACCCCTGATATGATGGAAATAGATAACTTGGAAGAGACCAAAAGAGGGACGGCGGGATTTGGTAGCACAGACATTGCTACAAGAATGATGACTATTCGAGAGTTCTAGCCAGTAGTTAGTTAACTCTATGCGTCAAAGGATCAGAATACACACTGGTATGATGTAACCAAAGTACCCAAAAGAACCCTCATGACTAGCACTATACTAGCCCACAAAGAGTTAAAGAAATTCAACTCCAAATTTCTGGAGCACATTCAACAAGCCATTCCGGGGGACAGAGATTAGCTTAAGTAAAGAAAAGAGTTAGAGAAACTCTGAGACAATAATAAACCATTCCCGAAGGAATGGATCCCTGTCGATGATTTACTTTACTATAAGCAAAGATTATTTGTACCGAACAACCTGAGCCTTTAGATCATGATACCCGAAGGATGCCACGATGCTAAGATTGCAGGACATTTCGGACAAGAGACAGCTCTGGAGATTATCATGCGGGATTTCTATTGGAAAGGCCTGGCAAACTGGGTAAATGACTATGTGCAGTCATGTGACGATTGTCAATACAATAAGTCACCACGTCATGTGAAGTATGGTTTACTTCAACCCTCTATCAATATCTTATGCAGAATGGGCATCTATATCTGTGAACTTCATAACACAACTACTGCAGAGTCAACGATGTACCCAAATAATGATGGTGGTTAACCGATTTACCAAAATGGTCTACTTCATCCGACTAGCGAGAACGGCGATCGCAAAGGATGTCGCTACTGCCTTCATGAAGGAAATATGGAAGCCATCTGGCTTACCGTCAGAAATTGTCTCGGATATGGATTCAAAGTTTGCAGGAAAGCTTTGGGAGTACTTATGCAAGGCATTGGATATAAAATAAAGGATGTCAACAGGGTACCATCCACAGACTGATAGACAAACTCAGCGTACCTACCAAGTGCTGGAAGGTTACTTGCAAAGTTTCGTCAACTACAATCAAGATGTCTGATACCAACTCCTACCGTTAGCAGAACACGCTTACAATAACTCAGCTACCAATGCACATGGAATGACCCCATTCTACACAAACTATGGATTCTATCCCCAAACGGAATAAATGAAGGAGTGTGAGGTGCATAATTCAGGAGCAACTCTCTATGCAAACTGGATAAAAACGATTCACGAGAAGGCACGGCAGTCACAAGATCAGACACGAGAAGCTATAGCCAAATACTATGATAGGAAAGCCAAAGAACAACCTGACTTCAAGCTAGGGGATACCGTATTGTTAAACGCAAAGAACATTCACACCCGCCGGATGTCAAAAAAGCTTAGCCCGAAACTATACAGATCTATCATGATATTGGAAAAACGAAGAAGCCGCGCATTCATGCTCAACATCGTGGATCGTTGGAATATACCCACAGTATTCCATGTTTCCGAGTTGGAATCCTACATGGAGTCGGTACGAGCAGAGCGACAACAACCTCACCTGGAACCCGAGGATGTTGAGAATGATCTTCAATGGGAGATAGAAAAGATTGTAAAAAGTGAGATACGCTCTTACAGGAAGAAGGTCCGTGGCAGCTATCAGCAGATACGCGAGCTATGGTACTTTATTAAATGGCAAGATTGTTCCGATGAGAACACTTGGGAGCCTGCAACAGGTATGAATAATACGAGGAAATTGGTAGAAGAATTCCACAGTGACAATCTGGAAATGCCACTATGGGCAGAGGAAGGATGATGAAGAAAAGGTTTTCCTCCAGTGGACAAGCAAAGGGGGAAGGTTTTTTACCCTGGTTTCATTGGGTCCTTAAATGTTTAATATTTAAGTTTTATTGTTTAATATTTAATATTAAATTTAATGACATTGTTTAAATTTTATTGTTGTAGCGAAGGGGCATTCGGGGTGAAGACCTAGAGGAGAGAGCTCATATCAGTGTGCCCAAGCATCCAGTCTATCCATCTTTCGCCTAGGACAGGACGGATACCAAGTTTGAAACGTTTGTTGAGACCGGACATCCTGTTGCAGTCCATCCTAACCAATGCCCAGGACAGATAGCCGGGCCCTATAGGTGTCTTGGTTCATGTTTCGTTTTCAAATTTCATTAGCATTAGGTTACTTTTATTAAGAAGTGAAACATTTTTATTTTCCTGTAGAAAAGCTCAGGTTCTATAATCATGTATCAAATTTTACCGGAAGGTAAGTTAGAAGGTTTAGAGAGTACAAGATCTAAGTGAATGAGACCATGGGACAAGGACTCTACTTTATCACTAGGATTTCTCAAAATAGTTAACCTTCATCTCTCACGTCTGTTTATATTGACCCAGGCAGAGGTGTAAAGCGACCATGCAGCCTATAGGCAATGGGTTAGGCAATATGGGTGACAACAGGGCCGAGGTGGTAGTGATTCAGGTATGTGGGAAGCAGTCAGGTCATGCAAGGGACACCTGACCTTGCTAAGGATAGAATATACCTAGAGGTACAGCAGATACCTACAGGTAACAACCGTTATTACACATGACAGCCGAGCCCGACTGAAAGTTACATTTTCCGGAAAGACTGCAGGGCCCGGCCGTCAACCTACGGTCCTGTAGTGTTTACAAAAGATGGATGCCGTGCCTGGCCGTCCTTACCTACCCTGTCCAGGACAGGCGGGACTATAGGACTCCAGGGCCGTAGCGTCCAAACGGGACGGTTGGAAACACTGGCTCATGTTAGGAGTACCTGATTTCGATAGCTTAGGAATACCATAGGCAGGGTAAATTTACCCGATTTCGGAAATCTCAGTCACCAACATCCCCCTCCGGCCGCCTTACGGGGCCCGCATGTTGTTATACACATCAACCTTAGTTGTGTCCTGTGACTATATGGTCACACAATTGAAGGTGTCAGCATAATACCGTATATGTTACTGTCGTCCCTCCGACCGGAAACTGTTCATAGGATAGATAAGAGGGGACCACTGGCAAGACCTGAGAAGTGGAACGAGGTCGATCTATTAACTACTCAGGGAGTTACTAGGCTTCAAAGATATGATATCTTTGACATAGTCCGTAGGTAACGGGATGTTTTCGGACAAGAATATGATTTGAATGTTAGGAGATTTAGGGTAAAGAACCAACGCATTCACATCTACCCTCTGATAATTAGAAAGAGTCTAGAACTCCTGGAAGGTAGTACCAGCGAAGCCAACGAGCTCCTGGGAGTGTCGCAACTATGATATGAGGTATACCACAGTTGCGGGAATTATGACCAACATAACACCAAGGTCCACCCTCTGTACATAGAACAACCAGGTGTTGCCGACCATTGGATTGGGAGTATGTTCAATAGAATGGCTTCTCCTCTACAAAGAGAAAGTCATCAGGATAAATACCATCAGTTAGTTGTTGAGTTATCACAACTAGAAGTCTTTGACTCCGGCCTATATCCAGAGATGACTCTATATCAAGAGTGATCCTCTCGGCAACGGAAAGGACTCTTGGAGCCAACCTAGTTAGGCTTGAGAACTGGGCTATAGGTCTAGAGACTGCAAGGATTGGATAATTACTACTAGAGATAAGTACATCTCCCGGAAAGAAAACAGTAATTACAGAAGAGGGTTTGATGGTTTTCTGTTAGGAGTATCAGATTCCGATAGCATAGGAGTACCCTAGGTAGGGTACCCTTACCTGAGTTCGAGAATCTTAGTCTCCAATACCCACCTCCGGCCCCCTTACGGTGCCCGCGCGTCATCATACACATCAACCTTAGTTGCATTCTGTGACTATATGGTCACAGAATTGAAGGTGTCAGAATAACACCATATACATCACTGTCATCTGGCCGGCCAAAAGCTGTTCACCAGATATATAGGAGGGGACCTCTGGTAAGACCTGGGAAGTGGAATCGAGTCAATCTGTCAACTACTCGGGGATTGACTAGGCGTCAAGATTATGATATCTTTTACGTAGGCTGTAGGTGTTAGGCGGAAGCCGACTCTAAATACTTGTCGAGAAGACTTAGGCCTGAATCTTTCGTAATAGACGGAGATTTGTCTAGGAAGGCTCGGTGTCGTTCTTTTCATTTATGACTACTGTTAGGCGGAGACAACCGGTAAAGACTTAAGGTTGTCTAGGCCAATCGAGATTCGTTTGTATAGACGGAGATTTGTCTAGGAAGGCTCGTAAGCAACTCGTTTCGTTTATGACTACTATGAGTGCAAGAAAGTATAATAGAATCGTAAAAACAATATTATATTGTTAAGGTCTCTTCTCCGTTGCTTGATGATGTCTTAAGCTTGGGAGGCACTTCGATATTTATATTCCGCGTCTGAGTGTTCGCGGGCTACATCTATCTAGCATACAAATTATGTACCTCTTCAAATCTAATGCGCAACGTCGAGTTCTCCATGATAGTGCGAACACCGGGAGACCCTGAGAACCATCACACCATCTTCAGTAATTACTATTTCTTGCCCGGGAGACATACTTGTCACCAATAGTAATTAACCGATCCTCAGAGTCTATAGACCAGTAGCCGAGTTCTCAAGTCGAACTCTGTTGGCTCCAATAGTTCTCTTCGTTACCAAGAGGATCAATCTTGATACGAGACTGCATATGCAGATATGCCGGAGTCGATGACTTCTAGTTGTGATAACTCAACAACTAACCGATAGAATTCATTCTGATGACTCTCTTCTCATAGAGGAGAGGCCATTCAATTGAATAGTCTTATAATCCCTCGGTCGGCAACTCCTAGTTGTTCTATGTAGAGGGGGTGGACCTTCGTGTTGTGTTGGTTGTAAATCCCACAACTGCGGTACACCTCTTATCATAGTTGCAACACTCCTCGAAGCTCGCTGGCTTCTTTGGTAGTGTTTCCAGGAGCTCTAGACTCTTTCTAATCGTCGAAGGGTGGATGTGAATGCATTGGTTCGTTATCCCGAACCTCCTAACATTCATCTCATGACCTTTGTGCGAAAACATCCCGTTACTTACGGCCCGTATCAAAGATGTCATATCTTTGAAGCCTTGTAACTCCCTGAGTAGTTGACGGATTGACTTCGTTCCACTTCCCAGGTCTAGCCAGAGGTCCCCTCTTATATATCCTGCGAACAGCTTTCGGTCGGACGGACGGCAGCGACGTATACGGTGTTATTCTGACACCTTCAATTCTGTGACCAAATAGTCACAGGACGCAACTAAGGTTGATATGTATGATGACGCGCGGGCCCCGTAAGGGGGCCGGAGGGGGGTGTTGGAGATCAAGATTCTCGAACTCGGGTAAAGTTACCCTACCTAGGGTACTCCTAGGCTTATCGGAATCGGGTACTCCTAACATGAGCTCCCTCCTCTAGGGCTTCGCCTCGAATGCCCCTTCGGTACAAATATAAAAATTAAACATTAAAATTTTAAATATTTAATAATAAAACTTAAACATTAATCATTTAAGGACCCGATGAAAGCAGGGTAAAAAACTTTCCGCGTTTGCTTGGCCACGGCAAGAAAACCTTCTCTTCATCGTCCTTCCTCTGCCCGTCGTGGCATTTCCGGGTTATCGCGATGAAATTCATCCACCAATTCTCTCGCATTCTCCATCCCCGTCGCAGGTTCCCAAGTGTTCTCATCTTCGGAACAGCCCTGCCATTTAACGAAGTACCATAGCTCGCGCATCTGTTGATAGCGGCCACGGATTCTTTTCCTGTAAGAGCGTATTTCGCTTCTTACAATCTTTTCTATCTCCCATTGTAGGTCGCCTTCGATATCTTCGGGTTCCCTGGGAGGTTGTTGTCGGTCTGCTCGTACCGACTCTCTGTACGGTTCTAACAGAGAAACATGGAATACTGGGTGTATATTCCAACGATCCGATATGTTGAGTTTGAATGCCCGGCTTCCTCGTTTTTCCAGAATCACGAAGGATCCATAAAGTTTTGGGCTTAACTTTTTGGACTTCCGGCGGGTGCGAATATTCTTTGCGTTTAACATTACTTTATCGCCGGGTTTGAAGTCTGGTTGTTGCTTGGCCTTTCTATCATAATACTTGGCCATGGCTTCTCGTGTCTGTTCAAGTGATTGCCGTGCTTGCTCATGAATCGTTTTTATCCAGTTTGCGTAAAGGGTTGCTCCTGGATTATGCGCTTCGCGCTCCTTCATCCATTCCGTTTGCGGATGGAATCCATAGTTTGCATAGAATGGGGTCATTCCGTGTGCATTGGTTGCCGAGTTGTTGTAGGCATGTTCGGCTAGGGGTAGGAGCTGATACCAATCATCCTGATCGTAATTGACAAAACTTCGTAAGTAACCTTCCAGCACTTGGTTGGTTCTTTCAGTTTGTCCGTCCGTTTGTGGATGGTATGCGGTTGACATCCTCCTTTTTATATCTAATGCTTTACACAATGATTCCCAAAATTCTCCTGCAAACTTCGAGTCCATATCTGAGACAATCTCTGATGGTAAGCCGTGTAGCTTCCATATCTCCTTCGTGAAGGCGGTAGCGACATCTTTCGCAGTCGCTGTTCCCTCTAGTCCGATGAAATGGGCCATCTTAGTGAACCGATCAACCACTACCATTATTTGGGTACATCCTTGACTTTGCGGTAACTGTGTTATAAAGTCCACGGAAATGGATGCCCAAGCTGCATATGGTATTGATAGTGGTTGAAGTAGACCATATTTTGCGTGTCGTGGTGACTTATTGTGTTGACAATCGTCACATGACCGAACATAATCGTTTACCCAATTTGCCAAGCCCTTCCAATAAAAATCTCGCATGATGATCTCGAGAGTTTTTTCTTGTCCGAAATGTCCTGCAATCTTTGCGTCGTGACATCCTTCGGCTATTGTGGTGTAAAGGCTCTGGTTGTTTGGTACGAATAGTCTTTGCTTATAGTAAAGCAAATCATCGGTTAGGGTCCAATCTTTTGGGAAAGGTTTGTTATTGTCTCGGAGATTTTCCAACTCTTTTCTTCGTTTGAGCCATTCCTTATCGCCTGGAATGGCCTTCAGAATCTGCTCCAGAAATTCGGGATTGAATTTCTTCAATTCTTTGCGGGCTAGTATAGTACTAGTCATGAGGGTTCGTTCAGGTACTTCGGCTGCGTCATACCAGTGTTTATTCTGATCCTTTGACGCATAGAGCTGGCTGACTACTGGTTCAATCTCTTGGATATTCATAGCCCTTGTAGCGATATCTGTACTACCGAATCCCGCCGTTCCTCTTTCTGTTTCGTCCAGGTTATCTATTTCCATCATATCAGCGGTATTAATCTTTTCTATCACTAGTTGGGCAATACGGTCCCCTTCTTTGATGTGACAGTCCGCGTCTCTGTGGTTGAATAGTAGAACTTTGAGTTCTCCGGTGTAATCCGCATCAATTACTCCGGCACCTGTTGAAATCCCGCTTTTAACGGCTAACCCGCTCCTGGGAGCAATTCTTCCGTATGTTCCAACCGGTAGTCCCACTGCTATTCCGGTTCCGACTACTAGCTGTCCCCTTGCTGGCACTATATCTTCTTGCAGAGCGTAGAGATCATGGCCTGCTGCCATTCTTGAGCCCTTGGTTGGAAGCCTTGCTCTTGTGTCTAACCTTTTGACCCGAATAACGGAATTGGGATCATTCCATTTGGGTTCCTCTTGGATGTCATCTGCACATATATCGCCTTCAGGGTTTCCTGCAAGTAAACAGATTCGAATTTCCCCCATCTTAGTTCTCGTAACCGAACTGATTTGGAAATGTTCAGGCTTCAAGATCGCTTGTTCGCGATGTGCAGCTCCCTCCTCAGGACGCTACTCCGGCCGTCGACTGAGTGCATCCGGTTTTCCACCTCTGGTGCCTGGGCGGTAGACAATTTTGAAATTGTAGTCTGCGAGCTTTTGTGCCCAGCGGATCTGGCGACCGCTCCAGACCTTTGAGGTGAGGAAATATTGGAGGTTTTGGTGATCGGTGTAGACAGTAACTGGCTTTTCGGTGCCAACCAAGTATTGGCGCCATTCTTTGAATGCTTCTAGGATCGCCAATAGTTCTTTATCGTGGATCTCGTAATTTCGCTCCGCGGAGTTTAGTTTGCGGGAATGAAACGCCACTGGATGGAGTCGTTTCTCCACAAACTGCGATAAGACGCATCCTAAAGCGAAGTCGCTAGCGTCTGTTTCCACGACCGTTTCTCTTTCGGGAAAGAAATGGTGTAGAATAGGGGCAGAAGTAAATCTTCTCTTAAGTTCTTGAAAAGCTGCCTCTTGTTCCGGGCCCCACCGGAACTTTTTCGGATCGCCCTTCAATGTTTCCGTGATTGGAGCACAGATTTTAGAGAAGTTTTCTATAAAGCGTCGGTAAAAATTCGCAAATCCTTGGAATATCTGGACTTCCTTAACCGACTTGGGTGGTTTCCAATCCAATACGGAGTCCACCTTTCGGGTGCTCATAGACACCCCATCAACGGCTACTATGTAGCCTAAAAATTCCACCTCTTTTACATGGAAGAAGGATTTCTTAATTGAAATCGCAAGTTGGAAATCCGCTAATTTTTGCAGAACCTTTTTTACCAACTCGATATGTTCTTTCTCGGTTCTTGAGTAGATGAGAATATCGTCGAGGTAGCAGACCACACCTTGGTCAAGATGTTCTCGGAGAACTTCGTTCATCATGTCTTGGAAAGTTGCCGGAGCATTAGCTAGTCCAAAAGGCATTACGTTGTACTCGTAGTGCCCGTATCTTGTTCGGAAGGCTGTTTTCCATTCGTCCCCTTCTTTTATCCGAATCAGGTTATAACCATCTTTTAAATCGATCTTTGAAAAGATGGTTGCTCCTGCCACTCGATCGCGTAGTTCCGACATTAGTGGTAACGGGTACTTGTTTAAGATGGTGATCTTATTTAAGTTCCGGTAATCCACTACCAAACGTAGTCGGCCATCAGCCTTCGGTGTAAAAGGATTGGTGCACCGAATGGCGACTGACTTCGCTTGATTTTTCCTTGTCGGATCATCTCCTTGAGGTAATCGCGTAAGAGTTTTAGTTGTTTCTCGGATAGTGGATAGATGGGTCCCCAAGATGGTTTCGCTCCGTCAACTAACTTGATTTCGTGATCAAATGTTCTCCTTGGTGGTAGCCTCGCCGAAGTTTGCGGTAGGAAGAGCTTCTTGAATCCCCAGTAGTGTTTGGGGAGTGAGTCGAAGCTAACTTCATTCGGATCTTCGATAGTCCCGATTCTTCCAATTTGAATTGCATTCTCATCCCAGGCTACCGTTTCGTCGTATTCGAACATATCTGCGATTCCTTCGTCTTCTTCTTCCACACATGTAGTTTTACATTTGGGGTCTTTAAATTCCCAGTTATCGGGATCCCCAATGTTCGATAGGGGGTGTTCTGAATGCCACCACCCAAACGGGATAATCATCCCATAGTCTCCGGCTGCTGCGATTTCGCACGCAACTTCGGACAAGTGTTTATTGCGTCCGATTTCAAGCCATAGTGGACGCGTATAAAATTTTCCTCCTGACGGAGACGGTACTCCATCGAAGCCTTGAATTGTGACCGGATTCGGTCTCTCTGTGAACGGAATTTTTAATTCCTTAACGAGGTCTTTGTTAATCAGGAACACGTTGGATCCTGAGTCTAACAGAACACGGATTTTTATCCTTTGTCTGTTTGGATTCATAACATGGATATGAGCGTATCCCTCGGGACAGTCATATCGCGTTGGTTTTGGCGCGTCAAACGCGCGTCTTTTTGGATGAGGGGTCGAACCGTCGTCTTTTCGTTTCGACATGTCTGAGGTTATGATAACAACTAGGATGTTTGTTACCGCGCCCGCGCAGTTTCGACCATACAGGTCTCCTCAGACAAACTGGTTTCCTATTAATAAAGAAAATTCCAAATCCCTACTCGGCGTTTCACCGATACACTTAATAGTGCACGACCAGTTCTCAGGCTGGATGCCTCTCCTTTCTCTCATACTTAGGGCCTTGGTGGTAACGAGGTTGATTTCTTGCGAAATCTATTGTTCCTCTCCAATTCCTTTTCCCTTAAGGATTGGTTTGATCTTCCAACCAGAAACAGCTGTGTGTGCAACATAGAGGTATCCCCGGCGCTGTCCAGCTGGTACAACTTCCCGGATACGTGTCCTGCAACTCCACATATGTTTTCTGGGGTTAAGATCCCGACACGTGATATGGTCGTCCGTATCATCCTTCACCAACCCTAGTAACTAACTGGGAGTGGAAAACGCTTGTGGGTAAGGTCTGCGGAATAACTAGTGTACTGGAGAGACTAACTAGTTTACTCGCTGCTCTTGTCCGGGCGCTTGAACCATCCCCTCTTTCCGACATAACTCAGCTTCAGGACTGATAGGTTCGGGAAGGTGGGCTTGCGCAGTCTTTCAGGCCGATTTCATCGTCATGAATTCGGCAACCCTTCTGACTGGAGGTCTCTTACCCACAGCCCTACTTAATATGCCTGCTTGCTGGTATGGATAGGATGCCTGGTCAAGGTGTTATTTTGGTTCCCGCTGACCCTGGCGGACTACCCAGACGAAAATACCGCTGGTGCTTGGTTCCGTTCACTAACTTCACCCCAGCCCCGGGGGGTTCCCAATTTCGATTCCGGTTTCGTATCCTAACGAACCCCGACTACCCAAACGCCGTTGCCGTTGGTGCCATATGAGGTGACCTAAGTCATTTCCTCATCTTCGCCTAGTTCCCAAAGTTTGTTTCCTCTAGGTGTTTGGGTGGCGGAAATGTTGCGGGGACGGTGTACCGTAGCTACCGTCCTAGCCCTATGTCTAATGGGGAGAGTAGGTCGCTCTGCCCTTGTAGTAGACACCTTAATTTGTCCCCAGCATGTTTTATAGTCGTGGTTTTTCTTTCCACAACGAGTGCATATGCCGTCTTTATTTCGTTCGTCGATGACGGACTGGGGAATTCCTTCATGGGCTTTTTTGAAGTTGGTATGCGTTTGTTTATTGACTCCGCCGGGTCTTTTCGCCGGTTTATCGGGTTCCGGTTCCCTTCTTCGCTTTTTGGAGGGACCACCGCCTTTGATTTGGGGCTTCTCCTTCTTAAACCTGGGTTTGTCAGGTTTCTTATCTTCGGAAGAAGTTTTCACGGGTTTTGGTCTATCCCGTAACAGATGGTCCCGTTCCTTTAGTTCCTCCTCTTCTCGGCCTGCCTTCCTGAGTGCTGCTTCCCATTCTGCATCGGTATCGAAGGTCTTTAGGGACAGGCGTAAACGTATGCTGGCTGGTAACTTTTTTTCCATCGCCAGACGCCATGCTGGACCAGTTATTTTGGCCTTCGTATTAAGGTTGGTCATGATTTGGACGTAGTTTTGAATATTATCTTTATATTCAACTTTCTCCATATCACGGACCGCTTTTCGTCCCTCCTCTATTGATGCGAACCGTTCTGTGAACTCGTGGTCGAATCGTGTCCAGGTTGCCAGGCCGGCATCTTGCTCCACTCCATGGAGTCCATCCATAGCCCTACGGTACCACATTGCTACCGGGTTGACTAACTCCCCTTTGGTTCTTCCTAGTGCGAAGATGACCCTTTCTCGGTCACTATCCCAAGTTCTAGGATTTCTTTCGAAGTAGTCCACACATTGTAGTAACCAATAGCGAACGCATTGTGAAGGCTTTGCTTCGAAAAATGGGGGTGCATCAGCCGGTCGTTTCGTGGTTAATGCAAAGGCTTCCGCCAGTACATCGGCTGTTCCACGTTGTTCGGGTGTCAATCCGCGGCTAAATCTGGATGGGCCTCCACCACGTCTTCCTCCATTTCCTCCTTCATCATCACTCCCATCATCATCTGGGTCACCCCCTGGTGCCGCAGGGATGGGAGGTTCTCCTTCTCTTTGCTTTCCCTTATCTCGGGAAGGCCCCTCTGGAGGTTGAGTCTCCTCTCTTGCTTCTGCCCAACTTTCAGGGACCGATTCCAACGCTACTTGTCGACCAGTGGGTCGATTTTGTGTGATCTCTGTTACCCGCTCTGTCAGTAGTCCGAGAGTATCCATGATACGAGTTTGATCTCGTTGTATCGTTCGGGTAAAGTCACTGTAGCTCTGAGCCTCGCGTTCTTGTCTTTCGGCGAGGTTAGATATCATGGCTCGAAGAGTCATGTTTTGTTGGAATTGGTTATCCTTGAATGCCTGGAACTCCCGTTCCAGGGTGAGGTCTCTTTCTAGGGCTTCTCGTTGCAATTGAGAGGTTACTCCCTCGTGATGCTCATGTCGAGCATCTTGCTGCGCTAACTTAGCAGCAATCTCCTTCGCCAACTGGGTCTGGAGGTCCCGAACGTTGGCTTCCACCAGGACACATTGTTGCAATACGAGTGTCATCTCGCTATCATGCAAATCTTGTCCTTCCAATAATTGCTTTTGGACTTTGATTAGCCCTTTTGCATTCTCCTGAGAATCTGCAGAGAGGGTTTCAAATGCAATATTGGAGGTGTCGATACTGGTGGAAATGTCTTGACGGATCTGCCCAATAACTATTCCTAACCGGGCCGCGAGTCTTGCGAGATCGACGGCGTGGGTATTCGGACGTGGTGTAGTAGATCTGGAATGAGGAGATGTTGCTCTCGATGTCGGCGCAATGCTAGGGGTCCTTCCACCTCTTCGTGGATTTCGAAGGGCTGGATCGAGAGAGGTGGGATTACTGAAGGCACTGGGACTATTGTCCCCTGAAGTATCCATCGGTTCCCCTGGACCGATTTGCTTTGGAGGCTGCGACATCTCTTTTTCTCTTTGTGCTCGTATTCGAGCTAACCAAGCCGGAGTGTTGGAGGCAATGGTTTTATGGATATAGGGCTAGACACTTGGTGTCTCGCCGTATCGTGCGGTGAGGAGGTGATGTGAACCGTGGTTCACTCGTAGGTAGAGAGCCTTGGTAACAAGGAGATCTAACAATATACTGTTAGGCGGAGACAACCGGTAAAGACTTAGGGTTGTCTAGGCCAATCGAGATTCGTTTGTATAGACGGAGATTTGTCTAGGAAGGCTCGGAAGCAACTCGTTTCGTTTATGACTACTAAGAGTGCAAGAAAGTAAAATAGAATCGTAAAAACAATATTATATTGTTAAGGTCTCTTCTCCGTTGCTTGATGATGTCTTAAGCTTGGGAGGCACTTCGATATTTATATTCCGCGTCTGAGTGTTCGCGGGCTACATCTATCTAGCATACAAATATGTACCTCTTCAAATCTAATGCGCAACGTCGAGTTCTCCATGATAGTGCGAACACCGGGAGACCCTGAGAACCATCACACCATCTTCAGTAATTACTATTTCTTGCCCGGGAGACATACTTGTCACCAATAGTAATTAACCGATCCTCAGAGTCTATAGACCTGTAGCCGAGTTCTCAAGTCGAACTCTGTTGGCTCCAATAGTTCTCTTCGTTACCAAGAGGATCAATCTTGATACGAGACTGCATATGCAGATATGCCGGAGTCGATGACTTCTAGTTGTGATAACTCAACAACTAACCGATAGAATTCATTCTGATGACTCTCTTCTCATAGAGGAGAGGCCATTCAATTGAATAGTCTTATAATCCCTCGGTCGGCAACTCCTAGTTGTTCTATGTAGAGGGGGTGGACCTTCGTGTTGTGTTGGTTGTAAATCCCACAACTGCGGTACACCTCTTATCATAGTTGCAACACTCCTCGAAGCTCGCTGGCTTCTTTGGTAGTGTTTCCAGGAGCTCTAGACTCTTTCTAATCGTCGAAGGGTGGATGTGAATGCATTGGTTCGTTATCCCGAACCTCCTAACATTCATCTCATGACCTTTGTGCGAAAACGTCCCGTTACTTACGGCCCGTGTCAAAGATGTCTTTTCTTTGAAGCCTAGTAACTCCCTGAGTAGTTGACGGATTGACTTCGTTCCACTTCTCAGGTCTTGCCAGAGGTCCCCTCTTATATATCCTGCGAACAGCTTTCAGTCGGACGGACGGCAGCGACGTATACGGTGTTATTCTGACACCTTTAATTCTGTGACCATATAGTCACAGGACGCAACTAAGGTTGATGTGTATGATGACGTGCGGGCCCCGTAAGGGGGCCGGAGGGGGGTGTTGGAGACTAAGATTCTCGAATTCGGGTAAAGTTACCCTACCTAGGGTACTCCTAGGCTTATCGGAATCGGGTACTCCTAACAACTACTAAGAACTCGCTTAATCAATAGAGGAAATATTTTTATAAAGATTTGTAGGTAAAACAATGTTATATTGTTAAGGTCTCTTCTCCGTTGTTTGGTGATGTCTAAAAGCTTGGGAGGCACTTCGATATTTATATCCCGCGTCTGAGTGTTCGCGGACTACTTCTAATCCTCATATAACTAAGTACCTTCCCCAAGATCGTACGCTAACGTCTCATAGTCTCAACAATCGTGAACACCATTTGACTCTGAATTCTCTCACACCATCTTCGTCTTCATAAATTCTTTTCCGTCTTATCGTAGGATGCGTTATTATCCTCGAACGACCGGTCTTTGACTTATAGAGCCGAATAGACTTTTGTCTGAAACTGCAGTCGTCTTGACTATCATTCCAGTAGTCTCTTCCGATTTCACATGGTGGCCAGCGGATGTGTCGGGCACCTATGCATGATGCAGGCTTAGTAGACGGTGCGCCAACACACTTATGTCTACCGCCTATTAGGTCTTCTGAGTCTGAGCAGCTTCCCCTCAGTCCACCTCACCTCAAAGAGAATCACCTCTCGAGGGATCCTGTTTCCAGGACCAACCAACATACAGCGGCCTTCAGATAGGTATTGGTGTCATATCTATCCTCTATGGCCTCAGGGGCACTGTAGAAGTAGTTGTGGATTTTTCGAACCGAAAACGTCCCGTTACTTTCGGCCCGTAGTTAGGATGCCTAACTTTGAAGCCTAATAACTCAATGCGCCTCTGATGGATTTCTTCCGTTCCACTTCTCCGTGGTACCCAAATTTTTTTTTTTTTTTTATCATATATTCATTGTTTAAGGTACAAGAACCTACATGCAGCGCTAACTATGGCAAAACAAAACCTGTAAACACGCACGTCCCTCCTCCGTCTGAGGCAAAAACTAAGAACCCCAAGCCCCTCTGGTATGGAGTCAACCGCATATCTCGCCCCGAATCAAGCCCCCCCTATAACCCAGACGAACTAAGTCCTAAGAGAAACCTAAAACAAGGAAAGCAGAAAGCCCAAGGAAAAATCCCCCTGGAAATCTCGGCCCGAAGGCACAAAAGAATGCCTAACCCATACCCACCAGGCAGTGCCCATAGCACAGCCGGCCGCTAAAAAGCGAACCCTAGATCGGGCCCAAGAGGGAACCAGGTGCACCGACTAATGGCGCGACCCCAACAGTGGGGGAAAGCTTGACGAGGGGAGAACCCGACCGACCGGAGACAGTGCAATACCAGCCGGAGGGAAGGAGGCCAGGGGTGGGGCCCCTCAGAGAGAGGTAGCAGTAAGGTGCAAGCTCAAGGGAGCAGTAGGGTGCTAGCCGGGTGGCAGTAGGATGCCGGCCGAGGTGGTGGTAGTAGGGTACCAGCCGGGGGGCAGTAAGATGCCAGCTGGGGGAGCAGTAGGGTGCTAGCCAAGAAGGGTGGCAGTAGGATGCCAGCCGAGGAGGGTGGCAGTAGGATACCAGCCGAACGAGCTGAGGGAGGAGGAGGGAGGGGTAGACCCAAATGCCGAAACAACTATCGGAAACGTGTTCGTGTCTTAACTAGGCGGTCTCCATTAACCCCCAGTGCCCACAGTGGATGAAACCACCGCAAAAGGTAGAGAGGAGGAGAGAGGCGAAATCGACCGTAGCCTGTTGAGAAAGCCAGCCACCAACTCCCGACCGTGGGACTAACCCGTACCCGCCAGCGGGACAAAACCCGGACCTAGAAGAGGGACTGACCTGAACCGACCAGAAGAAAGAAGAAGGAATCGAATGTAATCGTGTACCGCAAACCGTATTCCCAGCCGTCTGTTGCAGGGAAAAAGGAGAAACCAGACCATGGTGATGCTAAGCGAGGCTAGAGCAAAAGCGGGGGAGGAGAGGAACCTAGCGACAAGGACGCCAGGAAGGAGTAAGGAGGGGTCTCATGAGGGTAGACCTCAAGAGAGAAAGCAGGAGAGAAGTTTTGCTGTTGCAAAAAGATAAAAGATGATGGCCTAGTCCCCCCCATAGGGGGAGGACCAGACGCGAAAAGTGGTGAGAATTCCTTGGTATTGAGATTTCAATCACCGGAGGTGTAGCGGAGACGGTTGTTGTCTCAGAGGTACCCAGATGGGCCCTCTTATATATCCTGCGAACAGCTTCCGGTCGGACGGATGGCAGTGACCTATATGGTGTTATGAAGCAGGCTTCATTGAGATGTCATTATAGTCATGGGACGCAACTCTTCGAAATGTCGCTAAGGACGTGCGGGCCCCAGAGCGGGGCCAGAGGGGGGTGTTAGGCTTCGATAAATGAGGGTCTGTGCACAGTTACCCTACCGAGAGGTCTGTGCATTTTGTTTATGCCTAACAGTAGGTAACAGGACATTTTCGCATACAGTCATGATAGGAATGCTAGAAGGTTCGGAATAAAGAACCAACGCATTCACATCTACCCTCCAATAACTAGAAATAGTCGAGAGCTCCTGGAAACACTACCCGAGAAGCCAACCAGCTCCAAGGAGTGTTGTAACTATGATATGGGATGTACCGCAGTTGCGGTAATTATGACCAACATAATACAAAGGACTATCCCCTCTACATAGGATAACCAGGTATTGCCGACCATAGAATTATGAGAGTATTCAATAGAATAACTTCTCCTTTACGAAGAGTGAGTTATCCGAATAAATTCCATCAGTTAGTTGTTAAGTTATCACAATTAGAAGTCATTGACTCTGGCATATATGTAAAAGCAACCTCGTATCAAGACTGATCCTCTTAACAACCAAAGGGACCATTGGAGCCAACATAGTTCGACTTGAGAACTCAGCTACAGGTCTAATAACTCTGAGGATCGGATAATTACTACTACTGACAAGTAAGTCTTCTGGGTAAGAAATAGTAATTACCGAAGAGGGTATGATGGTTTTCATAGTCTCCCAGTGTTCGCACCTTTAGGGAGCACCCGATGTTGTGTGTTAGATTTGAAGAGGTACATGTTTTGTATATTAAATAGATATAGTCCACGAACACTCAGACGTGGGATATAAATATCGAAGTGCCTCTTAAGCTTTAGACATCATCAAGTAGCAGAGATGAGACCTTAACAATATAATATTATTCTTACGATTCTAATTCTTTGTGCTCCTAGTAGTCATAAATGAAATGAGTTGCTTCCAAGCCTTCCTAGACAAATCTCTGTCTATGTGAACGAATCTCGATTGGCCTAGACAACCCTAAGTCTATACTGGTTGTCTCCGCCTAATAGCTACTATGATTGCTTTCCGCTACAACTAGTGCATTCGGTTCCTCTACTTTAATTGTTGTACATACAGCAGCCAAATGTCATCGTTGTTCTTGCTTCAATTTCTCTGCCTGTATTCTCAGATGGTATTCCGGCTGAGTGTCACCCTTTCATGTACAATACCAGCATTCAATCCGGTTACAGTTCTAGTCATGCCACTGCTTTCTACAAAAGCGAGAAGATTCTTGCTTAGATTGAAATTACTCGTCTTGCATTTCTATAATAATTATTACGACTCATTAAGTGCTGGTTCCGTGATGAGAAACCCTTATTCTTGCAGCGATTCGTAAGGTGATCTGTCGGGCAGTTATGGGAAATCAGAGCTGTGTTTGTAGAATCTGGAGAGTTTGATCCTGTAATTTGATTCTTCCTATTGGCGAGCTCTACTTCTCATTCAATTATTCCGGTTCCAAAGTCATCAGCAGTAAGGTTAGGATCACAGGACATAATTTGAACTACCGCATTATACTTATTGGACAGATCAGGAACCAGCTGCGAAATAAAGGTAGAGTCAGTAACTTCCTCTGATGATCCAGACAGCTGGTGTCGTAATTTGGTCAGCTCAGTTATAAATACCATCACTGAAGGAAATTGAGACAGATAGAGTCAGTTAAAGTGTCTGCGAAGGGCAAAACATCCAGCTCATGAGGCTGCTGGATCATATTTTGACTTTAAGGCTTGCCACGTATCCCATGGCTCTATAGAGAGAGTAATTTGCTGGTGAACTGATGCACTACATAAGATGAATATCATAACCTTAGCCTTAACATGTTATTCCTCCCATGAGGCATGTCAAGCTACCTGATTTGCAGGTGGCTCGAGTTCCTCTTATACTACTATCTTAAATGCTCGTTCAACTTCCGTGAAGGCTTGAATATCTTGGAACCATCAATGATAATTGGCTGGAAGAAGCAGTTCTGTTTGACCCTATTTATAACGATAAACCGACTCCGAGTTGGTGGTACCGACATTTGAATCAACCAGATTCATCGACATCCGCTTATTTAGGACCAGGAGGGACAATATCTGTTGGTAAACAACATTCTTAGAAGTTGGTTCAATGTGCTAGGCTGGGCTCAAAACCTGTTCCAAAAGTTGTGTTCTTGAAATATGTACTTTTGCTTACCATCCCAACCACCAGTGGGGACATGATCTAATATACATAAATCTAGCAGTCATAAAGGGTGATCTGTCCAATACTACTGGTCCCATAGTTGCACATACCAATGAGGTCACTATCTCGGTAATGATAGCCTATTTCAACATTATGTCCTTATCATGATTCCGAGAAGCAACCATTTTCAACAGATGATCTGTATATAGTAGTGTGCAGCTTTTTTTTTACTGGACAGCATCACTAGCAATATTCAACTCAAACACACATGCTTGCTCACAGGGAACAAGAAAAATTCCGCCAATCCCTCTCATGCAACCCGCGATTCGCCGATTAGAGTGACCAATCATCATTGTGTATACTGGAACATCCTATCTCAAAAATTCGGTCTTATCGTGTACGGATCTAATCCCCTCCACGGATCTACTCTCTAACAACCTGCGATCTAATCTCCTGTTGTGTACTAAAAATCCTCTTGATTGTTCAACAACAACTTCTTTAAAACTAAAGTTCTTATAATACTCCAAGATTGTTGTAGAGACGGTAGACGCGAGGGGATGCTAGTAGATATTGTCACTGGGGATCAAGAAGCCCCAATGGGGTGGATCGTGTCCAATCCAGAATGTGTTTTTTTTTTTTTTGGGGGGGGGGGGTTTCTCAGGTATGGTATGAGAATTCCCCGGATGTCTTCATGATATAACTCCGAGCCCCACAATTGGATATTCAAGTCTGTACCTTCCGCCCCACTTGGAATAGAGAATGCGATGTAGGAGGTGCTCCTCTGAGTGAAGTGCACATGTGATTATCACCTACCTTTCAATCGCTGCCATCCTTGCCCAGACTTGTCCGCTGGAATGTACAGCTTGGCGGTCCCAAGAAGATCTAGTATGTCGGTCATCGCGTTGAGGTCCTCACCTGCCCAAGCACCAGAGTGAAAAGCTTTGCCCGACCCGATGGGTCTGGCAATTCACCACCCAGCTAAGCAAAGCTGTGATTCTTCTTTTGCAAGAAAGCCCAGCCACACCGAAAATAACCCGCAGTGTTTCCCTGAATGTTCCCCACTCTCACTTGTACAGCATCATCTCCCAGGATGTGGCTCTTCACTTGCTTACTCACCTGATAATTGATGGCTTATGTCTAGTGTGTTTCGTCTTCGGTATAGGGATATTGCAGGTTTCTCATTCTGCACTGCTCCTGCGCTATCACGGTCATTCGACACATTTCTCCCAAGAAAATTTCTCCCCAATGACTAGTGCCTCCTATGGAGTGCGGGGGTCATTGAACCTACCATTCCCGAGAGAAATGGGAGGGAACAGAAAGAGATTGTGTTGGAAGAATGCTTCCTAATTCGGCCCTCTAGAAGGGTAGTCCGAGCTACTTTTAGCTACTCTGAGTTACTACTTCTTAGGCATAGCACGCAGTAGGCCTTTTTAGTATAGCCTTAGATATGGACACATATATCGGTAGTGAAAGCAGATCAGGACAAGCTTAGCGAGATAGGAAATGTGGCCAGAGTCAGCGGTATATAAAAGTAGGGACTGTGGCCGGTGTTTAGAGAATAACGAAGAAAACAACGAACTCTCCTCTCATATTGAATCTCATCGAGTATATCCTTTTTCAATAGATCATTTGGCCACCCCACTCCCGAGTGATACTCTATGACTAGTTCCCTCGCCCACACAGCTCGCCAGTTGAACCCAGCCTACTCGTGCATGGTATGAAACACACACCATACAACACACCCTTGACTATATCCTAACCGTAATTGCACATTTTCCGCAAAATTTATTACCGGTCCCCAGAACGCAGTTTTTGGAAGCTTCCCCATCAGAGTGTTCATTGCGTTTACCCCAATCCACCCACCCCGGCGGGAACTTTGACCAGAGAAACTACAATGAAAATAAGTCACAACAGGAACTGGCGGTGGGGGCGGGGCTAAGAAAAAGACAGGTTGATAATACTACGGAACCTGATAGAACCGTATGCTACGATGACCTCCCCTCATCCACCCGAAAGAATGCCATGCCACCGGCCAGCCAGCCAGCAAAATGCTCACAAAGCCAACCCGGACCAAACCAAATTAGAATTTCGAGCGTCAACTTTGAAATATGGGAGGAAACTCACACCACACCGAATCCGCTCCACCTCCGCAACCCGATTCTCCAGCTTTGTGGCCCCGCCAACTCACCCACCTCGAAAACCCAAAACCCACGATCCCAGCCAAGCGAGTCTTGCACGGCACGATATGATGTCATTGTATCCAGGCAACGGGAGGAGGGGCAAACTCGCACGCCATCTCTCCGACTGGTCCGCACAAAGTACGGGGAATCCCTTCCCACTCTCCGCCAAGGAGAAAAGACACTGTGGAGGCCTACCTGGAACCTGGAAGTATAAAGCTGATGCTGTAGAAAATGACAGGTGGATGAGACTAAAGGGATGGGAGCTCCGTTGCTGTGATGAAAAGGTTGATGGGATGGCACTGGATCAATTCGGAAGGGAAGATGGCAGGATGTATCAGGCAAAGTTGAGCGGGTGCTCACCTTCTACCGGGTAGTTGGTTCTTTGGAGTGTTTGCCATTCATATATCATGCCAGTACTAAAAGGGTTCACAAGGCTCTTCTGTGATGGGAAAAGGCAATGAGGCTCACCAACGATGCTTGTCTTGGCATCCAAGATTTCACAGGGCACATGAAGTTTTTCCCGCACCGTCGTGGATATCATATCAATCAAGTTATCCGTGCCGTGGGTTTGTGCTCTGTTCCGAATGCTTTTTTCTTCTTTCCCCTTTCCCTTCCCTTCACTCTTCATTTTTCCTACTATCCTCCTTATCGTTATTTCGCCTAAGAATAATACATTTTGCCGGAGCACCATAACCGCACCTGTGGAAGAATGTAGCATACAAGCACTAGAATAATACCCATAGCTAGCGGCAAGGTTTGTGGAACAAACTGAAGTCATTGGTGAACGTTACTTGAGCGCAAACACAATGTATTTCAACAATGTGTTTGAATACAGAAACTTCGAGACAACCCCTGAATTATACGAAAACATCACCCCCGCCACTTGTATGCTACTCGACAAAATAAAAATTCTAAGAGATAATTGTGCTTGTGTGATTTAGCAGTGAAAAGAGAAAATTTCTATCAGTGTCAAAGCTTCTATCTAGCAACTCGACAAATGCTGAATAGACAGAAGCGCCACTACTTTCCTTGGTCACTCGGAGCGGCCTCTGGCTTAGCGTCCGTCTGATAAAACTTATGATCCACCTTCGACTCCAAGTGTTTAATCCTCAGAGCCATCTTCGATTCTG
This sequence comes from Tuber indicum, assembly GCA_006112555.1. Lineage (NCBI taxonomy): Eukaryota > Fungi > Ascomycota > Pezizomycetes > Pezizales > Tuberaceae > Tuber > Tuber indicum. The sequence continues at coordinate 250,800 of VBSK01000013.1, forward strand.
TGCTCCCTACAATATCCCGGACCCAACTCTTCATCTCACTTGCTCGAGAAGCATCGTAGGAGTACATTTTATACACATGCTAAAAGAGAATTAGTAGAGACAACAGAAATAGGACCGGTGGCATACTCCGAAGATTGCGAGTAGAATTGATCCGAAGCCGAGGCCTACTGCCCATTTAACATATGTATCGAGACGCTCTATGGATCAGTCAAGACGCTCCTGAGATTTGCGGGTACTGTCTCGGGTTTGGGATAGGGATTGGGATAGACCCGCAGTAGTAGCATTGGCGCTAGCAATGTCCTAGTATCAGTTAGGTTTGTGACCAAGTAAATGTGAATTTTGAGCTCCTGCCGCTTCAAGTTTGCAAATTTTTGCTGAAATGGTATCCGGCTCAGGCAATTTGCTTGTTCCTCCAGTAGCGGTATCAGCTGCTGAATTCTGTCTCTGAATTTCACATTAGAATAACTATCAAAGCAGCGGGAATAGTGGCAAACATGCCTGAAAAGAAACCCGGAAATGACGAATCCTTGGACCAGATGATGGGCGCGCAAACCGAGTAGCGCGGAGAAGAAGTCTTGCAGACATACTGATAGCTTTTATTGAGTATGGGTTGAGTTCGACGTGATTGGTGGCTAGATCGTTGAGTGATAGAGGAAGGCTTAGATAGCACAATAATGTGATACAGCGCTGGGTAGGCTATATATATGCATGCCCATTCTGTGACACCTGTTTTTCGAATTGGCCCGAGCTTTGCTTGATGGACATGAGTTTTGATATCCTCAATTTTACGCTAAAAAAAACCGAAAGGGAACTTGAGTATCATACGGGTACGATACGATACTACACGTTGGCAAGATGCAACTCGCGACCTCAAGCGTTGGGGTTTGCGCCGATAGGCATTGTCCCGTCCACGGCAGTGTTTGCTCAGCGAATCTTTTTGCAATTTTGCATGCGAACACCCCCCCCCCTGTCCACCTCCGGCGGGAGTCTGCTCTCGGGAGACACAGATGAAAGGTTAATGTTGGAATTTGGCCTTAGTACTGTACAGCGAGCTTCTGAGATAATAAAGGCAATAAGGGGCTTTTTTGGAAGGCAATGACGATACGTAGCGGCGCATCACCCAAGACCTCGAACATATACACTTGCTCCGGTAGGCTGATAGGGACACGATCGGTATCCGGAGGGAAAGCACACGGCGGATGGAGACTGAGGAGCAGGAGTGCTATGGGCGCATTCGTTCAAGGAGCCGAGATGGATGGCTAAATTCAGGTAATGACCAATGAGCGCTCACGCGCAACCCTGCATGGGGTCACTCCACCACAGGACTTAGCGCACTGTAGTGTTCACTATTGTGCTCTTTCTCATGGAGCTGTTTTACATGTAAAATTCCCTTTCTCCCTGGTTTGTGTTCTGCTTGCCTTCCGGGGCGCGCGGAAGGGGTCACCCCCTAGCAAGCAAGGGAGAATAACGGTATCTTCTACGCGCAGGGTATCATTGATCCCTTGATAGTGTTTCTAGTTCCTACGTCTTGTCCGGGACTGTAGTGGAGTGCAGGCGAGGGGACTACTATCATACGAGATGATTCGATGATCGGATTGGACCTCTTAACTTTCCTTGTACTGTATTTGTACCGACAAGTTGAAGCTGGACACCCTCACAGAGTACTATAACGATTGGCGATTCTATAAATGTCTAATGTGGAAAAGGTGCCGAGGGGAGTGATTGTAGATATAGCAAAGAAAACGCTAGTTTTTGCATTAATTCATCGCAACTGGCTGGCCTACATACCTGTTGACATCCATCCACACATCTCGATATATCTCCAATTTCACACTCAAGATCTACTCCATGCGGGGGTCGTCGGTGCTGCTCGGGATGCTCAGATACGCAGGGCATTGCTTCTCTTGTTTAGATGTAGGTTTCGCTTGTTTGGATGGGGGGTTCGGAGATGCGCTCTGGATTAACGCATTCATCAGAGGAAATGATGTATCTGCCGCAAGTATTCCCTTCTGAGCGAGCGGAGCGGAGCAGATGCTATGAACGGTTCGAGTCTTCACGAGGATTGTCTTGCCCCTGTTAGCTTGATTGATAACTTATTATTATACTGGTTCCGCTTGAGAGTACGCAGAGGAAAGGGAGACATACGTGGAAGAGAGAGGTTATGTATAATAACAGGTTAAACCTGAAGAATAGGAGGATCCCTTCGCCATGATTCATATATACCCCTATCTTTACCGTTTAGTTAGTTAATCAAGTCAAGCGATGGCAGGAATAGAGAATTGGATGATAGCGAGTAATCTACCCCACTTTTCACAAAAATTGTGCGCTGGTGATTGGAGTCTCGGTTCCGTTGCGTTAGTAATCATTGCCTCGTCCCATTTTCTTGCCGTTTCATTCCGTCTCTGTTTCACAAGCTGGCACTGGTTAGAATTTCCACAAGCAATGGGATTCATGCATCGGATAATGAGGAACTAGGGTATCATAGCACCGAGGAGGATTCCTCTATTCGAGAGGGTAGCCGTTCTAATTTTCAGTGGCATGCAAATACCTCATAAATCTGTAGGTAGCCGTTGCCCATGCTCGAAATCTCGACCCGAGTATTGTATCATAGCAGACTTGAAGATAATAGGAATATGTACCACCGGGAGAAAAACAGACTGGTAAGAGAGGAGAAAATTGTATACTTTGATAGATAGAGTGAAATTCAAATTCTGGGTCGTTCACAAAGGCAGAAGATTGAAGTTCTGGTTCACATATCATTTCTAATTACATGATCAGGTTCTCCTTAATAGGATCTGTTTCCTCCAATATCAAGTCCATGTGAGTGAAAATCCTCACCGCCCGGAAAGGGGGAGAAATATTTTCTCCCACTAGAAGTAAAAGTTTTACCGGTAATAGGTAGTGAGATTCGAATGAATGAATGAAACAATAGCCCGGAGATATTCTGATCTCCTAACTTCACAATCATGAAACAAGCCAAGAGACATATCAAGAGTTTGGAAGATAACTGGGATGGCGGGGACCAAGAATCCAACAGTATTTTCAGCCAAGTCTCTGATATCCGTTAATTTCACTTCTCTCTTGCTTTTTCTTCTTCGAATTCTGCCTTCAGTTCAGCCTAGTGTGCTAGGTGCTAGGGATGTTGGTTGTGATTCGCCGGTGGTTGGCGATAGTGCCGAAGCAAGAGACCAGATTAGATGCACCCGCAGAGGCCTAGATCACACTAGCCTTTTTAGAACCTGTTCGGCATGAACAAGCATGATATTTATCTATACCCCTCTTACATTCCACAAGATGAGAGTACTGTTATACGATAAAAGAATTCTGTGTGATAGTACACATTTTCTATTTTATTTTTATTTTTAAAAAAAAGATACGTGCTGGAAGGGGGTGTTTGGTTGCACCATTATGATTTGAAATCGCGGTTGAAGATTGTGTCTTGGCAACCGTTCCCCAAATTATCGCTACTATTAATCTTCTGCCTGCTTGGATCCGCAGGTAAGAATCTAAGTTAAAGTTGCCAAGACGGAATCTCAAACGGGGAGTTCAAATCACAATCACTTAGGCGAACACCCCATAACTTAACATAGTACTGTGTTCATACTGTACGAAGGGGGTCGGGGGAGGTACAAGTGCTCGAGTATTCGTGACATTCTGAAGACCCCGCAAAACTAATATAAAAATGCCACAAAAAATATGCCGAAATATCAGAAATACTACCGGTGTGGTACTTGTATTCTGGTACGCCGAACAGGGCCTTCTTTTAGGATACAAACTGGAACTATTATATCACCAACCACGCATAGGAAAATATAGCTCCCCCTTTACTCATCCTCCGCCACCCCCACATATTTATTCACCGCAGGGCACATGAAAATTCTATCCTTCCATCTCATCGAATAGGCGATTCGCCGATCAGAGAGGTCAACAGATAGAACCACTAGGGACTAGGAAGTCCAACGGGGGGGGGGTGTTCCCAACTTTCCACAAAGTTGTGCACCAGTGATTGGACTCGCGTTTGTTGCGTTACTGATCGTAGTTTTATTCCGACTGAGTTTCATTCCATCATGGCTTCACGTGTCGCCGCTGTTTAAAATTCCCGTAAGCAACGGGATTTCTACATCAAACAATGAGGATCTGGAGTAGCACTGAGAGCTCCTCTCTTCACGCGGGAGGCAGTTCTAGTGCTCACGCCATAAATCTGTAGGCAGCCGTTGCCCATGACCTAAATCTCTATCCAAGTATGTTCAGTACTAGCACCGCACTCGAGGATAATAATATATGGCAGCGCATAACCAATCTTGCCAATTCACTCACTCACAGATCATTACTCTACGGGCATGTCCGGCTTCAATCCGCACTCATATGCACAACACTGGCGAGTACTCAGCAATCACACAGAGTCCCGAACGGAGTCGTTACCACATTTCTGCTTCCTCCGGATTGTGGATTGCTCTTGAAGTTGTCCCCACTCGAGGCAGTGGGGGCAAGGTCCGAAAAATTAATTCCGAAGAAGGTATGCCCAAAAATTCAAACATTGAGATTCCTACCCAGCTCTTTTATCCCATTCGTTTGCGTATAGTTTTTGGAACCCTTATGGGGGAGGCTGCGAGAAAGAGAGATCACTCATATCATCTTTCCATCTGCACCACTCCCCATCTCACACTTCTATTCCTTGCCATCGCCCACGGGCCCGCCACCCGAGCCAATGATTGCCGTGCCGAGGCATGGTATCACTATTATGGACGGACTACTAAGGGCCTGCTTAGCAATACCGCAACTGTTCCTTTCTATGACCATTTCTCGCATAAAAACTCTCGTTCTGATAGATTATAGACACCCGCCACCGTGGAGTAAAGTACAGTGCTAGGAATTCACTCTTCCAACTCTATCCCCACACTCTCGACCCCGGTTGGGAGCCCGGACCCGGACCTATGGTAACTTGGCGACCCAAACTTTTCTCTCGAGCATGGTACGGAAAACAAAGCCTTATTCCCAGCCATCGCGTAACCGCACCCAAAACCCTTACCGCGGACTCCCAATCCGAATCATTCGGGATTTGGGAGTTATGATAGCACTTCCCCGTTGGACGAATCATGAATTATTATCTGGTGAGGAAAAAACTAGGGTTTGCGACGGTGCGGTATTACAATACTACCTTGCTGTTCGATCGCTAGCTTTCGTCGGGCGTATGATCTAGTAATAGGATGAAAGGGGATGAATAGTTTTCTTCGAAATTTAATGAAAGAGTGATTGAATGATTTTATTTTGGTAGTGCCGATGATCAAGGGCTGCTATTCGTACTCTACTCGTACAACGTTTAATGATGCTTATGGGATGGCGCGGGGTAGTGTGGGGGGGGGGGGTTGGTTAAATGATGCTTGTAGAGCTGTTGCCGGGAGGTTTTCGGATTTACGATACGCTTGGCTTGAGCACCCCGGTATAAGTGACTTGGTAGGCTGCCTTTGCCGGTGCGGGGAGAGGCGGAGTTCTGCCCGGTTCGGGGGTGGGTTAAAATATGAATACCAAGACTTTGTACTCGAGTATCCATAGTCAGGTGCTGTGGCGAAGACAAGGCGGATTACTAGTACGAAGCACTTCGTACGAGTACTCGGGGGTTAGAATAAAGGTAATCCAGGCGAACTGATTCTCACCGGCCCCCAGGTCATTCAGCCAATGAAAGAGTTTCTGGGTCGGAATTTTTTGCATTCGTCCGAAGCGTTATTGGGCAAAGATTGGTCCTTTCCATGGTTACACTCACCAAATTTTGATCAGTTAAACTCCTGTTCGCCTCACTTATGTTGACCCCCTAAATATTGTACTCGTACAAGTACTTGTACCAGCACTCCAAAGTTCCCGGATTACTAGTACCGTACTCGTAGTTGGTGTATTCTCTCCGGTTGAGCTTGAGAGGGAACTTATCTTACCAGTATTGTAATATCGGAAGTTTTACCCGTATCGCTGGTGGGCAATTCTCTTCGTCATGATGGCAGAGTGGGGTGGATAGTGTCCAACAGTACTGGTAGAGATTTTGCAAAGGAACACGTTGTTATACTCGAGTAGAGTGCTGAAATGTACGCCCGCGGCGGAGTTGAAGTGGGACACATTCTATGGGAATTGTCACCCTAGGTGTCCAACCTCAAGTCGGCCGCGGGAGTACCGGTACTAGTACTTTCCCACCCTAGGTTGCCTCAGCTTCCCTCCTTATCATACCCGAGTCGAACCCTTCCATCGGAAATAAGCGATCGCCCTGCCAGCCACAACCGTCCAACTGTCTCTCGTCCCACTTCCACTCGCCAAACACGGTATCATACCTGATCACAGTAATTACGAGTGCGGTACTGCATGAGATAGCCGAAGCTCCCGTCTTGGCAACCATTTGTTCAACTCGAGTAAAAGTATAAGATTTCCACTGATACAGCAAGTAACAAGTAAGGCTATCTATCTATCCCCTGCCGCCCTGTTTTGTATGATACATACAGCACCGTGCAGTGGTGACATCAGTCTTGCGACCTGCTCGTCCTGTACGAGGAGAGGAGACTCCCCGCACAACCACCAACTCCCAAAGCTAACTTACCTTCCGGATATAAAATTCCCGACGCAGACAACCGGATGATCCCTTCAACTCCTTCTGCGTGTTACACACCGGCATGCCTGAGCGCGAGGCGTGCGTGCGAGGCATAATTGAATGAAAAAGTGGGGGAAAGGAAGAAATGGGTTGTGAAAATTAAATATTATATGAAAATAGTAAGAAGACAAGATAGCAAGGGTAAGCTACAAGTATACATTATGGTGCTTTGAGCTGTGGTGCTGTACCGGTAGAAAGAAAGTACACACCCTGGGGTAGGGCATGGTATGCTGCGTGAGTGCTGTGGGGACAGTACGCATCCTCAACCCCGGCAATCTCCCCGGATATAAAATAAAACGTCTATCTCCCCCCGCCTTTTCCAAAACCCTCACTTCCTCTCTCCTGCCTCAGGCCACAACGCAGATCTCCACCATGGCAGAATACAGTGCCAAAACCGCGTCACTAGAGGGTAAAGACAGGAACGGAGATTACTTCGAAGAAGCAGATCCAGACTCAGGATTAAGCGATGCCGAGAGGAAAGCTATTGTTCGCTTTTCCCGATCCTATATGAATGTGACTTTGCGAGGATGCTGACGCGTGATGAGCGGTGACGGTGAATAGGATAAAAAACTCGTTCGGAAGTTGGACATGAGGCTTATTCCCTGGTTATGTCTTCTGTACCTGGCATCATTTTTGGACCGTGGGATGCCCATCCATCCAATCGTAGTGAGTTAGGTTGACTAAAGAGGAGGCTTTTAAGGAACCAATATTGGCAACGCCAAAATCGAAGGACTTGTCGACGATCTTGGAATGACGAGCGGGCAGTATAATGCCTGTCTTACCATTTTTTTTGTGTCGTACGCTGTGTGTACCCGTGGGCTGTGCTACCGAGTGAGGCTTAGCATAAGGCTGACTTAGGGGGATCGGGGGGGGAAAGCTCTTCGAACCAATCTCGAATATCTTGTTGAAGAGAATGAGGCCGAGAATCTATATCCCATTGATTATGGTGCTCTGGGGGATTTGTATGACTTTCATGGGGTTTTGCCGTAATTTTTCGGAGATGATGGCTGCTAGATGGTTTGTTCCCCGATATGAGAACTCGTACCCCTTCCTTCTTTTTTTCCCCCAAGGCAGAGCTGGAGTTGACAGTTTTTGGTGTCATATTATGATAGGTTTTTGGGATTGACTGAGGCTGTAAGTTTTTGTTACCTGTCTGATTACATGTCACTAAGTGTCACTTATCTTACGGCTTTTTGGCTGGATTAGGGACTTTTCCCGTGAGTTTCCTTCATCAACTTCAATTGGTTCACAGTTGCTAAGCATTGTGTGGTAGAGGAGTTAACTACTACCTATCTTGCTGGTATAAACGCCGAGAATTTGGTATCCGTGCCGCAATCTTCGTATGTGTTTTCACAAATTCCTTTATGTACATTACCCCGCCGCTAATAGTCCCAGTTCTCTGCTGCCGCCGTCTCCGGATCCTTCGGCGGTCTCCTCGCAGCCGCTATATCTAAAATGGACGGAGTAGGCGGTAAGCGCGGTTGGGCCTGGATCTTCGTAACTTCTCCCTCCCCCCTTCCCCCCTCCTTCATCCTCCTCCCTTGCTAACCCCCCCCCCCCCCCCCAACAGATCCTCGAAGGTCTCGCAACAGTCCTCATAGGGATTATTTCCTTCTGGGTAGTAGTGGATTTCCCGGACGACGCCAAATTTCTCTCTCCCGAAGACCGCGCGAGGGTCCTCCGCCGTCTCCGTGACGATCAACAATCCTCAGCAGAACACGAAGATTTCAAAACGTTCTATCTCTGGCAATCCCTCAAAGATTGGAAAACCTACACGGGGATGCTGATATATATGGGCGTCGATGGAGCCCTCTACGCATTCAGTCTTTTCTTACCTTCCATTATCAAAGAGATGGGGTACTCAGCCACGCGTGCACAGCTGCTCAGCGTTCCGCCGTATGCTGCCGCTTGCATTTTGACTATTCTGGTTGGTTGGCGGGCTGATAGGAGTAACCGTCGTGGGGTGTTTAATATCGCTACTTCACTGCTGGGTGTTGCGGGGTTCAGCATTCTCCTGGGGTCGAATTCCGCCGCGCTGAGTTACGTCGCTGTTTTCTTGGGTGCCCTCGGGATTTACCCCTGTATTCCGAATACAATTACCTGGGTGTCGAATAACGTCGAAGGGGTGTATAAACGTGGGGTTACGCTGGGTTTCGTGATTGGCTGGGGAAATTTGAATGGGGTTATGAGTAGTAACGTTTATAGACAGGTTGACGCACCGCGTTACAGGCTCGGTCATGGGATAGTGTTGGGCTATCTTGCGATTGGGTTGCTGGGTGGGAGCGTGCTGAACTGGGTGCTGTTGAGGAGGGAGAACGAGAGGCGGAGGAACGGGGAGAGGGATGCTTGGGTACAAGGCCTTAATAGGAAGGAGGTAGAGTATCTAGGGGATCAGAGACCAGACTTTTTGTATACACTGTAGACTTAAGGGGGTAGGATATTGCGGTGAGATATGGGTTATGTTTCATTATTGGTCATTGGGAGTAGAGATGGTGCGCTGGAGCAACCCTGCCATTTTTCACGAGTGAGAGTGACGTCAATTAAACAATACGCTAGTGCTTTGTTCCTCTCCCAAGAATCTCATTCAAGTCTTTCTATCATAATATTACCATTGTGAACTAATTTCTAAATATAAGCAGCAACCCCCCCGGTACTCGTAGGGTATTGTCTGCGAGCTGTGAGGTCCTTACTCCATGGAGTTTCCTGTCTTTGTGCATGACTTGGCATGAACACTTTCCTGTACTTAAACTGGAAGCTGGTCTTCTTAGTTAGACAAGCTCAACCACTCCTCGACAACAACCATTTAGATAGCGGTGCGTGTCTATCTAAATCAGGTTCAGCTTCGACCTCGTTGCTTCCTCTGTGTTTGTCTATTTACTATGATTGGATTCCAAGTCAACTTTCCTTCCTCTATTCATCGGTTTATTGGTCAGATCGCAAAGCAATAGTAGCCACAAGGTGCATGCTTGGTCGACACACCATCCAATTAAGGGACAAAACATAAAACCTCCCACACTGGTATCGGTGGTTGCTAAAATGCGTTAATGAAATTAGTTAGGAGGAAAACTTGACTTGAGCAAATTTTCACTTTGATGTGTGGTAGTATCTTACGGGCGCGAGTTGTGTGATTGGTTGGCCAAGCGAGCTGAGGAGTCTCTGTCTTCCAGTAGACTACCCTGAAATGGCTGCAAGCCCTCTGAGGCGAGTCTCACAGAGCGCTCATCGATTCGTTGGGCTGTGTCAGTGGGCAACAAGGTTTTGCTATAAGCCCCACTTTTCCTCTACTCCTAGGAATTCCGTCAATCAACATCTTGTCCTCTACAGCATTGCGGGAAAATGTCTAGAGCCTTTTCCAATAACAATAGCTCCTTCAACATCAGTAGCTCGTTCAATGTGACGACGACTAACAACTATAGCATTGCCGATGATGATAGGTCTAAAATCCTGGACTGGCTGTCCCCCCTAGAGCCACGGGCACGACATCAAGACATTGAAGCCCGGCGGGTGGACGGAGTGGGAGACTGGGTCCTTCAAACCAAGGAATTCACAAGATGGTATAATGGTTGTGGAAATGATGAATCTGATCGTGCGATCTTATTCTGCTACGGCGATCCGGGGGTCGGCAAGAGTCACCTCACGTGAGTTGATTAATGAGGCAAAATCAGAGAATGGTACGAGTATTCACTTACAAGTTACGGTGCTAGCTCCCTGGTGATAGAAACTCTATGTGAGCGGCGCAGAAACCAAAACATAGTTGTGACTGGTTTCTATTTTGACTTCGCTGCCCGGGAGGTGCAGTCCCCAGCGAATATGCTGGGCTCCCTCCTGAAACAGCTTCTGGGTGGGCTGAAATCGTTTCCGGAAGAGATAGTGCAAGAATTTCACGACCAGAAGAAAAACTTGGGCGGTCGAGGGCTGCAACTTCCTAAAATTGTTCATCTCTTTCAGAGTATTTCATCCACACAGCACAACTTCATCTGCATTGATGCTATCGACGAATGCGTGCCAGCGCATCGACTCGAGGTTCTTAGCTCACTAGGCCGACTTCTCCGGACGTCACCAAACACTCGAATATTCATGACTGGGAGGTCGCATATCCGGGATGAAATTGAGAGACCACTTGGTCTCATTGTAGCTAGCCTATCGATAAAGCCTACCCAAGACGATATCATTACGTATCTACAGGCGAGGTTGAGCAAGGATACAACCCCCGAGGTAATGGATAGCAGGCTAAGGGCAGAAATTATAAAGAGCATACCCGAAACGAACCCAGAAACGTATGTAGGGTCTGGGGCACCGTGAAAGTCACCTTGAATGATTCGCTGAGAGATATAAATCTAGATTTTTACTGGTTTCGCTCCATATTGAGGCAATCCTGCGGGAAACAACCATATCCCGGAGGCGAAGGAGACTCGAGGCAATGACAGATGGCTTGGGGTTGGATGATGCATATCGCGCAACTCTGGAAAGGATAAACGCACAAGGCGAAGAGAAGGCAAAACTTGCGATGGCTACATTAATGTGGATTTGTCACTCAGAACGGCCATTGGAGGTGGGTGAGTTGTGCCATGCGCTTGCAGTAGAGATAGGATCAAAGGATTTCGACCCCGACAATGTTCCTTTAATAAATACATTGCTGTCCTGCTGTCAAGGGTTGATCGCGGTAGACAGGGAAGCATCTATTGTGCGGTTAATCCACTTTACTCTCCAAGAGTACCTCTCTGCTCATCCGGACCTATTTCCTAGGGCTCACTCAGAAATGTCAGAAGTTTGTTTGACCTATCTAAGCTCGCACCAAGTCAAGGACCTTTCGCCAAAGTCCATCAATAACCACCAGAGCACACCTTTCCTCGAATATTCCTCGAGATATTGGGGAACTCATGCGAAAAAGGAACTCTCGGATAACGGGAAGCATCTCGCGCTGGAGCTTCTAGACCAGTACGAAAATCACATAGCCGCCGAATCACTTTTCCAGCAAGTAGAGCATCAAAACCTTTCCGGTAATACCGTTGCTCCATCGCTATTCACTGCACTGCACTGCGCATGCTTCTTCGGGATTGATGAGGTTGTGAAGGCTTTGATCGAGAGGAAGGATTATGATATCAACCAAACAGATCGCGTGGGAGCCACACCGCTCAGATGGGCCGCTCGTAATGGGCATGAAATGGTAGTGAAGCTACTACTAGGTCGCAAAGATGTTATCCCCGACAGGCCAGACGACGAAGGCAGAACACCACTCCTCTGGGCTGGTTACAATGGACATAAAGGGGTGGTGGAACTACTAGTGGGGCGGGAAGATGTTGTCCCTGATAGACCAGACAACAAAGGCAGAACAGCTTTTTCCTATGCTGGTGGGCGGGGACATGAAGCGGTGGTAAAGCTACTGTTGGGGCGGGAAGGTGTCATCCCCAACAGACCAGACAATAAAGGCACCACACCTTTCTCCCATGCTGCCGGGCGGGGACATGAAGGGGTGGTGAGGCTACTACTGGGGCGGAGCGGGTTCATCCCGGACATGCTAAACAAAAAGGGTAGAACACCTCTCTCCTATGCGGCTGGATGGGGACATGAAGGGGTGGTGAAACTACTACTAGGGCGGGAAGGTGTCATCCTCAATAGACCAGACAATGATGGCAGAACACCATTCCTCTATGCTGCCGGGCGGGGACATGAAGGGGTGGTGAAACTACTATTGGGACGGGAAGATGTTATTCCCGACATGCCAGACAACAAAGACAGGACACCATTCTCGCATGCTGCTGGGTGGGGACGCGAAGGAGTGGTGAAGCTACTGCTGGGGCGGAAAGATGTCAACCCCGACAAACCAAACAAGGAGGGTAGAACACCCTTCTCCTATGCTGCTGGGCGGGGACATTAAGGGGTGGCGAAACTACTGCTAGGACGGGAAAATGTCATTCCTGATAGGCCAGACTACGAAGGCAGATCACCTTTCTCCTATGCTGCCGGGCGGGGACATGAAGCGATGGTAGAACTATTGCTGGGACGGAAGGATACCAACCCCGACAGGTTAGACAACAGGGACAGGACACCTTTCTCCTATGCTGCACGGTGGGGACGTGAAGGGGTAGTGAAGCTACTATTGGAACGGGAAGACGTCAGCCCTGACATACGAGACAACAAAGGGAGAACACCTCTCTCCCTTGCGGCTGGGTGGGGACATGAAGGGGTTGTGAGGTTACTATTAGGACGGAAAGATGTCATCCCCAACACGCCAGACAGCGAAGGCAGAACACCTCTCTCCTACGCTATTAAGTATAGGTATGCAGGAGTAGTTCAGCTACTACAATTACAAAACCCTACAACCTCCAGCGCGGTATAAGTCCGAGGAACAACAGTTTTACTTCCTTCCTTCCCTCCTTCCTCGCTACTAAACCCTCCTTGAAACCCATATATATGGCACTTTAGCAACGACCCCATCGCCGCCGCATTCACTCCGACGGCCACTGCCCTTCCTCCGAGTTGTTGTGACTCACTACAAGCCTAAGATACGGTACCTTCATGGAAACACCACTCTCTTTCCTTTTCCTTCCTTTTCCTTCAAATATTTTTTTCCTCTGTTTCTAAAAGCTTACCTTAGGATTCATCCCGCGTTTTAACTGGGGCACGGAACCCCCCACACCCACACCCATATCACCCTAGACATTTCCAAGCTTTTGCCTGTATGGTAGAGTGACGATTTATAAGTTTTCTTTTCAATGAGATTAGAGCCGAAGATAGTACTGGATTCGCTACGCAATTTAAATGTCCGGTTTGGTGCATACTCATTTTCTACTTCTCCTGTTCTCCTTCTCTTTATCCCTAGGTCTGACAGATACATTTCTTTCCTTCCAAGCACTTTTTACTCGTGTATTCTACATTTTTCTCTTCACTCCAAATCATAGATGTAAATAGTCGCTATCAGGGTAAAAGTGAGAATAGGCCGGCGCAAGAACTTACCTTTCACCCCTTTTCGGGTCGACCATACAAACGTGAATCCGCCATGGGCTACCGGTAGTACAATCATGAATTCAAGTTGGCACGGTAGAACGTGCGCGCTACATCAGGAAAATCCACCTCTAGAACCGTTCCTCCCTTTCGGTAGACTTCCAATCAATACCTTAAGAGCACGCCCACTCCTGAACTTAAAATATAAGTTAGTATCGTGTATTACCTGTTGTTGAGCACTGTGTCATACCGCCAGGACTAACATACCCGCACCCCTCGTTCCAGGAACCTCCATCACAAAGTTGTCATATCAGGAGTGCGCACCCCCCCGCCCAAGGACAGAAAAAATATATAAAATAGCTTATCCCTGCGGTTTCCCTCCCGGTTTTGTATGGCAGTTGTACCGGGGGTGTTCGGAAACTCCGCACAGGACAGTACTCTGTTGTCCTGCCCTCCACTCTCCAGAGTCTGTACTATTTCACATTTTTCGATAGTGGGGTTCCAAAAATATTTTTCAGCCCAGCTTACATGTATTCCGGCCAAGAGTTTTCCATAATATTATGATATCATAAATAAATATCCGGCCCACAATACGGCTTGTCATCCACCACTGAAACTACCGCGGCGGTGGCGGTGGTGACCGCGGATTGGATGGATTGTGTTCGGGGAGGCCGATCAGGTGGGAGATAGGTGGTGCATAGAACACAAGTGAATCCGGCCTGTTTCTATGACTAGTTTTGTCGGGTCTTCCATCTATCATTTACCCCCAGCCTTGGATGCTTATTGAATGGAGGTGGGTGGGCGGGGTGTATGGTACGTACTGTATTTTTGCCAACATATACAAGCAAGGCGCAGCCAGCACGACAGGTACTTAATGTGTTAGTGCAGTGTCCCACTCATACAAGTAAAGTGAAGACAGTTTGATATCGCACCATACCCACAAAATTGCCGTGGGGAGTCCTGGGTGTTTCCACGCCCTAGCCCCTTTCTCGCTGAGATATCCCACCCCCGGCCGAGTATAATACAAGAAGGGTAGAGGAGACATAAGTAGTTCAAAAAAAGCAACAAGGCAAGACCACAAGCACCACGATATCCGAACAGAGCAGAGGTGATCATATTCTGGTGGTAGAAATCTTAAAACACACAATTCGCTTAGAGCCGCAGCTACTCGGCGGCTTGGGTGATAGTGAAAACAATCGGGACCAGAACTTTAGTGTCGGGTGTTGGAAATATATCTCCAATACGACGGAAGCACGCTGAGCATAGAACATTGCAGCTCAGATCACTTTATATAGATACCACTCATGGGTATGAGTACCAGTACTGCGGTCTCAGGCACAGAAGAATACACAAGAGAAACTATCACTTTCTGCTATCAAAATTCTTCTACCTCTACAATTCCCACAAGTCTTTCCTCCTTTTCAGTTCCTCATCTCTCACCCTTGACCTACAACCGTATTTGGTACTATAAGGAGGCGACCGGGATATACAGTACCAGCCCCGGCAAGAAGTTATGGGACAACTATTTGAGGTTAGCCGGACAAAAATACACCTATCCATTCCGGTTAGTAGATCCCCACTCTTGTACATGTATCCGCGCTGTGTGGCAAAACATTTACTGAGATTAAGGTGATCACTCCCAGCGTACATACTGACACTTTGGGCAATATATAAAGTCAATACTCTACCTATAATTGCCTTGATTGTTTACCTCCTCACTAGCTTCCGACTTTTCGAACTCACTCGTTTACAGTATCCATACACCTACAGGACATGTGATACCACAACAGCAGGTTGAAACTCGAGACATCTGACTGACCTTGAAGCCGAAACTTTAAGGCTATTTTGATGCCGTTGGTGTTGATCCTGTTTTATTCGGGCTCATTCCGATCCACCCCCAAGCGACTCGCCCCGCCCCGCCCGACACCGAAAATATCCTTCCACGTTGCCCTACTCCCCAAAGTAGACGAGTGACTTTATATGACGTTGATATCAAACCACCGAGGCAAAGTGCGCTCAGCGGTGGCCCTTAAGATAGCGGTATAGGTACTGTGCTGTACACACGCTGTATCAGCTATCTCAATCTCTGTGGTCTTTTCTTTTTCATATTGAAATATAAAAAGTGTTTTCTTCAGTACTCTATTTTATCCTGTGTCTCAGCTAACCCACCCCAACCGTATCATAAGATTTGGATGCAAGAGAAGGAAACTGAGTTCTGATCGCGTACTAACCCGAACTAGATCCGATAACTTCTCAGGCTTTTCATCCTACGATGGGGGTTCGGTTTTGAGGAAACTCCCCCACCACCTGTAGATATATCCATGGTTATTATGATATATCATAATACGTTGGTGGAATTAGTTGTTAGGAGGAATACTTGGCTTAAGCAGATTTTCACCCTGACGTGTGGTAGCACGCGCGCGATTTTGCGATTGATTGGTCGGCACAAGCGAGCTGAGGAGTCTCGGTCTCCCAATGCCTTGAAATCGCTGCAAGCCCTCTGATAGTAGTTTCACAGACTCCACACCGATTCATTGGGCTGTGTAAGTGGGAAACAAGGCTCCACTATTTAATATAGGCCCCGATTCCCCCCTACTCCGAGGAATTCTATCAATCAACACTTTGTTCTCTCCAGAATTGCGAATAGCGAAAAAAAAAAGGAAAATGTCTAGAATCTCGTCCAATAACAATGACTCCTACAACATCCATAGCTCTTTCAATGTAACAACGACTAACAACTATCCCGTTATCGATGATAAGTCTAAAATCCTGGACTGGCTGTCCCCGCTCGAGCCACTGATGAAGCATGAGGACATTGAAACCCAGAGAGTGCGCGGAGTGGGAGACTGGCTCCTGCGAACCAAGGAATTCACAAGCTGGTATAGCGGATGTGGGAGTGGAGGATGATCTTATTCTGCTATGGGGATCCGGGAGTGGGCAAGAGTCATCTCACGTAAGTCGATTATTGAGGGAAAGCCAAAGAATGGTGTTTGCTTACCAATTATTATTCTAGCTCGCTGGTGATAGACACTCTGTGTACGCGGCGCAGCGGAAAAAACACAGCTGTCACTTGCTTTTACTTTGACTTCACCGCCCGGGAGAAGCAGTCCCCAAAGAATATGCTGGGATCCCTACTGAAACAACTTCTAGATGGATTAGAAGAGTTTCCAAAAGAGATAGTGCAGGAATTTCGAGATCAGAAAAAAAACCTGGGAGGCCGAGGTTTGCAGCCTCCTGAAATTGTTCATCTCTTTCAGAGTATCTCATCCAATCAACACACCTTCATATGCATTGATACTATCGACGAATGCGAGGAAGCGAATCGACTCGAGGTTCTTAGCTCACTAAGACGACTCCTCCGGACATCATCAAACACTCGAATATTCATGACCGGAAGGCCACATGTCCGGGCTAAGATTGAGGGGTCACTTGGTTTTACAGTAACGAGTGTATCAATAATACCTACCCAAGATGATATCACTACGTATCTACAGGATATATTGGGCAAAGACGAGATGCCCGAGGAAATGAACAGCAAGTTAGAGGCAGAAATTCTGAAGAGCATACCCGAAATGAACCCAGAAATGTGCGTAGGCCCCGGGACGCCATGAAAGGATCTTAAATTATTCGCTAATAGATGCAACTCTAGATTTCTGCTGGTTTCGCTCCAGATTAAGGCAATACTACTGGAAACAACCATCTCTCGGAGGCGAAAAAGACTCAAGGAAATGGCAAATGGCTTGGGACTGGAGGATGCATACTGTGCAAGCCTGAAAAGGATAAACGCACAAGGCGAAGAGAAGGCAAAACTTGCGACGGCTACTCTAATGTGGCTATGTCATTCGGAACGGCCATTGAAGGTGGAGGAGCTTCGTCATGTCCTTGCAGTAGAGATAGGATCAACGGATTTCGATCCGGAAAACATTCCCTCAAAAGACACATTGATGGCCTGCTGTCAAGGCTTGATCGCGGTAGACCGGAAAGCAGATACTGTGCGCTTGGTCCACTCCACTCTCCGAGAGTATCTCTCGGATCATCCGGACCTGTTTCCCAAACCTCACTCGACAATGTCAGAAGCTTGTTCGACCTATCTAAGCTCACGCCAGGTCAAGGGGCTTTAGCCAAAGTCCATCTCTAACCCCCAGAGGACACCTTTTCTCGAATATTCCTCGAGGTATTGGGGAACTCATGCGAAAAAAGAACTCTCGAACAACGGGAAGCGTCTCGCGCTGGAGCTTCTAGGCCAGTATGAAAATCATATAACCGCGGAATCACTTTTCCAGCAGGTGGAGCATCAAAACCACTCCAGTGATATCGTCACCCCATCGCTATTCACCGCACTACATTGCGCATGCTTCTTCGGGATCGATGAGGTTGTGAAGGCTTTGATTGAGAGGAAGGGTTATGATATCAACCAAACAGATCGAGTGGGAGCTACACCACTCACATGGGCCGCTCGTAATGGGCATGAAGGGGTTGTGAAGCTGCTGCTCAGACAAAAAGATGTCATTCCCGATAAGGCAGACAATAGAGGTACAACACCTTTGTCCTATGCGGCCGGGCAGGGACACGACGGGGTAGTGAAGCTACTACTGAGACGGAAAGATGTCGCCCCCGACACGCCAGACAATAAAGGCAGAACACCATTCTCACACGCCGCTGGGTGGGGAAATGAAGGGGTGGCAAAGCTGCTACTAAAACGGAAAGATATCGCCCCCGACACGCCAGACAACAATGGCACAACACCTTTCTCATTTGCTGCTGGGCGGGGACACGAAGAGGTGGTGAAACTACTACTAAGACGGAAGGACATCATCCCCGACAGGCGGGATAATAAAGGCAGAACACCTTTCTCCTATGCCGCTAGTTGGGGACACGAAAGGGTGGTGAAACTACTACTAAAACGGAAGGACATCACCCCCGACAGCCCAGACGACGAAGACGGAACACCCCTCTCCTATGCTGCCGGCCAGGGGCATGAAGAGGTGGTGAAACTACTGCTAGGGCGGGAAGATGTCCACCCTGAGAGGCGAGACAATAAAGGCAGAACACCTTTCTCCTATGCTGCTAATTGGGGACATGAAGGGGTGGTGGAGCTACTACTTGGACGAGAAGATGTTCACCCGGATACGCCAGACGATAGAGGCACGACACCATTCTCCTATGCTGCTGGGCGGGGACATGAAGGGGTGGTGAAACTGTTGCTAGGACGGGAAGATGTCCGCCCCGACAGGCCGGACAAGATAGGCAGAACACCTTTCTCCCATGCTGCTGCTTGGGGACACGAAGGGGTGGTGAAGCTGCTGCTAAAATCGCAATATGTCATCCCAGGAATGCCGGATAACAAAGGCAGAACGCCACTCTCCCATGCTGAAATGAATGGGCGTTCAGGAATAGTACAGCTACTACAGACCCAAAACCCTACAACCGGCAGAATAGCTTTACTTCCGGCTTCCCTTCCATACCACTAAACCCCTCTCGATATCAGGATATAATATCATGCTATATCAGCAAAGACCCCATCACAGTAGCACCCACTCCGACGGCCACCGCCCTTCTTCCGAGTCTTGGTGACCCACTTCAAGCCCATGACACCTCCCTAGAGACATCACTCTCTTTCCTCCCCCTTACTCCCCCTTCCTTACAATTTTCCTTCTCCTCCTTTCCTAAAAGTTGAGCTTAGAATTCATCCGGCGCTTTAAACAGTTGAAGGAACTCCCCCTGCACGCCGACACACGTACCACACCCCCAGACCACTCCAAGTCCTTGCCTGCATAGTAGTGATGATTCGCAAATTTTCTTTTTCAACGAGCTTAGAATCGAACACAGTGCCGGGGGTTCTCCACAGCAGCAATTCAAACCTCCGATTCGGTGCAGCCTTATTTTTCACTTATCCTATTTCTATTCCTCCTGTCCAGCAGACACATTTCTTTCCCTTCAGATAACTTACTGTTTATTCATGTATTCTACGTCTTTCCTTTCACTTTGAAAAGGTTAATTTGGTCTGTTTTTATCATCGGGTTCGTCCATCTGCTTTTATCGGGGGGGTTACAATTCTATAATATTTGACTAGAACCAAAAATATGCTCATATGAGCACACCATATATCCTTCCCCGGTCTTCTATCTAGCGTTCTTCCGTCCTGAGCAGTGGGTGCTTACCGCAAAGAGGCGGGTGGGGGTGCAAGATCTTTTGTGCTGTATTTTCTTTAACGTAGACAAACTAGTTACTATTATCTCGACAGGTGCTCAATGTACTACTACAGTGCCTTGCTCGCACAGGTAAGGTAAAGACAATTTCATACCACACCATACCAGCACAATTACAGTTGTGGGGTTCCGGGCGCTTCTCCTGTCAAAGCCCCCCCTTTGTAGTAGAGAAATAACCCTCTATCCCCGAACACAGCAATAATACACAAGCAGGACGGAGCGGTCCAAACAAAACAACAAGGCAAGACAGTAAACACCACGATATATCTAAACACGGTAGAAATGCAATGATGGAAACCGTAAGACACACAAGTTACCCAGAGCCATAACATATCCCCCACACCCACACGGCGGAACGGGGCGCGGGCGAGAACAAATCCGGGACCGAAAGTTCATCATGTCAAGTGACAAGCAAGATTAACCGAGTGATGAGCTGTGAGGATGGTTCCCTCGGTGCGCCCTTCAAGGAATCGGCGATAAGGATCTCGGTTTGGAACTCCTCGTGCGATATAATTTATTTCCAGTTGGAGGAGGATACCCTCCAAACCTCATTATTTTCCTTGACCAGATTTCTTGGGTACAAGCACCCGACAAACGAAGGGGTATTGTAAGTTAGCATAATCATTGAAAAAGTAGAGAAACGTGGAACGTAGTCTAAATGGAACAATGTACCACGACGGTGTACCTCCAGGCACTAGAAAGCCCCGCTGAGGCGGTACAGTAGCTTTTGTTTTCAACCTGCCCTGTTTTTGTTCCTTCCCCCTTCCGAGCGGTATTGTAGTATAAAGTACCGATCCAACAGTGTAAATTTCTCATCCAATGTATCATATTATCAAACTACCCGAACCCGGTGTCTCTTTTCTCCTCATTTCTCTTTTCTTCTTCTTCTCTTTTCTTCTTCTTCTCTTTTCCCTCTTTCCCGCAAACGTTGTGTTCCAATACTGTATTCGCAGACACCCTGCTGCAATAGACGATCGCAGGGGGGTATGATAGCACCCGCGTCCGTCCAGTGCCCGTGATGCCGCAACGTGGCTGGGGGGTTGTAACTCATCAGGGACCTTTTCCGAGCGCCTCCACTATCATTCTAGTGCCAGAAGCTGCGGGGATATTGTTGCTGTCATACCGTAGCTTTATGCGCCGGTCTGTAGCGAGTGATTTTTTGTGATGATTCGTTTGAAAGTATCACCTGCATAGAGAGTATCACGCACGTACGATATTATGTGGAAAGGGGAAAAACTGACAAACTAATAAGAACACCCGTCCGCCAGTCAGATCCGATTAGAGCATAGACTAAGCTATCATACCACCGCCGAAGAAATATTACCCATCGAAAAAAAAAAAAATCTTAGATAAAACTGTGTAAAGGAGGAACAAATATACAGTTGATTATAATTTTCTAGTTTTTTTCTTTCTGTATTGGTCTACTCTTGCTTGACTTAACACTGGCACGTTTTGTTCCCCCCCGATCAAGAATCGCAAGAAAATGACAAAAAAGTTGAAAAAACGCAATTCTCCCTCGGTTGGTCCTAAGAGGATCTTGGAAGGAAAAGAAGAAAACAGCAGGCTTCGAATTATTCTCATGATTTTTCTTTCCCAACCGCTTTTACGTTTGAGGGGTAAAAGTGGTGGGCGAAAGTGTGTAGGCTAAATAAATTAACATTAATTCTGTTGTTCGTTGCGATGCGAAACTTGTGGATGGTTTCGCCAACGAGGTAAACTTAGTTTCCCATTTAGACTAGTTACACTCCATTACAAGTAAACCTAATCGACTAACAGGCATCATGTCAAGAACGGGCAGTGAGCATCACACCCATGCTATCGAATTTGCGGGTATCATTAAAGAAAAAGCCCTACGCCTCAACACCACCCACTAATTTACCCTTCCCCATCCCATCTACTCGTGCGAAAGATCAGGCTCCTCCCCCTCCGTGCACTCCCCGTCCCCAAAGACCTTCACAAAGACCGCATCATAGCACCACCAAGCCGCGCCCATAACCCCCCTCCCGAAGGCACGAACCCAGCCGGGCGCCCTCCCGCCCCTCGCGAATAGGTGATTCAGCAGCAAAACCAGGACAAATAAAGGCCCCCAAACCGCCAAGACGAAAACCCTGCCCACGGACTGGCGGAACCTGGTGATCCTGTAGGCCCTCAACCCATCCAAGTACCCAACATACGAAGGGGGCAAGCCCCGCTCGCGTGCTCCCGCGCGGAGCAGCTCCAAGTACCGATTCGTCGGCTGGCCTCCTGCGCGGGTCGGTTTTCCGGCGCTCGCTGTATCCTCCTCCGGACAGAGCAGTGTCCGGGCGGTTATTATCTCGCTGCTGGTAGCGAGGGGGTAGCAGGCGACCGTGAACTCTTGATAGCCGGCGCCAGCGCCCTCGGTTTCCAGGAGGCGGGCGTAGTCTGCCCGTGTGATTTCGTATACCACCCCCACTAGCTCCCTTTCCTCCTGCTCTTCCGGGGGTGGGAGGCGCGGGCGGACGTTCGCGAAGCAGGGCTCGACATAGGGTATGCCCGCAAGTGTGAATGTTAAGGTTAGGCTAGGCACGCGTACGGGAGTTATATGCAGTGGGTGGATTCGCCGGGAGCCGGTCAGTGTCGCGGAGCTTAGGTTCGAACCGTAGGCGAGGTAGTTTATTGTTTCCGGTGGGGTGGGGGAGGAGGGGCTGGTACCAAGGGCGAGGAGGGGGGTCTTTTCGCTCATGCTGGGCGGTAGTACTTGTATCAACGGTAATGGGGGGGGGGGGGCTCAGGTGCTTTGAACGAGGATATATTCCCACTCAAGTACTCCGGTCTACTTATACTTTAGTTCGCTCACGGGAGGACAATGTACCGGGTCGGAAGGAAGAACGGCTCTGGGGTCGGCCCGCTCGGCCGAGAACCAGGGGCTTCGGACCATGAGATATCCCATATCCGTTACTCAAGTAGGTTCTTGTGCTCACTAAGCACAATGCGTCATTCCAGGGGGATTGTGAGCGCGAACTATGATACGGTAGCATGGGATCGTGATAAGAATATGATTACTCGAGTAACATAGGCTTTTTGCATTGCCATGCAACCAATCAACCAATTTAGCCCCAGGTCCCCCAATAAAAAAAAAATGCAACCCTTCCACTATCATGCCTG
This sequence comes from Tuber indicum, assembly GCA_006112555.1. Lineage (NCBI taxonomy): Eukaryota > Fungi > Ascomycota > Pezizomycetes > Pezizales > Tuberaceae > Tuber > Tuber indicum. The sequence goes on from VBSK01000013.1 coordinate 273,708, forward strand.
TATGACTCTTAGGGGATGAGCAGGCAAACAAATCACAGCGAATTTGTTAATTGGCTGTTGGACTGGTCGAGAGGCTCTGGCGGTTTAAAACCTCGATTCCTCCGCTCAAAATCCGTTTTTTGGGGATGCTTACACAACCCATCCTCCAAAATTTCATGCGCGCTATGCTACGGAACGGGCTGATGTAGAGCCGATAGAAACACGATGCAATACCGGTACAAGAAACTCAAAACAACCCAACAATCCCTTCCATCTATCACATATTACCGTTTCAGCGTACCGGTAACGAAAAAGAAAGAAGCAAGAAAAAAAGGAAGAAAAAAGCAAAAAAGAAACGGAGCATCGGGTATCATAAATATTATAATAGTCGCTAATCAGTTTCTATAAGTTGGGGTAAAGATTCAACCTGTGCATCATATCCCGAGTCAGTAATTAGCCAGCAACTAAAGGAAAAAGTAGGAAAGAGATGAATGACTAACATTGGTCTCCCCATTGAGGATTCTATAAACGGCTGTGAAGAGCGGAAATTCATCCTCGAGTCCCTTATTCTTCAAATAGACGTTGACCTCCCTGGCCGTGATGGTGCCCTGCAACTTTTGCCCGTTCAACTCCTCGCCCTCGACCGTCTCGATGCTCTTCCCGGTGCGCACACTGAGCATGGCGCACTTGTGATTACGTCCTCCATTGCACGAAGTGATCAGGTCCGCGACACCACACGACTCCTCCGTGAAGGTGGCGCTCTTGCATGATTGGCTAAAGAACATCTTGCCAAACTTGCGCATCTCGAGGAGCCCCACACGCATCACAGCAGCTTTCGCGTTATCGCCCCACTCCAAGCCATCGACAAAGCCGGCCGCCAGCGCAACAATGTTTTTCAAAGCTCCCCCCAAGGAGACACCGGCGACGTCACTCACGACACGAACGTGAAAGTACTGCCTGTGGAACAGAGTTTTGAGAAGCACGTGATCAACGGCGGGAAGCTCCTCGGGGACTGGCGTCAGGCCCTCCGGAAAGTGCTCGGTGGGACCCTCTGGCGGAGCGTACGCGATAGTGGTCTCGGAGAATTTCTCTGCCGCCACTTCGGAAGCGATGTTCGCGCCGCTCAAGGCTCCGCAGTAGATTCCTAGCTTCCGGCCGATGGTATCCGAGAACAAGCTAATCCCATCCGGTGAAACATCCACGCCCTTGATGCAGGAAACGGCCCGAGCATACGGCAGGCAGGATCCGTCGATCTGCCGGCAAATGCTGGAAACGAACTGGTGCGGCACATTGAAAATCAGGATCGAAGCCTCGGACACGGCATCGGGAAGCGACGGCGTGGCGAATAGGTTCGTCGGAAGGGCAATCCCGGGGAGGTACTTTGGATTCTCGTGGATACCGTTGATGATGCTCGTCAGGTTCTGAGAACCAGAGTGCTTGCTCTTGTCATAACGAGGGTGCGAGGAGGAGAGCTGATATTGTTCCTCAAACACCCACCTGTCATCATCACCATCACCACCAGTCAGTCAATCAGTCAGACGCGGGGAAAAAAACAGGAGAAAAGAAAAAGGGACTCCCAGGACAACAGACATCTTGACCTCCTCGTGAAAAACATCCGGATTAGCCTTCGTATTCTCCGCTACAATCTTTGCAATTGCGCTCCCCCTATCCACACCCTAATTAGCTCACTGGAAGCAAAGAGGAAAGGAGGAAGGAAAAGAAGGGGAAAAAGAATAATCTCCCACCAATTCCCTGACCCAATAACGGTAACACGATGCTTCATACTTCCAACCCGAGTTCTAGTTCCCATTGTCCTGGTCAAAAGCTTCAGTCTTCGAACGGCCGTTGCAGAACTCATAATATATAGCGGGAACAGGACGAGAATTTAAAGGCAGGCAAGCAGTAACTTTTGTTGGGATGCAGATATGCGGACTAGCCAACAAAGCCTTCTTTTCGTCCTCTTCCCTTTCACTCTGCGGAGGATTGCTCACCTTACTTAAGTATAGTACCGTATACTCCCGCCAAGGAGAAGGAAAAAAAAAAACTCTGCCCTTGCTCTCACCTTTTGCTTTTGCTCGATGAACAGATATTATAGAACACGTGTGAAAAGGCTCTCTTTTTTTTTTTTTTTTCTCTTTTCCCCCCTTTCTCTCTTTCTCTCTGTCTTGTGCACCGGACTATCCGAGGGATTAACGGTGGATGGGGGGGAGGGATAAGATAGGAATGTTGTAGCGTCTCGTGTTGTCCTGTGTAATAATGATGTTGGTAGACCAGGACTATCGTCAGGTTCCCGGTTTGAATGGGTGCGAGGTGTGAGTCTTCGGAAGATACTGGTGTACATTCTTTCTCTCCTTCCTTCCTCCCCCTTTCGCCTGCTTCCCTGCTTGTTCGCTTATTACGTGGACAAGTCAGTCCAGGAGTACCAGTACGAATATAATACTGTGCCATAATATACTTTACTCGCACAGTTGACTCGCGTGCCCGAAGCCGAAAGCATGCAGGAAAATTTCAGTTCACCATTGAGGCTGAGAATGAGGCTGACCCATCGACCCACGATTCGAATGATAAACTTCCGGTGACAATCTCTTTTTTCCTTTTTCTTCCTCGCTGGGCTTGGCGAGTGGGAAATCACAGATTCACAGTTGAAACCTCGGCATGGCGCTGGAAGTGGTGTAATGCTCGCCGTCAAGAACCCACAGGTTGTGACCTGAGAGAAACAAATTTATGTAAACGTTCCTACTTGTATCTTGTAATGGGTAAATTTATCATATGATATCTGAATATACTCGTACAAGTACGTCTGTACTGCGCAACCGCCCAACCAGTGAGAAAGAAGGAAACCCCGTATGATATCATTTCTACAGTGGATACCTTGTTCCAGATACAAGCACCGTTACCCCCCCCCCACCCCCGGGAAAGCGTACCGGTGCTGCCAGGACATCCCAGCATTATAAATGAAGGTTCGGCTAAGAAATGATTGGGAAGAGTAGTGCAATAGTGCACTCCGTAGATACTTCGCACGGCACGGTAGGCCATTTTTGAGTATCATAAGTGATCCTTATGGCATACCAATGCCCCCAAGGCTATGATGCCTAATTTTCTAGAAACAAGCGTAACCCACCCCTTTAGTCAGGTAATTCTTGTTCTGATTGCTTTAAAAATTGCCGGGTATCATACTGCACTCGAGTATGCGTGCTCGTGCAGGTCTGTGGCGTGATGTAATCGTATTTTCACCCCCACCTTCAACAACCTCCTCTTGCCCCCCCCCTCCTCCATCCCTTGACAGCACAACTACGGTGGTAGCTCTTGGAGGATATATAGCTATACACTTGAACGACACATGAAAAGCGGGATAGAGAGCAAGGAAAGGAAAACAAAAACAAAAACGTGAAAACGGAGGGGAAAAAGTGGACAAGGAAATGGCGGCAACAACTGGCAGAGGTTTCAGGTTTTTTTTTTTTTTTGAGGAAAAAAAAAAAGGTTCTATCTGACATTCCCCCGCTCAACACAACAGAACAAAAATACCAGTATTTCCCCCATGGTTCCTCCCGGTTTCCCATAGCAACAATCTATTTTAGGTTTGAAGAATTTTTGTTCGAGGGAGGGGGATTTATGCCTTCGGTGGATTGTAGATCTAGGTTTTCGTGTCAGCGGTGTAATGGTGAAATGCGGGGAAATGGATAGAGGATACCAATTTTCTCGCCTTGATTGGAGCCCACTTGTACTTCTTCACCCAGATACTGAGCGCCGTAAGAACGGTGGTGATGATGATGACCTTCATGCCCATCTTCTTCCTGTCGTCCATTTCCGGCTCGGCGGCCCAATTTAGGAACTCGACAACATCCTTGGCCATCTGGGAGGTAGTGGCTGGGGTTCCATCCTCGTACTCTACCAAGCCATCGTACAGGACTCTTGCCATGGCAATTCCTAAATACAAGTTGGCATCCCCACAAACCTGTTATACACATAGGGGGAGGGGGAACACCCACCAGTTCCTGGGAAGTAAGGGTTAAAGTTCAATCCCTCCGGAACTACAGCCCCAGCTGGAGGGTCATCCGGGTATCCTGTGAGTAGTGCAAATATGTAGTCGCAACCGCCGTGTCTGGCCTTTACCATGAGAGACAAATCGGGAGGATACGCTCCCTGGTTAGCAGCACGTGCAGCCTGCTCATTGGGATATGGGTCGGGGATGTAATCTGAGAGCTTCCCCGAACGCTTCACAATTTCTCCAATGTCGTTGGGCTCGTCATCGTATTCGTTCTCCTCAGCCATGGCCTTGACTTCGTCGACGGTGTGTGAAACTCCAACCAGAGCGCGCCACGGAACGCGGGAGAGGGAATGGCAGGAAGCGCATACTTCGCGGTAGACTTGGAAGCCACGGCGAAGGCTGTGCATATTCATCAACAATTGTCCCACGAGTGCTATGGAAGGTGTGGGACACGAACGCTTGGTGGTCAAAAGTCTTTAACCATCCTTGGTGCTCCCATGGATAATGCGGCGGGTGCAACCTGGCCCATCACTGTCAGCATCCAGTTCCCATCTCCTAGGTCCTAAAAATCAAAAAGTATGTATTATAGCATACCCCTCCTCAGCCATGGTCATAGCATGTACCTCTGAAAAACCGAACCCATATTGCTGATAGTATAGTCCAATACTACCGATCGCCGCAACCGTAGACACAGTGCCGGCGATATTCAATCTCCTGTCGCTCTTTGCCGCATTGCCTATGTTTGTCGATGTAGTTCTCTATGGTAATTGGTTGGTGTTCTATTAGATACTGGTGATGGCACGAAGGTGGGGTGGAAAAAAGTAAAGGAGGGGGAACGGAGAACTACCCTGGTTGACTGTCTCACCACAGTCTTGAGCACCGTTCCTGAACGAAGGCACGACCGAGCGAGCATTGTATGTCCAGATCACGTGTGATTGGAGAGCGGTATTGGAGGGAGAGGAGAGGTGAGGTGACGATGGATTCGAGTGGTTAAGGCTTGATGGCGAGGGCGAAGTTGTCAGAGTGGCAGGAGGAAAAGACGGGATGTTTCAAATTTCCTCCCTTCCAATCGGGATATGCAGGCCTTCTGATTGGCTGAGGTTTTGAACAATAGCTTTGTTTCACGACAAACTATCATAACCTAGACCTTCGCGAAAGGCAAGGCACTCTTTTTGCACTAAGAACCACGATATAGACAGTGATTTTCTCCTTTTTTTTTTTTTTTTTTTTTGAAATTCCAAGTAGAAAATAAGAATTCTTGCTAACAGAGTTCGCCGATGTGAAGGTTGCTTATCTAATTGTCTAAACTTAACTGCCAAGGAAACTTCTGCCCCTCCAAGTAAATTTACCAACACCTGAACACATTACACAAGATAACACGGGGTAGGGATTTCAGAAACGAAACTGCCTAATTTTTTTGCAAAAGATAGAGCAGCTAAGGGAAGTTATGAGCACCCAAAGGAACAGGACACAAAAGATCAAATCCCTAAAGTCCATCCACCGGATCGAGACGGGGCGAGCTCTCAGCAACATTGACGCCTGGTTCCCCACTCAATAACTCTCTCCTAGCCTTGACGGCATCCGCAAGCATCTCCAAGACGCCTTCGGTATCCTCGAAATTGATGCAGGCGTCTGTAATACTAACACCGTATTTGAGACCTGCCTTTCCTTCCTCCGGCACCTTCTGATTACCGGCGTTGATGTGAGACTCAATCATGACACCCATGATACAGTCCTCCCCGTTACGGAGTTGCTCTGCAACCGATGCAGCAACCTTAGGCTGGTTGAGATGGTTCTTCTCAGAGTTTCCTGGAGCATAATCAGCACCTCGCAATGAGTAGGAACACATGGGTGCGAATTTACCATGAGAGCAATCAACCATAAGCTTGTCCTGGGTCCCCTTCGCACGAAGCCTCTCCTTGGAATCCTTGATACTCGCTGCATCATAGTTTGTTCCCTTCTTCCCACCACGGAGAATAATAAAGCAATCCTCATTGCCCATTGTAGCCACAATTGCGACGACACCTGGCTTGGTGACCGACAGAAAGTGGTGAGAGCCCTTGGCGCTACACGGATATAAAAATCAGATTTAGTCAATCACGCGAAGGAAGGGTAGAGCTTACGCTCCAATCGCATCAATTGCGATATCTAGGCTTCCATCGGTTCCATTCTTGAAGCCAACAGGGAAACTCAAACCGCTCGCCAACTCTCTATGCAACTGACTTTCAGTAGTCCTCGCACCAATAGCACCAACACTCAGCATATCCGCAAGGAATTGTGGAGAAATAGTATCGAGCATCTCACTAGCGAGTGGCATCCCAAGCTCGGTGAGGTCGATGAACAATTGCCTACTAATCCTAAGCCCCCTGTTGATCTGGAAAGACCCATCAATGTCCGGGTCATTGATGAGTCCCTTCCACCCGACGGTAGTGCGCGGCTTTTCGAGGTAGGCGCGCATCACAATGAGAAGCTCGTTCTGGTACTTTTCCTTGAGGAGGAGAAGGCGACGGGCGTACTCGAGGGCAGCGTTGGGGTCGTGAATGGAGCATGGGCCAACAACGACGAGGAGACGATTTTGCGGATCTCTGGAATGGAGGATCGCAACAGTCTCTTCTCGAGCCTTCAATACAGTTGCTTTTGAATTACTGGTCTGTTGGAGCTCATGTTGGAGTAGGTCTGGTGGAGTCAATGGATTGTATCCTCGAATACGCCAATCTTCCGAATTAGTCCTATCCCCGACATTCTTATTCTCGATATAATAGTTCTGTTTTTTAGTGATTGAAGGAGTCTCGTTAGCTGGAAAGTGGCTGTAAGGCGAGGCTGAGGAATGTCCATGAGTATAATAGCGCCCAGGCATCACGGTAGAGGTAATTGTATTGGAATATTGAAACCTGTGTGGAAAGGGGGAGAATGGAGAGTGGGGGAGAGAGGGGAGAAAGAGAGGGAGAGGAGAGAAAGAAATAAGTTAACTTACCGCCATTGCGCGAATTGGTGGGCTGAACTAGTTGTGGTGATCGCTATTAGGTCACTATGAAAGGCTTCTCTTCAGAAATGTTTTCGTACCGTAGTTGCCGTGAAGAAAACTTCAGGAAAAGTTTGGATAGGGGACGAAATAGAAGAAAGGGAGAAAAAAAAACAAGAAAACAGTCAGACGCAGGTGTGTCAGAAGTTGCCCCTCCACCACCACAATCTACGGTAAGGTCAAGCTTGGCGATCAGCCAAGCCAAAACTGCACTCATGTTCCTGCGCTAAGAGAAGTATTGGCGCCCGATTTGGAATAGCTACAGCGGACAAAACCTAGGGGGCAGTTGTTGGAACTCAAAAGGCTGTCTCACGGGGTATGGAGGTATCATACTCGAGTACGAGTACTATACGAACTGGTATCCGGCGAGAGAGTGATATCATATATAGGACAACGACTCCCACGTTATATTACCCGTGACTTAGTAGCAGTCAGTGTGTGCAAGAGGCATTACCGGTATTATGCGCTGAGTGGGAAGTGTGTATGCTTAAAGCGTTTATGCATGAAATGAAACTTTCAAAAACTTATGGCAAGCCGCAGTCCCGTGGAGGTGGTATATATCATACTCGTACAAGGTTGGAGTGACGCACCGAGTCCCCGGGACCGAGAAAATCCCTCATCGGGGCTCATTCATGATATGATACCTCTTTGGCGGGCCCGTCTACGCAGTTCTCTCTCTCTCTCTCTCTCTCTCTTAGGAACAGCTTCAGCAGGATTTATTACGGGTCCGCGGCGGCTACTATTCCAAAACGGGGGCGCCAATTACCTACTGGTATCATACCGTACTTGGGGCGGATACAAGTATCATTATCATAACTTGGTACATGGTAGACTAAGTTCGACCGTCAGGCTCAGGCACGTACTCGAGTACTCGAGTAACTTTAGATGTCAAAGTTTATATCAACTCAACTACCGGTGTGATACCGTACTTATCTTGCAACCACAAAACCTCTACAGTCTAACGGCGCTAGTGGTAGCGTTGTTGGGTGAAAAATTTCTGTTTTAATGTGAGGATCAGGAATCGAGCTGTCATGATGAGCCCGGGTATGATTTATTGATATCTAAGAGATAGGGAAAGGGAAAGAGAAAGAGAAAGAAGAAGAAGAAAAACCCCTAACCCCTTACAAAATCACATGCTTAAAAGGCTTCCGAACGGTTCTACTCGTAGCGACATCGCGACGGCAACGGCGTTGCTGCGACTTTTAGCAACTGCTACTCTGCCTGTGCTGAAAAATAAATGTTAATAAATACTCGTATCCCAGGCTCATGCGCTGATATTTTCATCTTAATATTTGGGTAGCCTTCGGTGGATTGGTGGTTTTCCTGACATCTGACATGTGCTACGATCACAGATAAAGTATCATACTCGCGCAGGTACCGTACCGTACATAGCTTGGCTTTTATCCGTTCCAATTAGTAGTGCTGCTGTGACTTTTGTTGTGCAGGTTATGCCAACTTAGGATGCCGGTCACTACTGTTGCTCCTGATGGTGCTTGTACGGTACTGTACTGCACCACTTGTATTTTGCGATTTCAGCACTTTCAAAAACCGACGGTGACCAGGCGCCCCTTAAAAGTAATGAAAAAGTGACGGCTGCCCCATCGTGACAGTTGATCCATCTCGGACACTTCTAATTCAGAGCACGGATTCTCACTCGGAAATTAACTCCAGGGAGTCAAGTTTCTACGGTATTGGCACTACAAGGGTGTAGTAACTCGGGAAAGACTAGTTTACCGGGGAAATGGCATGTGTGTGTGGTCGAAACCTTCGCCTTATTATTCGCCAAGATGGGGTCGGCTTCATCTCGGTCGACAAAGGAAAAAGGGAAAAAAATACTGTGTGCTATGGTATCATAGCGAGAGGAAATTTTTATTAAGGCTAAACCTTTAAAAACACCCGTACACGCCTGAAAGGGTTGGCACTTGTTTCTAGTTCACAGAATACCCGATAGCGGTTTCTATAGAATTCAGGCGACTTGTCTCGCTTTCGCAAGACATCCGTGCACCCAAGACAGAAAGCCATACAGGCCGTTTACCCCGTCCCCATTCCCAATACCTAATCTTCTCCATTTGAGCGGTCAATAACTAGTTTCCCATTCTCAGTAGCTGTCATTTTCAGGGAGTCTTTCAGGTTAGCAGTTGTATCAGTCTTCTTAAGCTGATAAACGTGCACCCTCCCACTGGCGGAAAAGGCATAAATTGCCAGAGCAACTCCACTATGCACAGCGAGGTCGACTAGCCTAGGTATTGTATCAATATAGTAACCAGTTATCCCCACAGGTTCATGGGCCTTTGTGATATCGGGGTCGGTGGACTGATCTGGGACATCGGGTTGGTCACCAGGGGTGTCTGCCTCAAACGGCTTGTAGAAGGTATCCGGCGGAACCGAAAACAGTACAATGTGATCTCTGTATCCTGCCACAACTCTCACACCATGCTTAATGATGGCCCCTGAAGCGTATATGCTTGGACGGATGGCGTTCTTGATCTTTCGGCTACGGGAGGCCCTCAAACTTTCATCAGTACTATGTTCCCCCCCACCTTCGATTATCGCCCCTACGACGCTTTTCGGTGGGATTAGCCAGATCTTCCGCAGGAGCTTCGTGGGTCCACTAGTACTGGGCAATCCCCTATCAGCATGAGTACCTCAGACGTCGGACCCTCCCCTGTAATTGCCGCCTCGTGAGAAACAAAGGTAGTAGAATCATACCCCAGTGGCGCATCACTGCCCAGACATAACCCCCCACTTTCAGGATCAATGAATAGTATATGAGATCCATCACTTAACGGGACAGCTTGGAAGTGGTCGCTTTGGCCAGCCCTAGGCTCCCAAGTATCTGAAAAGGCAAGGGAGTCTGGGCCAACACCGAAGCGTCTGGTAAAGGGGCTCGCATCTTTGGGGTGGACAGCACTTGATATAAGACGCAGCTTCTTGGCAGAATCTATGCCGCGCCGGGGAGGAAGAAAGTATAAAAAATCCGAAGGGGCTGTCAATGGGAACCACCGGTTGAGGTCTTGCCCCGTCAATGCATCAACCCCTAAGAAGGAAAATTCGTCAGTCATGATCAACCGCGCACATTGTCCGTTTTGTTGAACAATGCAAGCAATCCTATGGCAGTGAGAGAGAACTTTGAAATCTTAGATGCCGTTGCCGACTAGCGAACATACTATAGTGAAGGTTAAGGAGATACTCACAATGCAGCTCTATTCCGCCACGGCACCCGAAGGCAACGCATCGCCTCTGTGGACAGATGGCGACACTCCTCGGTAGGTCCTCTTCACTGCATATATTTCGATAAGTACTCTTAACTTCCTGCTCCACCACGTCGTGAACTACTCCCATGCGTCCTTCCTTTTGATCGATAATTTTATTAGTAAGCATTTAGCTGGGTCAGGAAAGTGGGTAGGGAATGTACGAGTAATATAGCTATGGCAAATCTTTGGCTACTTGTGTCCATGCTAACAGCTAGCACTCTCCGCGGGCAAACGACCGAGGTAACGTATTCCATCCACCTCTCCGGCGTAGACCCCAAGCGATAAACATAAACCACACATCCCTCACTCAATAAAGCGTAGGAGCCACATATGGAGACTGTGAAATTAACGGTATTGGCGGTAACCAGTTCTGAAAAGTCAAGGATTGCGGTATTGCGAAGACCACTGCCCCCAGAGTTACCAGGGCTCAACGAGCACTCGCGGGATAGCCGGGTGGCGAGGTAATGGGCATTTTGGGAACTCCTCACTGAAGCCTCAGCATTGTGGAAGCCAAGTCCTTCAAGATGCTGTTTGAGGAGAAATGGCTCAAGAGCAGAGAAGTACCACGCCCTGCATACATGCCTGGATATATTGAAGGAAAGAGGTGATGTAAAGCCGAGAATTTCTTGTATCAGTTCGACCGGGAGTTGATATACCGAAGGGAACTTGAGTAATTTGTGCTCTACACATACATCATTCCATGACTTGCTTGTTAACCTAGCAGAGAGCAGTGAACGGTGGTCCAGGAATGAGAGTATGCGAACAAAGGTTTCATCCGGAAGCCTGAGGCAATTGCCGATAATTGGTTCGGCCTGTCTTAAGGTTAAAGAGCACCTGGTCGGACCCCGAGGAGAAGATGTATCATCGGCTGGAGAAACCTCGTCGGAGTTGGGGGAGCCAAAGACGGAGCGGTAGGAGCTCCCCTGACTCCCAAGACTGCTGCTCTCATGAGCGTGTAGGAGGCATTTATGCTCTTTGGCCCAGTCAACAATGCCACGGCAATCATTTGGAATATGAATTGGATCGTTACTAGTTGACTGGTTCCTCCGAGATTCCGTTGTGGGGGGATTAGCATCCACAAACAAACAATTTCTCCCCAATGGAACGGATTCCTCGTTGCAAGGATTGGAGAGGGTAGAATTCATTCTAATTTCTTGGGCCATAGTGTGGATAGGAAAACTCTTGCTAGTTGAGTGAAAAATTCAGAGTGCAGGTGGTGTCGAGATGTTGGCGGGGACTGGATCGGGTCGGGAGAGTAAAATTTCGGAGGAAGCCAGCCTGAACAGTGGGGTGTGGGGTCTAGAGTGCTGTACAGTACAGTGGATAGACCACTGAAGGGAGTAAGAATAATACTTGTTGTGAAGGTGCTTGAGCGGTGTGGGGGGAAACTGGGTGGATGGGAGAGGAAGGTACCGAAAGTGGGAGACGCGAAGGGTGAGGGGTCTACTCGTACTCGTACATGAGATAGGGGGAGCCGCGCAGCCTTATAGGGTACATACAGTCGGTTGAGAATTGCACTACATCTGGTCAGGAACACAATTGGCGCGTGTCTTTAGATCAGGCGGGGATGAAAGATTTTCTCCTCCACGCTTGGGCCAGTTTCCCAGCGGATGTACTCTGGGATCGGTGGATCGTCGGGAGAAAAAAAGCTTCGACCACTCAGCCTCCAGTCTCAACAGTCACAAGGTTTAACTCAACTTCACATTCTGACTACATTAGGAAAGTTGGAGATTGGACGTCAAGGATGTTTTGGGGGTTGGGACATGCCGGTACGGACATCGGAAGATAGCTAGTCTGGAGAATTTTACAAAGAGAAATGCTGGATCGTTACTGTGCGGTACTTGAGTGCTCGGGTAGAGTATTATACTCGTACTTGCTGCTCGAACAGCACTCGCCCCGAGAGCAACTGGGTACAGTACAATATGATATGATACCGGTATCATACTGCGCCCTCACACTCAGGGCATGATTTTGCATAACAATGGCGTTGGCCGGGATTGGACCAGACGTCAACTTTCAGAGGTCACACAATTGAAGCGGCTGCGCAGAGCCTCCCCTCAAGTTACCCTTGCTTGTCTCACTCGAATTTACCCCTCCAAAAAAAATACTCGGGTGGTACAGCACAAGTATCGACCAATTCTAACATCCCAGCAGTGGCTCTAAGGACTGCGAGAAACGAGAAAAAGAGGTCTTCGTGGGGTTGGAGAGACCTTAGTAATACCATTAGACAGATCCCGTAGTTTTTTATTTCACGTGTATATACTGTACTGTAGCCTGTTGCTGGTGGGTGTCCGGTTGCAGCCCGCCGGACATTTAATCTCATCCCGAGCACATCCTCCCCTCTTGATTCACACACAACTTGCGATAACTTACCCCAACTAATATGTTAAGTTACGCGACCACATTTGACTCGTCTGGCATCCTCTCCATCTCGTCCTCCTCTCCCCTCTCCCCTCTCCCCTTCCCCTCCTCTATTTCTCCCCTCCCCGCCTGTCCCACTCTCTCTATCTGCACGTATGTTATTGCAAAATGCGCTTCATAGTACGGGTATGACATGTGCAGTACAGCGCTGTGATTTCCTCTGCCCGATCTTCTGCTGCACCGGCACTATACTCGTGTCTGATCCACCCTCTAGCTTTGTGTTTCCAGCCCCTCATCCACTTCGAAACTCCCTATCCATTTTTTCCTAGGCTAATTCGTGCCCGCATCGTTAGCATCACAGGCGATGCGAATGTAGAAACTCGATCCTCGCTATACTTCTACCTTTGGTTGTTCCCGTCCAGCCGGGAGAGTCAACTAGTTATTGATCCCCCCTCCTAGTTTGCTCAATACTCGAGTAGTAGGATATGATGTTTATCCCTCACCACCCCTCATCCGAATTGTCACTCCCGTACCCTTCACCTCCCTCACCCCTTCGGACTTTGTGTGTTTAATGTAGAGTAGTCTTTTGGTTGGCTGTGTGCCCGCTTCGTGTGTTCGTGCCTTCAAATCCATTTCATTTATCTATCCCCTCTGTCCTCCATCCATCTCTGCCATTGCCCCCACTCACCCTCGCCCTCGCCCCCTCTTCCATCAATATACCCACCTCCCATCTCGGCCCTTGGTCCATTATCCTTGCCCCCCTTTCAGTCCGCCTACCTCACACTCCTATACCATGATGGCACCTCCCCTTGTTTACCTGCTTTCTCTCACCGATACTGGTGCCCCTGATATTGCTGGCGATCATATCAGTCTTCCTCCCCCACTGGAGCCTTACACTTTGAGAATTGCTATTGAGGGTGCGAGCCCCATAACTCGCAATGGGAGTCTGTGGACCAATGTCCCCGTCAGGGGTGAAAAGTTTGAAAGAAAGAAATTTAGAGAATTCAAGTTTGTTTACCATTTTGTTTCGTTTTCGCACAACTCACCATTGCCCCTTTCCCCATATGTGGTGGCTGTAGTGATTGTGTGAGATTTTTTTCACCCTGACAGCTCTTCGAGGACCGGTTAACTACCGACACCGAAATAGGTGAATTGATATTTACGTGCTCTGCAATTGATACTAATGCTCGTCAAATCATTGCAGACTCACACCCTCATTTTCTCGAACCCTTCACATTGATATTCCCATTGCTTTACCGGGTACCTTTTGCTATTACATCACCTATAATCCTCTCCCATCTCTGAAGGAACGATCGGAACCAACGAAGCCATCCGGGGCTGCGAAAACCGGCACTCACTGGTTCACCGTTGCTGCACGCCTCTCCGTAAACGGTGAACCTCTGGCTCTCGACTCCCTATCCTGCTTCTCGGTAGTCTCGAAATGGCTCGGCCCTGTTGAGAAATGGGATGGGTACATGAAATATATCTCTGAAAAGGGGTATAACATGGTTCATTTTACTCCAATGATGCACCGTGGGGAATCAAACTCGCCGTACAGTATATATGACCAACTTGCGTTCGATCCAGAAGCATTCCCGAACGGTACCGAGGACGTAGTTTCGATTGTTGATCAGATGGAGAAGCGGCATGGCCTGCTCAGCCTGACTGATGTCGTCTGGAATCACACAGCTCATAATTCTCTCTGGCTGCAGAGCCATCCGGAAGCTGGTTACAATTTGGTCACTGCCCCTTGGCTCGAAGCGGCTTACGAACTTGACACTGCTCTGTTGGAATTTGGCAATCACCTTGAAGCGCTGGGGTTTCCTGCAGAATTTGAGACAAAGGGGGATCTACTGAAGCTTATGGACGGTGTGAAAACTCATGTTATCGGGGCACTTAGGCTTTGGGAATTCTACGTTGTCAATGTGGAGGCCGCTACGGATGCTGTCATTGAGGCATACATTTTGGGGAGGAGCGGTTCAAAGCGTATTGATACGGCTGAGTACAGGTCGGGGTTGTCCTTGTACGACAAAGCGCAGTTTCTTATCAAAAATGGGCTCAAGGGAGCAGATTCACTTGGGTCGCGTTACAGTCGGACAATTGACCCCGAGATAGGTGCGGCTTTCCTCACTTTGGAATGCGGTAAACCCGACCCCAAAAATGTGGAGCAGGTTGAGGAAGCGAAGAAAGCCCTTGTCAAAGTTCTTGACGAGATCAATCTTCCCTTCTACAAGGAATACGACCTCGATTGTTCCGAGATCCTGGAACAGATCTACAATCGCATCACTTACCTCCGACTAGACTCTAACGGCCCCAAGATGGGCAAGATAACCAGGGAGAGCCCAATCATCGAAACTTACTTTACCCGACTACCAAAGAACGAGATAACCGCGAAGCACGACCCCAAGAGTCTGGCACTGGCCAACAATGGGTGGATCTGGAGCAACGTTGCGGACTTTGCTGGCCCGAAATCACGATCTTACCTGCGAAGAGAAGTCATTGTGTGGGGCGACTGTGTGAAGTTAAGGTTTGGTGATAAGCCGGAAGACAATCCGTTCTTATGGCAGTTTATGGTTGACTATACTAAACTTATGGCACGGTGTTTCCATGGTTTCCGTATCGATAACTGTCATTCTACTCCCATCCACGTCGGTCAATACCTTCTTGATGTCGCGAGAGAGGTACGGGAAGACCTATATGTTGTCGCCGAGCTTTTCACCGGGAGTGAATACGAGGATAGGCGATTTGTTGAGCACCTAGGGCTCGGAAGTCTTGTTCGTGAAGCAATGGTTGCATGGGGTCCGGGGGAACTCTCAAGGCTTGTGCATAGACATGGTGGAAAACCAATCGGAAGCTTTAGGCAGGAGCTTGTGGTCAGAGGTAGCACCGTTTCCGATGCGCCCTCTAACAAGTTGAAAGTCAATGGGGCGAATGATAGCAGAGAAGTGATCAAAGCTGTTACGGCGAGTCCGATTCACGCCCTTTTCATGGACTGCACTCACGATAATGAAACACCCGCCCAGAAGAGAACTCCTCAGGACACGCTTCCGAACGGTGCTTTGGTTGCAATGTGCGACTGCGGTATTGGTTCTGTGATGGGTTATGACGAGATTTATCCAAAGTTACTCAATCTAGTCACAGAGCCAAGAATATATTATCCACCACCGGAAAAAATTGATGAAACAACTCCCGGTATTGGTAAAGTCAAGAGTCTTCTCAATCGAATCCACACCGAGATGGGGAAAGATGGGTTCACGGAGATGCATGTTCATCACGAGGGAGAATATGTCACGGTCCACAGAGTACATCCTAAGAGTCACAAGGGCTACTTTTTAATTGCGCATACCGCGTTTGGCCCCGGAGATCACAGAGGCGACTTTAACCCGATCACTGTTACGGGAACTAAAGCTAAGGTTATTGGAAGCTGGACTTTAGTGGCGGATGGCAGCGAAGAAGGGAAGGTGAAAGTTCTCAACCATCCCGACTATCTTACCGGATTACCGGCCAAGCTTGCGGAGGTGGGGAGCCCGAAGATTGAGGAAAACGGAAATACAACCACAATTACCGTACCGGAAAATTTCCCACCCGGGAGTATCGCTTTGCTCGAAACCTGGATCCCCGGAACCGATGGAGAATCGTTGGCTCAGTTCGTCACCAGCGGTGCCGAGGAGGCATTTGCCAACACAAGCTTGGTGGACTTGAACTTTGTACTCTATCGCTGTGAGTCGGAGGAAAAGGATTCAAGCGATAACCGAGATGGATGCTACAATATCCCCGGATACGGAGCTTTGGTCTACGCAGGACTTCAGGGATGGTGGTCGGTGTTGAAGGAAGTTATCCGGAACAA
Source organism: Tuber indicum (assembly GCA_006112555.1). Lineage (NCBI taxonomy): Eukaryota > Fungi > Ascomycota > Pezizomycetes > Pezizales > Tuberaceae > Tuber > Tuber indicum. The sequence goes on from VBSK01000013.1 coordinate 290,159, forward strand.
TGATCTTGCACATCCTATTTGTCAACATCTTAGGGAAGGCCAATGGGCACTCGACTACATTGTGGGTAGGTTGGAAAAGCTTGAAGCTCGCGGTAACAAGGGTCTTGCGGGACCGGCGAAGTGGTTGAAAGAAAGATTCGACCGAATTAGATCTGTTCCGGGCTTCTTGTTGCCGAGATACTTTGCGTTGGTTGTGCAAACGGCATATACCGCTGCTGTTGATAGGGCTACAAGTTTTTTCACTGAGGATATCCAGGAGGGGACGGCATTCTTGAAGGGGTTGTCACTCGTATCGTTGCAAATGACTGGGTCTGTTTCAACCCTTCTCCCTATTGGATTTAACCATTCTGACATTGCCGTGTAGTCTCATGAATTCTACTTCTCTATGGCCTGGTAAGAAGGTTGCTTGCATGGCCGCCGGGCTACCACATTTTTCATACGATTACATGCGTTGCTGGGGACGGGATGTTTTTATATCCATCCGTGGTCTCTTTCTGGCAACTGGGAGGTATGAAGACGCGAAGGAGCACATTCTGGCTTTCGGATCGGTTCTCAAGCATGGAATGATTCCCAACCTCCTAGATGGTGGGAGGAAGCCCAGGTACAACGCTCGCGATAGCATATGGTTCTATCTTCAGGCTGTTCAAGATTACACCAAAATTGTTCCCAACGGAATTGAGCTGCTGCAGGAGAAGGTCAAGCGCCGATTCCTCCCGTTCGACGATACCTGGTTCAATTATGATGACCCGCGGGCGTATACCCGGGAGAGCACTATTGCTGAGATCATCCACGAGGCGCTGGAGAGACACGCCTTGGGTTTCGAGTTCCTGGAAGCGAATGCCGGACCGGGTTTGGATAGTCAAATGAAATGGGAAGGTTTTACCGTTAGTGTCAAACCGGATTGGACGACTGGAATAATCAAAGGGGGGAGCCAATTCAACTGCGGAACATGGATGGACAAGATGGGGGAGAGCGAGAGGGCCGGCAATAAAGGAGTTCCAGGTATGTCAGAGATTGCGAGAGATTCGGAGTAGGGGCTGATAGTGGCAAACAGGAACCCCTCGTGACGGAGCGGCGATTGAAATCACGGGGCTATTGTATAGCACACTGAAGTGGGTAACAGAGTTGGGGAAGAAGGGGCTATACGAATGGGATAGTGTGAAGACTAGCGAAGGAAAGGTCGTTACCTTTGCCGTGTGGGCAGACCTGCTTAAGAAGAACTTTGAAAAGCTCTACTATGTCCCAGAGGATCCGGCGGAAGATTCCAAATATTCTATTAAGCCTGAACTCGTCGAAAGGCGTGGGATCTATAAGGATCTCTACGGCGGAGGGAAAGAGTATGAGGACTACCAATTGAGACCCAACTTTGCGGTTGCAATGACGGTAGCGCCGGACCTCTTTGTGCCCCAACATGCGATTGGATGTCTTGAGATAGCCGATGAGGTTCTCCGAGGGCCAACCGGGATGGCTACACTTGAGTAAGCTCCTAGCTACCCAATCTTGACTTCATCACCGACTAACAAAGAAGCAGCCCCATAAACAAAGACTATCGCCCCTATTACCGCAACAGTGAGGACAGCGATGATTTCGCTACCTCTAAGGGTCGTAACTACCACCAGGGCCCAGAGTGGTTGTGGCCAACGGGTTTCTACCTTAGGGCATTTCTCACATTCAACCCGCCCAACATCGAAACGCTCCAGCAGATCAACCTCCGCATGGACGGATGCCGCAAGGCTATCAACGAGAGCCCTTGGGCTGGCCTGACGGAGTTAACGAACAAAAATGGTGAGGTCTGTTATGACTCTAGTCCTACACAAGCCTGGAGTGCTAGCTGCCTCATTGACTTATACTACGACGCCTCAAAGATAAAGTTGTAGCCTGGGGGGGGGGGCTGGCAGATAGATTGTTTCTGGCATTTTAATTGTTATGTATTTTCACTAGCTTAGCTTAATCTAAAGTCTATCGTCCCTTTTTTTCTCGAGTGAAGCCTTGTAGATGTAGTGTGAGAATGATGATTTATACCGTAGCTAACTGTGTGCAAGACATAAGGCATAAAAGAAATGTGAGTGCGATCACCCTCGGTTAGAGTACACTTGCTTTCGTGATGAGTTCTTTTCGGGAGAGTATTTTTATCTTCTGAAATACGGGTGGAGGAACGGAAACAAGTCTATGAGTAATGCTTGGATCAGGAGGTTCGGGTACTGTACTTGTACAAGGCTGGGCAGTGTGCTACGGTTTCAGATATTTAAAAAGTGGACCAAGTTGCCATGGTCGGTATGATGGACCCACGATAGGCTACCGTACAGCAGTGAAGTCGGCTCTGGTTCGGGAAGATTTTGAAAGGTATGGCTGCGATAGCAGTGGATGGCCAAAGCATGCTGGAAACTACTGTACGATTACAATATTAATACTCATAGGAGCTTCGGGGGGGGGGGGGTGTGTGGAATGGGTATGTATCATAGGGCCATTGTATGGTAACTTAGGGAAGATATCATACCGATCGTTGCACAGACATGGTGACTATCAAGCACTCACGATGAAACGGTGTCGGCGACTAATTATAGTCGAGTACAAGTAATGGGGGTATGATAGGGTATTTTTTGTAGGGTAGTCTAAGGAGGAGGTGGTTAAAGTAGGGTAACAGAAAATTACTATTGCTACCGGTCCTTGTCCGTCAGTGGCCCAGTTTCGTCGAGAATGCCGTGGAGACTGTACGAAGTCTACTATCGTTACTGTAATTTATCAGAATGGGTTTGGATTTATTGTTAGTGCGACACTCGGTATGATACCGGTTTCTACCGATGTGTCTTGGTGATCTGGTTTTGCAATAAGAATTGTTCGGGTTTTCCCGCTGGCTAAGGTTGGTGTAGGCGCGCGTTGGTTTTGGAGCTGTGAAGTGAAGGTACCGGTACAGTACCGCACTCTTCTCATAAACCTGGGGTTGAGACCCCGCGAGCCTTTCGCCACATTGGTATCGGTACTCCCCCCACAAAGAGAGGGACTCAGATAAGTCCCCTCTGAGTAATAATTGCACTTTTTTGCACATTAACCAATCTGAGGCCCCCCTGCAGGAACTCTGTTCAATCAGAAGGCTGACTCCGAAATCGAGAGTCGTGGCGATCCTTCCTACCCTGCGGCAAGGTGAGTCAGTCGAGAGTCTCAGCCTCGCTCATCACTCTCACCTCCTCGCTATAAAATCCCCCCCCCGCACTCGTCTTTACCTTCAACCAAATTTACCATCCTGGTGTGTGTCTTTGCAATATCCTTCATACGGAGAAGCCACCAGGGGGAACAAAGTGAACTGAAGTGAAGAGAAGAGAAAAATAGTGTACAAGTTTTAGATATACTACTGCACTGAGCCGACGGAAGCTAGTACTTTTTGTAGTAAAGTTGCGAAGAACAAGAAGACTCCTTCCATCCACGGCTACAAGGAGATGTCGCAACGTCAGCACTACTCGCAGTTGCCGAACCGAGGTGAAGGGGCGAATCCCCCACAAAGTCCGGGGGCATTCACGTCCGGCGGTCAGTGGCGGCCGCAGCCGCAATCGCAGTCGCAGGCTCCAGCACCAGTTGTGTCGAGGGATGTTTACAACCCACTCATGAGCCCGCACCCGGGCGGGGGTCCACAGCGGCTTGAGGGCGGTGATACCAACAATGGTAACAACGACAATAACAATTCCTCGTTTAACATTGGGTCTACGCACTGGGCGAATCTACCACCTGTATTCCCGATAGGTGGGAACATACCCTATCTGCAGCGCCCGCCGGGGTGTTGGAGAGGGCAGCCTCAACAAGCTCCTAGCGCCGCACCACCAACCCCACAATCGCAAGGGGGATTCCGAGGATTTCGTCCACCGCCTCCAGCCCCAAGCTCCCCAATTTCAATCCAACCCCCACAGCCGCGGCCTACTTCTCCTCACCCATTCTCCCAATCCAACATTACCCTCGCAGTCGACGTCAGTGGCTCCACCGCGGGCCGAATTCTCCGGACAGAAGTAGAATTTATGTCCAGCGTAATCCAGCAAATCCTCCGGCCGGACCAGCAGAACGCACGCATACTGCCTTGGAACCACCAAGCCGAGGCTCCATGCGCGCCGACGGGCCTCCGCTCTTTAGAGTCCTGCGGGGGCACCAATCCTGTTTCCTTGCTCCTCTCGCGACCACACTTGGCGGCACTGCGCTCGTCGGGGGTCTGGTTCTTGTTGACGGATGGGGACATTAGTGAATGGGAAGTGCGGCGGTTCTCAACCTGTTTGGCGCAGGAGCGGATGCACGGGGTCCCTGTTGTCGTTGTGGTTTTCGGGAGCACGGATGGGTCAATGCCTGCGCAGTGTAACATTTCCGTTGGCTTGTCACCATTCGCAGCGGTGCCGCATTCGGCTTTGCTATACCAGGATGTGCAGCTCCATGGCCGCTGCTACGTGCTTGCTGCGAAGGGGTGTTTTGAAGGACTTAGCACTGCTGGCGGTGAGGCGGTGGTTCTTGGTGATTATACTACTTGGTCGGACTTGCCTACCATTAACCCCGGCACCGCGTTCCGGGACTTGGTCATACCTCCGCCGTTGGAGTTGTCACCGGAGGAAATTGCGTTGTCGGATGGTCTCAGGGTTAATTTTAGCACACTTTTTGATACGGACCTTAGTGATGCGCAGGTTACGGAGTTGTTGGGGAACCAGAATCATTTGCAGAGCATCCTTTTGAATGCGCAAGCTCAGGGGCAGAGCGGGAGTGCGAGGAGTTGGTTGCAAAGGAATCAGACTCCCGCGTTTGGGTCCCCACCGGCCGCGGGCGGGATGACAGATGGGCAGGCAGCGCAGTCGGTGCAACAGCTTACACAAGCGTTGCGGGGGACAAGTGTCGGCGGGTCTGGGGCGAATGTTGATGTGCTAAGGGCACAGCTTCGTGAGGCTCATAGGAGAAATAGCTCACAATACCAACAACAGCCACAGCGACGGCAGCAACAATTCCAACCACAACAACAGCAACAGCAACCCTATATCCCTCCTTCTGCCGCGAGGAGTTCAAGAGACGCCACAATTGAAGCTGCTCTGGAATCTCTGACCCGCAGTACACGCAGCGGTTTTAGCAGCTCAACCTTGACCTCCGCATCCCCAATTCCATCCACACCGGGACCCTCTAGCGTCTATTTACCTGCCCTACTACCTCCCCGCCAACCCACTCCACCAGCAGCACTGGATACCACCGGGGCATTCCTAGGTGAATGCAGTCTCTGCTTTGAATCAAATACTCTCCTCTCTATCCTCTTCAAACGCCCGACTACCCAGGCTCCATCCCCTCCGCAGCCCCTCCTCTTCCCCCTCGCTCTCGGCTCCGCCCCACATAACGACGTAGTATCAAGCTGGATGTGTTGCTACGACTGCAGCACCCTACTCGTTGCGCAGCGTGAGACGCCGCTCCGAGAACCCGCCACCGCCACTCTCCCGCTCGTCTCCTGGACCCGTAATTCCGCACTCTGGCGCAGTGCCTTGCACTCAGCCCTCAGTGCGCCAAACACCCCCCCCTCCCCCCTTCTCCCAGTCCTGTTCCTAGCTGTGCTAGAAAACTGCCTGGAAAAGACCTGGTCGGCGCAAGATGGTAGCGAGGAGAACCGCCAGCGCCGCGCAGCCCTAATATTCGCGCGGGACATTGTCCTGAGAGAAGTCAAAGTCGCCGGCGATGAGCACAAGGGACCCATAGGCGCATGGGTAACAGACGTCCTCCTGCGCCCGAAGAAGGGCGAAGACAGTCTCGCGTGGAAGTACCCGATGGAGGGCTTCGTCCTGATGACGAAGCTCGCGCGCACGCACGATAAGACTCTTAGCCAACAGGAGATTACTAAAGTTGTTTGGAGGAAGATTCTCCATACTGCTGCCTCGCGCTACGCGACTGCGGTCAATCGCGGTGATGGGACGGAGGAGGCGAGGAAGGGGCGGATACGGAAGTACTTGCTTGATGGGATCTCGCTCGCGAAGGGTGGGGAGGAGGGCTGGATGGACGGATTGCGGAAGTTGGGTTTTTTGGGCTCGGGGGATTTACTCGCGCTGGCGATGATCCCCGGGGAGGTGCGGTGGATCGAGAGTGTTGCTGGAGAAGCTATGGCCAAGTGGATTGGATGGCTCGGTGAGCTGCGGGGTGTTATAGGCGGCGGCGCTAAGGAGTGTATTGCAGAGATTAGGAGGCGCTGGGGGAGGGAGGTAGAGGAGGTAGTTAATGGGATAGATTGGGAGGGGGAGATACTTTGATTGGGGGAATTGGTTAAGTGATTTGTTGGTATGATTTTTATATCATTTTATTTATTTCCATTTTCGATTGAGTTTTTGTTGATGCGGAAGTTAAGTATGTTCATGAGACTGTTTTCCCGATTAGTTTCTTCTTTTACTTTTCTTCTTCCATCCCCCATATATACTGCATTTCTGCTGCATCTCTACCAGAATACACAGGCGATTGGGGGATTTGGCGATATATGCAACGTCATGTACTTAATCATAAATACGCGTAGTTACAATCGCTACCGCTATGACTACAAATTTGTTAGGTCTTACCTATGAAGCACCTGCTCAAAGACCACACCAGTAGTCACCATCACACATTCACCGCCAAGTGATACGGCAGACAGTTGAAGGAATAGGTTCCGATAGAAAAGCCAAGCTCAAGCTAAACACCTAGCAGGAACACGTGATTGCTAATGATACCGGTATGTATGGTAACTTACCTCATCTTTGGTAAGATACCTAACTCCCGAAACCGCACAATCCCATCTACGCTATGATAGAAATAGCTCTAAGCCATATTAGTATATAACTCGTCAATTATTTCAGGCACAAAGGGTGAGTGAGATATTCTCAGCGATAGGGAGACCTATCTACCCGTTTTTTACTTATATCATCGTAGTGTTCGCTCCCCCGAATTACCCGTTCCTCTGGGAATCTTGTGAGCTAGAGACCAAAGAGGCCATCTTCCCAGAGGTCCAAACTGCGCTCTCGTCATAGAGCGAGACATCAGGGCTGCCGGTTGGGCTGGATCAGGCCCGGAGGGTTAAGTTCATCCCGGATGGCCCGGCGAACCCAGTATATTCTTCAACACTTGGCATTCCGAAGGAATTATCTTAGTGACAATGGTTGAGAAAAACCTGAGCACATGTTCAGAGGGCATTATCAATCCGGGAGGTGGGGAACGAGGAAAAATCCGCTGATCTTGACAAGCCATCATAGAATATCACTCGTTATTGATCTTTTGACGGTTATAGGTATGTGGGATTATGGATGTAAGGGTATAAAACATGCATATCACACCTAAGGTCTACCAACAGACTCGGCGTTAACTCAGCGTCGGGTTTTCATTGTTTATCTTCCGGTCGGTGTTGGCATATTGGAAACGCTTGAATGAAAAAAAAACAAAAAAACTGAACGTAAGTGGTGCACTGGCTTCTAGCATGATTTAATCTGGTGAGGCCATAACTTGGGACATGCAGTCGCCGACGATATCACTAGTCGGCCGGGTGGGCGATTACTATACCGGTAATGCAAAAATTAAGTAGTCGTTCGAAAGGGCTTTGACATGGGGGGGGGGGGAATCTGTGGACACGACTGCTGGGGAAAGGTTGTGACAACCCCGCTTGCACTTTCCTTGCTCCTGCTAACAGCAAAAGGACTATATTCAAGGCCGATAGCCTGATCATAGGCTTGTATTTTTCCCAGCAGCTTTCCTGGGGAATACGGGCAGCAAAAGGGCAGCAAATCGTAGGTCAGCAAGGTGCCGGTACTGTGTGAATATGGATAACCGGTACTTTCTATGCGACCTAAATTTCCGGTGCAGCGGTAGTGGCGGCGGTGGATTTGGCAGGACAGGCGGGCGTATGATTACAGATGATCGGGTTGCGGCTCAGGAGCTAATTTAATGGTTTCCGCTTGGGAACTGAATGGGTGCCAGGGAACACCTGGTGGGTGAGGTGCGGAGGGTAGGGATTCGGGAGGGGTTTGGTGGGGTGGTTAGTAAATTACTCCTTAGATGCGAATGGGTAAATTGAGTGCTGATTTATGGCAGAGATAGGAGGACCTCGCAATAGAAACGCCCAGGGCCGACTATCTTTTTCACGGGAGCTTCGGCAAAGCATACACTAGGTTCTATTCATACACCGGTAGAGGAGAGTGATTTAGGTCCATTTTATTTATCCGTCCATCTATCCATCTATGTCTAGTACGAGAAAACAAGGAGGAAATGGGTACATAGGGAAACGAGAAGTTTATGGCAAGGGATCTATTCGACTGCGGAGTGATAATGAAGGTAAATAATACAAGTTACTAGATGAAATAGTGCGCCTACTGCTGTACGCTAAATACAATGAATAGAGATTCGCGATCCTACATTCGCAAATGTTAATAAATATTCTGAAATTTCAGGAGGGTAACTTATACGTTCACTTACAGGTGGAATCCCCGCTAACAATAAACAGCGGGGACTTTAAGCTCACTTTATGGGACTGGCGGAGGCGACAGGGAAGGAAAACGAGAGAGGATGGCGGTGTCCACAATAGCGCAGAGTAGGCTCCCTGATATTGAGTAAGGCTGGTACTGGAAAAGAAGAAACTCAATGTAACTTGAGGACAATTAATTGAGTATCCTGTTCTACTCCGTCTTGGTTCTCTCACGGGTGGTGGAGCTGTTGCTCAGCCGCGCTTGTGGTAGACTCCCGGGCTTGTAGTAACTTCACTACTCCTTCATGTCCCTTGCTAGCAGCATGAGAGAGTGGTGTCCGACCATCTCCATCGGGGCGATTGGGTTCGACATTTTCATGTTCCAACAGTAGCCTGACCACACCTTCATGCCCCCTCAGGGCAGCATACCCAAGCGGAGTTTGATCGTCGTCATCTGGGCGATTAGGGTCAACATCATTCCGGTCCAGTAATAGCTTCACAACCCCTTCATGTCCGTTATAAGCGGCCAACGAGAGTGGTGAACAGTCCCAGTTATCTTGCCTGTCAGGGTCGATATCCTCTCTTTCCAGGAGTAGTTTTACAACTCCTTCATGTCCGTTAAAAGCAGCACACGCGAGTGGTGTCCGATCGTTCTTGTCTGGGCGATTGGGATCGACGTCTTTCCGCTCTAGCAATAACTTGACCACTGCTTCATTTCCCTCAACGACGGCTCGCCGGAGTGGTGTTTGATGAAACTTATCTGGGTGATTTGGGTCGACATCTTCCCGTCCTAGTAGTAGCCTTACCACCCCTTCATGGCCCTTCTCGATAGCACGCCTGAGTGGGGTTCGATCATGATTATCTAGGCGATTAGGGTCGATGTCTTTCCGGTCCAGTAATAGCTTCACAACCCCTTCACGTCCGTTATAGGCGGCCAACGAGAGTGGTGAACAGTCCCAGTTATCTTGCCTGTCAGGGCCTATATCTTCTCTCTCCAGGAGTAGTTTTACAACTCCTTCATGTCCGTAAAAAGCAGCACACCCGAGCGGTGTCCGATTGTTATCGTGGCAATTGGGATCGACCTCTTTCCACTCTAGCAATAGCTTGACCATTGCTTCATTTCCCTCAACGGCAGCCCACCGGAGCGGTGTTTGATGAAAATTATCTGGGTGATTTGGGTCTACATCTTCCTGTCCTAGTAGTAGCCTTACCACTCCTTCATGTCCCTTCTCGATAGCACGCTTGAGTGGGGTTCGATCATACTCATCTGGGCGATTAGGGTCGATATTTTCCCGCTCGAGTAGTATTTTTACCACTGGTTCATGCCCATTCTCCGCTGCCCATGATAGTGGTGTACCACCTGTGCGATCTCGTTGGTTGATCCTTGAACCTGCGGAATTTATGAGAGCAGTCACAAGTTCAGCAATCCCGAAGAACGATGCGCAGTGTAGTCCGGAGAACAGCGGAGAATTTACGCATCCTATGAGACTGGAAACCACTACTTGGCTTAGAAGTGATACAGCCGATACATGATTTTCGTACCGGTCCAAGAGTTGCCAAGCAAGGACCCTCGCATGGTCTGAGAGTTCCCTGTTTGCATGTGTTCCCCAATATCTTGAGGAGTATTTGAGGAATGGCATGCTTTGGTGGTCTTGGAGATGATGGGGTGGGAGGCTCATGACCCGCTGCGAGTTCAGGTAGGTCAAACAGGTTTCTGCAATTATCGAGTGAGGTTTAATGAAGAGGTCCGGATGAGCGCAAAGATATTCCTGGACTGTAAAGTGGATTAATCGCACAGTCGAAGCTTCTTTATCGACTGTGATTAGGCCTTGGCAGCAGCCCAGCAATGTACCTATGGAAGGAACATTTTCGGGATCGAAATCAGTTGTTCCTATCTCCACTGCCAGTGCATGGCACAACTCGTCCACCTGTAGCGGCCGTTCCGAATGGCAGATCCATGTGAGAGCGGATATGGCAAGCTTTGTCTTTTCCACATCTTGGGCCATTATTCGCGCCAGTGTCGCACCATATGCATCCCCTAACCCTGCCCCATCTTTCACTGACCTGAGTCGCCTTCCTCGTCGAGCAATGGTGGTTTCTCGGAGGATTGTCTCGATATGGAGAGAAGCTAGTAGGAATCTTGATTCAAATATGTTAGCTACTGCCCTGAGGATCTTTGCCATTGCCCTTGTTCCTACATACGTTTCTGAACTAATTTCGGGAATGCTCTTGATAATATCGGCCTCCAATTCAGGGCTCATGGTATCTGGAGCGGTGTCATTCCTGAGCCTCTCGCGGAGATATCTAATGACACCACCTTCCGTAGGCTCTATTGATAGGAAAGTTGTGGTTCCGTCCAATTTCCTCTCAACCTCACTCCGGACCTGTGGTCGTCCGGTCATGAATATGCGAGTATTTGGCGACCCTCGGATAATCTGTCCTAATGATTCGAGAACTACTATTCGATGCTCTGGCAGGCATTCATCGAGAGCGTCAACACAAATAAACGCTCGCTTTTTGGCTGCGATTGTCTGGAACATCTTCAAGATTCCCGAAACTTGGAGTTCTCTACCCCCAATTGCCTTTCTCTGCTTTCGGAAACTCCGGACTACCATTTCTGGAATTTCTTCCAATCCGCTAACTAGCTGTCTCAGGAGGGAACCAAGCATATTTATTGGGGATTGCTCATTCCGGGAAGCAAAGTCGAAGTAAAAGCAGGTAACGACAGTTTCTTCCTCCACTATCTCATCGCATAATTTGTCTATAACCAGTGAGCTGCCATCGCGACGCTATTAGCGATCCCGTCCTTGGTTTCCCGTAACAATACATACTCCCTTACATGATAAAGCTTTTCCCCACCCCCGGATTTCCATCGCAGAATAAGGTCGCATGATTAGATTCACACTCCCTACTGCCATTATGCCATCGCGTAAATTCCTGGGTTTCCAGTACCCAGCTCCCTATACTGTCGACGCGCTTGGCTGCGATATCTCGATGCCGTACCCGTGGCTCTAACGGAGATAGCCACGCCAGTATCTTGGAATCATCATCGGGGACAGTGCAGTTCCAGGTATTGAAAGAGTTATAGTTATTGCTGAAGGTTTGTGGCATTTTCGTTTATCGCTTCTTTGGATATTCTGGAGATGAATGGGTTGATTGACCTGGGGTCTGTGAACGCGATATCTTGAAATTGAGGAAAAGCGGGGTCGATGAGAAAGCATTGCGCCTAACTCACCACTGTCCCATCGCTAGAACAAAATTCGTTACACAAGCTCTCGGTAACTGTTTTTGTCAGGTATTGGGGAGCATTCGCGTGTAACCACCGTGCGACAAATTGAACTCTCACCCCATGTTCTTCGTTCAGTATTCTTCTAAGCAGTACGAAATTGAAAAACTGATAGCGGTTCTCCCGTTCAGAATTGTATTCAGTATCTGCCGTGAAGCTATAGACTATTATTCAAAAAATTATGTGCTACCCTCGCATGTCATATCCCGAAGCTACTCGTCAGGCGTACTTAGAGCCAAGACACCTGGGATCATGGAGAAACCCGGAACAAGAGAGCGCACCTTTTTGATGCTGACCTTCGCGACCTGCGGGTAACTGAACTGGGTAATCAGAGCTATTGGGAGAGACACAGTGGGGGTGCGAGGAGTTGGCTCTGAAGGAGTGAGACTCCAGCGTTTGGGTCCCACCGGCTGAGGTATTGCGGCCGGCTGTGGATGCAAGAGCGTACGATACACAGGCGTCCCGGTGATATACTGGCGGGCTAGCTGCAAGGGTGGAACTGGTGTTGATATGCTACTGGCGCAACTGTATGAAGCTCATAAGAGCGATGGTTCACACAGTTTTCAACAACATGGTTTACGGACTGCGGTCTGGACACTGTTGGACGGAAATGTTTCTTGGCTGCTCACCACATATTTTCCTTGTGGCAACGACCCACAACCCTAACCCTCTTGGCATATCAAACATCCGACGCCTCTATGTTTGACTACCAGTTAGCCCTACACATCAGACACCACATGCAACAATATGATACATGCGACAATACCTGCGACGACTCCGTATGCAGGTTTTACCCCTATCATATGTGATACCGAATATCCTCGGCCGAATTGTGTTATCCTCGGTCGAAGCAGCGAAGATGGGCAGAAGTAAAAGTGAACGTGATGGAAAACACGGCACACGCTGGAAGTGTGCGGAAGTGGATCGGCATGATCCAGGGAAGGATAAAAGGCAGCTTGTTTTCCCTTTGTTAGTTGTTTTCGTTCACTATCCGAATCAATTGTCTCTCTTTCCTCTGTTACGAGTATTTGGGTCTTTTCAGTCTTTCCCGTATTTTTATTCCCTATTGTTATCGCGAGAATATTTCTCCGTTTAGGATACTTGAATTCTATCTCTCTATCTTTGCCTAGTTATTCTATTGAAACCCAAAAGTCAACCACATCCAAGTCCGGAATCGCTGCCGTATACCTTGTTGTTGAAAAGACACTTGGGGAGGGGAGTCGGATCATACACTAAAAAATTTGTGCAATATAGAGATCGTATTGGAATATCCTAACCGGAGAAATATTCTCACCCAAAACACAGGTAACGGAGGAGAGAGACAAATTGGATAATGAATGAAAAAAGCTAATAAAGAGAAAACAGGCCGCCTTTTATCCTTCTCTGGGCCATCCAGATCCTTTCCCGCATACTTCCTGCATACTATGCCGCGTTCTCCGTCACGTTCAACTTCGCCACCATCCATTTTGCTGTTCCAGCCAAGGATGATAAGACTTGACCGAGGGTAAGTTCTGTCCAAGGATATATCATAGTATGAGTATTTGACCGAGGATATGACGGCCTATAGGGGTACTACCTTATAGCTCGAGAGATTGTATGATATTAGGTGCATTGAGAGGGTCCGTAGAGTTGCTGAAGTTCCGATAAAAGCAGATAAGTGATGAATAGTCTAGCCAAAAATATCTCCTTCCAACAAATAGCACTATTGTACTTTCCTCCTATCCCGACTGCAAAGAGTTTGAGAGAATTCATAATTAAAGATGCTCTCGAACCTCTGATCCATGCCCTCCCCAACGGTCCCAGTAGCACAGCATTAACCTCCACGTCCATAGCCCCATTCATAACCCCATCCATAACCCCATCATAATAAGACCCTCTAGCATATATTTTCGCGCGCCGCTATCTCCCAACTGCCCACTCCACTATGGGCACTGAATACCATAGGTGTATTCCGAGGTGTATGCAAGCTCTCCTTCGAGTCATGAACCCTCCCCCCCATCGTCTCCAATCGCCCGACCGCCCCGGCTCCATCCCCTCCGCGCAACCCTGATTTCCCTCTCACTCGACTCCACTGTGCCTGATGACACAGAGGGTGGGGACATGAGCTAGTTGGATGAACTTCTGAATTCGGGCTTTTGGGTCCCAGGGAATTTGTACTGCGATACTCCCTGGGGGGTGTAGTGGATTTAGAGTGTTGCTGGAGGAGCTATGGCCTAGCGGATTGGGCGGTTTGGCGAGGTGCGGGGTATTATGGGTGGTGGGAATAAACAATGTATTGCGGAGATTAGGATGCGTTGGGGAAAGGAGGTTGTTGATAGGGTGGGGTAGATTGAGAGAGAGACATTTTGATTAGGGGAGCTGATGGAGTGGTTTGTCGCTATGAGCTTTTGGTCGGTTTTCCCCCCTCTCTCCACAGAGACCCTTGCTGTCAAGGAGACTATGTGTGTTCATGAGACTGTTTTACAGATTTGTTTCTCCTTTCACCTTCACTCTCTCCTCCCCCATATATACTGCATTTCTACTTGATACACAGGCTATTAGGAGATTTTGCGATATATTCAATGTCATGTACTGTACTTACTCACAAAATACCAGTACTTCCAATCACTACCGCTATGACTCTACAAATTTGTTATGTCTTACCTATGATGGAGCACCTGCTCCAAGACCACGCCAGTAGCCACCATCACGTTTTCACCGCCGAGCGATATCGTAGACAGAGTAGAAATAGCTTCCGATAGGAAAAGCCGAAAACATCCTAAACACCTGGCAGGGACACATGATTGCGATATGATACTGGTATGTATGGTGTCATACCTCATCTTCGATAAGATATGATACCTAACCCCTGAAACCGCACAATCTCATCTATGCTAGGAATAACCCTTAACCTTATTAGTATAACTCGTCTATCACTTTAGGCATAAAGAGTGATATTCAAGGGGTGGGGCGACCTATCCAACCCGCCATGGCTTCTGAAACCTTTTTACTTATATCATGGTGGTGTTCCGAAGGGATTATCATAGTGACGGCGGTTGAGAAAAACCTGAGCCAAGGCTTAGAGGGTAACATTATTGATCGGGGTGGAAGCGAGGAAAAATGAGCTGATCGTGACAAGCACTCATAGAATATCACTTCTCGAAAGTTATAGGTAGGCGTGATATGGATCTAGGGGTAAGACCCGCATACCCCACCCAAGGTCTACAAACAGACTCGGCGTTTACCCTAGTGTCGGGTTTCATCACTTATTGTCTGGCCGGCTTTAGCCCTTTGGAGGTGCTTGAATGGGAAAAAACCGAGCGAGCGTGGTGTACGACTTCCAGCATAAGAGCACAGGGTTCCGAATGGTCCGCGGAAGACTGGACTGGACCGCTAGTCCGGTCGGAAGTCAAGTCTAGTCTAATGGTGAAAATTAGACCGACTTGGACGGTCCGGATTATGGGACTGACTACGCTGGGGCTGGTCTGACCAGGCCCGCCAAGCAATAAGATATTCACGGCCCATTGACTGAATTAGCATCCTATTTTGCTTTTTACTATTTTGATCACAGTTTATTACGTTCAAATAAAGATTTCCTTGATTAAACCCATTGTTTCCGTGAGTTATACTGCAGAGTCTCAGGAGAGTCAGAGTGGAAATAGTGCCTCGCTTAGATTAGGGGCAGTGAAAATAGATTCACGAGTATCAATTTTTTTCGGAGCATTAGGTGAGTGATATTACATGACTATGCAACACTTTATAAAGACCGGTCTGAGACCAGTCCAGACCGGACCGGACCACCCGAGCTAGTCAAGTCCAGCCATGGTATCGGCCACGACTAGCAAGTCTGGTTCCGCCTCCAAGACCTGACCGGTCGGACCATTCGGAACCCTGTAAGAGCATTAGGCGAGAGCTTGGGGCATATTATTGTCGACGATATCATATCGCTAGTCGACTATGTTGGCGGTTACCATACCGGTAGTGCAAAAATTAAAGTGGTCGTTTGAAAGGGCCATGACCTGGGGAGGGGGAATCTGTGGACACGACTGCTGGGAAAATTTTGTGACAACTTCACTTGCACTTTACTTGCTCCTGCTAACAGCAAAAGGACTATATTCAAGGCCCATGGGATGATCATAGGCTTGTATTTTCCCAGCAGCTTTCCTGCGGAATACGGGCAGCAAAAGAACAGAAAATCGTAGGTCAGCGAGGTGTCGCCCAATGTGTGAATGTGGATAACCGGTACTTTCTATGCGACCGAAATTTCCGGTGCAGCGGTAGTGGCGGCGGTGGATTTGACAGGCGGGCGTATGATTACAGATGATCGGGTTGCGGCTCACGAGCTAATTTAATGGTTTCCGCTTGGGAACTGAATGGGTGCCAGGGAACTTACCTGGTGGGTGAGGTGAGGAGGGTGGTATTTGGGAGGGGTTTGGTGGAATGGTTAGTAAATTACTCCTTAGATGCGAATGGGTAAATTGAGTGCTGATTTATGGCAGAGATAGTAGGATCTCGCAATATAAACGCCCAGGATCGGCTATCTTTTCCACTCGAGCTTCGGCAAAGCATACACTAGGTTCTATTCGTACATCGGTAGGGGAGAGTGATTTAGATCCATTTTATTTATCCGTCCATCTATCCATCTATGTCTAGTATGGTGCCGGACAACCAAAACCAGCCCACCTTGATCATGAAATAACCCAAAATGCAATCAACCACAACCAATTTTTAAGTAAAGATATTGCAATTCTGTCTGGTAAATAGCTTTAATAGATGTAAATAAAAGAATCTACCAGAGGAAATTACAGGAAAATGTCTCCTGAAAGGGGTATTCACATTCAAAGATGACATGTTTTGTATGGTGACTAATAACTTGGCCACAGGAAAATCATGCCAAAATGACAAGAAATTTTACAATGAGTGATAATTTATGACAGGAGCCTTAATAATATAAATAGGGTAATAGAAATAATGTGAAGTTAAAAAAGAACTTTAATAGCTTTCAATATTTATTATATCATATATTAAACAATCTGGTACAGGTATAGGCTACTATAAATTGATTTAAAGCAAATTGAATGAGGAGGCTAGCAGAGCTGGAAAGCCTAGTTCTAGATTTGTATTATATTTGATATTAGACATTGCTTGATGCCTGAGTTAAATGTTGTTTTATGTTAGTTCTCATATGCTAATTAATAGTCTAATTATTTTGTTTTGAAAAGGCTATAGATAGTAAAAAGTTGTATTTAAGGACTGCAATTCTCCAAGACTTGAGAGAAGCAGACTTCAACAAAGAGAGTTTTAAAATACCTACTTGTGTAGTTATATTGATTCATTAAATTTTTGCAACTTGAATAACTGGTACATCCAGGACTTAGTTAGGCTGGTAATATAGTAAATGACAGCTATTTAACAACAAGCACAAAATTTCAGTTCACTATTCCCTTTACTAGATATTTGAATGTAACTACTCAGAACTATATCAATTTACCTCTTGCTGGTATTATCAGTAATACTTATAGAATATATTGTATATTTCCATATTAAATTTTATTAAAAGCTTTGTCTACCAGTACAATTATGCATTGTTTATAAAGTCTAATTTAACCACTCTCTCTACACCTCCTTTAAGTTCCTGAATTTAAAATATAACTTTCTTCTTTAAACCAATTTTTTTATGACATGTTGAAGGAATCATGACCGATCACTCAGCCTCCTAGACACTTGGCCACCTGGGCTGGTTTTGGTTGTCCGGCACCATACGAGAAAACGAGGAGGAAGTGGGTACATAAGGAAACGAGAAGTTTATGGCAAGGGATCTATTCGACTGCGGAGTGATAATGAAGGTAAATAATACAAGTTACTAGATGAAATAGTGCGCCTACTGCTGTACGCTAAATACAATGAATAGAGATTCGCGATCCTACATTCGCAAATGTTAATAAATATTCTGAAATTTCAGGAGGGTAACTTATACGTTCACTTACAAGTGGAATTCCCGCTAACAATAAGTAGCGGGGACTTTAATCCCATGTTATGGGACTGATGGATGCGGCACGGAAGGGAAACGAGAGAGGATGGCGGTGTCCACAATAGCGCAGAGTAGGCTCCCTGATATTGAGTAAGGCTGGTACTGGAAAAGAAGAAACTCGATGTAATTTGTGGTCGATTAATTGAGTATCCTGAGCTTCTACTTCGTCTTGGTTCTCTCACGGCTGGTGGAGCTGTTGCTCAGTCGAGCTTTTG
Organism: Tuber indicum; assembly: GCA_006112555.1. NCBI lineage: Eukaryota > Fungi > Ascomycota > Pezizomycetes > Pezizales > Tuberaceae > Tuber > Tuber indicum. The sequence goes on from VBSK01000013.1 coordinate 308,083, forward strand.
GTAGACTCCCGGGCTTGTAGTAACTTCACTACTCCTTCATGTCCCTTGCTAGTAGCATGAGAGAGTGGTGTCCGACCATCTCTATCGGGGCGATTGGGTTCGACATTTTCCTGTTCCAACAGTAGCCTGACCACACCTTCATGCCCCCACAGGGCAGCATGCCCAAGCGGAGTTTGATCGTCGTCATCTGGGCGATTAGGGTCGACATCTTCTCTCTCCAGGAGTAGTTTTACAACTCCTTCATGTCCGTTAAAAGCAGCACACCCGAGTGGTGTCCGACCGTTCTTGTCTGGGCGACTGGGATCGACCTCTTTCCACTCTAGCAATAGCTTGACCACTTCCTCATTTCCCTCAACCGCAGCCCACCGAAGTGGTGTTTGATGAAATTTATCTGGGTGATTTGGGTCGACATCTTCCCGTCCCAGCAGTAGCCTTACCATCCCATCATGTCCCTTCTCGATAGCACGCTTGAGTGGGGTTCGATCATACTCATCTGGGCGATTAGGGTCGATATTTTCCCGCTCGAGTAGTATTTTTACCACTGGTTCATGCCCACTCTCCGCTGCCCATGAGAGTGGTGTACTACCTGTGCGATCTCGTTGGTTGATCTTGGAACCCGGAGAATTTATGAGAGCAGTCACAAGTTCAGCAATCCCGAAGAACGATGCGCAGTGTAGTCCGGAGAACAGCGGAGTATTGGTGCGTTCTATGAGGCTGGAAACCACTACTTGGCTTAGAAGTGATACAGCCGATACATGATTTTCGTACCGGTCCAAGAGTTGCCAAGCAAGGACCCTCGCATAGTCTGAGAGTTCCCTGTTTGCATGTGTTCCCCAATATCTTGAGGAGTATTTGAGGAATGGCATGCTTTGGTGGTCTTGGAGATGATGGGGTGGGAGGCTCATGACCCGCTGCGAGTTCAGGTAGGTCAAACAGGTTTCTGCAATTATCGAGTGAGGTTTAATGAAGAGGTCCGGATGAGCGCAAAGATATTCCTGGACTGTAAAGTGGATTAATCGCACAGTCGAAGCTTCCTTATCGACTATGATTAGGCCTTGGCAGCAGCCCAGCAATGTACCTATGGAAGGAACATTTTCGGGATCGAAATCAGTTGTTCCTATCTCCACTGCCAGTGCATGGCACAACTCATCCACCTGTAGCGGCCGTTCCGAATGGCAGATCCATGTGAGAGCGGATATGGCAAGCTTTGTCTTTTCCACATCTTGGGCCATTATTCGCGCCAGTGTCGCACCATATGCATCCCCTAACCCTGCCCCATCTTTCACTGACCTGAGTCGCCTTCCTCGTCGAGCAATGGTGGTTTCTCGGAGGATTGCCTCGATATGGAGAGAAGCTAGTAGGAATCTTGATTCAAATATGTTAGCCACTGCCCTGAGGATCTTTGCCATTGCCCTTGTTCCTACATACGTTTCTGAACTAATTTCGGGAATGCTCTTGATAATATCGGCCTCCAATTCAGGGCTCATGGTATCTGGAGCGGTGTCATTCCTGAGCCTCTCGCGGAGATATCTAATGACACCACCTTCCGTAGGCTCTATTGATAGGAAAGTTGTGGTTCCGTCCAATTTCCTCTCAACCTCACTCCGGACCTGTGGTCGTCCGGTCATGAATATGCGAGTATTTGGCGACCCTCGGATAATCTGTCCCAATGATTCGAGAACTACCATTCGATGCTCTGGCAGGCATTCATCGAGAGCGTCTACACATATAAATGCTCGCTTTTTGGCTGCGATTGTCTGGAACATCTTCAAGATTCCAGAAACTTGGAGTTCTCTACCACCAATTGCCTTTCTCTGCTTTCGGAAACTCCGGACTACCATTTCTGGAATTTCTTCCAATCCGCTAACTAGCTGTCTCAGGAGGGAACCAAGCATATTTATTGGGGATTGCTCATTCCGGGAAGCAAAGTCGAAGTAAAAGCAGGTAACGACAGTTTCTTCCTCCACGATCTCATCGCATAATTTGTCTATGACCAGGGAGCTGCAAACGCGACTTTATTAGCGATCCCGCCCTTGGTTTCCAGCAACGATACACACCCCCTTACATGATAATGCTCTTTCCCGCTCCCGGATTTCCATCGCAGAATAAGGTCGCATGATTAGATTCACACTCCCTACTGCCATTATGCCATCGCGTAAATTCCTGGGTTTCTAGTACCCAGCTCCCTATACTGTCGACGCGCTTGGCTGCGATATCTCGATGCCGTACCCGTGGCTCTAACGGAGATAGCCATGCCAGTATCTTGGAATCATCATCGGAGACAATGCTGTTCCAGGTATTAAAGGAATTATTGATATTGCTAAGTATTTGTGACATTTTCGTTTTCGACTTTTCGAGAGAAAGGTGTTGATTAACCTGGTGTCTGTGAACGCGATTACTTGAAATTGAGGAAAAGCGGGGTCGATGAGAAAGCATTGCGCCTAACTCACCACTGTCCCATCGCTAGAACAAAATTCGTTACACAAGCTCTCGGTAACTGTTTTTGTCAGGTATTGGGGAGCATTCGCGTGTAACCACCGTGCGACAAATTGAACTCTCACCCCATGTTCTTCGTTCAGTATTCTTCTAAGCAGTACGAAATTGAAAAACTGATAGCGGTTCTCCCGTTCAGAATTGTATTCAGTATCTGCCGTGAAGCTATAGACTATTATTCAAAAAATTATGTGCTACCCTCGCATGTCATATCCCGAAGCTACTCGTCAGGCGTACTTAGAGCCAAGACACCTGGGATCGCGGGGAAATCTAGAACAAGAGAGCGCACCTTTTTGGTGTCGACCTTCGCGACCTGCGGGTAACTGAACTGGGTAACCAGAGCTATTGAGGAGAGACACAGTAGGGGTGCGAGGAGTTGGCTCCGAAGGGGTGAGACTCTAGCGTTTAGGCCCCACCAGCTGAGGCATTGCGGCCGGCTGTGGGTGCAAGAGCTTACACTGGCGTCCCGGTGATATACCGGTAGGCTAGCTGCAAGGGTGGAACCGGAGTTGATGTGCTACTGGCGCAACTATATGAAGCTCATAAGAGCGATGGTTCACACAGTTTTCAACAACATGGTTTACGGACTGCGGTCTGGACACTTAGTCGGATCATACACTAAAAAATTTGTGCAATATAGAGATCGTATTGGAATATCCTAACCGGAGAAATATTCTCACCCAAAACACAGGTAACGGAGGAGAGAGACAAATTGCATGATGAGTGAAAACAACTAATAAAGATAAAACTGCCTTTTATCCTTCTCTGGGCCATCCAGATCCTTTCCCGCATGCTTCCGGCATACTATGCTGCGTTCTCCGTCACGTTCAACTTCACCACCATCCGTTTTGCTGTTCCAGCCAAGGATGATAAGACTTGATCGAGGGTAAGTCCTGTCCAAGGATATGAGTATTTGACCGAGGATATGACGGCCCATAAGGGTAGTACCTTATAGCTCGAGAGATTGTATGATATTATGTGCATTGAGAGGGTCCGTAGGGTTGCTGAGAGTTCCGATAAAAGCTGATAAGTGATGAAAAGTGTGGCCAAAAATATCTCCGTCCAACAAATAGCGCTATTGTACTTTCCTCCTACCACGACTGCAAGGAGTTTGAGAGAATACATAATTAAAGATGCTCTCGAACCTCTGATCCATGTCCTCCCCAACGGTCCCAGTAGCACAGCATCAGCCATAACCCCATCATACTATGACCCTCTAGAATATATTTTCGCGCGCCGCTATCTCCCAACTGCCCACTCCACTATGGGCACTGAATACCATAGGTGTATTCCGAGGTGTATGCAAGCTCTCCTTCGAGTCATGAACCCTCCCCCCCATCGTCTCCAATCGCCCGACCGCCCCGGCTCCATCCCCTCCGCGCAACCCTGATTTCCCTCTCACTCGACTCCACTGTGCCTGATGACACAGAGGGTGGGGACATGAGCTAGTTGGATGAACTTCTGAATTTGGGCTTTTGGGTCCCAGGGCATTTGTACTGGCGATACCCCCTGGGGGGTGCAGTGGATTGAGAGTGTTGCTGGAGGAGCTATGGCCTAGCAGATTGGGTGGCTGGGCGAGGTGTAGGATATTATGGGTGGTGGGGATAAACAATGTATTGCAGAGGTTAGGAGGCGTTGGGGAGAGGAGATTGGGGAGGTTGTTAATGGGGTGGGTTGGTTGGGGGAGCTGGTGGAGTGGTTTGCCGCTATGAGTTTTTTGCTGTTTTTCCCCCTTCTCTCTATCGAGACCTTTGTTGGCAAGGAAACTATGTGTGTTCATGAGACTGTTTTACAGATTTGTTTCTCCTTTCACCTTCCCTCTCTCCTCCCCCACATATACTGCATTTCTACTTGATACACAGGCGATCAGGAGATTTTGCGATATATTCAATGTCATGTATGATACTGTACTTACTCACAAAATACCCGTACTTCCAATCACTACCGCTATGACTCTACAAAATTGTTATGTCTTACCTATGATGGAGCACCTGCTCCAAGACCACGCCAGTAGCCACCATCATGTTTTCACCATCGTAGACAGAGTAGAAATAGCTTCCGATAGAAAAAGCCGAGCTCAACCTAAACACCTGGTAGGGATACGTGGTTGCGATATGATACAGGCATGTATGATATGATGTCATACCTCATCTTCGATAAGATATGATGCCTAACCCCTGAAACCGCGCAATCTCATCTATGCTAGGAATAGCCCTAAACCCTATCAGTATAACTCGTCAATCACTTTAGGTATAAAAGGTGATATCTAAGGGGTGGGGCGACCTATCTAACCCGCTATGGCTTCTGAAATTTATTTACGTATAATATTATCATCGTGGTGTGGATTATCGTAGTGACAGCGGTTGAGAAAAACCTGAGCCCAGGCTTAAAGGGCAATATTATTGATCGGTTGGAAGCGAGGAAAAATGAGCTGATCATGACAAGCACTCATAGAATATCACTTCTTATTGATCTCTCGAAAGTTACAGGTAGGCGCGATATGGATCTAGGGGTAAGACCAGCATATCCCACTCAAGGTCTACAAACGGACTCGGCGTTAGCCCAGTGTCGGGTTTCATTATTTATTGTTTGGCCGGCTTTAGCCCTTTGGAAGTGCTTGAATGGGAAAAAACCGAGCGAGTGTGGTTTACGGATTCTAGCATAATAGGCGCATGTTATTGTCGACGGTATGATATCGCTAGTCGACCGAGTTGGCGGTTACCATACCGGTAGTGCAAAAGCTAAGGAGTCGTTTAGAAGGAACTTGACTCGGGGGGAGAATCTGTGGGCACGAATGCTGGGGAAAGATTGTGGCAATCCCACTCGTACTGAAAGAACAGAATTCGGTCTGATCGATAAAGGGTAATCGTAGTTGATCGACAAGGATTCGAATGAATCAGTAGATAGACGAAAACAGAAAGGCGTAAAATCAAACAAGGGTCCACGATAGGTTGGAAAAGCATGGTCCTTTGGCTTATTCCCACGTTCGCAATCGTAGAGCTGTTCAAATTCACTCTCAGTTCACTCGAATATTTTTTTCGGTAGCGTTCGGATTTCGTTGTTTTGACTCGTTCGTATTCTCGTGGATTCCCACGTGGTTGAAAAACTATGGAAAAGGAAGGTGGGAGAAATCCCCTAAGTACAACAAGCAAATTTTCTCTCTCCCAACTCCCAAATCACTCCTTCAATCGTAAACAAAACCCTAGAAACCTTCACCTTGATACAACAAGAGTTATCCAAATCGGAAAAAACATGAATTCGAAATTTCCCCCAACAGTACTTTCCTTACGCCTGCCAACAACGAAGTACTATATCCAGGTCCCATAGGCTGGTCGTAGACTTGAATTTCCCGGCAGCTTTCCTGGGGAATACGGGCAGCACAAAAACAGCGAATTGCGGATCACCATGGTGACCACGCTGTGTGAATATGGGCGGCCATGACGTTTTATCTGACCGGAATTTCTGGCGTAGCCGTAGCGGTGGAGATGGATTTGAGGGGCAGGCGTATAATTACAGATGCTCAGGTTGCTGCGCTCGAGCCAACTTAATGGTTCCGCTTGGGAACCACGTGGGTGCGAGATAACTTACCTGGTGGGTGAGGTGAGGAGGGTGGGATTCGGGAGGAGTTTGGTGGAACAGTTAATAGACTAAATTATTCAGATGCAACTGGATGGGCTGAATGCTGATTTATGCCAGAGGTAGTAGGATCATGCAATAAAAACGCCTAGAGTCGACTATCTTTTTCACGGGAGCTTCGGCAAAGCATACACTAGGTTCTATTCATACACCGGTAGAGGAGAGTGATTTAGGTCCATTTTATTTATCCGTCCATCTATCCATCTATGTCTAGTACGAGAAAACAAGGAGGAAATGGGTACATAGGGAAACGAGAAGTTTATGGCAAGGGATCTATTCGACTGCGGAGTGATAATGAAGGTAAATAATACAAGTTACTAGATGAAATAGTGCGCCTACTGCTGTACGCTAAATACAATGAATAGAGATTCGCGATCCTACATTCGCAAATGTTAACAAATATCCCGAAATTTCGGTGGGGGTAACTTATACATTCACTTACAAGTGGAATTCCCGCTAACAATAAGCGGCGGGGACTTTAAGCTCACTTTATGGGACTGATGGATGCGGCACGGAAGGGAAACGAGAGAGGATGGCGGTGTCCACAATAGCGCAGAGTAGGCTCCCTGATATTGAGTAAGGCTGGTACTGGAAAAGAAGAAACTCAATGTAACTTGAGGACAATTAATTGAGTATCCTGTTCTTCTACTCCGTCTTGGTTCTCTCACGGTTGGTGGAGCTGTTGCTCAGCCGCGCTTGTGGTAGACTCCCGGGCTTGTAGTAACTTCACTACTCCTTCATGTCCCTTGCTAGCAGCATGAGAGAGTGGTGTCCGACCATCCCCATCGGGGCGATTGGGTTCGACATTTTCACGTTCCAACAGTAGCCTGACCACACCTTCATGCCCCCTCAGGGCAGCATACCCGAGCGGAGTTTGATCGTCGTCATCTGGGCGATTTGGGTCAACATCATTCCGGTCCAGTAGTAGCTTCACAACCCCTTCATGTCCGTTATAAGCGGCCAACAAGAGTGGTGAACTGTCTTCATTATCTTGTCGGTCAGGGTCGACATCCTCTCTCTCCAGGAGTAGTTTTACAACTCCTTCATGTCCGCGAAAAGCAGCACACCCGAGTGGTGTCCGATCGTTCTTGTCTGGGCGATTGGGATCGACGTCTTTCCGCTCTAGCAATAGCTTGACCACTGCTTCATTTCCCTCAACGGCAGCCCACCGAAGTGGTGTTTGATGAAAATTATCTGGGTGATTTGGGTCGACATCTTCCCTTCCTAGTAGTAGCCTTACCACCCCTTCATGTCCCTTCTCGATAGCACACATGAGTGGGGTTCGATCATGATCATCTGGGCGATTTGGGTCAACATCTTTCCGGTTTAGTAATAACTTCACAACCCCTTCATGTCCGTTATAAGCGGCCAACGAGAGTGGTGAACAGTCTTCGTTATCCTGGCTGTCAGGGTCGACATCTTCTCTCTCCAGGAGTAGTTTTACAACTCCTTCATTTCCGTTAAAAGCAGCACACCCGAGTGGTGTCCGATCGCTCTTGTCTGGGCGATTGGGATCGACGTCTTTCCGTTCTAGCAATAGCTTGACAACTGCTGTATGTCCTCTAACGGCAGCACACCCGAGTGGTGTCAGATCGTTCTCATCCAGGAGATTGGGGTCGACGTCTTTCCGCTCTAGCAATAGCTTGACCACTGCTTCATTTCCCTCAACGGCAGCCCACCGGAGCGGTGTTTGATGAAACCTATCTGGGTGATTTGGGTCGACATCTTCCCGTCCTAGTAGTAGCCTTACCACCCCTTCATGTCCCTTTTCAATAGCACAATTGAGTGGGGTTCGACCACCATCATCGCTGCGATTTGGGTCAATAGCTTTCTGGTCGAGTAGTAGCTTCACAACACCTTCATGTCCGTTATAGGCGGCCAATGAGAGTGGTGAACTTTCTTGGTAATCTTGCCAGTCGGGGTCGACATCTTCTCTCCCCAGGAGTAGTTTCACCACTCTTTCATGTCCCGTGAAAGCAGCACACCCGAGTGGTGTTCGACCATCCAAATCTGGGCGATTAGGGTCGACATTTTCCCGCTCGAGTAGTATCTTTACCACTGGCTCATGCCCGTTCTCTGCTGCCCATGAGAGTGGCACACTGCTTGTACAATCTCTTTGGTTCATCTCGCAACCTGGAATATCTGTCAACGTAGTCACAAGTTCAACAATTCCGAAGAATGATGCGCAGTGTAGTCCAGAAAAGTGCGAGGAAGTATTTATGGCTCCGGTATCACGGGGCGACAGCACTTGGTTCAAAAGCGATACAGCTGATACGTGGCTCTCATACCCGTCTAGGAGCTCCAGGGCAAGTATCCTCGCATGATCTGAGAGCTCTCTCTTCGCATGTGTTCCCCAATATCTCGAAGAATACTTGAGGAATGGCATGCTTTGGTGGTGTTGGAGAGGATGGAACGAGAGGTTCTTGACCTGTTGCGAGCTCAGGTAGGTCAAACAGGTTTCTGCAATTCTCGAGTGAGGTTTATTGAAGAAGTCTGGATGAGTGCAAAGATATTCCTGGACAGTAAAGTGGAGTAATCGCACAGTCGAAGCTTCTTTATCGACTGTGATTAGGCCTTGGCAGCAGCCCAGCAATGTACCTATGGAAGGAACATTTTCGGGATCGAAATCAGTTGTTCCTATCTCCACTGCCAGTGCATGGCACAACTCGTCCACCTGTAGCGGCCGTTCCGAATGGCAGATCCATGTGAGAGCGGATATGGCAAGCTTTGTCTTTTCCACATCTTGGGCCATTATTCGCTCTAGTGTCGCACCATATGCATCCCCTAACCCTGCCCCATCTTTCACTGACCTGAGTCGCCTTCCTCGTCGAGCAATGGTGGTTTCTCGGAGGATTGCCTCGATATGGAGAGAAGCTAGTAGGAATCTTGATTCAAATATGTTAGCAACTGCCCTGAGGATCTTTACCATTGCCCTTGTTCCTACATACGTTTCTGAACTAATTTCGGGAATGCTCTTGATAATATCGGCCTCCAATTCAGGGCTCATGGTATCTGGAGCGGTGTCATTCCTGAGCATCTCGCGGAGATATCTAATGACACCACCTTCCGTAGGCTCTATTGATAGGAAAGTTGTGGTTCCATCCAATTTCCTCACAACCTCACTCCGGACCTGTGGTCGTCCGGTCATGAATAAGCGAGTATTTGGCGACCCTCGGATAATCTGTCCCAATGATTCGAGAACTACTATTCGATGCTCTGGCAGGCATTCATCGAGAGCGTCAACACAAATAAACGCTCGCTTTTTGGCTGCGATTGTCTGGAACATCTTCAAGATTCCCGAAACTTGGAGTTCTCTACCCCCAATTGCCTTTCTCTGCTTTCGGAAACTCCGGACTACCATTTCTGGAATTTCTTCCAATCCGCTAACTAGCTGTCTCAGGAGGGAACCAAGCATATTTATTGGGGATTGCTCATTCCGGGAAGCAAAGTCGAAGTAAAAGCAGGTAACGACAGTTTCTTCCTCCACGATCTCATCGCATAATTTGTCTATGACCAGGGAGCTGCAAGCGCAACTTTATTAGTGATCCCGTCCTTGGTTTCTGGCAACGATACACCCCCACTTACATGATAAAGCTCTTCCCTACCCCCGGATTTCCGTCGCAGAATAAGGTCGCATGATTAGATTCACACTCCCTACTGCCATTATGCCATCGCGTAAATTCCTGGGTTTCTAGTACCCAGCTCCCTATACTGTCGACGCGCTTGGCTGCGATATCTCGATGCCGTACCCGTGGCTCTAACGGAGATAGCCATGCCAGTATCTTGGAATCATCATCGGAGACAATGCTGTTCCAGGTATTAAAGGAATTATTGATATTGCTGAGTATTTGTGACATTTTCGTTTTCGACTGCTTTGAATCTTTTTCGAGAGAAAGGTGTTGATTAACCTGGGGTCTGTGAACGCGATTACTTGAAATTGAGGAAAAGCGGGGTTCATGAGAAAGCATTGCGCCTAACTCACCACTGACCCATCGCTAGAACAGAATTCGTTACACAAGCCCTCGGCACAAGTAACTGTTTTTGTCAGGTATTGGGGAGCATTCGCGTGTAACCACCGTGCGACAAATTGAACTCTCACCCCATGTTCTTCGTTCAGTATTCTTCTAAGCAGTACGAAATTGAAAAACTGATAGCGGTTCTCCCGTTCAGAATTGTATTCAGTATCTGCCGTGAAGCTATAGACTATTATTCAAAAAATTATGTGCTACCCTCGCATGTCATATCCCGAAGCTACTCGTCAGGCGTACTTAGAGCCAAGACACCTGGGATCATGGAGAAACCCGGAACAAGAGAGCGCACCTTTTTGATGCTGACCTTCGCGACCTGCGGGTAACTGAACTGGGTAATCAGAGCTATTGAGGAGAGACACAGTAGGGGTGCGAGGAGTTGGCTCCGAAGGGGTGAGACTCTAGCGTTTAGGCCCCACCAGCTGAGGCATTGCGGCCGGCTGTGGGTGCAAGAGCTTACACAGGCGTCCTGGTGATATACCGGTAGGCTAGCTGCAAGGGTGGAACCGGAGTTGATGTGCTACTGGCGCAACTATATGAAGCTCATAAGAGCGATGGTTCACACAGTTTTCAACAACATGGTTTACGGACTGCGGTCTGGACACTTAGTCGGATCATACACTAAAAAATTTGTGCAATATAGAGATCGTATTGGAATATCCTAACCGGAGAAATATTCTCACCCAAAACACAGGTAACGGAGGAGAGAGACAAATTGGATAATGAATGAAAAAAGCTAATAAAGAGAAAACAGGCCGCCTTTTATCCTTCTCTGGGCCATCCAGATCCTTTCCCGCATACTTCCTGCATACTATGCTGCGTTCTCCGTCACGTTCAACTTCACCACCATCCATTTTGCTGTTCCAGCCAAGGAGGATAAGATTTGATCGAGGGTAAGTCCTGTCCAAGGATATGAGTATTTGACCGAGGATATGACGGCCCATAAGGGTACTACCTTATAGCTCGAGAGATTGTATGATATGAGATGTGCATTGGGAGGGTTAGGGTTTGCTTAGTCAGAATACGCAGACACACCCGGTCTACGTATTTGGTTTAGGGTTGCTAAGAGTTCTGATAAAAGCTCTAGCCAAAAATACCTCCGTCCAACAAATAGCGCTATTGTACTTTCCTCCTACCACGACTGCAAGGAGTTTGAGAGAATACATAATTAAAGATGCTCTCGAACCTCTGATCCATGTCCTCCCCAACGGTTCCAGTAGCACAGAATCAGCCATAACCCCATCATACTAAGACCCTCTAGCATATATTTTCGCGCGCCGCTATCTCCCAACTGCCCACTCCACTATGGGCACTGAATACCATAGGTGTATTCCGAGGTGTATGCAAGCTCTCCTTCGAGTCATGAACCCTCCCCCCCATCGTCTCCAATCGCCCGACCGCCCCGGCTCCATCCCCTCCGCGCAACCCTGATTTCCCTCTCACTCGACTCCACTGTGCCTGATGACACAGAGGGTGGGGACATGAGCTAGTTGGATGAACTTCTGAATTTGGGCTTTTGGGTCCCAGGGCATTTGTACTGGCGATACCCCCTGGGGGGTGCAGTGGATTGAGAGTGTTGCTGGAGGAGCTATGGCCTAGCGGATTGGGTGGCTGGGCGAGGTGCAAGGTATTATGGGTGGTGTGGATAAACAATGTATTGCGGAGATTAGGAGGCGTTGGGGAAAGGAGGTTGAGGAGGTTGTTAATGGGGTGGGGTAGATTGGGGGAGCTGATGGAGTAGTTTGCTGATATGAGTTTTTGGCCGTTTTTTCCCCTTCTCTCTATAGAGACCTTTGTTGGCAAGGAAACTATCTGTGTTCATGAGACTGTTTTATAGATTTGTTTCTTCTTTTACCTCTCTCTCCTTCCCCATATATACTGCATTTCTACTTGATACACAGGCTATTAGGAGATTTTGCGATATATTCAATGTCATGTACTGTACTTACTCACAAAATACCAGTACTTCCAATCACTACCGCTATGACTCTACAAATTTGTTATGTCTTACCTATGATAGAGCACCTGCTCCAAGACCACGCCAGTAGCCACCATCACGTTTTCACCGCCGAGCGATATCGTAGACAGAGTAGAAATAGCTTCCGATAGGAAAAGCCGAAAACATCCTAAACACCTGGCAGGGACACATGATTGCGATATGATACTGGAATGTATGTATGGTGTCATACCTCATCTTCGATAAGATATGATACCTAACCCCTGAAACCGCACAATCTCATCTATGCTAGGAATAACCCTTAACCTTATTAGTATAACTCGTCTATCACTTCAGGCATAAAAAGTGATATTCAAGGGGTGGGGCGGCCTATCCAACCCGCCATGGCTTCTGAAACCTTTTTACTTATATCATGGTGGTGTTCCGAAGGGATTATCATAGTGACGGCGGTTGAGAAAAGTCTGAGCCCAGGCTTAAAGGGCAACATTATTGATCGGGGTGGAAGCGAGGAAGAATGAGCTGTCTTAGTTTTTATGGCCGGAACGGAGGTAATATTGATTGAAGACTAGAGGGATAAGATAAAAAGGCAAGAGATAGAAGACGTGCGAAGACTAACTGCTGAACAAAAGAGATAGGGAAAAGATCCAGCTTTTATCCTTCAATACGCGTGACATATGAAATGCAACTAGAAAACTTTTCCTCCACATGATACATGATAGTAGTAGCGTGGTAACAGAAGTGCATCAGACGATGTTAGTAAAACACTAGTACGAAACAAGAGAGAAAAGTATAATAGTGAAACGACAATGAATCAATGGCTTAAGCCATACGTTTCAACACACTCCCCAGTTGAGGGTCCAGTATAAGTGAAAGGAATAAAAATGACAAAACTGATATACCGAAACTGTAGGAAACAGCTTAACCAAAGAAACGAGAACAGAGATAGGAAAGACGTTCTCCATGGAGAGCTTTTGTGAACAGGTCGGCAGGGTTCTCTTTTCCACTGACAAACTCAAGTTCAAAACGGCCTTGCTCATATTGCTCGCGGATATAGTGGTAGCGTACATCGATGTGTTTGGAGCGTCGATGGAGTGAGGCATTCCGTGTGAGAAAGTGAGAACTGACGTTGTCGCCATAGAGTACAGGTTTAGTACCTGTACTAAGGATCTTCAACTCGATAAGAAGACTCCGGGCCCATGCAAGCGATTGTGCCGCTGATGTTAGGGCAATATACTCGGCCTCTGTGGTTGATAGCGCAACCACTCCCTGCTTAGCACAGTTCCAAGCAATCGGGCAACCGGCGTAAAAGGTAACAGAACCAGAAAAACTGCGTCGGTCACTCAGAGAGTTGGCGTAGGAGGAATCACTGTAAACCGAAAGTAGGTTGCACGGTGGGTCTTTTTGGCGGTAGTACATGAGTTTTAGGTCAACCCTATGGGCGAGGTAGCGGAAAACATTTTTCGCCATTCGCATATGGTTCTCAGATGGGTCGGATAAGAACTGGGATAGACAGCAAACACTGAATAGGATATCTGGTCTTGTAATAATCGCAGCGTAGAGGAGACTACCAATGGCGGATTGGTATTCCTTGAGGTCGGTGGAGGGCTCAGATTCATCGCGCTTAAGAGGACGTTCAGAAGGAGAAAGCGGCGAGGAAACTGCTTTTGAGCCTGAGGGTAGGAACCGTTTCGTAATTCGTTGTATATATGCAGCTTGCGATAAGCTGAAACTGTTGTCCCGCCATTGTAATTCAATAGAGAGCAGGTGGCAGGGTCGTCCGAGGTTTTTCACGGTGAAGTGAGAACTAAGCCAAGAGGTAAATTGGTTTTCTGATTTTACAACGAAAAGCAAATCATCGACATGGACTCCCAAATACTCACCATCCCAGTGGTTGATGTAAAGTGCTGGGTCAGCGACTGTGGGTGAGAATCCACGTTTCTTTAGCACTGCAGCCAAAGTTTCCCCCCAACACCGAGCAGCTTGCTTCAATCCGTAAATACTTTTTCGCAAGCGTAGGACCTTGCCATGCGTAACAGGGACCATAGTCGGGCGTCGAATGTTAAGCTCCTCTTCGAGAGGGCCATTCAGGTATGCTGACTCAATATCGTATTGAGCAGTATGGAGATTAGATTGTATCGCATGCGCAAGGAGAAGACGTAACGTATCGGTACGAACGACGGCGGAGAAGGTTTCGTCGTAATCTTGTCCGGGAATTTGAGTAAAACCGCGTGCTGTAAGACGGGCCTTGGATTTTACTACTTTTCCTTGTTCGTCCCGTTTCTTCCTGGGAACCCATTTTGTGTCCACGAATCTCCCATTGATTGGGGGATCCAGTTCCTCCCACGTACCGTAGTTCTGGAGTGAGGTAATTTCCTTTTCCATTGCTGCTTTCCATTCTGACGATTCTGGACTCTGGAGAGCTGCTGCGAGAGGTGGTGTGTCATCATCTTGTGAGGCAAGTAGGACTACCTCGCCAAGTTCACCAAATCGCACCGGGGGTCGTACCAACCTTCCTGACCTAGTACGGTTTTCTGGGACTGGAGATGGAGATGGTGAAGACTCGTCATCTGGAAGTGAAACTGGCGTGTGGATGGGGGTACTGGTAGGAATCTCGCTGTTCGTAGAAGACTCCTCGCATACTGTAGGATCGTCCCGTATCGATGTCGGAAAACTACCGGGACTTGGAGAAATAATTGCTGGCGGTGTACCAGACTCAAGAGCTGAGGGCTCTGGTAATGATGACTTGAACAGGTTTGGATAGCGATCTCGGAGTTCTGTCATCGACGGAGGCTGCCATTGGCCGGGCATCTGTGTCTGAGTCGTGCCAGTAATAGAACTAGAAGCCTCTGAATCTGCGGTATGATGAGGCTGAGAAGGTTGTTTATGTTCAGATATCATATTTCTATGTTGAAATTTTCCTGAACTGACGTCACCAGCACCACACGCGGGGGAAAGTCACGAGAGATGAAAACCCGGGCTAGGGTTGGAACCCAAAAACGGTAGTGGTTTCTCTGTTCCCTATTGTAACGATCCTATCTTTTTATAGATTAGTTGTCAACAGGTAACGACCTCTTACCTAATTCTATATCAGATATCGATAGCTCTAAGGCCTCTCTGGGTCTACGAGATCTCCTCTGATCTCATCTATCAAGATACTTTGTAGTCTCGTTGTACTTATATAAGCGAGATCTCTTTCTCAGATATGTTGCAGGAGATGTTTGTGCTCGTACGCGAATAGATTGATTTTAATAGCATAGGAAAGACTTAAGTGGTTCAATCTAATTTTATTTAAACACGTACTGCTGACTCCGGCATACGACGTGCCCAGGCCCGGAGGGCCACCTGGTTAGCGCACCCCCGATTACTACCACTAACTACAAAAAATCTAAACCTCCGGCCCCAAACCATCAACAAGCCTGCGCCATGCCCACAACACGAACCCTAAGTACAAAGCCATCAACAGTAAAGAAATTCCTCCCCGAAGCGACACTGTAGACCCTCTGGTATGGGCCCAACCAAGCCAAGCAGCCGAGGCCACAAGACCTCCTCGCGTAGCCGAAGCCGAGCAAGGTACCAGTCCCCCAGGTTCCCCGTACAAAAACAAAATTCCACTACTGTCATCTGAATATGACCCCGCAACCCGTCCTCCACAGTAGAAACCCACCCGGGCGCCCCCACTCAATGATCACAGGACCCCCCCAGCCGACCGCCACGGCCAAACACCGCCCCAAAATTCCCAAACAAAAGAACCACCCAAGACGCGAGCGCATAGACCCGAAGGAAAGCCGTCTTACCGGGTGAGGGCTCCCAAGCCATGCGGGCTCAGTCATAGGCAAAGGGGCGAAACGCGTCGCAAGAACCACAACGCGCCCCTCTCCATCCACTGACCACGCCAAACAACAGGGCCCCCTGACAACCAGCGTCAGGACAACCAGCGCGAATCAACTCAGCTTCCGCCTCCGACGGCGCATCCCCGCCAGTGCCATGGACCACAGGGCTTGACCGAGTGCGTACCGGGGAGGGCGACGATTTATCCGAACTGGGGACAAGCGGCACAGGTGAGGTCTGGTCTTCTTTGACCCGGCGCTTCTTGTTTCTCCTTCTCTTCCCACCCCAGGGCACAGGTTGTCCGATAGGAGTGGACGGGCCACTCTCATGATCACCCACCGCCACAGGAGGGGCACCACTGGAGGCGCTTCCTGGACCAGCCACGGGCTCAGCCTCAGAGGACTCAGGCACCTGACCCCGCGAAGGAGGGGATGCCACCGCAGCCGGCGCCACCACAAGGGTAACTACCCCACCCACCGAAGAGGACGCCTCCACCACCACACCTGATGAATCAGGTGGGGGCCCACCCACATCACTCGCCGAAGGGGATGGTCGTGGGATAACCGCCGGAGTAACAACCCTCCGAGGGAGCTCCTCTGCCAGACTCTGAGAATTCTCAGGGTCTAGCCCATCCCCCACCGTAACAACCGTAGTAACCAAAGCGACTGAGGGAGTAGGCGAGGAAGGAATAACCATAGGAGCCACGGTACCAGCCATTGTAGAAACCAAGCCCCTAGTGAAAGAGACCTGACAGTCCAGGGCGGCCGACAAGGCAGCATTCTCCTTCTCAGCGGGATGAAACCGCCGAGAGAGGACCGAGATGTGGTGCCGAAGGCGAGAGACTTCGGCCTCTAGGGCGAAGTTCTTCTCGACGGCACGAGACAGAACCACCGACGAGCGCAGGGCAGACGTGGCAGAGCGGGGGGGGAGGCTCGCTTAGCCATAACGACCACAAGGAGGCGAGGCGAGAAGTGAGAAAATCGTAGATAGGTGAGATCAAGAACCTGGGGTCTTCAAACGATCGAAAAAGGAAGAATAGCAACTATCGTGATAGAAGCTAAAGACTTGAAGCCTATCGTGAGATAGAAATCAAGGGAACCGGTTGGCTAAAACAGTAAATTCGCTACCGTAACGGAGTGAAGACAAGTAAGAGGAAATACTTAAGTGGTTGCGTGAGGAGTCTGTCCCGAAGGTCCTTTTTTTTTTTTTTTTTTTTTAATATCCTATAATTACTTGTTTAATGTACAAGAATCTCGCATGTAGGGCTAGCTATGGCGTAAAGAAAACCCCTCCACCCCGGACCAAGAGAAAACCCGTACCCCCAGGACCCTCTGGTATGGGCCTAACCACACACACTCTAAGGACGATTAACTCAGGTGCCCAGCCCGCAGGCCTCACGACTTGAACGCGAAGGGGTCTCGCCTAGAAGCCAACCAAATGCCCAAGAAGATTCCTCCCTCGAAAGATCCCCCTCCCACTAACTACACGTAGCCACCAGAAAGGAAACCAAACAAGCTAGGCAGGAAAGCATAGGGAAAAACTCTACCCGTAAACTACAAAAAAACCACAAAAGAAAGTAAACGCCTGCCCACCGAACCGCCAAAGTGCCGAGTATAAAACCGCCCCCGAAGTGAGCAGCCGGCAAGAAGCCCGAAGGCTGATGCCCCCAACCAGCTGGGCCACGGATGTAGTGCAATACCATGACCCGCCAATCGAGAACGGAGGGTCTCGGTGCTGGACCCAGGGAGTGGATGTCTGGCAGAGGGGATGCCGCCCAGCAGTGGGGTGCCAGCCGAATGAAGGAAGGTAGTAAGGTACCAGCTGAAGGAGGGAAGGCAGTAGGGTGCGAGCCGACGCAATCGAAGTGGAAAGTGGAGGGAGGGCCCGAGGCCCCAGAAGAAAGCCCAACCGGGAACCAAACTGTTGCCGTTTTACCGTGTCTGTTATGTAGTCCCTTGTTCTCCGAGAGATAGCGTCACTTAGTGGAAGGGATCCCACCGGCGGCAGGGAGGTGGAAGGGCGAGGGTAGGAAGGCGACCGTGTCTTGAACCGAGTGACTAGGAGGGTATGGCCAAATCTTACCAGGAGACAGACCCTGAAGTTATTGGCCGAGGCGTTCCCCTTCAGGGATCGTGCA
This sequence comes from Tuber indicum, assembly GCA_006112555.1. NCBI lineage: Eukaryota > Fungi > Ascomycota > Pezizomycetes > Pezizales > Tuberaceae > Tuber > Tuber indicum. The sequence continues at coordinate 326,162 of VBSK01000013.1, forward strand.
AATGGTGAGAAAGACGTCCACCACTGCCAACGCCAACCGGAAGCGAAGAGAGGAAGCCGACCGTGCCAAAACCAAGCGAAACTCCAAGCGAGACAGGAATACTGGGCGCGTCCACATAACTCCGCCATCAAGCGAGCAGGAGAGAAGCAAATTAAAGGTGGGAGGGGCTGGAGGAGTTAACCGTACCCCTAGGCAGGAACCATCGAGGGGGCAGAGGGGAGAGGGGGTGGGCCACGATAGTTGACCATGGTGTTGTCAAACTATGTGGCAGGAAAATAGGAGAGACGAAGCGTGTCTGTCCCGAAGGTCCCTGGACCCTCTATTTATACAGACTCCTCACCCAACCCTAACCCTGTGTGACTCATACTCTCGCGTCACCATACTCTATGACTCACATTCGCGAGTCATGTGAGATCCTTAGTTGACTCATACGAGTCAACTGCGCAATATGCCTAAACCAATCATAATCCTCATCTCCAATCACGTGCGCTAAGTTCGTCACATGTGTGAAACTCATGACTCATAAGTATGAGTCACGCACGAAAGTCATAACATCATATGACTCACAACTGTGAGTTATCGCAAAATCAATAATATTTATGACTCTCGACTGCGAGTCATGTGAAATCCTTATCCTGCCTTGTCAATCTGCCTTGTCACAATCCGGTTTGTGACAGTAGCTACCCTCCTCCTCTAACCCGAGTCTCTTCGGGTTCTTATCTCCTTAGTCCAAGTTTGAGAACCTCCCTTCCTATCCCTCTGACTGCCTTTCTCATCCACGCGAAGTTTTCACGCTCCTTGTTGTATTCCTGCCGCACCATTTCTAGTGTGGCGTTCGCGACCTCGATCGTTCTTTGTTGTATGTCGATCGTATTGAGGTGTTCTGCGATGGTATTTTCGGAGGCGTAAAGTTGTTCGCACAAGTCGGTAATTTATCATTGCAGTGCAACGACATCTGGTTCTGTCGGGGTTTCCGAGGTTTGGCCTTCGATTGCTTCGGAATTTTTGCCCCCCTCCTCCTCTAGCTGCGTCCTCCCAGCTTCAACCCTTTTTCTCCTAACCGTCTTCTTCCCTTTTCGATAGGCTTCATGCCTTTCCGTCAAGGGCTTCATTGTTCCATTTCGCTGGGGGTATCCCCCAGTTTCGATCTTGGCCTGTTTATAATGGCGGCAGCCATCTTGATAACACCGTTCCTATGGGGTCTCGCGGTGCAGTTTCCGAGGTTTCCTCGGGGTCCCATCCTTCTTCGTTTTAGATCGTCGGGGCCAGTAATTGGCCCCATATTTTTCGTGAATGTGCACAAGGCACTCGTCGTCGAAACATGCTGTCCACGATAGACAGCTATGTTCGGCATTCTTTCGAGCTTCTTCTTCCTGAGCTGTCAGCTCGGCGTCGGTCGGTCCCGTGTATTCGGGACTGGTTGGAGTGATAGCCCTTGGGCTATCTCCCCATCCTTCGTGTGGTGCGAGCGGGTTGGTGTTTTGCCAGTCGTTGTTGACTGGTTTGAGTTTGACGTGCACCCAGGCTTGGCTTCCCTGGGTAGCGTTGGTGGAACTTGGTGATGGCGTGCGTGGCATTGTTGAAGTTGCCCGCTGGGTACCAAGTTTTATCGTAAGCAGGAGGATAACCAGTCCACTTGGCCCGGTATTGTTGGTTTCCGTAGTGTTGACGAGGGTCAATGATTTCGTCGAGTTCGTATTCGTTTTCTCCGTCTATTTCAATAAGCGGTGGAGGTTGTTTGATTTGAGAGGGAAACTTATTGTCTTCGTATGGTTCGAGGAGTGAGATATGGAATGTTGGGTGGATTCTCATGCCTTGTGGGAGGTCCAATTTATAAGAATTGGTTCCCACTTTCGCCAAGATTTTCCATGGTCCCATTTTTCGATAGTCAAGTTTCTTTGATGGTCTCGTGGTCTTGATGTGGTTGGTTAATAACCATACCATATCTCCTGATTGTAGGTTCGGATCTGGTTTTCTCTTGCAATCATAATATTCTTTCTGTCTTATCTGTGCATTGGTTATTGATGTTACCAATGTATCCTGTAATCGTATGATATCTGCTGATGTCGTATGATTTTCTCGTATCATGTGGTCGATATTATGATATTCGGGATGTCTTCCCGTGTTGGCGTAGAATGGTGACATTCCTATGGATTCCTGTTTGCCATTGTTGTATGCGAATTCTGCGAATGGTAGCATATCGTACCAGTTGTCTTGTTGATAGTTAACTTATGCGCGAAGGTACTGTTCTAATATCGTGTTCGTTCTTTCGGTTTGTCCATCCATTTGCGGGTGAAATGCTGTGCTCATTTTTCTTTCGATTCCTGCTTCTTTTGCCACTTCCTTCCACAAGGTGGAAGTGAATAGAGTTCCTCGGTCGGTGATGATGTCTTGTGGTTTTCCATGTAATCTGACTACTTCTTTGATGAAAAGGCGGATAAATTGTTGTGTGTTCATTTCCTTATTGTATGTGATAAAATGACTCATTTTGGTCATGCGATCGATAAAGACCATGATGCAGTCGAATCCCTCTGATTTCGGTAAGTCAGTGATGAGATCCATCACTATCATTGTCCATGGTGTTGTAGGTATCTCATTCAGCTGTAGTAGTCCGTAGGGTGCATGTCGTACTACCTTTATGCGTCGACACATATCGCAGTTTCATGCATATTGTTTAACCGTTTCTCTTATCTTTGGCCAATAGTATTTCCGGCTTATCAACTCCATTGTTTTAGCCGTTCCGCCGTGTCCAGCTATTGCATTGTCGTGGTGTTGAGAGATCAGATGACTTCTCAATTCTTCTTCGTCGGCGATCCAGATTTTTCCTTGGTACCATAGGTAACCTTCTTTCCACTGGCATAGCCCTAGCGCTACACCTTTCATTTCTTTTTTTCCTTCTTCTAGTGCTCTTCGTATGGATTAGATCATCTCGTCTTTCGCGCTTGAGGCCTTGACCTTTTCTTTGCTGTCATCCTCCAGGGTCGTAACCTCTATTTCTTGTACCATTATTGGTACAGCTTGGTCGAAATATCTCTCTCGTGGTAGGAGAATTTGGTGTCGTTGAGTGATTCTTTCATCTTCCTGATCTGGAAAATCTTCTAACCTTCGCATAAGGGCATCTGGTTTTCCTCCTTCTTTCCCGGGTCGGTATTCGTTTCTTATGTCGTATTGACTGAGATGTTCGCTCCATCGTATTTGTCTTCCAACCAGGGCCTTTTCGGTCGTAAATGGTTCCAGGTTTTTGTGGTCAGTTAGGATTCTAGCTCGATGTTGACTTCCTTGTACGTAGTGTCTCCATTCCTTAAGGGCTTGAACTATTGCTAATAGTTCTTTGTCGTGGATGTCGTAGTTGCATTCTGCTGGTGACATAGTTTTGGATCGAAATACCACCGGTCTCCATTTTCCATCTTCTTGTTTCTGTGAAATGATGCCTGAGCAAACATAGTTTGAGGCATCAGTTTCTATCATGATTTCCTTTTCAGGATCGAAGTGGACCAAGATTGGTACTGTCCTTATCTTGGTTCTTAGGTGGTCGAATGCTTTGATTTCCTTTTCTCCCCATTCCCATTTCTTGTCTTTTCGAGATAGGTTGTATAGGGGTTTCGCGACTCGACTGAATCCTGCTATGAATCGATGATAAAAGTTGCAGAATCCCAGGAAGCTTTGGACTCCGCAAAGCTTCGTCGGATATTTCCATTCCCAGATGGCTTTTGTCTTGACTGGATCCATTCGTACTCCTTCTGGGCTGAAGATAAATCCCAGGTATTCCACTTCATTTTTGTGGAATTCGTATTTGGTCGCCTTCAACTTGATTCCTGTCGTTTTAAGTGCATTTAGCACATTCCGTATGTCTTGCTGATGCTGTTCTAGGGTCTCCGAGTATACCAAAATGTCATCCAGGTATACTATGCAGCAGGTGTCCAAGTATTGTGAGAGTACTTGGTTTATCCATCTCTGAAAGGTTGCTGGTGCATTGGTAAGCCCAAAAGGCATTACTGTATATTCGTATCTTCCATATCGAGTACTGAACGTTGTTTTGTATTCGTCTCCTTCCTTGATTTGTATGGTGTGATATGCGTTTCTAATATCTAGTTTGGTGTAGCATTTCGCTTTACCGAGTCGGTCCATCGTTTCTCCTATTAGCGGTAATGCGTATCGGTCTTTTTTGGTAATAGCGTTTAAGCCTCAGCAATCCACGCATAGTCTTAGACTACCATCTTTTTTCTTGACGAATAGGACAGGGGATCTAAAGTATCCTGGTCTCGCTTCTCTGATCCATTCTTTATTGAGGTTTTCCGTGAGGTATTCTCGTAATACCTTTAACTCGTTTTCTCCTAGGTGGTAGATCTGATTCACCGGCGGTCCATGTCCGTAATCCGAAACTTCAATCGTGTGGTCAACCCCCTCTCTGTGTGAAGGTAGCTGACTGAAATCCGATTTTCCTTTCTGGGACTTTTCAGGAGGTCCATTTCTGGGGTCTTCTTCTGGTTCTTCGAATAGTTGAAGGAAGTTGTGGTATTCCCTCGGTATCCTATCTTTCAACTCCTGTTTCTTTTCTCGACTTTTTGCCTGGATGGCTAGGTCGGTGCTGATATTGACTTTCCTCAGGTGGATGTCTCCTTTGTTCCAATAACAATGGAGTACTCGTGTAGCTTCGCCTCTTCGGTAGTATCGTCCGAATGCTTTGGCTGTGATCTCGTTGATCTCTATTCTTTTCTTAGTACTGCCGAAACCTTTTTCAGCTCTCTGAGTTTCTGGAAGTTCTTTAACTTCTTCGCATATTGGTTCAGATATCTTCTCACAGATCAACTGTGCTATCCTTTGTCCAGGTTGGACAATGAACACGTTTGGTCCCGGATTGACTAGGATAACGTTGACTTCTCCAGTATAGTCGGCATCGATATCTCCCGCATTGGTGGTTAGTCCATGCTTGGTAGCTAAACCACTTCTTGGGGCGATCCGTCCATAGGTACCGTCGGGTAATCTGATAGCAATCCCGGTTCCGATAATACCTTGCCCTCTGGCTGGTATTGTTTCTTTCTCATATGCGTACAGGTCATAACCTGCTGCCTTGACCAACCCTTTGGTAGGTACTCTTACTCGGGGTGTCAACTTTTTGACTAGAATCCTTTGATTCTTCTTGGACCTGAGATGAGAAAATTGAATCCTCAGAGTTTCTTCCTCGGCCTCTGCTTCTGTCTTGCCGTATACCACTGGGGAACTGTTGAGACACCATGTCGTACATCGTTTGCTGTTGAATATGACTTTTCCACTATCCCATTCAATCTTGGGATTTTGTTCTCGTAGCCAGGACATTCCAAGAATGACCTCTCGTCGGCTTAGTTTGGTAACTTGTAGTGTGATTTTTTTGTTGTGTGTCCCCGTCTCCATTCCTAGGGTTGTAATATGCGTAGCGGGTCCTGTAGTACTTTTCTCTCCCTCTGCCATGTAGATTTCTCGGGGATTGCCTGATTTCTTTTTCAAAAAGTTATATGTTTCGCAGAGCTCTTCATCGATAAAGTCTTCAGTAGCCCCCAAGTCGATCATTGCATTAATATGTACTTCGTTTCGTTTATCGTATAGTCGTATCGGTATGATGAGATGTTCTTTCGCTAGTTCTTGGTGGTTGTTCGTGTCTTGGTTTTCTAGGACTTCGTATAGGTTTCGTATCTCGATGGGTTTGCCTTTGTTGTCACCCAGACCACCTCTTACTGGGGACTTTCCTCGTTTCCCAATTCTGATTCCGGTTCTTCGACTGTCATCTCTTTTATTGAGGCCTTTGGTTTCCATTTTGTTTTGGGAGGGAAATTCTTCGTTCCTGGAGGAGTGCTCCGAAGATTGTGTTGGCTTCTGCAATTTGCAATGCGATGTCCTGCTCTTCCGCATTTTAGACATAGGTTTCCCTTCATTCGTCTTTCGTATTCGTCTCGCGACAAGTTCAAGCTTCCTTGTCTGATCTTGTCGTCTGCCATTGCTGACCCTCCTTCGAGAGGGATTTGTGGTTTGAAAGTACCATTGTTATTTCTAGGAGTCGAATTTTCCGTTTGAGTTTTGGTCGGCCTCCGTTGTTCCAGTCCTCCGACTGTCGTCAATTTTGTTTCTCTTTGTATGGCCCAATTCGCCAATTCCTGGGCTCCGTCCACTGTGTCATCTGTTCCGGCGAACACATCTCGTAGTCGCTTGTTCATCCCCACGTAAAGGTACTCTGCTAAGGTGACTTCATCCATTTCTGCTTCCGATGCGATCAGGCAAAATTCATTCCAGTATTCCGTCATAGTTTTCTTTCCTTGGCTCAGCTCCAGCAGCTGATTTCTTGCAGTTCCTCTTGCATCCACCTCTCCAAACTGCTGTTTGAGAGCGTCTCTGAAGTCTCCCCATGAATGCCAATATGTTTCCTGGATTCCTACCGTGTACGGGGTTAACCATTTCGATGCATCTCCTTGTAGTAAACTTGAAACGTATACGATTCGTTCGTCATCGTGTCCTTCTGCCCATCCAACTGCTCAGAAGTATACCGTGAGTTGTGACAGCCAACTTCTTAGTTTGTGTCTCGTTCCGTCAAATGTTTCTGGTTCTTTGACCTTCGGCTTTCTTTGCATCGCCTGGGTCACGGTGGCTAGAAACATTTCTGGCGTCAATTCGGGTCCCGGAGCAGTTCCTGGAGGAGGCGACGCAGGAGCAGGTCCAGCGGCTTGTCCTTGTTCTTCGGGTGGAGGTCCTCCTTCCATTCTGGTGTTTTCTGATTCGTTGGTCGAAGATGAACTGTCTGCCGATTGTTCTTCTGAGGTAACAGGGCTTGGTGTTCTTGTAACTTGTTGTAATAGTATTAGGTAGGCTTTTTCCCCGAAACTCGGTAATCCGAGTAGCTTATCTTCAAATTGTTAATCTGTTTTGTCGTTAGGTGTTGTTTAATGTATGAAGCAACCAAGTGTAACGATCCTATCTTTTTATAGATCAGTTGTCAACAGGTAACGACCTCTTACCTAATTCTATATCAGATATCGATAGCTTTGAGACCTCTCTGGGTCTACGAGATCTTCTCTGATCTCGTCTATCAAGATACTTTGTAGTCTCGTTGTACTTATACAAGCGAGATCTCTTTCTCAGATATGTTGCGGGAGATATTTGTGCGCGTACACGAATAGATTGATTTTAATAGTATAGGAAAGACTTAAGTGGTTGCGTGAGGAGTCTGTCCCGAAGGTCCTTTTTTTTCTTTTTTTTTTTTTTTTAATATCATATAATTACTTGTTTAAGATACAAGAATCCCACATGCAGCATTAGCTATGGCGTAAAGAAAACCCCTCTGTCCCGAAGGTCCTTTTTTTTTTTCTTTTTTTTTTTTTTAATATCATATAATTACTTGTTTAAGGTACAAGAATCCCGCATGCAGCGCTAGCTATGGCGTAAAGAAAACCCCTCCACCCCGGACCAAGAGAAAGCCCGCACCCCCAGGACCCTCTGGTATGGGCCTAACCGCACATAATCCAAGGACGATCAACTCTGGTGCCCAGTCCGTAGGGTTCATGACTTGAACGCGAAGGGGTCTCGCTGTAACGAGACTCCACTGAGTACTATTACAAGTAGCCAAACCTACACACATACCGGAGTCAAGAGACTACCGCGGTAGGGCTGGCGGTAGACTTAGGTCTACCAGGTGGAGGTACCGGTGGTTAGGTACCTCAGTCGGGCATGCTAGGCCATACCAAAGGTACATAGGTCCTAGTAATGGTTGGGGGTTACCCTACTCTGTAGGGTAACCCAAGTAGTCAATTTGGGAGTTACCCTGAATTACTCAACGGAGAGTCCAGGTAAAGTTACCCTACCTTCGGACTAGGGTTACCCTGCCTTGGGCCACGGGTTACCCTGCTATGGAGTCAAGTTACCCTACCTTGAAAGTAACTTGTTACGCAGGACTTCGGGGGAAGTTACTAGATTGTTTGTCACGCGAAACTACATAGGGTGTTCGATTCTCAGGTTGTGCGGATCACTCCCGCACAACCAGTTGAGCTCCGAACAAGCTGTAACTTGGAGGTGTGGTTGCTAACACCCCCCTCCGGCCCCGTTATAAGTCCCTAGCGTCATGGGCTACAGCCTGAAGAGTTGCTGTAAGTCTACCAAAAGTCTTCAAGTGGAGATGTTGCCGTAACTCCGTATGCGCTCACGCCGTCCGTCCGACCGGAAGCTGTCCGCAGGATATATGAGGGGGAAGAGGAGAACCTGGAGAATAGCCTCCAGGTGGTTTCGTGTAAAACGGACCAAAACTGACGGAGTAATACTGCTTTAAAGTCAAGAGTAGTATGTGAGGTTACCGGAGGCCAGTAGGCGAGGTAACCGAAGTCCGTTGCCCCGAAAGAGTAATAGTATTGGAGAATCGTTAAGGACTCTAAGACACTAGTCTAAGGTCACGATAAGACTTACTTCTAGGAGGGTTGACTGTGGGTAGCGCCTATTGGTAGTCAACCTCCGAAGTGGTCTATCGGGGGAGCTACGTGGCTATCATCCGGAATGATATAGAAATGAGTAGAACCGGATAGATGTTCAGGAGCCGCGAATGCTTGCAGAAGACTAAGTGTATATGGGTAGAGAGTTCCATAGTTGGTATAGTATCCGTACGGGCATGACAGCTCGCCACTGGCATGACCACGATATGAAGAGTTTTTACTCCTGCGGTTGCATTGGAGATGCAGCGGCTAAAACACTTCTATCGGGCAGATGTTAGAACACCACTGAGTGGTCTAGTTCGCTACGGAGGATCGTTGGTCCGACCCGTAGAGGTTGGCTAGACAGCCCACGGGAGTTGGGTGCTCGCGAACGCAGAGTAGTGATGGGGAGTAACTGGCAGCATACCAAACCTACTTAAGTATATGCGAGTTCTCCTCTACTCTGACAATCAACTACCTCTCGAGATCAGGACTTAATTGAGTAAAGCTGTGGCTTAACGATATTAAGTTTTACCGTTTTATTTTTTCAACTCTACTGTTGATTATCTTTATCTTTAATTCTGAAAGAATACTTCGGTGCGGTCGCATCCTCGGGATCCATCTTCCCAGAGGGAGCCCCCGTTACAGTATATCGTTAAGCGAAGACCTCGCTTAACTCTTCCTACTCTTGAGATTTGTTGGTATTGACCTCCTTGAATTGACATAGTTTGAGTACGAGTCGCTGGTCTGGTACCGGAAGCATCGGGTGGAAATTACTATGTCAAACCAAGCCGGTCACTTCGATCCTGCCGCGGCGGCAGCCCACCAATGGCATATGCGGCGTGAAGCATTTGCCGATGCCAAAGGCCTTGGTTGGGAACCCATTGAACTTGTCCTTAATGCTACCAATATCGACCTTCCCGACGATGCCGAGGAAATTGTGGTCGAAGACCCTGCGCGGTTATTCGAATCGTTTACACAGCAGAAGCTTGCGATTCCGGTAGTGCCAGAAAGGCAAGGTCAAGGGTTTAGTCTTGCGGATTTTACTAGGGAAGTCATGGAACCCCACATCCTTCTTGAAGTTACAAAACAGATGAAGGAAGCTCAAAGCCAGATGCATTACGGGAATGAGCAGGCGCAGACTAAGTGTAAAATAGAGATGGTTACGGCGGCTACGGAGTGGATGCGGAAACAACAAAAGTTTTTCATACGGCAAATTAGTGACACACGTGCGCTAGCCAAGAGGATAGCGGCGTTAGAAGAGGCTGCCCGTACAGGGCATCAGATTGATCATGACAATGATACGATCATGACAGTGGCACCTCGGATGGAGAAGCGTCCCGCGGTCAACTTTGCGGAGACCCTAACCGCTATGCTGACCAATCCCTCATATCAGGCATACTTGACTGAATTAGGAGTACAGATAGCGGGTCAACAGCCACGAGCTCTAGTCTCTCCTCGTCGTTCCCCCTTCCACGAACAGCTCGAAGAAGCACTCACCCCGGTATCTCAAAGGAGAAACCGACGGACTCCTAGCCCTGCTACAGGCTCTCGTCCGGGCGATAGTGGTCATAGGGTGGATAAGTCCAGAGTCCCTCCTCCACCTCCGCAACCTGGTCGGGATCAGGTAGACTTGACAGGAGTCACTGATACCCCGACACCCTCTACCAATGTCCCTGTGCCAGACCGACCTTACCAGGCGGCTGTGAATACACCTCTCCCAAAGCCAGGACAAGCTCCTGTTATCATTGAACCTGCTCCCCTGCCTCCCATGCCTTCCATGCCTAAGTTACCTGGTGCGCCCAGGAAACCTACTGATGCAAATGAGTTTTTTGACAAACTTAGGCAAGGACAATATAACAAGTCCGGGGGTGAATGGGGTATGTGGGGTGCTCCGGAGAAAGAACGGGTCCGAAGGCCTTTGTCGCCGGGGGTTACGGCCTTCTGTTACACTGGTTGTACGGTCGTGGGAGGACCTCACTTTCCAAAGGCTACACATGCACTCAACTGTCCTAACAGTCGTTCGAGTCAAGTGTACCGGAAGCCTGAGGAAGTAGGTTCGAAGATGAAAAAGCCCAAATGTTCTTATTGTGGTTCACGGTTGCACGTGGGACCTCCGGCAATGCCGGAAAGCTGTCTGGAATTCCAGCAGTTTGTTCAGGGTCGGTATGGGGTAACTCCGAGTGCTTCCGGAGCTATTCCATTACCTGACCCACCTCCAATGCCTTTGTCTCGTCAGGGGGTGGTTCCCCAAGAGGACAGACAACAGGAAAGGGAGGACTCCTTTGACGGGTATGATAGACCCTCTGGAGGCCCTGGCAGGAATGCCGGTGGTGGCGGAGATCAACTCCCGCCTGGCGGAAACGTTGCTGCTGGTGGAGACCCGGGTGATTCCAGTTCCTCCAGTAGCAGTGATGACGGAGATGCCGACTCCATACCCGATTTCTCTGAGTTTCTGGGGAGGCGGAAGCCAAACTGGAGCGAGAAAAAGAAGAGACGCTATGACCGCGGAGCACGAAGGTTGCTACGAGCTTTCTTGCAGATGAGTGGGGCAGCTGGAGCTAATCAGCCAGCCGGTAACTCCACTCCTTCAGGGGGAAAGCCAAGAAAGCCCGCGAAGTTAGGTGATGTAACTCCCTTCAAAGGAGATACCACCGATACCCAGCGGTTCATTAGCGATGTGGAAATCAAGTTCGAATACTTCCGAGAATCAGTCACGGAAGATATGGACAAAATCAGCTTGGTTATCCCTCTTCTTCAAGGCACTGCCAAAACTTGGTACATGGGCCTACACCGGTACGTCAGCGAGGACGGTGCACGCCGGGTGGGTATGCCGTTTGATCCCAACCATGAGTTTCGTACGTGGGAAGGATTTAGGAAACGGCTGATGGCAAGTTTCGGTGCCCATGTTGATCGGGACCGCGCTCTAAGCGAGTGGACGAAATTGCAGATGAAGCCTGGTCAGGTTGACCAGTACTTAGACTCGGTAATGGATCTGATTGTCCAATTGGGTTATACGGACCCTACGATGATCAAAGACAAGATCCGGATGACAATGACTTCCCAGTTACGGAATGTCTGGGCACAGAAAACCCCTCATCCTACCGATGTGTCCGAATATATGGACCTTCTGCGAAAGACGGGCCACGCACTGCAGGACAATATCACTTTCAGCGAGACTGTTACCAAAAGCCGAGGTGATACGCAGAGCAAGAGTGAGGAGAGGACATCAACCTCGAGGAAACAACCAAAACGGAAGGAAAAGGGTTCGGGTAAGCCCAACCCAAGGCGCTCCTTATCTTCTGCTGGTCCACCACAGAAACAAGGGAATTCTGAGCATGCTAACGCTCATAAGAATATCCCATCTACGCTTATCGATAAGCGGAAAAAGGAGTCGCAGTGCACAAGATGTGGGAAGCCGGGTCACTTTTGGAGGAAATGTTTCTCTACCGACCCCGTTGTTAGTTCAACCAAAGGGGTTAAAGCGATAACCAGAAAGAGGAAGGCTGAAGATGCAGAAGTCAATGAAGCATCAAACAACAAAGTCCGTCGCATCGAAGCACCACCTTCAAAGAAGTTATTGGAAATCCGAAAGTCATCTCCCGAGATTATGGAGGTTGATACGGATGCTGAGGAATAGGTAAGTTCCTTTCCTTGCAGCGAAATAACAAGACACTGACATAACTCTAGGAAGTTATGTGAAGGGCTCCGAGAGTAAGCATGCCCCGAGAAATCCTGCAGTCAATACATAGACTGACCAGGCCTCTTAGATGTTCTGGGCCGCAGCGGTCTACGAAGGAACGAGGCAGGTGGAGGATTTGGGTCAGCACAGGAATTCTCTTTGGGTGTTTGTCTTGGTTTATTTCTCCTTTGTATTCTTGTTATGTTACTGCGGGAATATATCATTTCCTTACTTCGATGGATTATTTCCTTAGTATTGGAAGCGAAATTGTTTTCTTTTGTTAGACTAGTTCTTTTCACATCAAGCAGGCCTTGATTCGAGCAATGAAATTTTGTTATCAAGTTTACCTGAGGAGGGTTCAGTACCCGAAATCATGCTGGCGTGATAGTAAACACCCCAGCTATTGATATACCGTGATTTGAAACCTTAACATTTTGACCCGTTGTGGCCACTCTTGTGTCGAAAGGCAAGAGACTCCGTTAAACATGCTTATAAAAGAAAACTCAAGAAAGAAGGCGCGGCTTTCAGGCCCCCCAAAACATATAAAGTCTATCCGAGTTCGAGTTAGACTAGAATGGCGTTGTGGCGCGAGAGACAGTGCAGCCGAGGCTGTGTTATTGTTGGATAGTGGCGCTACTGGCGCAGTGCTTAGCACACGATGGGCTAAGGAAACACAAGTTCCTTGTGTCCGGAGAAAGGTTGCTGCTCCAATAAAGGATGCTAGCGGGAATGACATTCCTAACTCAGGGCTTCATTACACTAAGACCCTGAAGATGCGTATTGGCGATCATGTCAATGACATGAGATTTGAACTGGCGGACATGTCCGATAAGAAGATTGATGGTTACCTTCCAATGTCATGGCTCCATGAACATAATCCCGACATAGACTGGGAAACACGCAGCTTCACTTGGAGGTCTGTATTGTGTAAGGCAAGATGCCTTGTGGGCCAGAGACGGTTAGAATTTATAACCGAAGAAGAGCTATTGGCAGAAGACCAGGCTCAGGTATATCTTCTTGGATATGCCCAGTTCACAGGAGAAGACGGGAAAGACATTGCCCTAAGTCTCCTCCCCGAATATAAGGACTATGGCGATATATTTAGCCAACAAAGGATAGATGCGTTACCAGAGCACTCAGAGTATGATCACAAGATCGAGTTAATGCCTGAGACAGCACCTCCCTTTGGTCCTATATATCCATTGTCTGAAAACGAGCTCAAGATTCTGAGGGAGTATCTCAATGAGATGCTGGCAACGGGAAAGATACGGAGATCTAGTTCCCCTGCCGCAGCCCCAATCCTCTTTGTACCCAAACCTGATGGGTCATTGAGGTTATGTATTGATTACCGAGGGCTTAACAAGATTACGGTGAAGAATAAATATCCTTTACCACTGATGAATGAGCTGCGTGATAGACTTGGAAAAGCCACGGTCTTCACTAAGTTGGACTTGAAGAATGGCTATTATCTCCTCCGAATGGCAGAAGGAGAAGAATGGAAGACAGCTTTCCGCTGTCGTTATGGGTTGTATGAATATACGGTAATGCCGTTTGGGCTATGTAACGCCCCATCTACTTTCCAGAGTATGATAAATAAGATCTTTCATGATTTATTAGACGAAGGAGTCATCGCCTATATAGATGACATCCTAATATACTCAGAGACCATCGAAGAACATGTCTCACTCGTTAGGCGAGTTATGGAAAGACTGCGCAAGGCTAGGCTTTGTGTAAGCATTAAGAAATCTACATTCCATCAAAGAGAGGTAGAATTCTTGGGATACCGTATATCCGATCGTGGTATTATGATGACCACGGAAAAGGTGAAGTCAATTGAAGTTTGGACTCCACCAAAGACAGTTGTTGACGTTCAAAGCTTTTTGGGATTTGCAAACTTCTACCGTCGGTTTATAGAAGGCTTCAGTAAGATAACAAAGCCGTTAACTGACTTAACGAAGAAAGATTCCAAATGGGGATGGGGTCCTAGACATGATGAAGCCTTTAGTCGCCTTAAAGCGATGTTCATGGCGAGCCCCATTCTAGCTCACTTTGATCCGGAACGGTTAACCAAGTTGGAAACCGATGCTAGTGATTTTGCATTAGGAGCCATACTCTCACAGTTATGTGAAGATGGTAGATGGCATCCGATAGCCTACCATAGTCGGAAATTCTCGCCAGCTGAGATAAATTATGATGTGCATGATAAAGAGATGTCCGCAATTGTTGCAGCATTCAAAGAATGGGATCATCTCTTGCGCTCAGTATCGGATCAGATAACTATTTATACTGATCATAAGAATTTGGAGTACTTTAATAGTACTAAGATACTGAATCGTAGGCAACATCGCTGGGCGGAATTCCTACAACCATTTAATTTTAAGGTTGTCTATCGGGAAGGGCGCCTTAATGGAAAGGCTGATGCGTTATCGAGGCGTTCGGAGTACCGCCCTGAAGGGGGGAGTAATTCTGCGAAATTGGGTCAGGAACAGATGTTTTTCCGTCCGGGACAGTATTTGGATAGTCAGGAGCGGGACATCTTGCGACCACAGTTGTTGCAACTGTGCCAAGGCTTCCGGTTGAAGTCCGGAATGCTTGATGACATGAAGGTCGCTATAGCAAAGGACAATACTTATCAAAGTATTTACAAGTCTATTGTCCAAAAGGACAATAAGGTTGACCCTAATTTCTCAATAGAGAAGGACTTCCTCCTTTACAAGAGGCGTTGGTACGTACCGGAGGATCAAGGGCTAAAGGAACGGATCATGCAAGCGGAACATGATTCCCGTCTAGCTGGACACTTCGGGACTTATAAGACAATAGGGAAGGTTAAAGCCAACTTCTACTGGCCTAAGATGGAGGCCTACATCGAAGACTATGTTCGGTCATGCGATGTCTGTCAAAGGGTAAAGACAGTTAGACATAAGAAGTTTGGGCTCTTAGAACCTATAGATGTTCCTATGAGGCCATGGAACGCAATATCAATGGACTTCATTGTGGCGTTACCAGAATCTAAGGGATATACGAAGATGTGGGTCATTGTTGATAGGTTTTCAAAAATGGCACATTTCATCCCCCTCGCTACGGAGGTACCTATCAAGGAACTTGCTCTTATATTTCTCAAAGAGATCTGGAGACTGCATGGACTCCCAGAATCAATTATCTCTGACCGAGATACTCGATTCACTTCAAAGTTTTGGGTTAGCTTAATGGGACTACTTGAGGTGAAACTCAATGTCTCTACCGCGTTCCATCCTGAGACTGATGGTCAGACGGAGCGGGTGAACCAGACACTGGAACAATACCTAAGGAGTTATTGTACCTACCAGCAGGATGATTGGGTTTCGCTACTACCGTTAGCGGAGTATGCCTATAATACATCCACCTCCGAGTCAACCAGGTTATCTCCTTTTGAGATTAACTATGGATTTTCTCCGAGGACAAACTGGTCTGGAATTGTTCCTGACAATAAGGGGATTCATCCAAGTACGGAGCTGTTAGTAAAGGATTGGGAGGGTACATGGCAAGACATACGGGAAACATTACAAAGTGCTCAAGAGAGGCAACGGAAATGGCATGACAAGAAACGATTACCATCTCCAGAATATGCCACTCTGAAAGATGTCGAAGAAGGCAGAGCTATAAAGGCTGATCGGGTAATGCTGAATCGCAAGAATATCCGTACAAAGAGGCCTATGGAGAAACTAGATCACCGAATGTTTGGTCCCTTTGTGGTCAAGCGACGTGTTGGTACTAGGGCATATGAACTCCAGTTGCCTGCGCGTTGGTCTATCCACCCGGTATTCAACGTTGGGTTATTAGAGCCCTACCGAGAGGATCAGACCGGGAGAAGGGTTAAAGATATCCCTATCCCTGACATAGTGGAAGATGAGCCAAGTTATGTTATCTCGGGAGTGTTAGACAGCCGGTGGTATGGAGGAGTTAAACAAAAGTTCCCTCATCGGTTTGTACAATACCTGATATCGTGGGAAGGCTACGGACCTGAAGAAAATTCTTGGGAGCCGTTTGAGATGTTGGAAGGCACAGGCTTAGAAGCCTTAAGCAATTTCCACAAAAGGTATCCGTCTAAACCAAAGGACCATAGGGTTGTAGAGGTACCGAGTAGAGGAAATAAGAGACGTCGTTAGACCGGCTCGGGTCGAGCCTTATAGAAGAGGGGAGTGATGTAACGAGCCTCAGTTGAGTACTATTACAAGTTAGCCAAACCTATACCCATACCGGAGTCAAGAGACTACCGCGGTAGGGCTGGCGGTAGACTTAGGTCTACCAGGTGGAGGTACCGGTGGTTAGGTACCTCAGTCGGGCATGCTAGGCCATACCAAAGGTACATAGGTCCTAGTAATGGTTGGGGGTTACCCTACTCTGTAGGGTAACCCAAGTAGTCAATTTGGGAGTTACCCTGAATTACTCGACGGAGAGTCCAGGTAAAGTTACCCTACTCTGTAGGGTAACTCGGGGTACAGTTACCCTACCTTCGGACTAGGGTTACCCTGCCTTGGGCCACGGGTTACCCTGCTATGGAGTCAAGTTACCCTACCTTGAAAGTAACTTGTTACGCAGGACTTCGGGGGAAGTTACTAGATTGTTTGTCACGCGAAACTACCTAGGGTGTTCGATTCTCAGGTTGTGCGGATCACTCCCGCACAACCAGTTGAGCTCCGAACAAGCTGTAACTTGGAGGTGTGGTGGCTAACACCCCCCTCCGGCCCCGTTATAAGTCCCTAGCGTCATGGGCTACAGCCTGAAGAGTTGCTGTAAGTCTAGCAAAAGTCTCCAAGTGGAGATGTTGCCGTAACTCCGTATGCGCTCACGCCGTCCGTCCGACCGGAAGCTGTCCGCAGGATATATGAGGGGGAAGAGGAGAACCTGGAGAATAGCCTCCAGGTGGTTTCGTGTAAAACGGACCAAAACTGACGGAGTAATACTGCTTTGAAGTCAAGAGTAGTATGTGAGGTTACCGGAGGCCAGTAGGCGAGGTAACCGAAGTCCGTTGCCCCGAAAGTGTAATAGTATTGGAGAATCGTTAAGGACTCTAAGACACTAGTCTGAGGTCACGATAAGACTCACTTCTAGGAGGATTGACTGTGGGTAGCGCCTATTGGTAGTCAACCTCCGAAGGGGTCTATCGGGGGAGCTACGTGGCTATCATCCGGAATGATATAGAAATGAGTAGAACCGGATAGATGTTCAGGGGCTGCGAATGCTTGTAGAAGACTAAGTGTATATGGGTAGAGAGTTCCATATTTGGTATAACATCCGCTCGGGCATGACAGCTCGCCACTGGCATGACCACGATATGAAGAGTTTTTACTCCTGCGGTTGCGTTGGAGATGCAGCGGCTAAAACACTTCTATCGGGCAGATGTTAGAACACCACCGAGTGGTCTAGTTCGCTACGGAGGATCGTTGGTCCGACCCGTAGAGGTTGGCTAGACAGCCCACGGGAGTTGGGTGCTCGCGAACGCAGAGTAGTGATGGGGAGTAACTGGCAGCATACCAAACCTACTTAAGTATATGCGAGTTCTCCTCTACTCTGGCAATCAACTACCTCTCGAGATCAGGACTTAATTGAGTAAAGCTGTGGCTTAACGATATTAAGTTTTACCGTTTATTTTTTCAACTCTACTGTTGATTATCTTTATCTTACTTCTGAAAGAATACTTCGGTGCGGTCGCAACCTCGGGATCCATCTTCCCAGAGGGAGCCCCCGTTACAAAAACTCTACCTATAAACTACAAAAACCATAAAAGAAAATAAACACCTGCCCACCGAACCGCCAAAGTGCCGAGTATAAAACCGCCCCCGAAGTGGGCAGCCGGCAAGAAGCCCGAAGGCTGATGCCCCCAACCAGCTGAGCCACGGATGTAGTGCAATACCACGACCCGCCAATCGAGAACGGAGGGTCTCGGTGCTGGACCCAGGGAGTGGATGTCTGGCAGAGGGGATGCCGCCCAGCAGTGGGGTGCCAGCCGAATGAAGGAAGGTAGTAAGGTACCAGCTGAAGGAGGGAAGGCAGTAGGGTGCGAGCCGACGCAATCGAAGTGGAAAGTGGAGGGAGGGCCCGAGGCCCCAGGAGAAAGCCCAACTGGGAACCAAACTGTTGCCGTTTTACCGCGTCTGTTATGTAGTCCCTTGTTCTCCGAGAGATAGCGTCACTTAGTGGAAGGGATCCCACCGGCGGCAGGGAGGTGTAAGGGCGAGGGTAGGAAGGCGACCGTGTCTTGAACCGAGTGACTAGGAGGGTATAGCCAAATCTTACCAGGAGACAGACCCTGAAGTTATTGGCCGAGGCGTTCCCCCTCAGGGATCGTGCAAATGGTGAGAAAGACGTCCACCACTGCCAACGCCGACCGGAAGCGAAGAGAGGAAGCCGACCGTGCCAAAACTAAGCGAATCCCCAAGCGAGACAGGACTACAGGGCGAGCCCAGATAACTCCCCCATCAAGCGAACAGGAGACAAGCGAAGTAAAGGCGGGAGAGGCTGGAGGAGTTAACCGTACCCCTAGGCAGGAACCATTGAGGGGGCAGAGGGGAGAGGGGGTGGGCCACGATAGTCGACCGTGATGTTGTCAAACTATGTGGCAGAAAAATAGGAGCGACGAAGCATGTCTGTCCCGAAGGTCCCTGGACCCTCTATTTATACAGACTCCTCAGCCAACCCTAACCCTGTGTGACTCGTACTTTCGCGTTACCATATCCTATGACTCATACTCGCGAGTCATGTGAGATCCTTAGTTGACTCATACGAGTCAACTGCGCAACATGCCTAAACCAATCATAATCCTCATCTCCAATCATGTGCCCTAAGTGCGTCACATGTGTGAAACTCGTGACTCATAAGTATGAGTCACGTGTGAAAGTCATAACATCATATGACTCACAACTGTGAGTCATCGCACAATCAATAACATTTATGACTCGCGACTGCGAGTCATGTGAAATACTTATCCTGCCTTGTCAATCTGCCTTGTTACAATCCGGTTTGTGACGCCTATATCCAACGAGGAACCCTTCGTTGCTTCTCGCTAACAACCTCTCCATGGTCCTTCGCTTCTCCTCTGGAATAAAGACATGCACGGGTACACCAAATGGTTGAAGGTGTCCTAGGTCTGGGATTTGTCCAGTCAGAACCTCGTGCGGTGATCGACCGTTCAGAATAGCATGTGGCATCCGATTTTTCGTATGAACTGCAGAGGTAATAGCTTCCCCCCACAAGTTGAGAGGAAGGTCAGAGTCGAAAAGCAAAGCTCTCACGGAGCTTGTTATGGTGCGATTAAACCTTTCCGCGACACCATTCGTTTCATGGATATATGCGATACTTAATTTGTGCTTAACCCCAATCTTTGCCAATCCATCCTCGATCCCGCCTGAGGCAAGTTCACCTGCATTATCCATTTGAACTACCTTGACTTGAATATCAAATTGCCACTCTGCAAAAGTTAACATATCAAGCAAGACCTTCGGTGCTTCAGCACTAGTCTTGAGAAAGCGGACCTCAGCACGGCG
This sequence comes from Tuber indicum, assembly GCA_006112555.1. NCBI lineage: Eukaryota > Fungi > Ascomycota > Pezizomycetes > Pezizales > Tuberaceae > Tuber > Tuber indicum. Next base: position 345,790 of record VBSK01000013.1, read on the forward strand.
TTAGTACTCATCAATGGCTGATATGAAGTACCTACTACCTCCGATTGTGGGAACACTGAATGGTCCACAAATATCGCTATGGATGGTATGGTGCAAGGGCTGTTATGCTTCGAGCCTTTGGGACTGTTCGAGTATACTTGGCTTTACTACAAGTATTACAGTCAAATGTGCCATGGACCTGGGGAACTGGCGGTAGTCCTTTCGTGTGTGCTTTCAAAGTTGTGAAAGCAGAAGGAGGTAGGTGGGCTAGCTTTCGGTGTAGTTGTATAACACTGATTGTTCCAACGACATCCGGCATACGAGCGATTTCGAGACCGGCAAAAGGAACTGTTTCCACTACGGCTTGCCCCTTGATGGAAATCGTTGTTCCTGCCACATCACCTTTCTTGGTTGCTCCGGCCTCTGCCATGCGACGCCACGAGATGAGTGAAAAGTGGAGAGCTGGTACAACAAGCGTGTTGCACAGCTGAACGGAGTGAGTAGTACCATTCGCAAGAAGTGCAGTGAACTCGGCAGTGCCAATCGCCATTGCCTGAAGTTGCTGACCGTTCCCTATGGTTACTAAAGTATTCGTCGGCCTAGAACCGGTAATACGATTATGATCTGGGGTCATATGACTGCTGGCTCCACTATCGAGGATCCAGGAGTTAGGAGGAAAGTCACTTTGAGTGGCCGGGAAAGCGTATCCGCGGCTTCCTGCCTCGATGGTAGCGGCAGCTACAAATTTATTATTCGAATCCTTCCTTTTCGTACGGCAATCTGCAACGAGATGCCCGGCGCCACGGAAACCTTTTGACTTGCAATAAGTACAAACCTTTTCGTCCTTCCTTCTGGGCCTGTCGTTACGGCTACTACTCGTTGTAGTAAAGGCAGTGTTGGTATCGGTATGTTCTTCGGCTGGATACAAGTCTAGTAACTTGGTACAAACATCGATGTATGTGGCTGACTCTTTAGTAGTAAGATTATCAACTACATTATCAAGAGAAGTAGGAAGGGAAGTGAGAAAAAATGCTCCTTTAGCAATATCGCTAGTTGCTAAGGGCAGTAGGACAGACTCGAGTTTGTCTTTCAATGGTGTGTCTCTTCCGATAGACTTTCCATTTCCATCTGTGGTTCGTTCTAGCAGACGTTGTCACAGTTCATCATATTTTTCAATATGGGTAGCAATCTCGCGTTTGTTGCTACATCACAGGGTGATAATCGATTTTAGGAGAGAGTGGAGACTCGTCGCAGTCTTCCTGTCGAACTTCTCCTCGAGTTTAGACCATGCTGTTGGCACATCACTTGTCGAAGAGATCAAGGGCATTACGCCTCGGTCAACGTTGAGTAGGAGGAAACCTTTCGCGCACTGGGACAATCGGACCCAGGAGGTTTCGGCAGTCGTGTCTGTACTATCTGGCTTCGGGGTCTGTCCGGTTACAATATCCCATACTCCCATGATGTCAAGGAATGTCGTCGCTATCGAGCGACCTGTATCATAATTAGTGGCAACATGCAGCTTCTCGATTTGTGGTATTGTCAGGGTTTTTGAAATATCAGCCATCGTGGATGATATCGTGAAAGAGGAATGTATTATCTGTATACTAAGTCTACTTGCAGTGGTTCAGAGCGCTGAACCTGTGCTCATAACCTCTTAGTTTTTATGGCCGGAACGGAGGTAATATTGATTGAAGACTAGAGGGACAAGATAAAAATGCAAGAGATAAAAGACGTGCGAAGACTAACTACTGAACAAAAGAGATAGGGAAAAGATCCAGCTTTTATCCTTCAATACGCGTGACATATGAAATGCAATTCGAGAACTTTTTCTCCACATGATACATGATAGTAGTAGCGTGGTAATAGATGTGCATCTGTTAGGCGGAGACAACCGGTATAGACTTACAGTTGTCTAGGCCAATCGGGATTCTTTCGTATCGACGGAGATTTGTCTAGGAAGGCTCGGAAGCAACTCGTTTCGTTTATGACTACTAAGAGTGCAAGAAAGTAGGATAGAATCGTAAGAACAATATTATATTGTTAAGGTCTCTTCTCCGTTGCTTGATGATGTATAAAGCTTGGGAGGCACTTCGATATTTACATTCCATGTCTGAGTGTTCGCGGACTACATCTATTTAACATACAAAATATGTACCTCTTCAAATCTAATATTCAACGTCGAGTTCTCCATAAAGGTGCGAACACGGGGAGACCCTGAAAACCACCACACCATCTTTCGGTAATTACTATTTCCTGCTTGGAAGACGTACTTGTTACCAGTAGTAATTATCCGATCTTCAGAGTCCATAGACCTGTAGCCGAGTACTCAAGTCGAACTATGTTCGCTCCAGTAGTCCTTTCCGTCACCAAGAGGATCAGTCTTGAGACGAAGTTGCCTATGCGAGTATGCCGGAGTCGATGACTTCTAGTTGTGATAACTCAACAACTAACCAATAGAATTCGTTCCGACGACTCTCCTCTCGTAGAGGAGAGGTCATTCTATTGAACAGTATCATAATTCTTCGGTCGGCAATTCCTGGTTGTCCTATGTAGAGGGGGTGGACCTTCGTGTTATGTTGGTCTTAAATCCCGCAACTGCGGTACACCCCATATCATAGTTGCAACACTCCTCGAAGCTCGTTGGCTTCTTTGGTACTGTCTCGAGGAACTGTAGACTCTTTCTATTTGTCGGAGGGTGGATGTGAATGCATTGGTTCGTTGTCCCGAACCTCCTAACATTCATGTCAAGACCTTATGCGAAAACGTCCCGTTACTTACGGCCCGTACCAAAGATGTCATATCTTTGACGCCTAGTAACTCCCTGAGTAGTTGACGGATTGACTTCGTTCCACTTCCCAGGTCTAGCCTTTTTTTTCTTTTTTTTTTCTTTTTTTTTTTTTTTTTTAAATCATATATTCATTGTTTCGTTAAGGTACAAGAATGTTAATGCAGGGCTAGCTATGGCAGAAACAAAACCCGAAATCAATCAATGAACAAAAGAAATACCAAAACCAGTTCCTCCGCTGGCGTCCAATAACCGACGCAATGCCTACACAGGACTTATAAAGAAAGAACTACTAACTAACTAGTATTGTAGCGGAAACAAATCAAAAACCCATAACAATAAGCAAGTGAAATCAAACAGGAGACCTTCTACCACTTAAACCACATGGCGACCCAGCCAACGACAACCGAGGCGAGGCAGGAAGGGAAGGGGAGGGGGAAAGAGAGGGCTAGCGGGGGGAATATTGTGCATACATGTCAGGGGAGAAACCAGTTCTGGTAGCGGTGAGGTAGCGACCAAGGCCAATGAGCATCGGGATCGAGGTCCATAGAGGAGAGTCAGGTCCAATATCCGTTATCCCCTGGAGGTGGCGACGGCGGGCAGTAGACTTGGCAGAACAAAGCAGGAGGGCGTGGTCGAACGTCTCGTCCCCGTCCTCGCACCAAAGGCAGAGGGGAGAGGGGTCGGTGTCGTGCCACGAGGGTTGGGCAGCTAAGTAGCTTTTGCCAGTGCGCATCTGGTGGAGCCGGCCTGAAAGGAAACGCCCCAGGCCCATGAATGGGTGTGGGCGTAGGGTGGGACCGAAAAGGTAGTAGGGCGGGGGAGGCGAGAGGAGGCGCCACGAGGTGAGGAGCTCTTCACGGCACCTGGCCTTGAGCGAAGCATAGAGGGCAGGGTCCCCAAGCTGGGCTATCTGTAGGGGAGGAAGGAGGAGAGGGTTTGCAGGAGGGAGGGGACCGCGACGGTCGCCAACGATGAAGTGAATGCGATGGGCGACTGAGTCAACAGGAAGGTGCCGTCGGTTGGGCGGGGAGCGCGGCTTGGAGAACCATCTGCGGGGTGTGTAGTTGGGGCCAGCCCGAGGGCGGCGGCCCCTGACCGAACCAGGGAGACGGAGGGAGTCGGGTGCTCGGAAGGGGGACGTAGTTGGGACAGAGTGGTCTAGGCGAGTGGTAGCCGGGTTAATTTCTGGTGGCAGGCAGACGAGGCGGACCGCTGCTAGCCGTAGAAGGTGCTTGATTAGGAGGTCGATCGGAGCGAGGGAGGCCTCACAGGGGAGAATGGCCGTGTTGGTGGAAGCGAAGCAGTTTGTAACCCACCTCTGTACCCTGTGCCAGAAAGCTCTCATCTTGTCTAGCATTCTGGAGTTGGGGGAGAGCAGGTCGCTACCATAGAGAAGGATGGGGCGGACTAGGGAGGAGGCGAGGCGATGGCACAGATGTGGTGCGAGACTCTTGCCCGGCCGCGACAGGCGGTCTATCGTAGAGAGAGTAGCTTCAGCCAGGGCGAGGCGTCTGGTGAAGTGGGAGGAGGTGGCCCGGTTCAACGCAGGAGTTGCGGGTTCCAGCCAGTAGCCCAGCCACTGAAGTACCTGAGCCGGTTTGTAGGGGACGGAGTCCACTGAGACGTGGAGGAGGGAAGGGGGCCCTCTCTGTTGGGGGGTCCTCCAGTGCATCAGTTCTGTTTTGGGGAGGGAGAAGGCAACACCTATGCGCCTTCCTTTCGACGCGAGTGAGGACGCGACTGCCTGCAGCTTCTAGACGTTGCACCTGTAGGAGGGCGAGGCCACTGTTATAGCGAAGTCATCGATGTAGGAGAGGATTATGCCGTTCGGGACTAGGAAGTGGAGGGAGGAGACGTAGATCAGGAAGAGGAGAGGGGAGACTGGTGAATCCTGGGGAGTGCCGACCTGGACCGGCGAGAGGACTTTGGGGGAACCTTGGTATAGGAGCCGGTAATGCCGGCCGTGTAGGAAGGACCGGACCCACGAAACCAGGTAGGGCTGGACACCTTTTTCCTGGAGCTTGCCGCACAGGGCAGTTGAGTCGACGTTATCGAAACCTCCTTTGACGTCAAGGAAGAGTGTGGAGGAACAGAGGCCCATGCTATGCGAAAGCCGGACCTCATGCGAGAGGGTAGCAAGGGCGTCGAAAGTGCCCATGCTCGATAGCGAACCACATTGGTTGGGGTGGACGAGGCCAAGGGCCCGGGCAACCATGGCTAGCCTTACAGCTACCACGCGCTCCAGGATCTTGGGAAGGGTTTGGAGGAGGACTATAATGCGGAAGGATGCTGGTGTATCATAGGAGGCTTTGCCCGGCTTGTCAAGCACAATGCCGTTGGCCTGTTTGAGGGATGAGGGGTGGAAACTGTATAGGAGGAGGGAGCTTAGGAGGGAGGTGAGGATTTTCGGGTTGGCACCGTGAACTCTCTTCCAAACCGAGTATGGGATGTGGTTGGGGCCGGGGGCGGACGAGCTCGAGCTGGATGCCAGCGCCTTGGAGACCTCTTCTTTCGTCAGGACGTCAAGGTCTCTGAAGGGGCGCAGGATAGCTGGGGGGGATGAGGTTTCCCTCGGGGGAAGGAAGTGTGTCAGGAGAGCGGTGTTGACAGCCAGCTGGGTGTCAGCATCCGGGAAAGAAGGAAATCGGTCAGGGGGGCGGCCTATTGTGAAGCGTTTTGCTGTTTCCCAGGTCTAGCCAGAGGTCCCCTCTTATATATCCTGCGAACAGCTTTCGGTCGGACGGACGGCAGCGACGTATACGGTGTTATTCTGACACCTTTAATTCTGTGACCATATAGTCACAGGACGCAACTAAGGTTGATGTGTATGATGACGCGCGGGCCCCGTAAGGGGGCCGGAGGGGGGTGTTGGAGACTGAGATTCTCGACTTCGGGTAAGGTTACCCTACCTAAGGTACTCCTAGGCTATCGGAATCGGGTACTCCTAACAGCATCAGACGATGTTAGTAAAACACTAGTAAGAAACATAAGAGAAAAGTATAATAGTGAAATGACAATGAATCAATGGCTTAAGCCATACGTTTCAACAAGCTGATCATGACAAGCACTCATAGAATATCACTTCTCGAAAGTTACAGGTAGGCGTGATATGGATCTAGGGGTAAGACCCGCATACCCCACCCAAGGTCTACAAACAGACTCGACGTTTACCCTAGTGTCGGGTTTCATCATTTATTGTCTGGCCAGCTTTAGCCCTTTGGAGGCTTGAATGGGAAAAAACCGAGCGAGTGTGGTGTACGACTTCCAGCATAAGAGCACAGGGTTCCGAATGGTCCGCGGAAGACTGGACTGGACCGCTAGTCCGGTCGGAAGTCAAGTCTAGTCTAATGGTGAAAATTAGACCGACTTGGACGATCCGGATTATGGGACTGACTACGCTGGGGCTGGTCTGACCAGGCCCGCCAAGCAATAAGATATTCACGGCCCATTGACTGAATTAGCATCCTATTTTGCTTTTTACTATTTTAATCAAAGTTTATTATGTTCAAATAAATATTTCCTTGATTAAACCCCATTGTTTCCGTGAGTTATACTGCAGAGTCTCAGGAGCCTCACTTAGATTAGGGGCAGTGAAAATAGATTCACGAGTATCAATTTTTTTCGGAGCATTAGGTGAATGATATTACATGACTAGGCAAACACTTTATAAAGACCGGTCCGAGACCGCCCGAGCTAGTCAAGTCCAGTCATGGTATCGGCCACGACTAGCAAGTCTGGTCCTGCCTCCAAGACCTGACCGGTCGGACTATTCGGAACCCTGTAAGAGCATTAGGCGATAGCTTGGGGCAGGTTATTGTCGACGATATCATATCGCTAGTCGACCGAGTTGGCGGTTACCATACCGGTAGTGCAAAAATTAAGTGGTCGTTTGAAAGGGCCTTGACCTGGGGGAGGGGGAATCTGTGGACACGACTGCTGGGGAAAGGTTGTGACAACCCCACTTGCACTTTCCTTGCTCCTGCTAACACCAAAAGGACTATATTCAAGGCCCGTGGGATGATCATAAGCTTGTATTTTCCCAGCAGCTTTCCTGGGGAATACGGGCAGCCAAAGAACAGCAAATCGTAGGTGAGCAAGGTGGCGGTACTGTGTGAATATGGATAACCGGTACTGAAAGAACGATACTCGGTATGATCGGTAATGGGTAATCGTAGTTGATCGAAGAGGATTTGAATGAAGCAGTAGACAGACGAAAACAGAAAGGCGTAAAATCGAACAAGGGTCCACGATAAGTTGAAACAGCACGGTCCTTTGGCTTATTCCCACGTCCACAATCGCAGAGTTGTTTTAGTTCACTCCCAATTCACTTCTATATTCGTTTCGGCAGCGTTAGGATTTCGTCGTTCGGACTCGTTCGTATTCTCGTGGATTCGCACGTGGTTGAAAACTCTAAGGAAAAGAAGGGTGGGAGAAATCCCCTAAGTACAGCAAGCAAATTTTCTCTCTCTCAACTCCCAAACGACCCCTTCCATCGTAAACAAAACCCTAGAGACCTCCACCTTGATACAACAAGAGTTATCCAAATCGGAAGACATGAATTTGAAATTTTCCCCAACAGTACTTTCTATGGGACCGAAATTTCCGGCGCGGCGGTAGTGGTGGCGGTGGATTTGAGAGGCTGGCGTATAATTGTAGATGATTAGGTTGCGGCTCGCGAGCTAATTTAATGGTTCCGCTTGGGAACTGAATGGGTGCCAGGGAGCTTACCTGGTGGGTGAGGTGAGGAGGGTAGGGATTCGGGAGGGGTTTGGTGGAATGGTTAGTAAATTACTCTGTAGATGCGAATGGGTAAATCGAGTGCTGATTTATGGCAGAGATAGGAGGACCTCGCAATAGAAACGCCCAGGGCCGACTATCTTTTTCACGGGAGCTTCGGCAAAGCATACACTAGGTTCTATTCATACACCGGTAGAGGAGAGTGATTTAGGTCCATTTTATTTATCCGTCCATCTATCCATCTATGTCTAGTACGAGAAAACAAGGAGGAAGTGGGTACATAGGGAAACGAGAAGTTTATGGCAAGGGAGCTATTCGACTGCGGAGTGATAATGAAGGTAAATGACGCAAGCTACTAGATGAAATAGTGCGCCGGCTGCTGTACGCTAAATACGATGAATAGAGATTCGCAATCCTGCATTCACAAATGTTAATAAATATCCAGAAATTTCAAGGGGGTAACTTATACGTTCACTTACAAGTGGAATTCCCGCTAACAATAAATATCGCGGACTTTAAGCTCACTTTATGGGACTGGCGGAGGCGACAGGGAAGGGAAACAAGATAGGATGGCGGTGTCTATAATCGCGTAGAGTGGGCTCCCTGATATCGAGTAAGGCTGATACTGGAAAAGAAGAAACTCGATGTAATTTGTGGTCAATTAATTGAGCACTCTGAGCTTCTACCCCAACTTGGTTCTCTCACGGCTGGTGGAGCTGTTGCTCAGCAGCGCTTTGGTAGACACCCGTGCTTGTGATAACTTCACTACTCCTTCATGTGCCTTGCTAGCAGCATGAGAGAGTGGTGTCCGACCATCCCCATCGGGACGATTGGGGTCGACATTTTCACGTTCCAGCAGTAGTTTGAACACACCTCCATGTCCATTCAGAGCAGCATACCCGAGTGGAGTTTGATGGTCGTCATCTGGGCGATTTGGGTCAACATCATTCAGGTCCAGTAATAGCTTTACAACCCCTTCATGTCCGTTATAAGCGGCTAACAAGAGTGGTGAAGAGTCTTCATTATCTTGCCTGTCAGGGTCGATATCTTCTCTCACTAGGAGTAGTTTTACAACTCCTTCATGTCCGTAAAAAGCAGCACACCCGAGTGGTGTCCGACCGTTCTTGTCTGGGCGACTGGGGTCGACGTCTTTCCGCTCTATCAATAGCTTGACCACTGCTTCATGTCCCTCAACGGCAGCATACCCGAGTGGGGTCCAACCGTTCTTGCCTGGGTGACCGGGGTCGACGTCTTTCCGTTCTAGCAATAGCTTGACCACTGCTTCATGTCCCTCCACGGTAGCACACCCGAGTGGTGTCCAACCGTTCTTGTCTGGGTGACTGGGATCGACGTCTTTCCGTTCTAGCAATAGCTTGACCACTGCTTCATGTCCCTCAACGGCAGCACACCCGAGTGGTGTCCGATCGTTCTTGTCTGTGCGATTGGGATCGACGTCTGTCCGTTCTAGCAATAGCTTGACCACTGCTTCATGTCCCTCAACGGCAGCACACCCGAGTGGTGTCCGATCGTTCTTGTCTGTGCGATTGGGATCGACGTCTGTCCGCTCTAGCAATAGCTTGACCACTGCTTCATTTCCCTTGAAAGCAGCCCGCCAAAGTGGTGTTTGATGAAAATAATCTGGGTGATTTGGGTCGACATCTTCCCTTCCTAGTAGTAGCCTTACCACCCCTTCATGTCCCTTCCAGATAGCGCACATGAGTGGGGTTCGATCATGATCATCTGGGCGATTTGGGTCAACATCTTTCCGGTTTAGTAATAACTTCACAACCCCTTCATGTCCGTTATAGGCGGCTAACAAGAGTGGTGAACTGTCTTCATCATCTTGCCTGTCAGGGTCGATATCTTCTCTCTCCAGGAGCAGTTTTACAACTCCTTCATGTCCGTCAAAAGCAGCACACCCGAGTGGTGTCCCACCGTTCTTGTCTGGGTGATTGGGATCGGCGTCTTTCCGTTCTAGCAATAGATTGACCACTCCTTCATGTCCCTTGAAAGCAGCACACCCGAGTGGTGTTCGACCATCCAGATCTGGGCGGTTAGGGTCGACATTTTTCCGCTCGAGTAGTATCTTTACCACTGGTTCATGCCCGTTCTCTGCTGCCCATAAGAGTGGCACACTGCTTGTACAATCTCGTTGGTTGATCTCGCAACCTGGAATATCTATCAACGTAGTCACAAGTTCAACAATCCCGAAGAATGATGCGCAGTGTAGTCCAGAAAAGAGCGAGGAAGTATTTATGGCTCCGGTATCACGGGGCGACAGCACTTGGTTCAAAAGCGATACAGCTGATACGTGGCTCTCATACCCGTCTAGGAGCTCCAGGGCAAGTATCCTCGCATGATCTGAGAGCTCTCTCTTCGCATGTGTTCCCCAATATCTCGAAGAATACTTGAGGAATGGCATGCTTTGGTGGTGTTGGAGAGGATGGAACGAGAGGTTCTTGACCTGTTGCGAGCTCAGGTAGGTCAAACAGGTTTCTGCAATTCTCGAGTGAGGTTTATTGAAGAAGTCCGGATGAGTGCAAAGATATTCCTGGACTGTAAAGTGGATTAATCGCACAGTCGAAGCTTCCTTATCGACTGTGATTAGGCCTTGGCAGCAGCCCAGCAATGTAGCTATCGAAGGAACATTTTCGGGATCGAAATCAGTTGTTCCTATATCCACTGCTAGTGCATGGCACAACTCATCCACCTCTAGCGGCCGTTCCGAATGGCAGATCCATGTGAGAGCGGATATGGCAAGCTTTGTCTTTTCCACATCTTGGGCCATTATTCGCGCCAGTGTCGCACCATATGCATCCCCTAACCCTACCCCATCTTTCACTGACCTGAGTCGCCTTCCTCGTCGAGCAATGGTGGTTTCTCGGAGGATTGCCTCAATATGGAGAGAAGCTAGTAGGAATCTTGATTCAAATATGTTAGCTACTGCCCTGAGGATCTTTACCATTGCCCTTGTTCCTACATACGTTTCTGAACTAATTTCGGGAATGCTCTTGATAATATCGGCCTCCAATTCAGGGCTCATGGTATCTGGAGCGGTGTCATTCCTGAGCCTTTCGCGGAGATATCTAATGACACCACCTTCCTTAGGCTCTATTGATAGGAAAGTTGTTGCTCCATCCAATTTCCTCTCAACCTCACTCCGGACCTGTGGTCGTCCGGTCATGAATATGCGAGTATTTGGCGACCCTCGGATAATCTGTCCCAATGATTCGAGAACTACTATTCGATGCTCTGGCAGGCATTCATCGAGAGCGTCAACACAAATAAACGCTCGCTTTTTGGCTGCGATTGTCTGGAACATCTTCAAGATTCCCGAAACTTGGAGTTCTCTACCCCCAATTGCCTTTCTCTGCTTTCGGAAACTCCGGACTACCATTTCTGGAATTTCTTCCAATCCGCTAACTAGCTGTCTCAGGAGGGAACCAAGCATATTTATTGGGGATTGCTCATTCCGGGAAGCAAAGTCGAAGTAAAAGCAGGTAACGACAGTTTCTTCCTCCACGATCTCATCGCATAATTTGTCTATGACCAGGGAGCTGCAAGCGCAACTTTATTAGTGATCCCGTCCTTGGTTTCTGGCAACGATACACCCCCACTTACATGATAAAGCTCTTCCCTACCCCCGGATTTCCGTCGCAGAATAAGGTCGCATGATTAGATTCAGACTCCCTACTGCCATTCTGCCATCGCCTAAATTCCTGGGTTTCTAGTACCCAGCTCCCTATACTGTCGACGCGCTTGGCTGCGATATCTCGATGCCGTACCCGTGGCTCTAACGGAGATAGCCATGCCAGTATCTTGGAATCATCATCGGAGACAATGCTGTTCCAGGTATTAAAGGAATTATTGATATTGCTGAGTATTTGTGACATTTTCGTTTTCGACTGCTTTGAATCTTTTTCGAGAGAAAGGTGTTGATTAACCTGGGGTCTGTGAACGCGATTACTTGAAATGGAGGAAAAGCGGGGTTGATGAGAAAGCCTTGCGCCTTACTTACCGTATCATACCACGGCCCAATCACTAGAATAAAATTCGTTACACAAACTCTCGCTGATCGAGGAGGATTCGCGTGTGTTGAACTGTCACTCCATGCCTTTTGTTTGGTACACTTATAATCGGTACGAATTTGAAAACTGATACCGATGCTCTTGTTCAAATTTAACTTTTTTTTTCTTCAATATCTGTTCCCGAAGCCATAGAATATTATTCTGAAGTTTTGTGCTACTCTCGCCTGTCCTATCTCGAAGCTAGTCTTCAAGTGTGTTTTTAAAGCCAAGAAATTTAAGATCATGAAGAAACCTAGAACAAGAGAGAGCACCTTTTTGATGCGGACGTTAGCAATGTGCAGGCCACTGAACAGCTGGGTAATGAGAGCTGTTGGGAAAGTGTTCTTCTGAACGTGCGATCTCAGAGGCGGGGCGGGAGCGCAAGGAGTTTGCTCTGAAGGAATGAGACTCCCGCGTTTAGGCCCCACCACTGGTGGCATCGCCGCCGGGTGGCGCGGGAAGCGCTGTGAGTGCAGGAGCTTACGCAGGCGTCTCTGGGATATATCGGCGGGCTAGCTGCAAGGGTGGAACCGGTGTTGATGCACTACGGGCGCAACTCTACTGAGGTACAGCTGGTGAGTTTTGTATATTTTACAACTACTAGCAGCGGTGTTGCGCTAGTATGATGGGGTGAATGGCGAATTGGGTAGCAACGATGCCCAACTCGCTGAGATCATACCCAGTTCACACCCTCACCCCCTGCTATCCAAACACCCCCTGCTAGTACAATATACAAAACTTGCAGGCTGTATTTCTGTGGGAAGCTTATAGGAGGGATGGTTTACAGCGCAAGCAAAATTCCAACTGTAACACCTCCCATAATAGCAATGACACTACTACCTGTAGTTCCCTCCTCCTCCTCCTGCAAGGAGTTTGAGAGTATCCATAATTAACGATGCTCCCGAAACCCTGATCCGTGGCCCCCCTGGCAGCCCCCATTAGCCCAGAAACCCCTATGTCCTTCGTCCTATGCCCAACCCCATGTGTACTAAGACTCTCTAGCACCCAGTTTCGCGCCCCGCTAAATACCAGCCGCCCACTCCGATAGGAGAACTGGACACCACAGGCGTATCCGAGGCGTATGCGGGCTATCCCTTGAATCACACACCCTCCCCTCCATCCTCTCCAAAAGCCTGACCACCCCGGATCAATCCCCTCACGCACCCCCAATTCCCCTCTCACTTGGCTCCAGTTTGCGTGACAGCAAAGAGGGCGGGGACACGGGCTGAATGAATGGACTTCCGAATTCTGGCTTTTCGGGCTCGGCGTATTTACTCGCACTGGTGATACTCCCTGGGACTGGGGGCTGCGGTAGTGTTGATTGGGTAGTTGGGCGAGGTGCAGGATATTATGGGCGGCGGTTCTAAGGAGTTTATTGCCGAGGTTAGGAGTTCTGGGGGAGGAAGGTTGAGGAGATTGTTGGTGGTGGGGTAGATTGGGAGCGTGATACTTATTGGGGGGGTTAGTGAGGATATTCACCGTTTTTCGCTTTATGATACATCGTTATTTCCCCTTCTTTATTGAGTCCTTTGTTGACGAGGAAGCTAAGTGCGTTCAAGAAACTGTTTTACAAATCCGACCGGCTAGTCCGGGCGCATGGTTGGGTGGGGTCAGGCCACAATGGTTTATGACCCGGAATTGCCCAAAGAATCCCATATATTTTTGGGAACTTTAGTGTTGAGAGAGAAAATACCCGGACCTAGGAAAAGAACTAAACCCAGAAAATCAGTAGGACTTGGTATAAAAATAAAGGAAAAAAAGAAAAAGAAAGGGAATCGATGAACCCGTGTCCTGCTGTGAATGCCGCACAGTCCTTCAGCTAACTCCTCGTTAGTTTGCGGATTGGTTGGACTTGTTTTCGAAAATCGGAAGCCCCTATTCGTTGGTCCCGTCTCTTCAATTTTCTCGCTTGTTCGCTTCTAGTTACAGGAAAGAAGGAGAAAATCCCCTTTCACAGCTCTGCTCTCATCGCTCCAACCAAACCTTAAATCAACGGGCAATCTCCACAACCTTTCAAAAACTCAACTAAGAACAGCTAAAACCTGAATACATAATTCAGGTTTTTCAAAAAACAACAGAGAGACTCATTTTCATCTACACGGTGTTCTAAAGAATAACCTAATCCTAGTACTAGAGGGCAACATCACCCATCGGGTGAGAAAAGCAACAAGAGAGGTGTAGGCGGAGACTATTTATACAACAAGTAAACACTAGTGAGAGGCATTCATAAAATATCACTCGTTATTAATCCTTCACTAGTTGAGCAGGGTATAGAGCTAATGTAAACCTCAATATCCTGCCAAAGCCCCCTCAAAGTACGAAATCATACTAGAATCCATTCTTGATGTATTTCTCAATTGCCTTTTCCTTTTGGCGGGTCCGGCTGGGACCAGGACTTCACCAACCAATTCCCAAGGATCCGATGGCTTAACGTCTCATACCGGGCGCTCGACCAATTTATTATGGAATATGGTTGAGCAGAACAGAACACGGGATTTTACACTGTTGTTTCCCAGAATGAGGAAAAATGAGGAAAGGAGGATAAATTTGAGGCTCCGTATGTGGAAGCAAACATAATAAAATCAAAGGGATGCAGGATTACGCAACATAGCACGGAAATGTTGTGGAGAGATGCAATGTCGAGTCCACCACATCCTAACGCAACCGCACTTATCAGAACAATGTGCTGTCGTAAACGAGTTGGCTGGCATTCCATATTCGTCACCTCCAGCACTGGAGAACTTTTTCTATAATATTCTGTTTATTGTGGGAAGGTAGGTAGACAGATAACTGTTCGAGTAGTATGGCATAATAGAACCCGTTTACGTCATCATTTTGACCTTCTTCATATCACCCACCAGACTTTCCTAATTTTCCTCGAATTCTTCCCTTTGCTGGGCCCGGCGGACAGGACTCAGGTGTTAACTCGGGTTATATTTTATTTTTGAGCAGGGCAGCTGCCAGCTGCTTGGTTGCCTAGGTCGGAAAGGTCAAGGTATGATGGGGGGTTACACCCTTCCCGTCCACGTCTTCTGGCCTCATGGAGTGTGAGACTCTAGGGTATGTCCGCCATTACAGCGGGTTATCATCATCCCCGGGCTGGTAAAGCGAAGGCTAGGAGTCGAAGAGCAATGAGGGTGGGGAAAAGAATTTGCAGGCAGTTATGGGCATTGGGTGGCCGTGCGAGACACCGCGCTAGAGCAAAATGATAATTCGCAGCATGATACAGTATCTTTTGTTTATGACCATGTCAACATGGTCAGATAACCGCACCATATGTGCTGCTCCAGCCACGGCTGCCCAGGGTAGTGGCTTACTAAGGAGCTACTGCCGGAAAACACATATCACAGACCGCCTCTGTACACTACTATATGAATATGGATAACCACAGCTTCCTGTGGAACCAAAATTTACCGGTGCATCTGGAGTGGTGAGTTTTTAGAGGCTAGCGTATAATTCCAGGTTCTTTTCGGTTTATTAAATTCGCACTATGGCAACGGTTCGGTCTGAGTAGCGCATGGGTGGGAGGTAACCTGCTAACGGGTAGAGCGGGGAAAGAAGGAATTCAGGATGGGTTCGATAGGGTGGCTGGTATTTTTGGAGAACGGATGAATGAATCAAGTGATAATCCACGCTGGAAGTCACAGCCGGTGTGTGTAGTTATATCCCTACCCCCCTATTGATCTATCGCTAGCGTAAAACAAAATGGAGATAAATACATAAGGAAAATTAGAGAGAGAAAAAGAAAGGACATGTTGTGGCAAGGGATTTATTTTATTGGGAGTGGCAGATAGTCCCACCGGTGGTGTATGCTAAAAATACTGAAACAAAACTCCTGAGTCTTGACATAATCATTGGAAAATATCAGGAGATTACAGAGGGGTGCGTGTCTACTTACAAGGGGGACTTCGGACGGTGCCAGCCGGAAAGAATTTCAAGTTCGAGTTATAGGGCCGACATAAAGGACGGAGAATGGAAAGAGAGTATACGGCTATGCCCACAGCAGCCTATAGAAGGCTTAGGGAGGTTGAGCAAGGTAGTTGTTGGAGAGGGAGGAAAAATTGGTGATTTGAATGTAATCAATGGATCGCCACTGTTTCCTACTTCATCTTAGTTCCACCACAGCCGATGGGATGGCTGCGCATGTCTGCTTTCGACAAGCTTCTAGGCTTGTAGGAGATTCACTACTTCTTCATGTCCCTCCCTATCGGCATAGAGTAGTGGTATCCGACCATACGTATCTCGGTGACTAGGGTCAACATTTTCTTGTGCTAGCAGTAGCTAGACCACTTTTTCATGTCCCTTCATAGCAGCACACCTGAGCGGTGTCCAACCATCCTCGTTTGGGCGATCCGGGTTAACATCTTCCTGTTTTTTTAGTAGTGGTTTGTCGCTATGAACTTTTGGTCGGTTTTTCCCCCTCTCTCTCCCCAGAGACCCTTGCTGGCAAGGAGACTATGTGTGTTCATGAGATTGTTTTACAGATTTGTTTCTCCTTTCACCTTCACTCTCTCCTCCCCCATATATGCTGCATTTCTACTTGATACACAGGCGATTAGGAGATTTTGCGATATATTCAATGTCGTGTACTGTACTTACTCACAAAATACCCGTACTTCCAATCACTACCGCTATGACTCTACAAATTTGTTATGTCTTACCTATGATGGAGCACCTACTCCGATACCACGTCAGTAGTCACCATCACGTTTCCACCGCCAAGTGATATTGTAGACAGTGTAGGGATGGCTTCCGATAGAAAAAACCGAGCTCAACCTACGAGTAAACACCTGGTAGGGACACGTGGTTGCGATATGATACTGGTATGTATGATGTCATACCTCATCTTAGATAAGATATGATACCTAACCCCTGAAACCGCACAATCTCATCTATGCTAGGAATAGCCCTAAACCCTATTATTAGTATAACTCGTCAATTACTTCAGGCATAAAAGGTGATATTCAAGGGGTGGGGCGACCTATCCAACCCGCCATGGCTTCTGAAATTTTTTTACTTATCATATATCATCGTGGTGTTTCGAAGGGATTATCGTAGTGACAGCGTTTGAGAAAAATCTGAGCCCAGGCTTAGAGGGCAACATTATTGATCGGGGTGGAAGCGGGGAAAAATGAGCTGATCATGACAAGCACTCATAGAATATCACTCCTTATTGATCTCTCAAAAGTTACAAATAGGCGTGATATGGATCTAGGGGTAAGACCCGCATATCCCACCCAAGGTCTACAGACAGACTCGGCGTTAGCCCAGTGTCAGGTTTCATTATTTATTGTCTGGCCGGCTTTAGCCCTTTGGAAGTGCTTGAATGGGAAAAAACCGAGCGAGTGAGTGTGGTGTACGGCTTCTAGCATAAGATCATTAGGCGTTAACTCAGGGTATGTTATTGTCGACGGTATCATATCGCTAGTCGGCCGAGTTGGCGGCTACCATACCGGTAGTGCAGAAACTAAGGGGTCGTTTAGAAGGTACTTGACCCGGGGGGAGAATCTGTGGACACAAATGCTGGGGAAAGATTGTGGCAATCCCACTCGTACTTTCCTTACGCCTGCCAACAACGAAGTACTATATCCAAGTCCCATAGGCTGATCATATGCTTGAATTTTCCCAGCAGCTTTCCTGGGGAATACAGGCAGCATAAAAACAGCGAATTGCGGGTCACCATGGTGCCCATGCTGTATGAATTTGGGTGACCGCGACTTTTTATCTGACCGGAATTTCTGGCGTAGCCGTAGCGGTGGAGGTGGATTTGAGGGGCGGGCGTACAATTATAGATGCTTAGGTTGCTGCTCTCGAGCCAACCTAATGGTTTCGCTTGGGAACTACGTGGGTGCGAGATAACTTGCTTGGTGGGTGAGGTGAGGAGGGTGGGATTCGGGAGGAGTTTGGTGGAGCAGTTAGTAGACTAAATTGTTCTTCAGATGCAAATGGGTGGGTTGAATGCTGATTTATGCTAGAGATAGTAGGATCTTGCAATAAGAACGCCCAGGGTCGACTATCTTTTTCACGGGAGCTTCGGCAAAGCATACGCTAGGTCCTATTTGTATACCAGTAGGGGAGAGTGATTTAGATTCATTTTATTTATCCGTCCATCTATCCATCTATGTCTAGTACGAGAAAACAAGGAGGAAATGGGTACATAGGGAAACGAGAAGTTTATGGCAAGGGATTTATTGGACTGCGGAGTGATAATGAAGGTAAATAATACAAGTTACTAGATGAAATAGTGCGCCTACTGCTGTACGCTAAATACAATGAATAGAGATTCGCGATCCTACATTCGCAAATGTTAATAAATATTCTGAAATTTCAGGAGGGTAACTTATACGTTCACTTACAAGTGGAATTCCCGCTAACAATAAGCAGCGAGGACTTTAAGCTCACTTTATGGGGCTGGCGGAGGCGACAGGGAAGGGAAACGAGAGAGGATGGTGGTGTCCACAATAGCGCAGAGTAGGCTCCCTGATATTGGGTAAGGCCGTCACCGGAAAAGAAGAAACTCGATGTAGTTTGAGGACAATTAATTGAGTATCCTGTTCTTCTACTCCGTCTTGGTTCTCTCACGGCTGGTGGAGCTGTTGCTCAATCGCGCTTTTGGTAGACTCCCGGGCTTGTAGTAACTTCACTATTCCTTCATGTCCCTCGCTAGCAGCATGAGAGAGTGGTGTCCGACCGTCCTCATCGGGGCGATTGGGATTGACATATTCATGTTCCAACAGTAGTTTGACCACACCTCTATGTCCCTTCAGGGAAGCATACGCGAGTGGGGTTCGATCATATTGATCTGGGCGATTTGGGTCTACATCTTTCCGGTCCAGTAGTAGCTTCGCAACCCCTTCATGTCCGTTATAAGCGGCCAACAAGAGTGGTGAGCTGTCTTCATTATCTTGTCGGTCAGGGTCGACATCCTCTCTCTCCAGGAGTAGTTTTACAACTCCTTCATGTCCGTCAAAAGCAGCACACCCGAGTGGTGTCCGATCGTTCTTGTCTGGGCGATTTGGGTCTACGTCTTTCCGGCCCAGCAGTAGCTTCGTGACTCCTTCATGTCCGTTATAAGCGGCCAACAAGAGTGGTGAGCTGTCTTCATTATCTTGTCGGTCAGGGTCGACATCCTCTCTCTCCAGGAGTAGTTTTACAACTCCTTCATGTCCGCGAAAAGCAGCACACCCGAGTGGTGTCCGATCGTTCTTGTCTGGGCGATTGGGATCGACGTCTTTCCGCTCTAGCAATAGCTTGACCACTGCTTCATTTCCCTCAACGGCAGCACACCCGAGTGGTGTCTGATGGTTCTCATCCAGGAGATTGGGATCGATGTCTTTCCTTTCTAGCAATAGCTTGACCACTGATTCATTTCGCTCAGCGGCAGCCCACCGAAGTGGTGTTTGATGAAAATTATCTGGGCGATTTGGGTCGACATCTTCCCTTCCTAGTAGTAGCCTTACTACCCCTTCATGTCCCTTCCCGATAGCACACATGAGTGGGGTTCGATCATGATCGTCTGGGCGATTTGGGTCAACATCATTCCGCTCCAGTAGTAAATTCACAGCCCCTTCATGTCCGTTATAAGCGGCCAACAAGAGTGGTGAACTGTCTTCATCATCTTGCCTGTCAGGGTCGATATCTTCTCTCTCCAGGAGTAGTTTTACAACTCCTTCATGTCCCTTGAAAGCAGCACACCCGAGTGGTGTTCGACCATCCAAATCTGGGCGGTTAGGGTCAACATTTTCCCGCTCGAGTAGTATCTTTACCACTGGCTCATGCCCCCTCTCTGCTGCCCATGAGAGTGGCACACTGCTAGTACAATCTCTTTGGTTGATCTCGCAACCTGGAATATCTGTCAACGTAGTCACAAGTTCAACAATCCCGAAGAATGATGCGCAGTGTAGTCCGGAAAAGTGCGGGGAAGGATTGATGGCTCCGCTATAACGGGGAGACAGCACTTGGTTAAAAAGTGATACAGCTGATACGTGGCTTTCATACCCGTCTAGGAGCTCCAAGGCAAGTATCCTCGCATGATCTGAGAGCTCTATCTTCGCATGTGTTCCCCAATATCTCGAAGAATACTTGCGGAATGGCGTACTTTGGTGGTCTTGAAGAGGATGGAACGAGAGGTTCTTGACCTGTTGCGAGTTCAGGTAGGTCAAACAGGTTTCTGCAATTACCGAGTGAGGTTTAATGAAGAAGTCTGGATGAGCGCCAAGATATTCCTGGACTGTAAAGTGGATTAATCGCAAAGTCGAAGCTTCTTTATCGACTGTGATTAGGCCTTGGCAGCAGCCCAGCAATGTATAATACCTATCGAAGGAACATTTTCGGGATCGAAATCAGTTGTTCCTATCTCCACTGCCAGCGCATGGCACAACTCATCCACCTCTAGCGGCCGTTCCGAATGGCAGATCCATGTGAGAGCGGCTATCGCGAGCTTTGTCTTTTCCACGTCTTGGGCCTTTATTCGCTCCACTGTCGCACCATATGCATCCCCTAACCCTACCCCATCTTTCACTGACCTAAGTCGTCTTCCTCGTCGGGCGATGGTGGTTTCTCGGAGGATTGCCTCGATATGGAGAGAAGCTAGTAGGAATCTTGATTCAAATATGTTAGCTACTGCCCTGAGGATCTTTGCCATTGCCCTTGTTCCTACATACGTTTCTGAACTAATTTCTGGAATGCTCTTGACAATATCGGCCTCCAATTCCGGGCTCATAGTATCCGGGGCGGTGTCATTCCTGAGTCTTTCGCGGAGATATCTAATGACACCACTTTCAGTAGGCTCTATTGATAGGAAAGTTGCTCCATCTAATTTCCTCTCAACCTCACTCCGGACCTGCGGTCGTCCGGTCATGAATATGCGAGTATTTGGTGACCCTCGGATAATCTGTCCCAATGATTCGAGAACTACCATTCGATGCTCTGGCAGGCATTCATCGAGAGCGTCTACACATATGAATGTGCGCTTTGTGGCTGCGATTGTCTGGAACATCTTCAAGATTCCGGAAACTTGGAGCCCTCTACCCCCAATTGCCTTTCTCTGCTTTCGGAAACTCCGGACTACCATTTCTGGAATTTCTTCCAATCCGCTAACTAGCTGTCTCAGGAGGGAGCCGAGCATATTTATTGGTGACTGCTCATTCCGGGAAGCAAAGTCGAAGTAAAAGCAGGTAACAACAGTCTCTTCCTCCGCGATCTCATCGCATAATTTGTCTATGACCAGGGAGCTGCAAGCGCAACTTTATTAGTGATCCCGTCCTTGGTTTCTGGCAACGATACACACTCACTTACATGATAAAGCTCTTCCCTACCCCCGGATTTCCGTCGCAGAATAAGGTCGCATGATTAGATTCACACTCCCTACTACCGTTATACCATCGCCTGAATTCCTGGGTTTCCAGTACCCAGCTCCCTATACTGTCCACGCGCTTGGCTGTGATATCTCGATGCCGTACCCGTGGCTCTAACGGAGATAGCCACGCTAGTATCTTGGAATCATCATCGGAGACAATGCTGCTCCAGGTATTAAAGGAATTATTGATGTTGCCAAGTATTTGTGACATTTTCGTTTTCGACTGCTTTGAATATTTTTCGAGAGAAAGGTGTTGATTAACCTGGGGTCTGAACGCGATTACTTGAAATTGAGGAAAAGCGGGGTTGATGAGAAAGCCTTGCGTCTAACTTGTTGTAATTCTTGTTTGAAGTTGTACTTCTTGCTTGATTGTTGCTCTACCGGGGGGCCATAGTAGGGCCCTATTTATGCTACAGGAGAGCGTGCTACAATCACCCATGACATGAGCTTCGTGCAAGAGAAAAGGAAAAACAAGCGACAACGATACAACATAGCCGAGTAGTAATGAGAAAGGAAATGCGAGCGAGATAGCTAGACTAGTACGATGATAGAGTTTCTGAGGAATTTCTTTTCTAGTCAACCGCGTAATGAGCTCAATCGCCTAATGAACCCATATCAAAATATTCTGTCGTAGTCAATGACAAGACCAATGCATATTTGGAAGTCATATTACAACATAACTTACCACACTCCGATCACTAGAACAAAATTCGTTACACAAACTCTCGCTGATCGAGGTGGATTCGCGTGTGTTGAACTGTCACTCCACGCCCTTTGTTTGGCACACTTATAATCGGTACGAGTTTGAAAAATTGATACCGATGCTATTGTTCAAATTGAACTTTTTCTTTCTACAATATCTGTTCCCGAAGCCATAGAGTATTATTCGGAAGTTTTGTGCCACTCTCGCCTGTCATATCTCGAAGCTACTCGTCGAGCGTGTTTTTAAAGCCAAGAAATTTAAGATCATGAAGAAACCTAGAACAAGAGAGAGCACCTTTTTGATGCGGACGTTAGCAATGTGCAGGCCACTGAGCAACTGGGTAATCAGAGCGGTTGGGAGAGTGTTCTTTTGAACGTGCGATCTCAGGCGGGGCGGGGGCGCGAGGGTTGCTCCGGAGGAATGGGGCTCCCGCGTTTCGGGTCCCACCACTTGTGGTATCGCCGCCCGGTGGCGCCGGGATTGCGAGAGCTTACACAAGCGTCTCGGGGATATATCGGCGGGCTGGCTGCAAGGGTGGAACCGGTGTTGATGCGCTACGGGCGCGGCTCTACGGAGGTATAGCTGGTGAGTTTTTTATATTTTACAAGTACTAGTAGCGGTGTTGCGCTAGTATGGGGTGAATGGGCGAATTGGGTAGCAGCGATGCCCAATTCGCTGAGACCATACCCAATCCACTCCCTCACCCCCTGCTATTCAAGCATCTGCTAGTAAAATATACAAAACTGACAGGCCGTATTTCCGTAGGAAGCTTATAGGAGAGATGGTTCACAGCGTCAGCAATAATTCTAATTGTATCATAACACTTCTCATAATAACGATGACGCTACCGTAGGTCACTCCTCCTCCATCGGCAAGGAGTTTGAGAGGGTCCATAATTGATGATACTCCCGGGCCCCCAATCCGTGGCCCCCCTGGCAGCCCACATTAGCCCAGAATTAACCCCCATGTCCTTCGTCCCAAACTCAACCCCATGCATACTAAGACTCTCTAGCATCCCTTTTCACGCCCCGCTAAATCCCAGCCGCCCACTCCGATACGAGAACTGGACACCACAGGCGTATTCCGAGCTATAAGCGGGTTATCCCTCGAATCGTACACCCTCCCCTCCATCCTCTCCAAAAGGCTGACCACCTCGGATCAATCCCCTTCGCGCACATCCAACTGCCCTCCCACACACAGATGTCGGGGACACGGGCTGAATGAATGGACTTCCTAAATTTGGCTTTTTGGGCCCGGGGTATTTACTTGCCCTGGTAGTACTCCCCGGGAGGTGCGGTGGGTCGAGAGTGTTACTGGGGGCTGCGGTAGAGCGGATTGGGTGGTTGGAGGAGGTGTGGGGTATTGTGGGCGGCGGTGCTGGGGAGTTTATTGCAGAGATTAGGAGTTCTGGGTGAGGAAGGTTGAGGAGGTTGTTGGTGATGGGGTAGATTGGAAGTGAGATAATTTTATAGGGGGGTTAGTGAGGATATTCGTCGCTATTCGCTTTTACATCGTTTTTTCCCCTTCTTTATTGAGTCCTTTGTCGACGAGAAAGCTAAGTGCGTTCAAGAGACTGTTTTACGAAACCGCGTTCCATGTAACTTTCCCTCTTTCCTTCCCCATATATACTACATTTCTATCAGATACATAGACAATTAGGGGATTCGGGGATATATGAAATGTCATGCAGTTAATCACAAATACTCGCAGTTCCGATCACTACCACTATGACCGCAAATTTGTTATTTCTTATTATACCCAGAGCGCCTGCTCCAAGACCACCACATCAGTAATTAACTTAACCACCACGCTTTCACCGCCAAGTGATACCACGCACAGTTTTGAAATAACTCCGATAGCAACTAAACCAATTCAAACACTAGGCAGAAACAGGGGATTGCGATACCTCATCATTAAGATGCCTATCTGCCGAAAAATCTCATTTATATCCTAGAAACAGTCCTAAACCCTATTGGTGAAGCTCGAACAGTAGATTAGTTCACGCACAAAAGGTAATAATAATTGGTATATTCCCGGTGATACGGCGACCCACCCAACCCCACCACAACTTCTGAACTTTTAATTGAATCATAATGCTCTCTCCTCCCCAATTGCCGTTACTCCAGGCATCTTGTGATTTACACAGACCGAAGTGACCACCTGCCAGAGGTGTTAACCATCCCCTCCTCTTAGGGCAGGCCTTCGGTGCTCCGACCAGTTAATCCGGGCGCTTGGTTGGATGGGATCGGGCCACAATGGTTTATAACCAGGAATCGCCCACAAAATCCCACATGATTTTGGGAACTTTAGTGTTGAGAGAAAATATCCTGACACGGGAAAAGAACTAAACCCGGAAAACCAGTAGGACTTGGTATACAAATAAAGGGAAAAAAGGAAAAAAGAAAGAGAATCAATGAACCCATGTCCTTCTGTTAATTCCTCGTTAGTTTACGAATTGGTTGGACTTGTTTTCGAAAATCGGAAGCCCCTATTCGTTGGTCCCGTCTCTTCAATTTTCTCGCTTGTTCGCTTCTAGTTACAGGAAAGAAGGAGAAAATCCCCTTTCACAGCTCTGCTCTCATCGCTCCAACCAAACCTTAAATCAACGGGCAATCTCCACAACCTTTCAAAAACTCAACTAAGAACAGCTAAAACCTGAATACATAATTCAGGTTTTTCAAAAAACAACAGAGACTCATTTTCATCTACACGGTGTTCTAAAGAATAACCTAATCCTAGTACTAGAGGGCAACATCACCCATCGGGTGAGAAAAGCAACAAGAGAGGTGTAGGCGGAGACTATTTATACAACAAGTAAACACTAGTGAGAGGCATTCATAAAATATCACTCGTTATTAATCCTTCACTAGTTGAGCAGGGTATAGAGCTAATGTAAACCTCAATATCCTGCCAAAGCCCCCTCAAAGTACGAAATCATACTAGAATCCATTCTTGATGTATTTCTCAATTGCCTTTTCCTTTTGGCGGGTCCGGCTGGGACCAGGACTTCACCGACCAATTCCCGAGAATCCAAATATAGTTGAGCAGAACAGAACACGGGATTGTACACTGTTGTTTACCAGAATGAGGAAAAATGAGGAAAGGAGGATAAATTTGAGGCTACGTATGTGGAAGCAAACATAATAAAATCAAAGGGATGCAGGATTACGCAACATAGCACGGAAATGTTGTGGAGAGATGCAATGTCGAGTCCACCACATCCTAACGCAACCGCACTTATCAGAACAATGTGCTGTCGTAAACGAGTTGGCTGGCGTTTCATATTCGTCACCTCCAGCACTTGGGAACATTTTATATAATATTCTCTTTTTAGTGTGGGAAGGTAGGTAGACAGATAACTGCTCGAGTAGTATGGCATAATAGAACTCGTTTCCGCCACTATTTTGAACTTCTTCATATCACTCACCATGCTTTCCTCATTTTCCTTGAATTATTCCCTTTGCTGGGCCCGGCGGACCGGACTCGGGTGGTAACTCGGGTTAGATTCTTTTATTTCAAGCAGGGCTAGCCGTTTGGATGCCATAGTCGGAAATGTCAAGGTATGATAATAATACTATTATGATAGGGGTTACACACTTCCCGTCCACGTCTTCTGGCCTCACGGAGTGTGAGACTGTACGGTATGTCCTCTATTACAGCGGGTTGTCATCAATGGTAGCAGCCGTTTCCCCGAGCTTGTAAGGCGAAGGTTAGGAGTCGAAAAGCGATTAGGGTGGGGGAAATAATTGGCAAGCAGTTATGGGCATTGGGTGCCCGTGCGAGACATCGCGCTAGATAAAAATGGTAATTCGCAGCATGATACAGTATATTTTGTTTATGGCCATGTCGACATGGCCCGATAGCCGCACCATATGCAGTGATCCCAAGCGGCCAGTCCGTCCGGCTTTGGGTACGGCCGGACTGACCCACCACCTTTTAGGGGATGGCCTGACCGGACTGTGGGAAAGCGGCTTTCCAGAAAAAAGCCTGGCCTGGCATGGGAATTTGACGGTTTTGCCTGGGCATCTGGCGGCTTTACCTGGGGATATAGCGGCTTTGCATAGGCATTTGACAGCTTTACCTAGGCATTTTATGGCATTGCCTGGGCATCTGGCGGCGTTACCCAGGCATTTGACGGCTTTGCCTAGGCATTTGACGGCTTTACCTGGCCATTTGACGGCTTTACCTGGGCATCTGGCAGCTTTGACCCCTACTGCCAAGCCCCATAGCCGGGCGGTTGCCTGGGTGCCTGCAGGTTTTGGCGGCCGGACAAAATTCAAGCCGGACTGACCCAGGCTCTTCAAAATCTTGGCCGGACCGGCCGGACCGCCGACCTGCAGGCCAAACCGTAGGTCGGCCTGGCCGCTTGGGATCACTGACCATATGTACCGCTCCAGCCACGGTTGCTCAGGGTTGGGATTACTAAGGGGGTACTGCAAGAAAGCACATATCACAGACCACCTCTGTGCTCTCTAGATGAATATGGATAACCACAGCTTCCTGTGAAACCCAAATTTACCGGCGCATCTGGAGTGGTGAGTTTTTCGAGGCTAGCGTATAATTCCAGGTGCTTTTTGGTTCACTGAATTTGCACTATTGCAACGGTTCGGTCTGAGTAGCGCATCAGTGAGAGATAACCCGCATAGTGAGTAGAGCGAGGAAAGCAGGAATTCGGAATGGCTTCAATAGAGTAGTTAGTATTTTTAGAGAACGGATGAATGAATCAAGTGATAATCCACGCTGGAAGTAACAGTCGGTGTGTGTAGCTATATCCCTACCCCCCTATCGATCAAAAGCTAGCGTAAAACAAAATGGAGGTAAATACATAAGGGAAATTAGAGAGAAAAAAAGGAGATGTTGTAGCAAGGGATTTATTTGATTGGGAGTGGCAGATAGTCCCACCGGTGGTGTATGCTAAAAATACTGAACAAAAACTCGTGAGCCTTGACATAATCATTGGAGAATATCCGGAGATTACAGAGGGGTGCGTGTCTACTTACAAGTGGGACTTCGGACAATGCCAACAGGGGAGAATTTCAAGTCCGGGATATAGGGCCGACATAAAGGACGGAGAAGGGAAAGGAGAGTATACGGCTATGCCCGCAGCAGCCCAGAGCAGGCTTAGAGAGGTTGAGCAATGTAGTGGTTGGAGAGGGAGGAAAAATTGGTGATTTGAATGTAATCAATGGATAGCCACTGTTTCCTACTTCATCTTAGTTCCACCACAGCCGGTGGGGGGGCTGCGCATGTCCTCCTTCGGCAAGCTTCTAGGCTTGTAGGAGACTCACTACTACTTCATGTACTCGTACCTCCCTGGCGGCATAGAGTAGTGGTATCCGACCATACGTATCTCGGTGACTAGGGTCAACATTTTCTTGTGCTAGCAGTAGCTAGACCACTTTTTCATGTCCCTTCATAGCAGCACACCTGAGCGGTGTCCAACCATCCACGTCTGGGCGATCGGGGTTAACATCTTCCCGTTTTAGTAGCAGCTTCACAACCCCTTCATGTCCGCTATATATGCTATAGGGGTGGTATGGAACGCATACAATGGGGGGATTGGGAGGGGTGGAACAGATATTTCGCGACTCAGAGGAGAAATAGTCAGAGTCCCATACAGCAATAACAATAACCACAGACTGCAACAGCAATTCCAACTACAAGATCTACAGGAGCTTGAGAGAGTCTACAGCTGAAGTGGCACTTTAATTTCGAACCCCCCGGCAGTTTCAGCGGTGCAACATTAACCTCTGCATCACCAATTCCATCCACACCTCGACCGTTTTCCCGCCCCTCTCTAACACATTACACCAGCAGCACCAGACATGTCCACGCATTTCTTGGTGGATGCCTTCCCCGCTTTGAATTAAGCACTATCCTATCTATCCCCTTCCGGTGACCAATCACCCTAGCTACACCACCGCCCTATGACATCTATGTTTAGCCATACTCGGAAACTGCCTAGAAAAGACCTTCCCCATGCAAGGCTATAGCGAGGTGCTCCCCCAACGCTACTCACCCCTAACCTTCTCACCGGACATTGCCCTGGCGAAAGCCATCCTTACCAGTAGAGAGTACCAGAACCTGCAGGTGCATGGGTAACGGACGTTCTCCTGCTACATAATAAGGGTGAAGGCAGTGGCATGTAAAAAGACTTGGCGGAGAGCTTTGTCGTCATAGCGAAGCTCGCCCGCAAGACCCTCCGCCTGCAGAAGGCCATGAAGGGGTATTGGAGGAAGATTCCGTTGTCTTGCATTACTCTGCTTTGCTAGATCGTGGTGAGGGTACCGAGGGGGTTAGCGATGGGCAGTTACAAAGTATGTGTCTGCGGGGGATCTCACCCCTGGAGGGCTAAGTGGATGGATTGTGGAATTTGGGCATTCTGGGCTGGTGGAGTTGACTTGCTCCGGCGATGCTGCGTGTGGAAGCGCAGTGTACCAAAGGTGTTTCAGAAGCAGTTCTGACGAACTGGGTTGGATAGTTGGTTGACGCGCTGTAACCAGCATTGGCTCTAGGGGGGGGTTGGATAAGTTGATGAGAGAGGTCAGGAGGAGATACTTCGATTCAGGGGTTGAAGAAATTTGTCGCTGAGTTTTACATTTCATTTCTTTGTTGAGTTTTTCCTGGAAGGGGAGCAGGTGTTTCTTCCCTTTCCCTTGTTTTGTTTCTCTCTCAAATAGACCACGTTCTTACCGGATCGGATCGATACAGTTGCATGCGGTATGGTATACGGTAGTACTTTGTTACGGATATCCATGGCTCCAACCATTATCACTCTGATGCGACAAACACATTATATACTATCATACCTACAGCGCTTGCTCCACCATGATTTTACTGTTCTGCCATGCACTAGACAGTGTAGGAACAGCTCTCAGTAATAAACCAACCTCATCTCAAGTAGTCTGGGTGTAGATTCAAGATGGGAAACCTCATCTCTAGTGGGAGAAGATAGCTGGCTCCCGAAATGGAATGGTCCCATCTGTGCTAGCAATAACACTAAACCCTATTATTGTAACATCAATTATCTTAACGGGATTAGCGGCGCATTCAAGGTCGCCCGAACTTCTTAGGGTCTGTTTGGATACAATGATCCTGTCCCGCTTCCCTATGCAGAGCGACCATTTCCTCCTGTTTGATGATAAACCTTACAGCAAAAGCATCTTGGAATCAGAAAGGAACGGTTGTGTGCTGTACAATCAGAAATACAAACTGCTCTCCATGTTCATATAATAGCCCTTCCAGGCCCCACTCTTTCAACCGGTATTCTCGGTTAGACCAGGTGGTGCAGGTCTGGGTTACCTATTCCGCTTGGTAAATCTTTCACGCTTTGGTGTCCTCCGGAGGAATTATCGTCACAACTATCATTAGGAACACTCTTTGCCTATGTCGCTAAAGGAGCGACATTTTCACCAGGAGTGCTTGCGGGAAATATGTAAGACCAGATTCGGTTCTCCAAAAGTCATCCTGTTCATAGGGTAACACTCGTTATGAGTCTTTCAACAGTGGGGAAAGATATGGATATAGAGTAAGACAATCCTCATTATATCACTCAGGCTCACCAAAAGGCTCAACGGCTTCATTCTCGGTTTTCTGTGACACCTCTTACTCACTGGCAGGCCCTGTGGGGAACTGTCAGATCGCTCAGCTCCCCGGAGAGATGGATAGGTCTTATCACTCTTATGAAGTCTCGGGACTTGGCTAGTCGCACCTGTTAGAGCCATGTACCACTGGCGGAAAGTCGGTCCTCTTTTCTCATTGTCGGCACCCAGCGATATGGAAATATTCCTTCGACAATAAGTTAATCCTTAGGTACATTGATAGTATAGTATGATAGAGCTTGTTTCAACAGCTTTTTGATCTCCACCCAATCTACTTTTCCGATATTTTACCCCCCCTTTGTAGACAGAACCAGGAAGCTTGGCGTTAGCTCAGGTAGGATTTCCTTCATCCTCGACCGGCGTTGGCCCATTGAAATGCTTGAATTAGGAAAAAAACAAAAAACATTTTACAAGTGGCTTACACAGCTCTCGTGGATGGCTTCTTGAATAATAGCGGAAGACAATATGGGGTGCTAACTCAAATAATAAGGCTATGATAGGTAGAGAGTGTCTGCGATTCTTGTTCATTCTATGCTGCCGGAGGTGTCCTATATATACACAAGCTGTTCCTTTGCAAACATCTTCTTCGTCGATCCATCTCGCAGAATTCCATACCTCCTTTTTGTCGTGATGCCACACCGTTCCCATCACTCAACTCCTTCAAACATCCTCCAAAACGTTTCCCTTAAGCTATAGCTGTTCCAGACAGTCCTGATACCTTCGTGCTTCTTCTCCAGTTTCCTAACTCTTATAGTGTGACACCTAATTGTCTTCTAGACCTCCGGAGCGTAACCTGTTACTTCCGGTATCCCTAGTGCTAATTCCTAAAACATCCCAAACACTTCTCCTTGCACTAATCGCTAGTTCTCACATACTCTTACCGACACGCCGACCCTTTCCTTAGCTTGTTCCACCATTGCATTTCCAAACCATTGCCAAACAACCTTCGCCTCATCGTCCAAACCATGGAAGCTTCGTGACTTTCAACACTAACATCTACCCCATCGGAGCCAGTGGGCCTGGCTAGCAATACCGGGCAGACTGGAGGTCAGCCTAGGTTTGGGAGAAATTCGACCTGGTTGGGAATATCGATGAATAGATATAGGCATTGGGTGCTGATATGAGAAATCACCGTTTTGTGAACAAGTAATTTGCAGCATGGCAAGGTGTCCGTTACGATTATTTCAAAATGGTGCGATAGTCGCATCCCAGGAGCTGTTCCAGCTAAGTTACGGCTGATGAGGTGGAACGACTGGTGGAGAAAAATTGTGATAACCTCTTCACACTTTCCCTACTTCTGCCTCCTACAACTAGGGGCTATATGGATCGATCAAAGGTTTGTATTTTCCCAGTTTTGCAGGAGACTACAGCAGACAAAACAAAATATCGAGGAGTGACGAGATACTGTGTGAATGTGGATAACTGCAACTATCTATGCAACGGAAATTTCCGGCACAGCGGTAGTGGTCGACCTAGGAGGTGGGTGTGTAGTTATAGTCTTATAGATCTTTATGTTGTTGCCAACCGGGTAATTTATGGTTTCGCCCGAGAACCCCATGGGTGCAAGATGGGTTACCCGGTGGGTGAGGTAAGGGGGGTGGAAATCAGTGGGGATGTCTAAATCAAATGTTAATTTATATCATATTATCATACCAGAAATAATGTCGCCTCGGGACCAAACTGCCCAGCGTCTGTTGTCTTTCATGGGAGCTTCGGCACAGCCTACGTCAGGCCCTCTTGTATCGAGCACAATGATTCATATTCATTGTATCTTTCGATCCATCCATCCATCTATAGCTAGCACAGGAAAACAAGAGGAAATGAACACACAGGGGAAAGCATCTAACGACAAGGTTCGTGGATAATAGCTTGGACACTTGGTCTGATGGTATAGCAACGGAGGGAGTCTGTAAGATAAAGAGTTCAAACAGATATGCTAAAATGAGAAATATCCCAGACAAAAGATAGGAATGGGAGAAAAACGAATGGCTAGTAAACTGACTGCAGGTGAATGAGTAGAGAGAGATATAGAACCGATGATGGATAGAACAGCAAAGTAAAACAGGCCGCCTTTTATCCTTCACGGATCATACAGGTACTTTCCCGCATACTTCCAGCATATGCAGACCCTTCATCACATCACATTCTGGTTAGCATCCCAGTTCCCTTCTCTTTACCGGTTCTTCTAATTTCCTGCCGGGGGTGGGAGTACATGATCGAGGGTGTGATCCCACCTAGGATATGTCTGACTGAGGCGGAGGTTGTTCTGCCAGTATCAGCAGCGATGGGGAATCAGGGTAGGCAAATAAGTGTTTGGTGCTGTCGCGCCAGTGACAGATTCTCGAGTCCAATGTATGATACGGGGCGGTGGTTGTATGTATGTGGTAAGGCTAGCGATTTTTGGGTGAGGAAGACACGCAACTACGTGTTAGGATCAGGGTGGTTGTATGATAAGGGGTAGATATGTGGAGAGCAGCCAAAAAGATCCGCGTCTAGTGAAAGGTGGATTTTATGGTAAAGGATCTATCCGATCACGGAATCGTAAGATAAAATCATGACACAGTACTGATGGAAACGGCACAGAAGGGAAGAGAGGGAAGATGGTTGTGTCCATAACAGTGCACGCTAGGCTCCTGGAGGTTGAACAAGGCTGGCAAGGCGAAACCCCACGCGATTTGAAGATAATAAATTGAATATCCTGTGCTTCTACCTCGTCATAGTTCTTTCACAGTTGATGGGGCTGCGGCTGATTTGTGCTTTCTAGAGACTCCCGGGCTTGCAGTAGCCTCACAACTCTTGTATGTCCCTTACGGATAGCATGAGAGAGTGGTGTCCGACCATCCCCATCCGGGCGGTTGGGGTCGACATTTCCCTGCCCTAGGAGTAACCCGACCACTTCCGCATGTCCCTTCGCAGAAGCCCATCCGAGTGGTGTTTGGTCAAATTTGTCGGGGCGATTGGGATCGACATCTTCTCGTTTCAGTAGTAGCTCCACCACTCCTCCATGTCCACTATAAGAGGCCAATAAGAGTGGTGTAGCATCTCGGTTATCTGCCCTGTCGGGGTCGACATCATCTCGCCCCAGGAACAGTTTCACCACCCCTTCATGTCCGTTGAGGCCAGCGCAACCGAGCGGTGTTCGGCCATATTTATCTGGGCAATTGGGGTCGATATCTTCCCGTTCCAACAATAGCCTGACCACCGCCCCATGTCCCTCAACGGCAGCCCGCCAGAGTGGTGTTTGATCAAACTTGTCTTGGAGATTTGGATCGACATCCCCACGCCCAAGAAGTAGCTTGACAATCTCTTCATGTCCATTCCGCGCAGCGCACCCGAGTGGTGTTCGATCGTTCTCGCTAGGGCGATTGGGATCGACGTCTTCCCGTTGCAAAAATATTTTGGCCAATGCCTCAAGTCCCTCGAAGGCAGCCACACCAAGTGGTGTTTGATCGAACTTATTTCGGAAATTTGGGTCAACATCTTTCCGTCCTAGTAGCAGCTTGACTACCCGTTCATGTCCACTCCCAACAGCACACCCGAGTGGGGTTCGACCATCCACATCCGGCCCATTTGGGTCTACATCCTCTCGGTCCAGCAACAGCCTCACAATCCCTTCGTGTCCGTTGTTAGCGGCCCACGAGAGTGGTGTATTGTCTTGGTTATCTTTCCTACCGGGGTCGACATCTTCTCGCCCCAAAAAATGCTTCACCACTCCACCATGTCCGTTATAAGCAGCCCACAAGAGTGGCGTATTGCCTTCCCTATCTGGCCTATTGGGATCGACATCCTCTCGATCCAGGAGTAGGCTCACTGCTCCTTCATGGCCCCCGAAAGCAGCCCACCAGAGTGGCGTTCGATCATGCTTATCGGGACAAATGGGGTCGATATCTTCCTGCTCTAGGAGTATCTTTATCATCCCCGAATGCCCCATTCCTGCCGCCCAAGACAGTGGTGTGCGACCTGCACAATCTCGTTGGTTGATATGGAAACCTTTCGTGTTCATTAACGTGATCGCAAGTTCAACAGTCCCAAAGAAAGATGCACAGTGTAATCCGGAGAAGAGTGGGGGAGCACAAATGAACTCGGTATAACTGGGGCGCAGTGCTTGCTTCAAAAGGGATACAGCGGATATGTGGTTTTTGTACTGATTCAAGAGCTCTAATGCAAGTTTCTGTACGTGCTCTGAAAGCCCCTGTTTTGCGTGGAAGCCCCAATATCTCGAAGGGTATCTAAGGAATGGTATACTTTGACAGTCTGGGAGAAGATCGGACGAGATGTTCGTGATCTGGTGTGAGTTAAGATAGGTCAAGCATGTTTCTGCGATTGTCGAGTGAGGCCTGTAGAAGAGGTCCGGTTGGGCGCAAAGATACTCTTGGACGGTAAAGTGGATTAACCGCACAGTCGAAGCTTCCTTATCGACCGTGATCAGGCCTTGGCAGCAGCCCAGCAATGTTCCAATTGGAGTGATATTTTCTGGGTCGAAGTCCGCTGCTCCTATATCCACAGCTAGTGCATGGCACAGTTCATCCACCTGTAACGGCCGTTCCGAATGACAAATCCATGTGAGAGCGGCTAAAGCAAGTTTTGCCTTTTCCTCGTCTTGAGCCTTTATCCGCTCTAGCGTCACGCCATATGCATCCCCTAACCCTTTTCCATCTTTCACTGATTTGAGCCGTTTTCCTCGGCGAGCAATACTGGTTTCTCGCAAGATCGTCTCGATATGGAGAGAAGCTAGGAGGAATCTAAATTCCGATGTGTCAGTCACTAACCTCATGTAACTTTACCCTTGCCCTCGTTCCTACATACGTTTCCGAGCTTATTTCGGAAATGCTCTTTATAATATCTGCCTCCAATTTGCTGCTCATTATGTCGGGGGCGGTATCCCTCTTGAGTTTCTCGCGCAGATATTTAACGATGCCATCTTCCGTGGGTTGTATTAATATGAAATTTGCTGCTTTATCCAATTTCCTCTCGACTTCGCTACGGACGTGTCGTCGCCCGGTCATAAATAGGCGAGTATAAGGCGACACTTGCAGAATTTGTCCCAGCGACTCGAGAACTACCATCCGATGCTCTGGCGCACACTCGTCGAGAGCATCAATACAGATAAACGTGCGTTTTGTGGCCGTGATGGTCTGGAACATTTTCAAAATTCCTGAAACTTGCAGTCCTCTACCCCCAATGACCTTTTTCTGCTTTCGGAAGCCCCGGACTACCTCTTCAGGAATTCCATCCAACCCACTAACAAGCTGTCTCAACAGGGAGCCGAGCATATTTATTGGTGATTGTTTACTCCGCGCCGCAAAGTCGAAGTAAAAACAAACAACTGCGCTATCATCCTCATCGGCCTCATCACATAACTTGTCAATAACCAGCGAACTGTTATCGCAACCTATCAGCAATCCTATTCCTGGATTTCCCGCAGAAAAGCCTTTTCTCTTACGTGATATAGCTTTTCCCCGCTCCCGGGTTCCCATCGCAGAATAAGGTCGCATGATTGGATTCGTCCTCCCTATTTCCATTATGCCAGCGCCTGAACTCCTTTGTCCCCAGAATCCAGTCCCCTACGCTGTTCACTCGCTTGGCTACAATGTCTCGATGCCGGATCCATGGCTCTAATGGTGATAGCCACGTTAGTATTTTAGAATCATCATCGGAGACAGTGCAGTTCCAGGAATTGAACGAGTTGCTGTTATTGCTGAAGGCTTGTGACATTTTCCACCGTTCGACTCTGTGAATTTTGAGAGGAAGGTGTTGATAACTCTAGGTCCGCTGATGCGATTATTTTAAGCTGTGGAAAAGCGGGGTTGATGGTAAGACAAGCGGTGCACACCGCTGACAATAGTTCAATTTCAGAATCCAAAATTGGTGGCACAACATGCCTAGTATGATACTGCTTGCGACGAGGCTGGGAGCCGCAGATCCGCGTAAGGTAGCCACACGTCGGACTCAAACTTACCACCCCCACTCGACCCGTTTCTGTTTGACGCATTTCGAGGCCGGGGAAACTTGAAAGTTGGTGGCTGTAGTCTTGCTCACGGTGCTCCAAACTCTTGCCATATCTACCCCACCCAGCGATGGATTATTTTTCACAAATCATCATACCTGTCACTCTCGCATGTCCTGCAGCATTCACCTTCTTCACCCAATAACCATTTGCGCCCTCTAGGAGATCAGACTCACTAAAAGGTAGTGCCCCCTATTTGTTGCTCTAGGTGCTAACACAAATAGATTACGCCTATATGACACCGATGTTCCAAATCATAGGCCCATTCGTTGATACAAGACCTGGATCAAGTCTCTCTAACCCCCCGCTCCATTAAAACGAGCACCCGCTCAATAAAAAATGACGCCCTTCGTATCTTTGTGACCACGAATATGCCATTGTGGTAATATCGCACTCGTAATAAATGTCAAAAAGGTTTCCTTGTCGCAATCCTCAATGGGGCTCTGCAGTGGATTCGGGTCCGTCCTCCCTTCCTTCGAAACTAAAAGCTACCACAAGGTGGCTTGCTTTCAAATCTGACACTTGAGTACTCGAGTATAATACTGTAGTCTGTAGCCTGAGTGGCTGCCGAAAAAATTGCGTGACGGCGCGTCCGAAAATATCATACATGATTAAATAGTTAGTGGATGAAGTCTGGCATTAGCCCTCCCGATTCAGATTAGCCACAAACTAGGAAAACCACGAGTGCGCTTGGATAAGATAATTAGCAGAGTTTAGCGGAGCCGCAAAGGCAGCTGTTATGAGGGTATTCAGAAATTATTGTATATGCGAGGGCATATAGCATCAATATTAATATCAGCATTCTACCCAGCCAACCCCCACATCACACCAAATAAAATAAAAAATCCGGAAAACAGCTAATTTGGGTAACTTAATGCAAAGTACTGGGACAAAAAGGTTCGTCTGATGCCCTTTTTACAGCAAAAGTGCCCGTCTTCACCACCCTCTCTTAGTAAATAATGTCTATGAGAATATGTGCAGAGTTGTCTATGCATTAGTAAACCTGTAAATAACATGGAGAATATTATACAATAACCAAATATTACAAATTGATGGAGGGGGGGGGGGTTGTTAAAGTATCTGGTATCAGTTGTCATGTAGTCTACTTTTTTGTATGGAGCCCCACACAAAAATATAGGTCACTTTCACGCTGGTTGATGTAATCATAAAAAATGATGACAGCTTTGATTCCTTACGCTTCTGCCCGTAGAAGTTGGGATAGATAGTTATTCTCTAGCTGATGAAACAATCTGAAGTGTTTTTATATAAGCAGCATTGAGAATTGTCTATTTGAAAATGTCCATTTTTGGTGTAAAGAGGGGATCGGACGAATCCTTTTGTCCTCGTACTGTACTACGCCTGGCGGGGAAATGCCCCTCGCGTGGAGAATAATGAATTCGGTACATATGCCGCCGGCTCTCGATGCCACTGAGCACTGGTGATTCGAGATATCTGATTCGTCCGGGATCCGTAAACAATCCTGCGGGAGAGCATCTTGTTAAAAGCAGGAATGTTAGGTGGTTGCAGGTGGCCAGCTTGTCTATCACGGCCCACTACCCGGTCGCGCACATTGCAGTACTGTACTAAATACATCAATAGCCTGTGTGTTCTAACTGAGTTCCAAATAAGAACTCGATATCTTAGTTCAAGTTCGGGGTCGAGCTTTTGAATACTTCTGAACCTTTAAAAAAGGTCAGGGCTCCGTAAAAATGACTCATTTTTTCATGTTTCTAAACTGGGAATCTGCAACCCTGGCTGGACAGCAATTAATTCTACAGAATAAACTGTAAAATGAGCTTTCATACTAGAGCAATGATTTATAAAGAATATACTTAGGTTAAGCATCCGAGGTTATGATCTTTTGGAACAAAAAAGGTGTTTTTTACTAACCCAATTCTCCTCTAATTTATGCCTCAACAAGCGTGTAATTCTAGTTGGAGAGAGGTAACATTGATGGTATCATACTGTATATCTATGCTTGGAAAGCCATGATGTGTCCAACGTCATGATTCTCGTTCTACTGACTTTTGGTTCACGTGATCGCCTACTGGATGAAGTACTAATATTAAGTTCACTTGGAACCGACAACTTTAAACGTGGCGCGATAAGCGAGCGAGATCGACAAAATGTTACCGTACCGGCAGATACCAGTCTAAATTTAAGGTTTCGCTGGCACCGGACAATTACTGTAAGGGGGCACGGCGCGTTACACCCAACCAACGAGTAAGCGGCAGAGTAATAAATTGGGAAACAAGAATAATTTGCAAAATATCGGTATTCTTTTGAACGCACAACCTCGGTGATAGAGGCATTGCAGGGGACCCGTATCTGTTTTGGAAATCAACGAGCTAACCGGAGCCAGGACTATACCGAACGAGCGACGATGAAACGAAACGTCGATCACTAGATGTGCTGTGAAAACTCTGCACAACCAAAAACGGGGAGATCACCAAAGATCACTCCGCAACTCGCTCTATTCAACGACCCTCTATCTCTCGCTCCACGACTCTTCAGAACCACTAAACTAACTGACAGGAAAAGGCAGGAGTATAAAAAAACGACAAGGATCACCTATCCTATCCTTCCTGTGATCACCGCATACCGGTATCTCTAACACTTCCCACACTCATCTCCAATTTCTTCTGTATGCTCCCATGCTAACAAGAAAGAGAACAAATAATAAATTCCCCAAAGACTCTCCAATTTGCCTTCCGCGCTCCCGTGCTAAAAAAAGAACAAACAAGAAAATCACTAAGAATCCTATGGAATACCGCTCTCACGCACTCCACCGCTCCCATTCCCACACCGTTCCTACACTTCCGCGCACTCCCATACGCTCACTTTCTCGCACATTCCCATGCGACTCCCGGCGGCGGCAACAGGCCCTGAGCTAACGGCGAATAAAGGAACAAGCAACAAACAATGACCGGACGGTTGGGCAACAAACAAAACGATAGGCAGGCAGACGCGCGACAAAAGAACCAACACGGGCGAATAGTGAATGATCAACCAACGGGTAGGCGGGCAATGAACGAACGAACAATCAACGAATGAGCGACAAGTTGATGGATAGGCGACGGGTTGTGGGGATAGGGAGGGGAGGGAGCATGCCGAGCAGCATAATTTCTAACAGTCTGTAGAGGCGGAAATAGTAGTAGACCAAATGTTGATACACGAAGGACGTCGCTCAGCAAAGTTCATTGGAGAAACAATCAGTGCCTTGCCACAGCACCAACAACTAGTGATGGCAACAACCTTTCTAGCTGCAGCACCAATACCAACAGCTCTTTGTCCATCCTCACTAACTGATGAGGTTCGAGAGACAACACATTGAACCCAGTCTTGAATGTTCGGCAGGGGTTTCTTAACACCCACATCCCCAATTTCACCCATACCAAGGCCCTCTAAGGTCGATTCTCCCTCTTCACGATCTCCCACCAACCCGCTCCGCCATCAGTTCCAGGCCCCGGCAGCGCGTCCCCAGCGCTGATTTATACCAGAGATAATTTCACCTCAGAATCAAAACTCCAAAGGTCGATGGACTTTTACACAGGAGCTTCGGCAAAGGATACGCTAAGTCCAGCGGCACCGGGGGAAATCGCCCATATTCTTTTTATTTATCCGTCCATCCATCCATCTATGACTAGCATGGGAAAACAAGGAGGAAGTAAATACATAGGAAATAGAAAATTTCATGCTAGGGATCTATTCGGCCGCGGAGTGGTAATGAAGATCAAGGGTGCAAGTTACTAGATAGGGTAGTGCGCCAGTTAAACATTGTGAACAAAAATGTGTGGTCCTTGATTTAGAAAGATCAATAAATATTCCAAGGTTTTAGGGGGGCAACTTATACGTATACTTACAAGTGGAATTTCCGCTGGTGATAAGCGGGGAGGACTTCAAACTCATGCTGTAGGACTGGCGGAAACAAGGCAGGAGGTAAGAGAGGGAAGATGGCGGCGTCCGTAACAATACACACTAGGCGTCCAAAGATTGAGCAAGGCTGGCACTGGGGGGGAGGAGCCCCACACCTTTTGAGGATATTTAATTAAGTGCCCTGTGCTTCTACCTCGTCTTAGATCCTGCACAGCTCGTGAAGCTAGTGCTCATCGGTGCTTCCCCCGGACTCCCGGGCCTGTAGTAGCTTCGCTACGCCTTCATGTCCATTACTAACAGCAGAACAAAGTGGCGTCAGACCATCCCTATCCAGGGGATAGGGGTCGACATTTTCCTGCCCAAGGAGTAACATAGCCACCTCTGTATGTCCGTTCATAGCAGCCCACCCGAGCGGTGTTCGGCCATTTTTATCTGGGCGATTGGGGTCGACATTTCCATGTTCTAGCAATAGTTTGACCATTCCTTCATCTCCATTGATGGCAGCCCTCTGGAGCGGGGTTCGGTCAAACTTATCGGGGCGATTTGGGTCAACATCCTTCCGGTCCAGCAGCAGCTGCACAACCCCTTCGTGCCCGCTATACGCGGCCCACGAGAGTGGTGTACTATCATAGTTATCTGGCTCGTCGGGGTGAATATCTTCTCTCCCAAGGAGTAGTTTCACCACTCCCTCATGTCCGTCAACAGCGGCACACCCAAGTGGCGTTCGATCGTTCACGTTTGGGCGATTGGGGTCGACATCTCTCTGGTTAAGTAACAGTTTCACAATCCCTTCGTGCCCGTAGGTAGCCGCCCATGAGAGCGGTGTAGTGTCTTGGTTATCTTTCCTGTTGGGGTTGACATCTTCTCTCCCGAGGAGCAATTTCACCACTCCTTCATGTCCCTCAACAGCGGCACGCCCAAGCGGTGTCAGGCCATTTTCATCCGGATGATTGGGGTCGACATTTGTATGTTCTAGCAATAGTTTGACCACTCCTTCATCTCCATTGATGGCAGCCCTCTGGAGCGGGGTTCGGTCAAACTTATCGGGGCGATTTGGGTCAACATCCTTCCGGTCCAGCAGCAGCTGCACAACCCCTTCGTGCCCGCTATACGCGGCCCACGAGAGTGGTGTACTATCATAGTTATCTGGCTCGTCGGGGTGAATATCTTCTCTCCCAAGGAGTAGTTTCACCACTCCCTCATGTCCGTCAACAGCGGCACACCCAAGTGGCGTTCGATCGTTCACGTTTGGGCGATTGGGGTCGACATCTTCCCGTTCCAGCAAGAGTTTGACCACCGCTTCATGTCCCTGGACGGCAGCCCTCCCGAGTGGTGTTTGATCGAGCTTATCTGGGCGATTCGGGTCGACATCTCCCCGCCCTAGTAGCAGCCTAACCAACTCTGAATGTCCTTCCTCAGCGGCACACCACAGTGGTGTTCGATCGTTCATGTCCGGGCGATTGGGATCGACGTCTTCCCGTTCAAGCAATATCTTGACAATTCCTTGATGCCCGCCGAAAGTAGCACACCAGAGTGGTGTTATATTTTTACCGTCTGGTCGGTTGGGGTCAGCATCCTCCCGTTCAAGCAATAGCTTGACCACTTCTTCATGTCCATCGAAAGCTGCGCATCCGAGCGGTGTCCGATCATTCTCGTCTGGATAATTGGGGTCAACATCTCTCTCGTTAAGTAACAGCTTCACAATCCCTTCGTGCCCGTAGGTAGCCGCCCATGAGAGTGGTGTAGTGTCTTGGTTATCTTTCCTGTTGGGGTTGACATCTTCTCTCCCGAGGAGCAATTCCACCACTCTTTCATGTCCCTCAATAGCAGCACACCCGAGCGGTGTTTGATCAAGATTATCTGGGCGATTGGGGTCGACGTCTTGCCGTTCTAGTAGTAGCTTAACCACTCCGTCATGTCCTTTGACAGCAGCGCATTTAAGTGGTGTCCAGGAACCCTTGTCTTGTCGATTGGGATCGACACCCTCCCGGTCTAGTAGCACCTTGACCATCCCTTCGTGTCCGCTGAGAGCAGCACACAATAGTGGCGTTTGACTATACATATCTGGACAATTCGGGTCCACATCTTCCCGTCCAAGGAGTAGTCCGACCATTCCTTCATGACCCTCGAGAGCAGCCCAACCGAGTGGTGTTCGATCATGCTTATCCGGAAGATTAGTGTCAATATCATCCAGCTCCAATAGTATCTTTACCATTCCTTCATGTCCGTTTCCTGCCGCCCATGAGAGTGGTGTGCGACCTGCGCAATCCCTTTGGTTGATATCGCAATGTTTCTCCTTTATTAATGTTATGGCAAGCTCAGAAATCCCGAAGAAGGATACACAGTGTAGGGCAGAGAAGAGTGGAGAAGTACCAATGAGCTCGATATAGTTGGGATGTAGTACTTGCTTCAAAAGGGATACAGCGGATATGTGGTCTATGCACTGGTTCAAGAGCCCTAACGCAAGAGTTTTTATGTGCTCTGAGAATTCCTTATTTGCGTGGATTCCCCAATATCTCGAAGCGTATTTGAGGAACGGTATACTTTGACAGTCTAGGAGAGGATCGGATGAGAGGCTCCTGATCTGGTGTGAGTTAAGGTAAGTCAAGCATGTTTCTGCGATTGTCGAGTGAGGCCTGTAGAAGAGGTCCGGTTGGGCGCAAAGATACTCTTGGACGGTAAAGTGGATTAACCGCACAGTCGAAGCTTCCTTATCGACCGTGATCAGGCCTTGGCAGCAGCCCAGCAATGTTCCAATTGGAGTGATATTTTCTGGGTCGAAGTCCGCTGCTCCTATATCCACAGCTAGTGCATGGCACAGTTCATCCACCTGTAACGGCCGTTCCGAATGACAAATCCATGTGAGAGTGGCTAAAGCAAGTTTTGCCTTTTTATCACCTTGAGCCTTTATCCGCTCTATCGTCACACCATATGCGTCCCCTACCCCCTTCCGATCTTTCACTGATTTGAGCCTTTTCGCTCGGCGAGAAATAGTAGTTTCCTGTAGGATCGCTTCGATGTGGAGAGAAGCTAGGAGGAATCTAGATTCCGATATGTCAGTCACTAACCTCATGCAACTTTACCCTTGCCCTCGTTCCTACATACGTTTCCGAGCTTATTTAGATCATGTTCTTTATAATATCTGCCTCCAGTGTGCTGCTCATTATCTACGGCGCAGTGTCCTTCCTGAGTTTCTCACGGAGATACCTAACAACACCATCTTCCGTGGGCTGTATTAATGCGTAGGTTGCTGCTCCATCCAATTTCCTCTCGACTTCGCTACGGACGTGTCGTCGTCCTGTCATAAATATACGAGTATACGGCGACCCCTGAACAATCTGTTCTAGCGATTCAAGAACCACCATCCGATGCTCTGGCACACATTCATCGAGAGCGTCAACGCATATAAACGTGCGTTTTGTGGCCGTGATGGTCAGGAACATTTTTAAAATTCCTGAAACTTGCAGTCCTCTACCCCCGATAACCTTTTTCTGCTTTCGGAAGCCCCGGACCACCTCTTCAGGGATCCCATCCAATCCACTGACAAGCTGTCTCAACAGGGAGCCGAGCATATTTATTGGTGACTGTTCACTCCGCGCCGCAAAGTCGAAGTAAAAACAAACAACTGCACTGTCATCCTCCTCCGCCTCGTCGCATAGCTTGTCTATAACTAGTGAACTGTTATCGCAACCAATCAGCAATACCACTCCTTGATCTCCCCAATGACACGCTTTTCTTACGCGATATAGCTCTTCCCCGCTCTGGGTTCCCATCGCAGAATAAGGTCGCATGATTACATTCATCCTCCCTACTACCACGATGCCAGCGTCTAAATTCTTTGGTGTGCAGTAGCCAGCCCCCTACACTGTCCACCCGCTGGGCTGCGATGTCTCGATGCCTGACCCATGGCTCTAAAGGAGACAGCCACGCCAGTATTTTAGACTCATCGTCGGGGACAGTGCAGTTAATATTAGAGACAATAACAGAGTTATAGTTATTGCTGAAGGCTTGTGACATTTTTCGCTTTCTGCCACTTCGAATGCAGAGAGGAAGGTGTTGACAACTTTGGGTCCGTTGATGCGATAATTTGAACAGGTGGAAACGAGGGGTTGACTGTGCTCAACTCGGGAGGTACCTTGAGTCGGGCGACACCCATATATGGGAAAGGGGATTTTCACAAAAGCAAACGCTGTTTGTGGCGTTTTTTTTGTACGAGTACGAGTACACGTACATTACCGTACTCGAGTATGGAGGACAAAAAAGTCGGGCGACACCTGGAATAGGCAATCGGTGCCCACAATAGACTAGAATTTTGTAGTACTATACCGGGACGGACTTACCCAGTGCTCCCAGTTGTCCAGTGACTCCAGTCCGACTCCCCGTCGACGGTTGTCCGACTGCGAGTCTGCGACTGGACGGGACAGAACTGGCCGTCGGACGGCAGTCGACTATGCGAGATATGATACTTGTATAATGGGCCAGTGCACCCAGTTAAGACACACACTACGGTAGTACAAGCACAGTACCACAAAAAGTTACAAGTAGAATAAAATAAAACGAAAATAGAAAAAGTTTATGTGAAAGTAGTAAGTGAATAAATAAATAAAATAGAGTAAGTAATATGGTATCCGTAAAGGGAAACCCAGTACTATCATACCTGTAGTGCCCTCCGACTGCCGTCGCCCCGTCCAGTCCCGTCTTTTGTCGTCCTGACCCCCTCTTGGACCGACTGGATGAACCACTAGACTTACCCTTGTACTCGTACAAGTGCTCGAGTGCCAGTACTCGTACAAGTGGCAGACTCAATTGACGATATTTCAATTACCGAATCGGGAATTGGTGACACCAACTCCTGGGACTGCTCATCACGAGTGCTTGGAGTAGGCCCGCACTAAGCAACCTCACCTCGAGCTACACTACTGGTACAAGTACAGTAACTTCATCCTTTTTGTTTAACGCATTGAGGCACTAGAAACTCACAAAACCGATACCAATAGTCTTGTCCTAAACTCTTTTAACCAATTTATAGCAAATAAAGATACCGGTGTCTGCTGCTCTAGCGTGCCATCCGGCACGTGCACCTAGTAAACAATCGCA
The DNA here is from genome assembly GCA_006112555.1 of Tuber indicum. Classification (NCBI taxonomy): domain Eukaryota; kingdom Fungi; phylum Ascomycota; class Pezizomycetes; order Pezizales; family Tuberaceae; genus Tuber; species Tuber indicum. The sequence continues at coordinate 390,003 of VBSK01000013.1, forward strand.
CCCTGTAAGAAATCAGCCTCGCTAAAAGCAGAAAGGAGCATCATATCGTACGAGTAGTCGTTTTGAGTGCCGGCAAAGTACACCTATGATGCCGATTTCCAAATCATGAGTCCATTTCTCACAATTCCAGGATCAAGTCTCCAAATGCCTCTAAGCGTTTGAAACGAGTTGCTACTCCGACAAAAATGGCACCCTTCATACTTTTGTGAGCATGAATACGCTATCCCAGTTGGACAACACTCAAACCCGCAGAACAGTAAAATGGGATCCCTTGTACGAGCAATAATGTGTTAATAATATACTTGTCTCGGGTGCCTGGAATTACAATTTTCTCCAACGAAAATCCGCGTATTAGCTTATTATACCCGTTTCCCCTCCAGTAAATGTTGGACGGAAATGTTTCTTGGCTGCTCACGGCATATTTTCCTTGTGGCAACAACCCACAACCCTAACCCCCTTGGTATATCAAACATCCGACGCCTCTATATTTGACTACCGGTTAGCTCTACACATCAAACACCACATGCGGCGATATCTGCGACGATATCTGCGACGATACCTGCGACGACTCCTTATGCAGGTCCTACCCCTATCATATGAGATACCGAATACCCTCGGCCGAATTGTGTTATCCTCGGCCGAAGTAGCAAGATAGGCGGAAGTAAAGGTGAACGTGATGGAAAACACGGCACACGCTGGAAGTGTGCGGAAGTGGATCGGCATGATCCAGGGAAGGATAAAAGGCAGCTTGTTTTCCCTTTGTTAAGTTGTTTTCGTTCACTATCCGAATCAATTGTCTCTCTTTCCTCTGTTACGAGTATTTGGGTCTTTACAGTCTTTCCCTTATTTTTATTCCCTATTGTTATCGCGAGAATATTTCTCTGTTTAGGATACTTGAATTCTATCTCTCTATCTTTGCCTAGTTATTCTATTTGAAACCCAAAAAGTCAACCACAAGCAAGTCCGGAATCGCTGCCGTATACCTTGTTGTTTAAAAAATACCCCCCCCTTCCCACCTCTCTCGCCTCCGCCCTGGATACATGACGCTACAGAGTGGATAAGCAGGGTGATATGGAGGCATCTTGCTGTCATAGGATGCCATCCTAATGTCAGGCCGGGGTAAGAATAGCTATCACCGCTTCTCAAAAAGAATTTCTTTTTTTTTTTTTTTTTGGCGCATCGATGATGCCCGGGCTTCTTTGCTCTCCCCTCCCCATTGCTTCACCCTGTATCATGGCTTACCACAATTTACTATCTTATAGCTCTCTACTATCTCTGCCAAACTCCAAACCCCAATAACAACCTTCCTACAAGTAATACCCATCCCACTTGCATAAGGCAGAATAGAACTCAGGGTGGCTCAGCACCATGGGGTTCTGACGCGGTCACCCACCGCAATGCTAGCGGGGATGTAATGTCTCTTAACCGCAGAGCAGACCGGAGGTGAAACTTCCATTACGAAACTTATATTGTTCAATGGCCGAACACAACTTCATTTTCCCCAAATCGACCATAATGGGGGCGTGGAGACATGACCAATCACTCGCTGATGGATTTCCGGGGTGTGGGCTAAGGGTATGATAGCAAGTAAACGATTGGGATTAGGACTAAAGAGGTTTTCGTACTATGATACCACCTCACGGGTCGAGCTCTTAGCGGGACCAGGGTGATCGGGGGGGGTTCTTACTCTTTCTTGTCCCCCAGACTAATGTGATATCCGCAAACCTAGAGGAACGTAGGGGTGTCTGTAAACTGATTTATGATAGCTCCGCTACACAAGATAGACTCCAACCCAAGTTTTTGAGCCGAACCGGAAACCCAGAACCTATACTACTTTACAGCAACGTACTATTAAGTATCATACAATAATGGACTTGGGATTAGGGGCAACTGATTAGAGGACCTTCATTGCCAATCCCGCCACCCTGGTCGTCATGGTCGTCATCATCGTCATCATCGTCGTGGTTGTCACATGTTTTCAGCATATAGCTACGAGGTTTCGTCGTCAACACTTCTGCGGATTATGGGTAAGGGGACTACCCCCCTATATGTAGTTTCTGAGTTTGTGAGAGGATTTCAGTTACTGAGCGAGAGATCTTCAACCTTCTGATTTCCCGTTTCATCTTCACCAGTCTCTCTGTTTGCCCTGGGCGGTATCTCTAGTCACCACCGCAGATCTCCACCGGGTTCATCGGGAGTTGTTGTGATCGAGCCTTGAACTGCTGAGAACTACAATCCCAAGAGATTCTAATAACAGTGGCTTCTAGCCTACAGGAGTATTGTGCCTTGTTCCAGCTAGAGTTGTTAGTTCACCCTCGTGCCAACACCAAAAATAACGCCTTGCAGGAAACGAGGATCCATGGTACGCAGACACCACTTGCCTAATCCTATCCTAGAACATTCCCAATTAGTCTCACGTATACGCGTTCAGTGGTCCAACCCCCAAACCCAGTGCCACGCTACACCCTCTATCCAAACCAAGTCTTGGCACTCAACTCCTTGACTATAAATACCGCTCCAGTCCATGCCTCCTCCTCCCCCTCTCCTCCCCATCCTTGTGCATGGACAAGATCAGCAGCAGTGAAGACTTGTCTGAGCTCTGATTTTTGCTAGTTGAAAACTACAACTACATTGACGCTCCCGGCTCACCCCTCCCTGGGTCGGGAAATTTTTGGAAATTATTACGATGTCTTTAATGATACGCTTATGCCCTCTTTCCTTCTATTCGCCATAGTAGTCCGTATTTACTCTTTCGTTTAATTTTCCTCTCGCTTTCCTTAGTCTGCCCCGCGTTTCTAAGTTGGAGGTTCTTCGATGCTGGCAGGGGCTTTCGTACCATGACCCTTGTGGACTTTGATGAGGTGGTTACTATTGGTTGGGCGAGGATAGGTATTGTTTTTGGACAAAAGTCATCCTTGGTAGGCGCAAGTACTGGCTTCTAATTGTATGCTAGGAGCTCGGAAGCAACCCTTGGCTGAGAAACCTCATCTCTTTATCGAGATATAATACCTCACGCCTGAAACAGAAAGATTTCATCCACCCTAGCCCCCAACTACTTCTTTACTTTTACTCTTAGTGCTCGCCTCCCACCTCCCACAATTTCTCTAGACATCTTATAACTCACCCAAACCCAACTGGCCATCTACACCGGGATCCAAACTAACTTTGCCCTCCATCCCCACAATCCAAGGTTTCCGAGCACTATTCGGTAAACTTGGGTTCTTTGTTGGGCACGGTGGTTTAAGCCGGATTACCCCAAGGACCCAAAAAATCCTTCAACTCCTGATATTCTTTTGAGAAATTATTATCACTACCATTGGGAGCAATAGCCCGATCCCACGGGACTATAGAATAACAGCTTCAAAAGGACGGTAAACGTGGCTAGAAATGTGTAAATGAAGGAAATTCGTGTAAGATACTAATAACGTAAGCAGATAGGTAGAGCCCATCATGGGTATCACTCGTTATGACCTTTTTTGACAAATCCTTAAGATATGGATCTAGGATAAACCTCCTTATCCTATCATATTCCATACACTAACTCGGATACTTCGTTCCGGGTTTGTCATGGTTTTTTTCTTATCAAGAGGCTAAACTAGAGACATTCCCGCCAACGAATTCCGTAGAGACGGATAAGACTTCCCTGGCCCCACGGCTTGACCAGCCACACCTATCAGAGCAATCCACGAACTTACCGCCGGCAAGTTGGATCGGTGTTTCTTATTGTCGACCTCAGCACTACGGAAGCATCTTCTACAATATTCATTTCTCATTGTGTGTAGATCGATAAGTAGTATGGTACAGCATATATGATAGAGATTGTTTTGATCAGTATTGGACCTTTATCCGACCTATGATACACTCCTAATTTCCTCACCCTACCGTACTGTCGCGCCCAGACCCGGCGGGCTGGGGGTTAACTTGGGTGGGGTTCCCTCGGCTTCAACCGGGATTGGTCGATTAAGTAGAATGCTCGCCGCGGGTAAAAAAATAATAATACTCGATATCAGATGGTTACGCACTTAGTCTTAATGGTTCAAGTTACCGGGATGGTTGGTGCGCCGGGTGCTGTAAGCTAAACATGGTGAAAAGAAACTCGCCATCATTCATTCATAAAGGTTAAGAGGTATCCTGCGGGGTGACTTATACGTCTACTTACAAGTGCAATTTCCGCTAATGACAAGCGGAAAGGACTTCAAGTTCATGTTATAGGACTGCTTGAAACAGATGGAGGGCGAGAGAAGATCGCGATGTCCACGATAGTGCATACTGGGCTACCTGATGTTGAGCAAGGCTGGCACTGGAGGGGAAGGAATCCCACACCATTGGAGGATATTTGATTGAGTGTTCTTTGCTTCTACCTCGTTTTATTTCTTCCGCAGCTCGTGAAGCTGCTTCTCATCTGAGCTTCCGAGGGACTCCCGGGGTTGTGGTAGCTTGATACTTCTTCATGTCCCTTGCTAGTAGCAAGAGAGAATGGTATCCAACCATCGCTTTCCAGGCGACCGGGGGTCGACATTTCCCCGCCCCAGGAGCAACCCGACCACTTCTGCATGCCCATTCACAGCAGCCCACCCGAGTGGCGCCCGAGCAAATTTGCCGGAGCGATTTGGATCGACATCTCCCCACGCCAGCAGTTGTTCGCTTCGCGACTCTTCCATGTCTGGGATAAGAAGCAAAGAGGAATGGTATAGCATTTTGGTTATCTAGCCTGTCGGGTGGACGTCATCTCGCCGAAGGAGCTGCTTCACCACTCCTTCGTGTCCGTTGAGGCCAGCAGACCAGAGTGGTGTTCGGCTTGTTGAAAATCACGAAGCTTCCACTGTTTAGAGTATGAGGCGATGGTTGTTTGGCAATGTTTTAGAAACATAATGGTGGAACATGCTAAAGGAACGAGTCAACAAAAGAGTCAACGAGAGAGTAAGAGTATGTAGGAACTAGTGTTAGTGCAAGGAGAAGTGTTTGGGATGTTTTAGGAGTTAGCACTAGGGATACCGGAAGTAACGGGTTATGTTCCGGAGGTCTAGTCAACAACTGGGTGTCGCACTATAGGGGATAGGAAACCGGAGAAGAAGCACGAAGGTATCAGGACTGTCTGGAATAGCGATAGCCTAGAGGAAGTGTTTCGGAGGATGTTTGAGTGAGTCGAGCGAAAGGAACGGTGTGGCATCTTGAAGAAAAGAAGGTGGCGTGGAATTCTGCGAGGCAGATGGACGAAGAATATGTTTGCAAAGGAACAGCTCGTGTATATATAGGACACCTCCAGCAGCATAGAAAGAACAAGAATCGCAGACACTCTCTACCTATCATAGCCTTATTATTTGACGGCTGTTTTTATCTGGGCGATTGATGTTGACGTTGTCACCTTCCAGCAATAGTTTGACCACTGCATCATGTCCCTCAAAAGCACCACACCCAAGTAGTGTCCAATCATTCTGATCTAGGCGATTATGGCCAACATCTCTGGGATTGAGTGGCAACTTCACAGTCCCTTCGTGCGGGCTGTTTTCGGCTCCCGGGAGTGAGGCACTGTCAGTGCAAAAATATGATACGGTAGGGGCGATCTTAATAGCTATCTTAACAGTACAGGAACAATATGAAGGTATTTGTGTACACACTCAAGTGAGGAGAGGGTGGTAGCGTAATAATGAGGGTAGATTGGTAAACGATCGTAGTCTGAATCCTCTTAAGTGAGATGGGTGCTAGCCTCGTATTTATACAAGTGTATATCCTCCTCGTAATCAAGAGAAAAAAGGGGGAAAAACATAAGTGCAAATATATTTGGCCCTGACAATCTGCGAAATATTCTATAATAGTGTGAGGGATTAATTAGGGAATATAACTATGCATAAGATACGTGAGAAAGGTTTAAATATGCTTGGCTACCTGCATAAGAAATATAACATGCATAACCTCTAATCATTATTATGAAATATTAATGAAATAACGTAAAATATATATCCTAGCTGTAGTAATGTCCTCAGTGTACAGGTAAAATAAAATATTAACCAAGTATGAAAATACACACTATTTTCAATGAAATAAACGAAATAAACACAATTAAATAATTGGAAATTTCAACGCTCTCTCTGTTATCATACCATCCAAAAGTGATATTTTTTCCTCGTCGGTTCACTGGCATGTCCCCTAGCTGGTGTTTGGTGAAACACAACCAAGCTGTTCGGGTCGACACTTCCCTGTCCCAACAATAGCTTGACCACTCCCCCATGTCCCCTCCAAGCAGCGCACCGGAGTGGTGTTCGGTCGTCCCCATCTGCGCGATTGGGGTCAACATCTTCGTGTTCTAGCAGAAGCTTGACCACCGCTTCATACCCCTCGAGTGCGGCCCGCCCCAGCGGTGTTTGACCATGTTTACCTGGGTGATTTGGGTCGACGTCTTCCCGCTCCAGCAGTAGCTTGACAACTTTGTCAAATCCTTTCGCAGCAGCACACCAGAGTGGTGTGCAACCATCTACGTCTGGGTGATCGGGGCCAATATCTTCCCGACCCAGCAATAGCTTTACCAATACCTCATGTCCGTCACAAGCAGCACACCACAGTGGTGATTGATCATACATATCTGGGCGATTGGGGTCGACATCTTCTCGCTCGAGGAGTAATTTGACCACTCTTTCATGACCCTCGAAAGCAGCCCACCCGAGTGGTGTTCGATCATGCTTATCTGGAATATTGGGGTCGACATTATCCCGCTCTAGAAGTACCTTTACTATTTCTTCATGTCCCCTTTCCGTCGCCCACGAGAGTGGTGTACGACCTGCGCAATCCTGGTGGTTGATATCGCAACCCTCATTTATCAAGGCAATCGCAAGCTCAACAATCCCGAAGAAAGATGCACAGTGTAATCCGGAGAAGATCGGGGAAGTACCAATGAGGTCGACATAATTGGGATGCAGTGCTTGCCTAAAAAGGGATACGGCGGATATGTGATCCTTATATTCGTTCAAGAGGCCCAACGCAAGGGCACGTGCTTGCTCTGAGAATTCTTTATTTGCGTGGATTCCCCAATATCTCGAGGAGTAATTGAGGAACGGTATACTTTCGTGGTCTGGGAGGGGATCGGATGAGGGGTTCTTGACTTGGTGTAAGTTGAGATAGGTCAAGCATGTTTCTGCAATCGTCGAGTGAGGCTTGTAGAAGAGGTCCGGTTGAGTAAAAAGATACTCTTGGACGGTAAAGTGGACTAACCGCACAGTCGAAGATTCCTTATCGACTATGATCAAGCCCTGGCAGCATCCCAGCAATGTGCCTATCGAAGGAACATTTTCAGGATCGAAATCTGTTGCTCCTATCTCCACTGCCAGCGCATGGCACAGCTCATCCACCTGTAATGGCCGTTCCGAATGACAAATCCATGTGAGAGTAGCGATCGCAAGTTTTGCCTTTTCCTCGTCTTGAGCCTTTATACGCTCCAGAGTAACACCATATGCGTCCCCTAACCCTTTCCCATCTTTCACTGATTTGAGCCTTTTTCCTCGGCGAGCAATTGTGGTTTCTCGCAGGATCGTCTCGATATGGAGAGAAGCCAGGAGTAATCTAAATTCCCATATGTCAGTCTAACCTCATGTCACTCTACCCCCGGCCTCGCTCCTACATACGTTTCCGAGCTTATTTCGGCAATACACTTTATGATATCTGCCTCCAATGTGCTGCTCATTATCTCCGGCGCAGTGTCCTTCCTGAGTTTCTCACGCAGATATCTAACAATGCCATCTTCCGTAGGTTGTATTAGGATGAAGGTTGCTGCCCCACCCAGTTTCCTCTCGACTTCGCTACGGACGTGTCGTCGTCCGGTCATAAATATGTGAGTGTATGGCGACCCCTGCAGGATCTGCCCTAGCGATTCAAGAACTTCCATCCGATGCTCTGGAACACATTCATCAAGGGCGTCAACGCAGATAAACGTTCGCTTTGTGGCTGTGATCGTCTTGAACATTTTCAAGATTCCGGAAACTTGCAGTCCTCTGCCTCCAATGACCTTTCTCTGCTTTCGAAAGCCCCGGACTACCATTTCCGGAATTCCATCCAATCCACTGACAAGCTGTCTCAACAGGGAGCCGAGCATATTTATTGGTGACTGCTCGCTCCGGGCCGCAAAGTCGAAGTAAAAACAAACAACGGCAGCATCAATCTCCTCGGCCTCGTCGCATAACTTGTCTATAACTAGTGAACTGTTATTGAAACCTATCAGCAATACCACTCCTTCATTTCCCCCAAAGATACGATTTTTCTTACGCAATATAGCTCTTCCCCGCTCCCGGGTTACCGTCGCAGAACAAGGTCGCATGATTAGATTCATCCTCCCTACTACCCTTATACCAGCGTGCGAATTCCTCGGTTTCCAGCAGCCAGTCTCCTACACTGTCCACCCGCCGGGCTGCGATGTCTCGATGCCGGACCCATGGCTCTAATGGAGATAGCCAATGCAGTATTTTAGAATCATCGTCGGAGACAGTGAGGTTCAAGGTATTGAACGAGTTATTGTTATTGCTGAAGGCTTGTGACATTTTTCTTTTTGTCGCTTTGAATGCGGAGGGGAAGGTGTTGATAACTTTGAGTTCGTCGAGGAGATTATTTTGAGCTGTTGAAAAGCGGGGTTGGTGGTAACACACGTTGTGCACGCAAGTAACAACGGTTCAATTATCCAAAATTTGTGACACAAAAGCCTGTGACTGATTGTGACGAGGCTGGGAGCTGAGGTTTCGCATATATAATAGCAACCTCAGGTCGAAATACCGTTACCGTGGAACTTCATCGTTTTCTATTTGCTATATTTCGAAGTCGGAGAAACTTGCAAAAACCGACACCCGTAAGCTTATTCCGGGCTCTTTCCTGACCAAGCCATACGAGTAGATTATTTTTCAAAAATCACCATATCTGCCCCTCTAGCATGGCATTCGGCGTTGTAGTGCTTCAACTAATAAACGATCGCGCCATGCAAGAAGTCTGCCTCGCCTTAAGGCACGAGTGCATTACCGCTTCTCCGCGTTTCGGTACCGTGCTGTTCACCTACAATATGGTATCGAGGTTCCAAATAATAGGTCTATATGTTGATACCGGCCCAGCATTAAGTTTACGAATGCCCTTAAGCCTTCAAAACGAATTGCCACTCTATCGAAAATTTCGTCCGTCATGTTTTTGCCACCATGAATATGTAATCCCGCTTGGACAACCCTTAAATTTGTAGCCATTTATTTAACCCCGCTGGTTTCTATTATATCCTACGATGGACAACGCTACCATCATTACCTTAAAAAAGAGGTCTCCTATAGTGTGAGCAGTGAGCCATTAATAATATACTCGAGTACTTGGCCCAGTTACCTTGAATTACAGTTTTCTCGAACAATAGGATGCTTGTTAACTTAATGCGGTAAGTTGTACCCTTTCCCCTTCAGTTTATACCTCGATAGGGATAAATTTCTGGGAACTAGGTAGAGAGTGTGGTGATATATATGACGGTAAAGTCATGAGTTGTTTGATGAAGTATTGTGGTTCTTGTTTTAGGTTTTTTTTTTTTTGAGGAAAATTTAGTTGGTTTGCGTACCGCGTTTCGATTGTCTCACCTAGATAAATCACGTGAGCTTATTAAATTGTAGACGCCCCTGAACCAGTTGGACAAAGTGTCGCGGGATGTGATAGCAGGTTCGACTGCGGCAACCACATAGTGAACTACACTACTCCATACATTTTGTTTGATATGTTTCCAGACAGCAAGCATCTTGCACAACCCAGCTCGGTAGTAGCGTTCGGTACTATTCCACTATCTGTTTACGAAACAATGGATTATTATTCAAGCGTTATGTTCTACGTCAACGTGTTATATCTTGAAGTTACCATTCTAATAGGTGTTTGGCTAAGACGTGCGGTAAATGCCGAAACCTAAAACGCGTGCGCACTTAATTCATACGGACCTAGAAATAGACATCGTAGTGGTGTTGGCGAACCAGAGTCAGTTGCAGGGTATCCTTTGAAATACACAAGCTTAGGGACAGAGCAGGAGTCCGGGAAGTTGGTTGCAAATAAATCAGACTTACGGATTTAGGTCCCCACTGGATAAGGGCGGGGTGATAGATGGGCGGGCGGCGCAACAGCTGGAAGAGAACTGTGGCGCGGGTGGGAGGCGTGCAGCTTCGGCACTACTTCCCTCCTCATACTGTAGCGAGAGGTTCAAGAGAGGTCACAAGTGAAGCCGCTAGCGAATCCCTAACCCGCGATATCCGAAGAGGTTCTAACGGAACGACAATGACCTCTACATCCAACTCCCTTCGCCCGAAACCTTGAAATGCCCACTTCCCATCCATGAAACCCCCCAACCTACCATTGGTGCATTCCTAGGTGATTAAAGTCCCTGCTTTGAATTAATACAAATAGCCTACGACACCAGCACTACCGCCTCTGCAGCCCCCAATTTTCCTCCTCTCTGGCTTGGGAAAAGTGCGACGACACGTGAGAATATCCGGTGGGAGGCTTTATCTCCGCTGTTGAGCGCCCCGGTGATAAGCCGCTCCACCAGCCAGAGATTAAAAAGGTCGTTTGGAAGACAATTTTACACACCACCAGTGTTCCTAACTGCCCGGGCGGCCCGGCCGTGCCCGCGGCGGGACTGCCAAGAGCCCTGGACGGGACGGGACGGCTATCTGTAGTCCGTCCAGGGTGGTCAACGTGCAGGACGGCCGTCTTTGGGTCGGACGGCGGGCCCTGCAGGGTGAAACATTTTAGTTCAGGGCAGGGGGGTTTGACGGTGGGGGATGGTGGGGGACGGCGGGTGGTGGTTGGGCGCGGTGGGGACAATGGATGACAGTAGAGGACAGCCGGGGAAAGCACGAGTGATGTCCCAGGCTAAATGCATTTTTTAAATCGATATCAGGGATATTGGGATTGACAGAGTTGAAGGAATGATAATATTATGTTATTATTTCATGAAATCTCCTTTGTTTTACCTTAATTCACCATCTTCGTTACTCGCATTTGAAGCTTTTCTTTACCAAAACTTCCTCTGAATAATCTAATTCTATTAGCACAGCAGTACCGACATGAAAACAATTGCCCCCCTAAAACACTATAGCATTAGCCAGCGACTGAAAAAAGGCCAGGGATGGTTGTGAACGGCAGGGGGCAGTGGGGGACTACAGAGGAGGGCGGGGGACGCCGGGGACGGGACGAGTGATGTCTCATGAGGTGTAGTAAATTGTTTCGGGGTGTATGATTTCAACTCGGCTAGTACCGGAGGTCCAAGTGCTAGGACTACAGTCCCCTACAGTCCGTCCGGTCCTCACCTTCCCGGGCGTAGTCCGTCCTAGCACTCTCAAAAAGACGGGCTATGGGCCGTAGTCCGTCCCGTCCTACCCCGAAGACGGACGGACTGGACGACTGGGAACACTGCAACTCGTTGATGGTGGAGATTCTGACGAGAGCGACACAGGAGGGGTTGCGCTGGCCAGAGATGGGGGTGGGAATGAAGATGCCGGAGCATACTTATAAGTGCTTCAAGAAGATGGATTATTCTTTGTCGATGAGGTGCCGTCAGACACTGCTATAATCCCCCCTGAGAGTATTTGGGACGGCAGCCATGACTCTTCAGAAGAGGAAGGAGAGGAAGGTCTTCCGGCATGGCAAGACTCCGATGACGAAACGCGCACCACCTCACTTGCTAATCGGGGCTTGCTGCGCAGGCTGCTGGACACTGAGACTGAGGACCTCGTCAGCGGGAAGGAATATTTTGCACGGCTGCACAGGCAGTTTGAGAGGATGTATCCCATGCCTGGGTAGGCTGTTGGTGATTGGGTTGGGAAGAGGGCAAGGTTGTATGGCGCAGGTGCGGGGAGTAGCGATGAAGAGATGGGCTGGGTAGGAGTGGAGGAGGAAGATGGAGAGCAGGAAGCATTGAGATCTGCGCCCAGTCCTGAGGAGATACAGAGTGGTACCACGAATTGGACACTTATGGTTCCAGGGAGGTTGCGCCCAGGAAAGTTGCCGATGGTGAGGCTGGTGGATGGGAATAGTATTGGTGGAAGTTTGGTAGACCCCCCATTCCCCTTCTCCCTTAGGCATCAAGCAATTAATAAGTTGCTAGTCAATAATATCAACACTCCAGTTCCACCCCCACCACCCCCTTCTCTTCTCCTCGGGCCCCGACTCGACCCTCCGTCTACACCACATAAACGATACCACAAACCCCCCGCTACATCCCTACACTTGCACAACTCCCCTATCTCAACAGTCCACTTCCACCCCTCGTGTACAAGCATAATCACCGCTGGCAGCCTGAGATACTTCCACATCAGAAACCTCTCAACAGGCACTATCCAAAAAAGTAACCGGGATATATGGTCACACGGAGGTACAGAGAACAATGGAGACCTTTCGCATCTCCCCAGAAAAAAAATTCATGGCTCTCGCCGCTAACCACGGATTCGACAATATCCTAAACGCGACGACATACTAGTGGGTCTGGGACGCAAAGATCGAAGATTGGGTTGCAGACATATCTTGGTGGGGTGACAGTTGCGACCTGACAATAGGGATTCGGGAATAAAGCAGGTGGTTTACGGGTTGATTGCAACTACAACACGGGGCTTCACAAAGTAGCATAATATCTATTCCCCCATTCCCAGATACAAAGAAAGAAGAGAAAAGGAGCCTCGTTTGATGAATTTTGACTACTACCCCCACCCCGACGAGTCCGATGCTCACCACTCCCCGTGGACCACGCTACTTATGGCTGTCAAAACGGCTCTTGATTTCAAATCCCCCCTCTCAATTCCACCACCTTCATACCGTGCTTCCAAACCGTTCGGGGGACTTGGTAGCCCCTTCTGCTCCCTTGTTGTTAGCCCCTGTGACAACGATAAAACTGCCAGTGGAGGAATATGTTTGGCAGATACACGAGCAGTATGGCTACTACCTCCCCATGGGCCTGATGGAGAAGGGAGAGTACAGAATCTGCGAGAGGTACCATGGCGACCCCCAGGGTTCCCAATAGTCCGACCGGTCAAGTCTTGGAGGCAGGACCGGACTGGCCAGTCCTGAGCGATGCCATGACTGGACTTGACTAACTCGGGTGGTCCGGTCCGGTCTGGACTGGCCACAGACCGGTCTTTATAAAATATTGCGTAGTCATGTAATATCACTCACTTAGTGCTCCGAAAAAAAATTGATACTCGTGAATCTATTTTCGCTGCCCCGAATTTAAGTGAGGCACTATTTCCATTCCGACTCTCCTGAGATTCTACAGTATAACCCACTGAAACAATGAGTTGTTTAATGAAGAAAATATTTATTTGAACGTAGGGAACTGCGATAAAAATAGTAAAAAGCAAAATAGGATGCTAATTCGGTCAATGGGCCGTGCATATCCTATTGCTTGGCGGGCCTGGTCAGACCAGTCCTAGCCTAGTCAGGTCCAATAATCCTGACCGTCCAGTCGGTCTAATTTCCACCATTAGACTAGACTTGACTTCCGACCGGACTAGCTGGTCCAGTCCAGTCTTCCGCCGACCATCGGGAACCCTGAGTGGTAATACACTCCCAATCGACAATCCCGGTTATCTCCAGTATTGTGTGATCCACCATGACATTTGAGATACTAAGGTCGTTGTACCACAGCCCGAATTCCTTTGTTCGCATGTCGTTGGAGAAAAGGGAAGTGAGAATTTCCTGGAGCCGTCTGATGGTAACCTCAATCTCTGGCACATCCTGTGCAAGATCATCTCCATCACTGTCTGAATATTCGTCATTCGAATGTGCCTTTTGAACACCAGCCGCGCATTTATCTAACATGTCGTTACTTCACTGTAGCCAATCCCTTTGATTTATCCTACATACCAGCAATCAGTTTAGGAGAAGTTTCTTAACTTGTAGTTCCACTTTCATTAATGCAAGTAAGTATTCTCTGTCGCTTTGATGAGGCCCGCAATTTCCCCCTCTCAGTGGCTTCCTCTTTCAAGCGAAAATAAAAGAGTTTACGTTTGGCCTGATCACAAAATCATTGCTATCAGTAGCCACAGCGACCTTTAAGTCCGCTTCGCAGAGCTCGGCATGCTGATACAAACTCCCGATGGCATCAAATCTGCACTTCCTACGCAGTTCCTTTGAAAGTTGCCCCAAGCGCTCAACAACAATTGTCTTCCTCTCGAGGCTCAGATCGCGACAGACCTTCGGCCGGCATACTCCTGGGACTTTCTCCATAATGATCCATTCAAAGCCCAACACATTTTGGGTCGTCAAATCGTAGGCGAATCCCTCTGGAACAGGTAGTAAGGTACATTGCCGTAACAGTCAGAGAGTGGAAACCTTGTTGGCAGTCCTATAGAAGAGTTCAACCGAGAGCGTTGAGTGGAAGATGTAACACGTCTCGTTGTTGATTGCATTTAAAGAGACCGTGATTAAATAGACTTTGCTAAACGCAGCACTTGTGAGGAATATTACGGAAAGGTGGACCTCACGAAGCTGTTGTTGTGAGCGCCTCAATTGTATCGATACTCAGGGTTGCCGCCCAAGCTGGTACAGGCCCAGAAAGGTTGGATTTTCAACGAAGGCTGGTGGGAGTGTGTCGGCGTCATTTTTTGTTGGTAACGGTGAGCTAATGAAGTGGTGAAGAGGTTGTTGAGATGGGAACGTAGTGCATCGAAAGAAGCTGACCTGAATCTTATACTTGGATCACATGATTAACCGAACATTTGGCGCAGCAACCTTCAACCACAACGCAAAATCGCAACCCCACCCCGCCACTCCCGAACCCCAGTAACTACCCTTACCAGACATAACAAAACGCTCACCATATCATACTTTCTACTTTTACCTTTGTTCTCCAGGATTTACAATCTCATAACGGGCTACACCAGGGCTCTGGTTTCAGTCCGGGTTGCGTTTGCACAGTATACAGGACAAGGCCATATTGAAGCACTATCCACATCAGATGGGGTTATTGCGTGTTGTGTAGTAACACTTCATCCCTTTCCCGATGCCGAATGACACCGTGTGAAGCACCACCTGCCGCTCACCTGGCTGACTGACAAGCCTAATAACATAAATCCACCTCCTCGGGCACACAATACATCGGTCCAGGGCTAATATGCCCATAAGGCCTATTCACCATAATCCTGTGAACAACGTAAAAGTAGTAAGTTGCTCTAGTGCTTACCTAATCTGGGCGCTAACATGGAGCGGATGAAGATCCCTGGGTATGTATATTAACCACCATTACACCGACGTGCTTTTAGGACGTTATCCAAATTCAATAGTATATTCAAATTTTAAATTCCACTATGTGAAATTTATTGAAGGGGAAACCGGCTTATAATTCAAGTCACCTTGCAAAGATTCATAATGCCGCATAGAATTGACATGTAGTGATAAAAGCTTCAACCTTCATCATTATAATAAGACCCTCAGATGTGTAGCAATTCTTTTTCTATCGGGGTGTATTCCACACCACGGCAGCCTAAGGCACTGTGCACAGACAGCGATATGAATGTTTGAGTAAGGCAATAGTGGAACTTCAGTCAAGATATCGGCGGCAACTAGCATTGCACGGGATGGCTTTCTATGCTGTGGAATACATTAGTCATTAGATATGTGAATCTCTCAATCGATCCTTGATTTTTATCTCAAATTGTCAGCTATTTTTGAAATTGTTTTTATACTTGTAATAATCATTCCTACTCAATGGAAATGAGCATCCTATGTGGGAAAATGACCTGAGTGGTAGTAAGGGGTCAGTTTCTTTTACCGCCAAGGTTGTACAGTCATATCCCTCCAAGGTACAGTTAGCTAAACTATGAGCAATCCTTTTCCTTTTCCTACCTCCTTATACAACAGCCCTGAGCACCTAATGAGAGATACACTAAGGATAAGTGTGAACAAAGAAGTTATAACACGATCAACTACCCATTGAATCATTTTTTTATTCGCCTATCTGGTTGATATTCACCTGCGCAAGGATTTTTTGGTTTCCAAATCTCTGCCGAAATCCTGCCAGTCCTCCGAAAATACTAATGATCGCTTAGCTATTGTCATTATCATATCCACATCTGCAAAACTTGGGAACAATTGCCCTTAGGAAGTCTCTCCCAATCTAGGAGTTATTGCCGACTTGTATCTCTCTTGCGCATAGGGACCAGCTAGCATCTAGCCCACTGTGTCGGTCCCTGGTAGGAAGTCGTGCTCGAAGATTGGTTCCCCTGCTCCTCTCAAATTTGCAAGGACTGATTGGTGGAAATGCCACCTAAGAAGTTCGTCGGACACACGGCGGGGATCGGCTGGGTTGCGGCACACGGTAGCGAGAATTCTACCATCTATCCCGCGATTATCGGGCTCGAACACGACAATTTTATACTTGTCATCCGGATTCACAGAGATAAGGTACTGATCAAACTTTTGGTGTATAGTTGCACCAAGGAGAATCCCATTTTGACTTGAGTAGACTTCTGCAAACAAAGGGGAATCGTTGATTCCGGCAATGTATCGTCCATGATTATTCTGAATCTCAAGACCCCCATGCTCAGGAGGAAAGACATGGGCGACTTTGAACCCGCTCCAGTTATTGGCCCGGATATTCAATTCCAGATTCACATTTCCGGAAATAACGCACTTCCGGTCACGATTACGGACTTCTTGATGTAATCTATCTTCCTCATCGCAGATAGTTTGAGAAATCGAGCGCGGTATCCAAGGCTCATCGGTTACTTGGACAGGGGCTGGCGAAATTAACACGTGGGCTGCCCAATCAATGCAGGAACTACTGTACATACCTTTGCAATAAATATCGTATATTCCTAGCTCTAATGGCAAGTTTGTTCTGGATACGATATGGTTTGATACCCTCTCTTGAACTCGTAGAGGACTCGCCTCAACCAGTAAAATTCCGAGCATGTCAAGAAAGTTTGCTTCAGTTATAGACCCATTTTGGAAAAGTCCTCCAAGAGGCAGGTCAGGATTGGTAGCATCATAAAATGCGACATTACGGAGGAGAGAGCGATCGACAGACATGGCTTGTATTGGTGATTGTTGTGAATCTGATCGTGGAAGTGGCTTAAAAGCTCAAGGTGTTTGTTGCTCAAAGCAACTTACAATACGGTGGGTGTGGTGCGGGTGGTGTGGTGGGTGTGGTGCCGGTGGTGTAGTGGGCGTGGTGCGGGTGGTGTGGTAACACAGGATGACTGCTCCTGTCATGACGACAATGTTTCCCACAAGCAAGCTCGCTAAAGTCCACACAATCGACCCCCCGAGCTTCAAAAAGCTTTATTAGGATACAAAAGTAAACGATATCCAAAATTGTCACGTAATATATTAGTTTATGACAAACAATTAGAACAATTAACCAGGCAAATGGCGGAAACAATAGTAAATACCGGCATGATACACAATGGCATTATTTAAGGGTATCACCTTGCGCTACTTGTGACACATCCTACAGTAAAAAACTATTGAAATCCACCATCTCTGTCATCCCTGTTATCTCCGGCTTCTGAGTCAATCGGTTTTATGGAGGATTAGACTAGCAGTCTCTTGATATGGTATAGCAAAAGCTGCTTGGTAGTGTTGCATCCCATTAACTTGCTTTCACAATTCGGTTAACTCACTAAGCTAAATGTATCAACACAATTTGTTGCACTTTGTAGTTGGCAAAGTCGAATAAGGCAAGATCACGGTTCAGCAGTTTAGATGTATGATACCGTATAAACTTTTAGACATGGTAAACTATAATACTTAGATTTCAGCAACTTACCCTTAAGAATGCCTGCACAAGGGCTAATCCGCGATTGATAGACATTGACTACGTTTAAGGATACCTCCGTAGCTAAAAGGAAGGTTGTGTGACCATTATAACTTGTTGAAAATCACGAAGCTTCCACTGTTTAGAGTATGAGGCGATGGTTGTTTGGCAATGATTTAGAAACACAATGGTGGAACAGGCTAAAGGAAAGAGTCAACGAAAGAGTCAACGGGTAAGTAAGTGTATGTAGGAACTAGTGTTAGTGCAAGGAGAAGTGTTTGGGATGTTTTTGGAGTTAGCACTAGGGATGCCGGAAGTAACGAGCTACACTCCGGAGGTCTAGTCGACAATCAGGTGTCGGACTATAGGAGATAGGAAACGGGAGAAGAAACACGAAGGTATCGGGACTGTCTGGAACAGCGATAGCCTAGGAGAAATGTTTCGGAGGATGTTTGAAGGAGCTGTGTGGATGGAACGGTGTGGCATCATGAAGAAAAGAAGGTGGTGTGGAATTCTGCGAGGCAGATGGACCAGGAATATGTTTGCAAAGGAACAGCTCGTGTATATATAGGACATCTCCGGCAGCATAGAACAAACAAGAATCACAGACACTCTCTACCTATCATAGCCTTATTATTTGATAACTAAGGTGCTGGTATGATAGTGCTGGATTTCTCATATTCTGATATATTTTAGCCTGTACTTTATGAACCGCACTAAAGCTTTTATCCTAGTATGAGAGGTAATTTATCACCGAGATATCGCACCGGCTATCCCAGTGGAGTCAGATGGCAAAGGTTTCTGGACTCCATCCTGACAAGATGGGCATGCTGAACACCAGGCGAGTAATACCCATCATACTATTGCAATTGTGGATCCGGAGCCAGTTGAAATATACTTTTTATCAGCTCATCAAATTATTATTCACCTTCTTGGTACCTTTCACTTTCTAAACCCCTCTTGCAATCCTACCAGGGACCTAAGAAAACTAATGATTGCTCCTGGTAGTCTCAATAAATCCACATCTGCCAAAATCTGTACAGGATTGAGATGGCCCACTGGCATTACATGAAGCCTCTCAACACCAGACAGTAATCACCAACTTGGACCTCTTGCACAAATGTACCACCAGGACCACGACCTCGCTCCTCGCTCCTCAAATCAGTCTTAGAGGAAGATTCACATCAGAAGACCAGTTCTGCTGATCCCCTCACATTCATGAGGACAGATTGGCGGAAATGCCATCTGAGGAGTTGCTTGGACATACGGTGGGGATCGGCAGAATTGCGACAGACAGGGTCCAGAATTCTACCATCTAATCCACGATTATCCGGCTCAAATACAACAATTTTGTAATTGTCCTCCGGGTTCACAGTGACAAGGTAGTGATCGAATTTCTCGTGTATGGTGGACTCGAGAAGAAAGCCATTTTGACAGGAATTGATTTTCGAGGTCGTAGGTGCATCATCCATGTCTGTGACCCATCTCGCATAATCGTCCTGAATCCAAATACTACCGTACTCGAGCGGAAATATGTGCGCTGCTTCATAACCGGTCCAGTTACGGGCTTGGATATTCATTGGAAGAACCTCGTGTCCTGACATGACGCACTTTCTGTCGCGATTCCGGATCTGTGGACAAAATCCTCCTCGTCTCCGAGTAACCATAGGAGACATGGTCTGACACACCAATTCCTCGTCACTGACTTGAATAGGGGCTGGCGGATTTAGCAATTTAGCGGTCTAGTAAATGAGACAAAAAGCATACATACCATCGCAATAGATATCATATAACCTGACTCTAAGAGGCACATCCATTCTGGACACGATATGGTTTGACTTCCTCTCTTGAATCAGTAGAGGACCCAGTGATCCCAAGCGGCCAGGCCGACCTACGGTTTGGCCAAGATTTTGAAGAGCCTGGGTCAGTCCGGCTTGAATTTTGTCCGGCCGCCAAAACCTGCGGGCACCCAGGCAACCGCCCGGCTATGGGGCTTGGCAGTAGGGGTCCGAGCTGCCAGACGCCCAGGTAAAGCCGTCAAATGCCCAGGTAAAGCCGTCAAATGCCTAGGTAAAGCCGCCAAATGCCTAGGCAAAGCCGTCAAATGCCTAGGTAACGCCGCCAGATGCCCAGGCAATGCCATAAAATGCCTAGGTAAAGCTGTCAAATGCCTATGCAAAGCCGCTAGATCCCCAGGTAAAGCCGCCAGATGCCCAGGCAAAGCCGTCAAATTCCCAGGCCAGGCCAGGCTTTTTTTCTGGAAAGCCGCTTTCCCACAGTCCGGTCAGGCCATCCCCTAAAAGGTGGTGGGTCAGTCCGGCCGTACCCAAAGCCGGACGGACTGGCCGCTTGGGATCACTGAGAGGACCTCCCTGAACAACAAGTAAGATTTCGATCATATCAAGAAAGTTTGCTTCGGTTATAGACCCATTCTGGAAAAGCCCTCCGAGAGTGACATCAGGATGGGCCGCATCATAAAAGGAGACGTTGCGTAGCACAAAGCGATCGATCGGCATCCCTATTATTGCTGTTTGTCGGAACTGTAACAGTGGGGGCAACACGAGAACGGGTATACTCGAGTAGGTAAGAAGTTGGGAATTCTTTGTACCATAAAAGTGGGAATAATTGATGGAAAATGATGAAGTAGATCGTGAGATGAAGCCTCGCGGAGCTCAAAGAAGTATTGGTATGATAGGTTGTGGCAGGAGCTTGTTTGTTTGATCAGTGGTCCCAACCGTCCCAGGCGGATGCCAGGGCCCTTGCTGTAACGTGTTCCCTAGTTGCTAATCATGTTTCTGAGTAGGGTACAAGAGTTGACAGGTGGCCTGCTCTTCCAGAAAGGAGGCGAGAGCTGTAATCTAAAGAAGGCTTCGGAGGTGTACTGGAAAAAATAAAGAAGTAACCATTCAATCAAGTATATTGAAAGACTGTCTGTCGAAGTCTGTCCTTTCCATTGTGGAATAGGACAGTCTTTAAATACCCAAATTAGTTCATGTTTAGCATGAACAAAATCCTTGACCAAGTATCTGTACAGGTTACACCTCTCGCTGAGGTTCTGCGTGGGTCATAAGACCTCCAGCTGACTGCTTCCATAAGGATTGTATCCTCTTTACCTTCCTCAACGGCCCAGCACTGGTGCCTATATGGAGTGCAATAAGCTATAAGTGGAAGTCAGAAATAGTCTTTCTTAAAGGTATAGGGAACAGGAGAATTACAATGAATAACTACTTGGACCAAGCTCTTAGGCTCATTGTCACTCCAGCCTTTAGCAACTCCCTGGCCAGTTATACTGCATCGATTGAGGCCCAGTTTATCGAAGATCAGGAGATATCACATGGGACAAAACAGGGCCTTGTAGAGGCAAAGTAGGAATTAGGTATACAACTTTACAAACTACCATCTTGTTCACCAGACCTCAACCCAATTGAGAAAATATGGAGAATTTTAAAGAAGCACATCAAAACACAGAGTCACTTTCCTGGAACCTACACAGAGATGCGCACGGTGACACAGGCAGAGTAAGATAGATTGAAGCCTGCTGACTGAAACTTGTTAATTGATAGCATGCCAGAGTGAATACTGGAATATCAGGAGTGGAGAGGTATGCAGACACAGTGGTAAATATCTTTAGCATGTCTAGTATCAGATTGTGTGAAGTGGAATTGAATTATTATGTTTTGGTGTTATTGCGAGGTGATGGTTGATCTAAATGTAGGGGGGGGGGTCAGCGAGTCTTGGCACCTAGCTCGTACGAGTACTAGTAACATTTACTGGGGCCGCGCTAGTGCTTAAGCTTGCAACCTTATTTTGTCTTTAGCTGAGAGATATCTCTTCGGATCCTCCTTTATGATAACCGGTGTGGGAGGTTTTATGAATCCTTCCCTTTGTTGGATGGTGTGTCGACCAAGCATGCACCTTGTGGCTACAATTGCTCTGTGACCTGACTGATAAACCGATAGATAGTGGGAGGGAAGTTGACTTGGAATCCAATCACAGTAAATAGACCAATACAGAGAAAGCAAATAGGTTGAAGCTGAACCTGATTTAGATAGGGACGCACCACTATCCAAATGGTTGTTGTTGAGTGGAGGTTGAGCTTGTCCAACTAAGAAGACCCGCTCCTAGTTTAAATACAGGAAAGTGTTCATGCCAAGGCATGCACAATGGCAGGAAAATCCATAGAGTAAAAACCTCATGGCTCACAGACAATACCCTATCAACTCAATCTCTCCTCCACACCGGTAGTACTGGAGTAGTAGCGGCGTACTGGTACTATACACCGACCCCAGCGCCACGGAAATACCCCCTACAATCGTCAGTAGGTAGATCAGACATATGCAATAATAGATTTGGCTTCCATCGCCGCCTGACCTTCATCAAATCTACTTGCCCAATTCGTTGCCCTCTCCCGTGGACACCACCAATTCGGCGCTGGCTCGGGTCGGATTCCTTCACTCTCGACCGATGTTAGCCCAGCGGGATGCTTGCATTGAAGAAATAGATATAAGCGGGTTACGCGCTCCTCATGAATGGCTTCCAGCAAAACAGCGCATGGAAATATGGGGCGCTAACACCAACGGTTTAGGGCCAGTTGGCCGGGTGGCGGTACCGTCAGGGGGAAGTTCAGATTCATATCTTCTCCAATTTAGATAACTCTGTTTGTATGATATCATGCTAGGGATCTTTAGAATTTTGTTCGTGATAGAAGGTCTCGTTTGAGAGTTGAGAGGGAAAGCTTTTCTTGCTGTACTTAAGGGATTTATCCCACCTTTCTTTCTTTCTTTCTCAACCACGAGAAGACAAACCTACAAGAACAAAAACTGAACACAAAAGAACGAGCCAGTGTACGTATGCAAGCGGACAACCAAAAGTGAATTCAAACAACTCCGTGATTGCGGACGTGGGAATAAGCACAAAGGACCGTTCTATCCCAAATTATCGTGGACCATCGTTTGATTTTACTTTTCCTCTTTCTCTGTTTCTTCACTTCTCTTTTCGAATCTTCATCGATCCAACTACTGTTACGTATTTTCTATCCGACCGGATACCGTTCTTTCAGTGCCAGTAACCAAAATGTTAGTAGTGATTTGCAGGATGTTTGAGCGGGGGATTTAGATGGATGGAATTCGCGGTCCCGAAGACCAGTGGTTTACGGAATTGCACGGTATCTGTTGCCTACGACTATTTCAACATGGCACGATAGTGGCATGGCCGGAATGGCTCCAGCCAGGGCCACTGGGGGATCACGACTCCAGAGGAAAGATAACCACGACCCCCTACGTCGGCCAACAACCAAGGACTATATTCAAAACGCGTGGTTTTCCCATAGGCTTATATTTTCCTAGCTTCCCCGGAGAATACAGTAGCAAAACAGCGCATCATAGATCACAGAGGTACTAAGTGAATATGTATAACGGCAACTTTGGATAGAAGAGAAATTTCCGGCGCAGCCGTAGCAGTAGTTGATTTGAGCTGCTGGGGTATAACTACAGATCTTCGGTAGTGCCTTGTAACAAATTTAATGGTTTCGCCTGAGAACCGATGGGTGCGCGATAACTTACGCGGTGGGTGAGGTGAGGAAAGTAGGGGTTCGGGAGGGGTTCACGGGGGTGGTTGGTATTTTTAGCAGTATCATCGATGAGTAAATTAAGGGTTAATTTATATCAGAATTAATTTCACTCAGTAATCAAAACACCTAGTGTCAGTTGTATTTTTCACGGGAGCTTCGGCAAAGCTTGTGCTAGGTCCTCTAGTACCGAGGAGGATAGTCTAAATCTTTTTTATTTATCCGTCCATCTATCAATATATAGCTAACACGGGAAAGCAAGGAGCAAGTGAATATATGGGGAAAAAAAAAAATTTATAAGAAGGGATCTATTGGACCGCGGAATAGCGATGAGGGATATGTGGAGAGTTACTAGATGGGATGGTGTGACGGCTGCTATGCGCTAAACAGAATGGACAGAGGTTCTCAATCCTTCATTCATAAACGTTAGCAAATATCATGAGGTTTCGGGGGGGTGACTTATACGTCTAGGTAATTTCCGCTAATGGTAAGCGGAAAGGATAGGTTCATGTTATAGGACTGATGGAAATGACATAGAAGGGAGAAAGGGGAAGATGGCGATGTCCATGACAGAGAATACTAAGCTCCCTAGGGTTGGGCAAGGCTGGAACTCGAGAAAGAGGAACCCCAAGCGATTTGAAGACAATCGTTCTTTTATGGTTGGTGGAGCTGGTGCTCCTATATGCTTTCCGGAGACCCCCGGGATCGTAGTAGTTCTACTACTTCTTCATGTCCCTGACAAGCAGCGAGAGAGACTGGCGTCTGACTATCACAGTCGGGGCGATTGAGGTCAATATTTTCACGTTCTAAGAGGAGTCCAACCACTCCTTCATGTCCCTTCAGAGCAGCACACCCAAGTGGTGTTCGGTCGTTCTCGTCTGGGAGATTGGGGTCGACGTCTTTCCGTTCTAGCAATAACTTAACCACTGCTTCATGTCCCTCGATGGCAGCCCGTATGAGTGGTGTTTGACAAAATCGATCGCGGCGATTTGGGTCGACGTCTTCCCGTCCCAACAATAGCTTGACTACCCCTTCATGTCCGTGCCGAGCAGCAGACCCGAGTGGTGTTCGATCATCCTTGCCTGGGCGATTGGGGTCGATGTCTTTCCGGTCCAGCAATAACTTGACTACCCCCCCATGTCCATGTCGAGCAGCAGACCCGAGCGCCGTTCGATCATCCACATCTAAGTAGTTTGGGTCAACGTCTTCTAGGTCTAGTAGTAGCTTCGCGACCCCTACATGTCCGCTATAGGCAGCCAGTGAAAGTGGTGTACAGCCTCGGTTATCTGGTCTGCTAGGGTCGACGTCATCCTGCCCCAGAAGTAGTTTTACCACTCCTTCATGTCCCCTGAAAGTTGCAACCCCTAGTGGTGTCCAGCCCTCATCATCTGCATGATTAGGGTCGACATCCGCACAGCCTAACAGTAGCTTCATCATTACTTCATGTCCCTCAATAGAAGCATATCCGAGTGGGGTACTACCAGAATTGTCTAGGCGATTGGACCCGGAAGCTTTCCGTTCCAGCAATAGCTTGACGATACCTTCGTGTCCGTGGCAAGCAGCACACCAGAGCGGCGTTTGACTATACATATCTGGACAATTGGGGTTCACGTTTTCCCGTCCCAGGAGTAACCTCACCACTCCTTCATGTCCCAGGAAAGCAGCCCACCCGAGCGGTGTTCGATCATGCTTATCCGGACGATTGGGGTCGACATCATCCCGCTCTAACATCATCTTTACCATTCCTTCATGTCCCTTTCCTGCCGCCCACGAGAGTGGTGTACGGTCTGCGCCATCTTGTTGATTGATATCGCAACCTCACTCATTCATTAATGCCATCACAAGCTCAAAAATCCAGAAGAAAGATGCGCAGTGTAATCCGGAGAAGAGCGGGGAAGTACCAATGAGCTCGATGTAACTGGGATGCAGTTCTTGCCTCAAAGGCGATGCAGCGGATACGTGGTCTTCGTACTGGTTCAAGAGCCCTAACGCAAGAGCCCTTACCTGACCGGAAAAGTCCCTTTTTGCGTGGGTCCCCCAATATCTTGAAGGGTATTTGAGGAATGGTAAACTGGGGGAGTCTGGGAGAGGATCGGACGTGATGTTCTTGACCTGATATGAGTTAAGATATGTCAAGCATGTTTCTGCAATTGCCGAGTGAGGTCTGCTGAAGAGGCTCGGTTGCGCAAGAAGATACTCTTGGACGGTAAAGTGGATTAACCGCACAGTCGAAGCTTCCTTATCAACTATGATCAGACCTTGGCAGCAGCCTAGCAATGTATCTATTGAAGGGGCGTTGTCCTGATCAAAATCTGCTGCGCCTATCTCCACCGCCAGTTCATGGCACAGTTCATCCACCTGTAACGGCCGTTCCGAATGACATCCATGTAAGAGTGACTATCGCAAGTTTTACCTTTTCCTCGTCTTGAGCCTTCACCCGCTCCAGCGTTGCGCCATATGCATGTCATAACCCTTGCCCATCTTTCGCTGATTTGAGCCTTTTCTCTCGGCGAGCAATAGTGGTTTCTCGCAGGACCGCCTCGATATGGAGAGAGGCCAGCAGGAATCTAAATTCCGGTATGTTCCATTATGTCAGCCACTAACCTTATTTAACTTTGCCCTTGCCCTCGTTCCGAAATTACATACGATCCAGAGCCGATTTCGGCAATGGTTGCTATAATATCCACCTCCAATGCGCTGCTCATTATCTCCGGGGTAGTGTCCTTCCTGAGTTTCTCGCGAACATATCTAACGACACCATCTTCCATAGGCTGTATTAAACTGAAATTGATTGTCCCATCCAATTTCCTCTCGACTTCGCTACGGACGTGTCGCCGTCCGGTCATGAATATGCTAGTACGCGGTGGCTCCTGCAGGATCTGCCCTAGTGATTCAAGCACTACCATTCTATGCTCTGGCACATACTCGTCGAGAGCATCAATACAGGTAAACGTGCGCTTTGTGGCTGCTAGGGTTCGAAACATTTTCAAGATTCCGGAAACTTGTAATCCTCTACCCCCAATGACCTTTTTCTGCTTTCGAAAGCCCAGGACCACCATTTCCGGAATTTCTTCCTATCCGCTAACTAGTTGTCTCAACAGGGAGCCGAGCATATTTATTGGTGACTGCTCACTCCGCCCCGCAAAGTCGAAGTAAAAACAAACAACGGCCGAATCATCCTCCGCCTCGTCGCATAACTTGTCTATAACTAGTGAACTGTTATCGCAAGCTATCAGCAATACCATTCCCTAATTTCCCGCAATGATACGTTTTCTCGTACGTGATAAAACTCTTCCCCGCTCCCGGGTTTCCGTCGCAGAATAAGGTCGCATGATTAGATTCATTCCCCCTACTGCCATTATGCCAGCGTCTGAATTCCTCCGTTTCCAGGAGCCAGCCCCCTACGCTGTCCACTCTCTGGGCTGGGATGTCTCGACGTCGGACCCATGTCTCTAATGGAGATAGCCATGCTAGTATTCTTGACTTATCGTCTGGGACTCTGCAAATATTATTGGAGACGATGATCGAGTTATTGTTATTGCAGAAGGCTTGCGACATTTTTGCTTTTCGCTGCTTGGGGTGTTGAGAGGATGGTGTTGATAACTTTGTGCCTGTCGATGCGATTATTGGGAACTATGGAAAGGCGGAGTTGATGGTACTCTGAGGCGCGGGTGATGCAAGCAACGAATCACGGTTCAATTACCGAATCCGAAGTTCGTGACACAAAGGCGTGGGGCTGCTTGCGACAAGAGCTGATGCATTTCGAAGCCGGAGAAATATTCTAAACTGACACCCTCAGTCTCATTCTCTAAACAATTTCAATATCGTATCTACCGACCAAGCCATTGATTATTTACCTTAATCACTATATCTACCACCCTAGCCTGATTAATATGCTTCAGCCAATAAACAATCGCGCCATTTAAGAGATAAGCCTCGCCAAAAGGAACCGTAGTTTCTCTACACCCCGCTACAGTACCGTACACCTACTGCACTAATGTTTCAAATCATAAGTCTATATGTTTATACAGATCCAGGATTAAGACTTTGAATGCCCCAAAACCTTCAAAAGAGATTTCCACTCTATCAAAAATAACGCCCTTATTATTCTGGTAACCATGAATATGCAACTCCCGTTGGGAAACACAAACTACGAAAAGGCATTCCACGTGCTTCTAGGCTCATGGATAGCTACGGGGTATTTTACGACAAAAGGGCGCGGCATACATAATGGAGGCGTGGTGCTAGTCTTGACCATGTATTTAAGTCCTGTGGTTTATACTGCATCCATTAAGAACCAGACGTTTCTTACAACCTCACAAAAGAGGTCTCCCACAGCGCAGACAATCATGTATTAACTGCTGATGATGGGTGTTGAAACAACAGAGGTTGATTGAGGAAGAGAGGTAGGCCCTGGTAGGGGGTGCTCGACTATCCATATAGGAAGAAACCAGCCGCCGGCTTCCTATGTCGTACATCATCCACTACAATCCAGGTTGACGTACTACTCGCTCTGCCTACGGCCAACTATTCCAGATATGGATGGCCGTTTCAATAATGGGAGCTCGGTGGGAGGGTAAGTGATTGTGCGTGAGACTGGAGGCCAGTTACTCGGAGGGGTGCGCAAAGGCAAGTTGAGGGAAAGGAGTGATGGTGAGAGAGCGGGTGATGGATGGAAAACGGAGAGCAAAGGGTAGAGGTTTCAAGTGGATGGGAATGAGTAGGTTAGCTGGCTGTTTTCTTACGGGGGATCGCGGAGAATAGTTTCATGCTTTATTTTGGTGGAAGTTTGCGGAAAGGAAGAAACTCATGTGGTGATGAGGAGGACCCGCTTTGCATTTTCCATTCAGCTTTGTCTTTCGGCCTATGTGTTGCGATGGAGGATTGGCGTCGTTCTTTTCTTAGTTCAAAATTGACAAAGTTTATCGTTTTGCCCCGCTGCACACAATAGCATCGCTAAGATCAACAATCCACTCGAGCACTTGACTCAGGCACTCACTCGATATCACAATTTTCCCAAACAAAAAACTGCTTATTAACACGCTATACCTGTTTCCCCTCCAGTTCATACTTCTATTGTGGGAACCCTTTGCCAGGTAGTCAAGATGGTAATATACACCTGAAAATATTTGAACTGTTCAATACCTTTTGCGGTTCTTGATAAGAGGTGTTTTGATATCAGTTGGCTTGAGAAGACTGCTTACCCGGGTGGAACGTGTGAGATTTTTAAATTATAAATACCATTAAATTTTCTTTATCATGAGCCGGTCCCGATATACACTATTACCGATATGCAGCGGTGGGTAACCAGGAACTCAGCGTTTTAGTATATGTACCCTTATCCGCAATTAATTGTGAATTGGCCATTTCACAGGTAAGAGAAATTCAAGGTGTCGGAATATTCGTGGCATGGGTTTGAATTCGGAGCGGGACCCAT
This sequence comes from Tuber indicum, assembly GCA_006112555.1. Classification (NCBI taxonomy): domain Eukaryota; kingdom Fungi; phylum Ascomycota; class Pezizomycetes; order Pezizales; family Tuberaceae; genus Tuber; species Tuber indicum. The sequence goes on from VBSK01000013.1 coordinate 418,740, forward strand.
AGGGAAGATTGCTTGTTTCGAGGGTTCCGATTTTGGCAGCCAAACCAACAATACGAGACACATCTGGTTCAGCTGAAATTTGCGTATCGTAAAGTCTGTACCGTACAGCACCACCTGTTGGTATGATACCTGGGGTTGATATAATCCAACTGAACTGGACAGGCGGTTGTCACGTAGCTGCGAAAATGGACACATGCTGTGCGAAAAAGGCAGTTGAAGATGACCTTTGTCAGGGCGCGGTACCAATGATGCCAATGCAACATCCTGCTTGTGGAGCTCCGGCTGTTGAAGGACAAGCTTCGTTCCGCTAATCTGGACTCTTGGTTGGACCCGGTGGTTTTTCCCGGATTACCGAACGGATCTAAGAAATCTTCAAGCCTTGGTGTTCTCCGGAAGAATTATGATGTTGTCGGTGCCGTGGCGAACAACAATCTGACCCTACGGGACTACGGAACAACCCTTTTGATAAGAGGGGATGTATAATATGATGAAAAATGCGTACATCACTCCAATTTATGCAAGACAGTATCGTAACCCCATAGGGGTATCGGGCTCATGTGGGATCACTCGTTATGAAATTTTCAATAGTTAGGTAAGATATGGATCTAAGATAAACCTGCTTAGCGCTCACCGACTTCACTCATGGTTCCTTAGCAACTGCAATTTCTTATCGGCAGGCTTGATTAGTAAAAACCCGATCCCTCCATTCCCGGGAGACCGATAGGATTTATAGCATCGCCACCCCCAAGTGGGACCGGTATTTCTGTTTGCCGGCCCCGGCGCCGCGGAAGTGCGCCCCCATAACAGTTGGTAGGTAGATCATCAGTATACGATAATAGATTTTGCTTCCGCCGCCGTTTGACCTTCATATCATCTATCATTTTTCCCAATCTTTTTACCCTCTTCCCGTGAACAGACCCAACCGACCCGACGTTGGCTCGGGTCGGATTCCATCATTTTACACCGACGTTAGCTCATGTGGATGTTTGAATGGAAGAAATAAGCATAGGTGGGTTACGCACTCCACACACGTGGCCTCTAGAATAACAGGACATGGAAACACGGGGTGTTCAACTCCGACGGTATCGGGTCAGTGGCTAGGGCCGGTGGTACTATATGATACAAGAAGCCAGAATGTTAGGGAGAACGGGGGGAATATAGATGGGTGGAACACGTAATTTTGCGGGCTAGTGGTTTACAGCATTGCACGGGATCGGTTGCTTACGACTATTTCGACATGGTGCAATAGTGGCATCACCATGGTGGCTTCAGCAACAGCTGCTAGGGGAGCACGGCTTCTGGGGAAGGATCGTGACAACGCGGTTCGCACTTCCCTTACTTCCGCCAACAACGAAGAGCATATTCAAAGCGCATGGTTTGCTCGTTTTCCTAGCCTTCTCGGAGGCTGCAGTATCAAAACAGCGTGATTAATAGATCACCGAAGTACCATATAAATATGGATGGGGGCAACCCTTTGTGCAACCAAAAATTCCGGTGCGGCGGCAGTCGCTGGTTTGGTGGTTCCGCTTAGGCAAGATAGCTAGCCTGGTGGGTAAAGTGGGAAGAGCAAGTATTCGGAAGGGGTTTGATAGATTGGGTAGCGGTTTGATGGTAAGGATGAGTAGATCGTGAGCTAATTTTTGCCGAAAGTAATATGACCTCGGAATCACAAAATTTAGTATCAACAATTCTGTGCGCGGTGGCCTCGAGAACGCATTCGCTGGTCATGCACTACCGGAGAGAATAGTCTGTGTAGTTTATATATCTGTCTATCTTTCTATAGCTGTCGGGGCAATACATGTAGGAAACAAATACATAAAAAATGGTAGAAAGTAGAAGATATGGTATCAGGGTATCTATTAGGTCGTGAATAGGAATGAAATGGGGCAACTTGACAGGTGAAATATCCCACCGGCTGCTGTTGGCTGAACATATGGAACTGGGACTCGAGATCCTGAATACATGGATGTTAGCAAATATGTGGAGACTCCCGAGGAGCATATGTCTACTCACAAGCATAATTTCCACCAGTGGGGGTAGGGGATATTTCCAAGTTGGGGTCACAGGGAGGAGGATGAAAAGGGCAAAGAAAGGGAGAAAGAGAAGGTGGTGATGGCCGCAATAGCATAAAATAGTTGAGCACTGCGGGGTTCTACTTCACGTCATGGACAGTAGGAAGAGGGCGGCGTATCTCCGCCTCAGAGAGAATTCCGGGTTGTAGTAGTCCGATGACTCCCCCCGTCTATTGCAAGGGGAATGAGAGAGGTGTAGGGTCGTACCCATCTAGCGCATGAGGTTGGCACCTTCTCGTTCTAGCAATAGCTGCACTACACCCCCATGTCCTCCCAGAGCAGCCCACCCGAGTGGTGTTCGATCATACACGTCTGGGTGATTTGGGTCAACATCTTTCCGGTCCAGAAGTAGCTTCGCAACCCCTTCATGTCCGCCATAGGCGGCCAATAAAAGTGGTGTAGCATCTTGGGTATCTGGCCTGTCCGGGTTGACATCTTGTCTGCCCAGGAGTAGTTTCACCACTTCTTCATGGCCGTAGAGAGCAGCATTAGCGAGGGGGGTTCGACCATCTACATCTGGCTTGTCGGGGTTGACATCTTGTCTACCCAGGAGTAGCTTCACCACTTCTTCATGGCCGCAGAAAGCAGCATTAGCGAGGGGGGTTCGATCATCTACATCTGGCCTGTCGGGTTTGACATCTTGTCTACCCAAGAGTAGTTTCACGACTTCTTCATGGCCGCAGACAGCAGCATTACCGAGTGGTGTCCGTCCATTATGATCTACTTGATTGGGGTCAACATCCTCCCGCTCCAACAGCAGCTTGACCACACCCTCGTGTTCATAGAGAGCAGCAAACCCGAGTGGTGTTCGATCATACACGTCTGCATGATTTGGGTCAACATCTTTCCGGTCCAGGAGTAGCTTCGCAACCCCTCTGTGTCCGTTACAAGAGGCCAATGAAAGTGGTGTAGCATCTCGGCTATCTGGCCTGTCCGGGTGGATATCCTCCCGCGCTAGGAGTAGTCTCACCACTCCTTCATGTCCCAAGAACGCGGCAACAGCGAGTGGTGTTCGACAATGCTCGTTTAGGCGATGTGGGTCAACATCTTTCCGGTCTAGTAGCAGCTTCGTGGCCCCTTCATGTCCGTTATAGGCGGCTAATAAGAGTGGTGTAGCATCTTGGTTATCTGGCCTGTCTGGGTCGACATCATCACGCGCCAGCAGTAATCTTACCATTCTTTCATCTCCCTCAAAGGCAGCAATCCCGAGTGGTGTCCGACCATTCTTATCTGCGTGATTGGGGTCAATATCTTCCTGTCCCAGGAGTAATCTCATGTTGGAAATACGTTATCCACCCTATGAGTCATAAGTATGAGTCATGGAATTGACTCACACATGTGACGAGATATGAAAAGGGGGTTTCCTTGGCAGGAGAACCATGTTATCACGTGATGGAATATGTCTATATAAGACCAAGTGTATTTCCCTCTGTTACCACGTACTTTGCTAGTGCAAGCGTGGAATCCTATCTTTATATCTAAACTATACTGCGTTCAACTCTCAGTGCCGCCTTAGTATCCTAAGAGACAGCCTCAGAGACTGCAATATTTTCAGGTTATGAGCCCGGCTAGCAAGCCTTTCTGCTACCAAGTATCATATACCATATAGATAAAAGAAAGACACCTAAGCGAGACGCTACTACCGTTACCTCTTCCATTCTTCCATCCCTCCTATCTGACCATACGGTCAACGAATACCTCTATACAAAACTATCTATCCCACTACAACACCATACATGCCACGCACATACCACGACGCCCTTGAGTACACAATTGAAAAACACATCGAAAGAGTCAATCAAACCATCGCTCAAAAGAACCTCGAAATTATCGACTATAACGATCGCCTTCAAGCCATTCAGACTAGGTACGGTGAACCATTGGACACACCTCTGGTACCCACCATACTAGAACTGACTCTCGCCGACTTTGTACACCTGCAAAACGATCGCAAAAACGATAGCTACCGAGGTTACTTCGATCCAGAGACTCTGATCAAGTGTACTGGCTGTCTCAGGTTGAGACCGTTTCCCATCTTCTCCGGAAACGTACCGAAACCTTGTTGCGAGTCGTTTGAAACAAAAACTAGGGATTTCGCACTTCTGAAGTTACGGGAAACAAGACGTGTCGCATACTGGAAACCTCTGTCAATTGGTAATACCAAACTACGACAACTCCAGTAAACATGTCAGACTCCACGTCACCTAAACAACCCTTCGGCAAGCTGTCCTTGTCCTTCAACAAATATCCCACACTACAAGGACAACAAAACTATCGGTCATGGGCAACAATGTGGAAAACAGCCTTTAGGGTCTGTGGCGTATGGGAATTCGTGGACGGAACAATACAACAACCAGTCACATCAGATGAAGGCTCCTCCTCTCAATCAACAGCAGTCACGGAATGGGAAACAAAGAACGAACAAGCAAAGTTCCTTCTGTTCCAAGCAGTAGGCGATCACTATGAAACCGTCACATGCTACCCTGCTGTTAGCGATGCTTGGAAAGCCCTCAAAGACAAATTCGACAAAGAGACACCCTCAACGAACCTTGTCCTACTTGAAGACATATTCAAGAAATTTCCTCCCAATAAAAACATTACCGAACACGTCACGAGTTTCGAAAATGCATGGAGCCGACTCTCCCAAAGATGCGCGAACGCGAAAGGAAAGACAAATGACGACTTCCTATCAACAATGAAACTGGTCACGCAATCCGAAGCTGTCAAAGGGGCCTTCTTCATGTTATCCATCAAGGAGCAACATAAAGACCTTTGTGATATACTCGCAGCAAGAGGGGATGACCAGGATACCGATATAAGGGAGTTCTTCATCAGCCGAGCTGCGGAAAAGTCGGAAACAGAGGAAAAGGTACTGTTCGTACCAAGGAGAAAGGACACGAAGGAATGTTCCTGGTGCAAGAGCAAAGGGAACAAAGGGTTTAAGAATCATCACGTCAAAGATTGTCGAGGTCTGAAGAGAGAAAAAGATAAGCGAAACAAGGAAAATCCGAAGGGACAAAGGACCGCCAACCTTACCGATGCCACTGTAACTGTGCTTATGACCAAAACCGAATCGAACGAGGAAAGATCAATAGATTGGTTATGTGACTCTGGGGCATCAGATCACATATCACCAAACATAGGTGACTTCCTCAACCTCCTACCAGACAATACAAGCATAGTAACGGCAGACGGCAGAAAATATTACCCAACAGGAACTGGAGATGTGCAGATCCCTGCGCGGTTGTTGGACGGATCCCATCATACGATTTAGCTCAGACGAGTACTGTATGTCACGACATTTATGTACTCCTTGGTGTCCGAATCAAGACTGGATGATGTTGGAATTAGGATAGAAATTGAGAAAGGAAGGAGAGAATACAAAAAAGGAGGAAGAGAGATCATGATTGCAGATAAGAAAGACGGTCTGTGGTAAGTTAGGACAAACAAAACAAGAATACTTGTATCCACCTACGAAGAGAGACACCAAGCACTTGGACATCCGAGCGTGTTCAAGGATTGTTATCAAGATGCAAAACCAATACCCCGTCCAAACGACTTCAGTTGTGAAACATGTAGATTGCAAAAGTCTACACACCTTGTTCCCTTAGGAAAAGAAATAGAGACAAGGAAACCGTTCGACAAGATCCATTCTGACTTAAGCAGACGTATCTCTACGCCAACACTGGGTAAAAACGAATACTATATGACATTCGTTGATGACTACACCAGATACTGTTGGTTATACCTACTGAAAACGAAAGACGGAGCAGAAACAGCGATTAAGAACTTCTGGGAACTCGTCCTCACCCAACATGAAGCCAAGATCAAACGCCTTCATAGTGACAATGGAACCGAGTACATCAACCAAGAAGTATCCAAATTCCTGAAAGATAAAGGTGCTCTCCATACCACATCACCAGCCTACAATCCTGAATCAAACGGTGTTGCCGAAAGGATGAACCGTACCTTAACCACCATGGTACGATGCATGTTACCGACCGACAAGAAGTTTCTATGGGGGGAAGCCTATGCGACAGCAGCCTACCTATACAACAGACGTTGGCAGTCAACAATAAAAACAACACCTTTCGAGCAACTGCATGGAACGAAACCCACTATCAACCATCTACGTCCTTGGTTCACGAATACAATTGTGCGCATACCTTCGGAAAAGAGAGGCAAACTTGACCCTACAGCCGAGGAAGGTCACCTAGTAGGATACACTTCCAGTCCTACAGTATATCGTATATACATACCCAAACGACATACAGTGACAGAAGCAAGAGACATAAAGTTCGGTTCAATAGAAGGAGTATCGTTCGAATATCATCTAGACCAACCAGCAATACGAAATAAAGAACACAAAATACCACCACTACCCGAAGACATTCCATTACCTGAAGAATCAGAAGAAGAAGAATCTGAAGTAGTACCCGGCACGTTTCCAGTATCACCTGAGCAAACTAAACCAACAAGGAGGTCAACTCGTCAAAGAAAACACACCGAAAAAGGAGCTGGTTACCGAAAAGACCTAGCTCAGTCAAAGCTTAAAGATCTCAACAACAAGCTAAGACAAGCGAATGAAATCTTCAGAACCTACATGAGAGGGGAAGGTGGATCCGGCAGTGTACAACAAGTTGGTTTACAACATCAGCTACATATCGAGGAACTTCAGGAAAAGATTCGCAGACAACAGGCAGCCATTGACAAGGAGTCCTTCGTTGGATTATCCTACCACATACGAGATCCTGAAAGCTATCGAGAAGCTATAGAATCATCCGAACGTGACGAATGGCAAGTGGCAATGGATGAAGAGATGAAAGTCCTAAACGAACACGGAGTAGGGGAAGTGGTTAACAAACAACAAGGTATAAAAGTTCTGAGAGGACAATGGGTGTTCAAGGCAAAAGTGAAGAAAGATGGTACGTTGGAAAGGAGAAAAGCAAGATATTGCGCAAAAGGTTTCAGTCAAATCCCAGGGGTGGACTTTGAAGAAGTATACGCACCGGTAGCACGACTAGAGTCACTTCGAGTACTGCTGAGCATCTCAGTCATCCGCGGCTACGCTATGCGACAACTCGACATTAAAAGTGCATTCCTATATGGCGATATAGACTACAAATCCTACTTAGAAATGCCAGAAGGTTACCGAAAACCAGGCAAAGTATGGAAACTACAAAAAGCCATTTACGGACTACGACAGTCACCTCTCCTATGGTACAAACATCTCACAAATACCCTCGAAGACATTAGGTTCAGTGAAGGGACCTTCGACCCATGCATCCTTGTTGCGAAAGACCTGTATTGCTGCATATATGTCGATGATATCTTAATAACAGGCAAACGACACTTAGTGAATAAGTGCGTCAAACAACTTAAATCCCATTTCCAATGCACAGATTCAGGGGAACCATCGCTTCTACTCGGCATGCAGTTAGAAAGAACTGAAGATGGACTTCGAATAAATCAACACAGATACATTACAGAGATCCTCACGAAATACAAACTCGAAAATGCCAATGAAGCAAAAACCCCTATCGAAGCACACTCACCACTCGTCGTAGCCACAGACTCTGAGACAACTTGCGACATAAAATTATACCAGTCTATAATAGGTTCTCTCATGTATGCAGCTTGTGCAACAAGACCTGATATAGCACATACGGTCGCCTTCCTCAGTCAGTTCTCAGCTAGACCTACCGAAACCCATCTATCAGCAGCCAAAAGAGTACTCCGATACGTTAAAGGAACAAGGACTATGGGACTCGTCTACCGATCAGATACAGAAAAGACGCCGATAGAAGTCTTTAGCGATAGTTCCTATGCATCCAACCTTACCGATAGGAAGTCCTTCTCCGGTATCATACTCCAAACTTATGGTAATACAGTACTCTGGCGCTCCCGAAAACAACGTACCGTAGCTCAATCCACAACCGAAGCAGAATATGTGGCACTAGGATTTGCAGCAAATCAAGGAGTTTGGGTTAGCAGAGGACTCAAACAAATGGACATCACAACAATACCGGTTGTATACTGTGATAATACCGCTGCAGTCTGTCACGATTCTAGATCGGACATAGTAGATTTCATTAGTTAGCTAGTAAGTTTCATTTGTTACGAGATTGTTTTATGTTATGATTTATGTTTTCACGCACTTGACCTATTCAGAGGTCATGTGATTTATGATAGGCTATGCAACGAGGCAGACTGCAAGGCAGACTCGTTGAGGTTTCATATGTTATGTTTCACGCACTTGACCTATTTAGAGGTCATGTGACTGCATAAGGAGGCTATGCAACGAGGCTATGCGCAAGGCAGACTTGTTAGGTTTATGTTATGTTTTATGTTATGTTTCACGCACATGATCTATTCAGAGGTCATGGGGCTGCGCAAGGGGGCTACACAAGGCAGACTGGCAAGGCAGACTGCCTGTGGTTTGATTTGTAAGCGGGTTGAGGGAAGGACTATATAAGGAGTCCTCGGAGGCGAGTTAGTTAGTTCTTCACGCAACCATCTAAGTTATTTTCCTACTTCTTGTTTTAAGAACGAATTTACTTTATTTTATCTATCTCACGATAGTTACACGAACTTAGTAGAAGAGGAACGCCTCTACGACTACTAAGTGTAACAAGAGAAAAGGTAATAGTGTGAACGCATACTATACGAGAACGACGAAGAAAAGTAATAGTGTGAACGCACACTATTAGTACGAAATATATAGTATCGTACGATACTATAAGAGAAGTATCGTTGCCTGTCGCGTGAACTAATATAGGAACAGGACCCCATAACATTTGGTTGCGTCTCACCAGCGACGCCCAACGATAGACAACACGGCTTTCAACCCAGATCACGAAGGTGATCTCGATATAAACGACGATACCCTAGGGTTACGAGGAGATTTTACCGACGCCCTAGAAAACGCATCAGCACAGCCCTCAAGGACAGGAAGTCCAGTCACACCAGAAGACAGGTCACCTGCGGAAAGCTCTGACGAAGAAGGAACACCAACTCCAAGAAGGATGGCGGACGTACCCGCACCAGCGGCGGCACCACCTGCCCCAGTCAATGTAATCGGCATGACTGAGGCACAATTCAACGCTTTCCGAATTTCCGCTCAACCAAACTTGAGGAATCGACCGAAGCCAAGGGAGCCTGATGTGTTTAAAGGAGATCGAACGAAGTTTCGGAGCTTCATAGCTCAACTAGAGGGGTACTTTAGGGTCAAAGAATACAACGGCAGCGAAGACAACCTAAAGGTAGCCTTTGCGGAGTCTCTCCTGAGAGACACGGCCGAGGCATGGCTCATCCCCTATAGCGAAGGATCCAAACCAAGGACTTGGGACACGTGGGACGAGTTCAAACAAACCCTAAAGGAACAATTCGGAGACCCGAATGCAAGAGAAACAGCACGACTCAAACTCGAGACAATAAAGCAAGGAAGAAAGAACATGACAGAGTTCTGGAACGAATTCCGACTCATCGCAGGCGAAGAAGAATATGACGACAACTCCCTATGGAATCACCTGTTGTCAGCATGCAGCGAAACGCTACAAGACGCTTGGGGCTTAGGAGATACACCTTTCACCACTACCGACGCTTTCGCAAGATGGGCAATCGCGAAGGAGAACAAGCTCAACCAGGTGAAGCATGCAAAAAAGCAGAACCCCACGGCAAGACAACAAGAAATACCAAGAAGCGCCGACGGAAAATATGTGGCTAAGACTACCACATCTGGAGGAAGCGGAGGAGAACCGATAGACCTGGATGCGGTAAGGGGAGGAAAGAAGAAGTTCCAAACCCGATTCGGGATGCCGAAACTATCACCCTTGGAATATCGGAAGAGAAGAGAAGAGAACGCATGCCTCAGATGCGGAAAGAAGGGACACTTTATTGCGCAATGCGGGAATAAGGATGTCAGGATCCGAGAGATGACGATGGAAAATCCCCAGGAGGATTTAAACGACTCGGGTCCCCAGTAAATGGTGGTCGGAGGGACCAGCCAAAGGAAAAACCCACCAGGATTACACAACTATCGACGGCTTTTGATAACTCGGCACTATTCCAACACACGGACAACAAAGAAGAACAAGACGATTCCGATCACCTCATGCTCAAGATAAAGATATCAACAAACAATGGAATAACGGAGACCAACGCAATGCTGAATTCAGGGGCAACGGAAAACTTCATCGACCAAGAGTTTTGCGACATGAACCAAATACCCCTGAATCGGATCGGCAAACCCAGAGACATCTATGTGGTCAATGGGGAAAAAAGCAAAGCGGGACCCATTACCCACGAAGCGGAAGTATCTATGGAGATCGGAACACACAAAGAAGAGGTGGTTTTCCAAGTGGCCAATATGAGGAAGCATACGGCCATACTGGGAACACCGTGGCTCAAACGACATAACCCAAGGATCGACTGGAAACGAGAAAAGATACATTTCGACAGCGATGAATGCACGGCAAGCTGTGTCGAAAAACCACCAACGGTCAATACAGTTCCAGAAGAAATTGCGATATGGGAAAACGAGCAAGCACGCATGTTGGAAACAACATGTAATGAAGGGGACATTCAGATCAGACGGATGGACCCGAAAGCAAAGATACCGACTAAGGGATCGGTTATGGCTGCAGGTCACGACCTATACAGCATGAATGGTACGACTGTTCCCGCCAGGGGACAGGCCATGATAAGAACCGGGATTGCGATACAACTCCCCGAAGGAACCTATGCACGAATAGCTCCAAGAAGTGGATTAGCGATACGTCATGGTATCACCATTGGGGCCAGAGTCATAGACGCAGACTATCGAGGGGAGGTTCAAGTATTGCTTATGAACCTGAAAGACGAAGACTACGAGATCAGAGAAGGGGACCGAATCGCCCAAATGATCATCGAAAAAATCGATACTCGGCAACTACAGGAAGTAGTTAGCTTGGAAGAAACGATAAGAGGCGAGAACGGATTCGGGAGTACTGGTACCACGGAGATAGAACAAGCTAAAAGGAAAACCCTCGATATCGACTTTATATCAGCAAAAACCTTCGGAAAACTCTATCGAAAAGGAGAACGATGTGGAGTACTCAAATGGGAGCCCGAAGAAGATGGGCCAACGATAGCCGAAGCTTCGACGATAAGTACGCGGCTAGCCGTACGACAAGGAATGAATAAGCAAAAGACAACGCTTAAAGAAATGGTACCGAAGGAATACCATGGATTCCTGGATGTGTTCGAAGAAGGAGAAAAGAAGGATCTACCCGAACGCAGGCCAGAGGATCACAAGATCGAGCTAGAGGAAGGGAAGACGGCTCCCTTTATGAAACTCTACCCGTTACGAGAAGAAGAGCTCAAGGTATTAAGAGAATACCTTGAACAGAACCTGGCACGAAGATGGATAAGGCCATCATCATCGTCAGCAGGAGCACCAATATTATTTGTCAAAAAGAAAGATGGCAAATTGAGGTTATGCGTGGACTTCAGAGGGTTGAATGCGGTATCTAAAAAAGACAGATACCCATTACCTCTGATAGATGAAGCATTGGATCGACTGGGAAAGGCGCAATGGTACACCAAGCTGGACATCAAGGATGCCTATCACAATATCAGGATCGCCAAAGGAGACGAATGGAAAACGGCATTTCGCACTAGGTACGGACTATACGAATACCTAGTAATGCCGTTTGGACTATCCAATGCACCGGCCACATTCCAACGATTGATTAACTCCAAGTTAAGTCAATTCCTGGATGTATGTTGTATCGTCTATCTAGATGATATCCTCATATATTCAGAAAACTTGGAACAACACCAGAAGGATATACGGTCGATAATCGCGGCATTGCGACAGGCTAAAGTCAAGCTGAAGCCTACAAAATGCGAGTTCCACAAAAAAGAAACGGAATATCTGGGCTTCATCATCAGCCCAGAAGGGATAAAAGCGGATCTGGTCAAAACAGATGAAATCAAAATTTGGAAACCTCCAAAGAGCGTCAAAGGAGTTCAAAGCTTTTTAGGCTTCTGCAACTTCTATGGAAGATTTATAGAAGGATTTAGCAGAGTGGCTAAACCGCTATACGGACTCACGAAGAAAGGAATCAAATGGGAGTGGGGGGAACAACATCAAACGAGTTTCGACAAGTTAAGAGAGAAACTCACCACGGCACCCATACTCCAACATTTCAACCCAGAACTACCAATACGGATTGAAACGGACGCATCGAACTATGTATGCTCAGGCATACTATCGCAACTAGCGGAGGACGGATTTTGGCACCCGGTCGCATTCCGATCGAAAACCATGTCAAAAGCGGAATGCAACTACGATATACACGATAAAGAACTGTTAGCTATCGTACAGGCATTCAAGACATGGAGAACCTACACGTTGGGGCACAAATATGACATCAAAGTCATATCCGACCACAAGAACCTAGTACCGTTCACCACCACGAAGGACCTCAACCAAAGACAAGCAAGATGGTATGAAACGTTGTCGCAATACCATTTCAAAATCGAGTACCGACCCGGCAAACAAGGAGGACAACCAGACGCGCTCACGAGAAGGGCAGAAGATCTGCCAAACAAAGAAGACGAACGGATCAAACAAAGAGAAAGAATACTACTCCCTAAGGAAAAGTATTTCGAAGAAGGATACGACAGTGGATACGAATCCATCAAAGAAGTAGGCACAACGGTGCTAAGTGACGAAGAATACACTAGATGGATCAAGGAAAAAACAAAAGCAGATGAGGATATGAAGAAAATATCCCAAGCGTTGGAAGAAAAAAGAAAGGAAATGAAGGGGGTGGCGTTGGGATTATACCAAAGAAACGAGGGATACCTATGGTACGACAATCAGATAAGGATCCCGGCAGATGAAGCATTACGAACGGAAACGATAAGAAGAAATCATGACATTCCACAAGCGGGACACGGCGGAACGGCTAAGACGGCAGAGCTTATCGGAAGGTCATATGACTGGCCTAATATGCGCAACGATATCAAACGATACGTCAAGAACTGCGAAACATGTCAGCGGACCAAAGCAGTGCGTCACGCACCTTATGGATTGCTAAAACTGCTGGAAGCTCCTGGAAGACCATGGCAATCGATAAGCATGGACTTCATCACTGGACTACCAGAATCCAAAGGATGCGACGCAATTTGGGTAGTAGTTGATCGTCTGACCAAGATGGCACATTTCGTGCCATGCAATACCACTATGGATATGACGGGATTATTCCAATTGTTTAAAGACCAAGTCTTTAGATTACATGGACTACCGAAAGACGTCATTTCCGACCGTGGATCACTATTCACTTCCGATTTGTGGAAGGAAATAACTCAAGATTTGAAAGTGGACCGATGGTTAAGCACAGCATTTCATCCACAAACCGACGGACAAACGGAACGAACAAATGCGATATTAGAACAATATCTACGGGCATTTGTGAACTATCAGCAGGACGACTGGATAGATTACCTCGCTACGGCAGAATTCGCATACAACAACGGAAAACAAGAAACCATACAGATGACACCCTGTTACGCGAATTACGGATATGATCCAACATTCGATCCGGCAAAATACGATGTGCCGACAAAGATAACGGAGGTCGAGAACATGCAACAACTGCACGCGATATTACGAGAAGAAATCTATCACACGCAACAACGACACAAAGAATCAGCTGACAAACACAGAAAACCCGACCCGAACTTAGCCATAGGAGATAAGGTATGGCTAATACCAAAAAACATACGAACCGCGAGACCATCACGGAAGTTGGACTACAAGAAATTAGGACCTTTTACGATCAAGGAACGAGTGGGATTGAGAGCTTATAAGCTTGACCTCCCACGCGCGATGAACAACACTCATCCAACATTCCACATTAGTCTCGTCGAACCCTATCAAGATAACGCTTTTCCCTCACAAAACCAACCACCTCCTCCACTGATCGAAATCGACGGTGAAAAAGAATACGAACTCGACGAAATCATCGATTCTCGCTTACACTACGGAAAACTACAATACCGCGCGAAGTGGACCGGATATCCCCGTGAACACGATCTAGAGTGGTATCCAGCCGACAACTTCGAAAATGCAACCGTGGCAACGCGAGAATTCCACGAACGAAGTCCTGGCAAGCCTGGCCCCGAACCCAGTAAGATTCGGAGACTGGGTGGAGGTGAAAGAGGAGGACCTCACGAACGAACAATGGGTGAACCTGGCGGATCTCAACCGCCCAGCAAACCCATCACGGGAACACGACTTAATGTCGTGGACACACTGCTATGACAACGGATGCCCGACCCACTACGGAGACAAGGTCGGGGCGAACTGGTTCCCGCGGGAACTCAGCAGAAGGACTTCGGGGACGAAGTCAGGAGGAAGGGGGGGCAAAAAATCCAAGAAGGTCCGGTGGGTGGACCAGGAGACGGAGACGACGCCAACCCCCCCGAGCACAGAAACGACGCCAACCCCGGAACCGAAAACTCCCTCGAATACACCAACCTCCTCCACGAGTCCCGAACCTCCCACATCACCACAAACAACCGAGCCCGATACGATCGAATCGCTCCAGCAACAAATGCAACGAATGCAGGAGACGATCGACGCGCACGAAATCGATGCCCGCCTATACCAAGGGCAAATGAAGATGTGGGAGACAAAGGGGAGGAAGTTGGAAAGGGAGAACGAGCGGTTGGCGAGGAAGGTGACGGGGGAGCAAGTCAAGGTGGGACTTGCGGAGCACGCGATGAAGAGGTTGCGGGAGCAACTGAGGAGCCGGGAAGCGAAGTACCAGAGGCTTAAAAACCTCTTGTACGAGATTACCGGGGGGATAAGGAGGAGCGCTAATCTCATGTTGGAGATAGCGGGAAAGAGCGGGGAGTACGATTGGTTGGCCTAATGGGACTTAGGCCTAGGGAGAGGGGAGCTATTGTCACGATTCTAGATCGGACATAGTAGGTTTCATTAGTTAGCTAGTAAGTTTCATTTGTTACGAAGTTGTTTTATGTTATGATTTATGTTTTCACGCACTTGACCTATTCAGAGGTCATGTGATTTATGATGGGCTATGCAACGAGGCAGACTGCAAGGCAGACTCGTTGAGGTTTCATATGTTATATTTTACGCACGAGACTTATTTAGAAGTCACGGGGCTCCATAAGGAGGCTATGCAACGAGGCTATGCGCAAGGCAGACTCGTTAGGTTTATGTTATGTTTTATGTTATGTTTCACGCACATGATCTATTCAGAGGTCATGGGGCTGCGCAAGGGGGCTGCGCAAGGCAGACTGGCAAGGCAGACTACCTGTGGTTTGATTTGTAAGCGGGTTGAGGGAAGGACTATATAAGGAGTCCTCGGAGGCGAGTTAGTTAGTTCTTCACGCAACCATCTAAGTTATTTTCCTACTTATTGTTTTAAGAACGAATTTACTTTATTTTATCTATCTTACGATAGTTACACGAACTTAGTAGAAGAGGAACGCCTCTACGACTACTAAGTGTAACAAGAGAAAAGGTAATAGTGTGAACGCATACTATACGAGAACAACGAAGAAAAGTAATAGTGTGAACGCACACTATTAGTACGAAATATATAGTATCGTACGATACTATAAGAGAAGTATCGTTGCCTGTCGCATGAACTATTATAGGAACAGGACCCCATAACACAGTCAGCCTAACCGAAAACCACGGTGTTTCTGATAGGACCAAACACATCGATGTGCGATACCACTACGTGAGAGAGTTACGGGCAAGAAGAGAGATAGAAATCAAACGAGTTGAGTCAGAAAAGAATCTAGCGGACATATGTACAAAGGTATTAGTTAGAGTTACGTTTGAGAAAATGCTATGTTACATCGGGATGGAAACGTAGGGGAAGTGTTGGAAATATGTTATCCACCCTATGAGTCATAAGTATGAGTCACAGAATTGACTCATACATGTGACGAGATATGAAAAGGGAGTTTCCTTGGCAGGAGAACCATGTTATCACGTGATGGAATATGTCTATATAAGACCAAGTGTATTTCCCTCTATTAACACATACTTTGCTAGTGCAAGCGTGGAATCTTATCTTTATATCTAAACTATACTGCGTTCAACTCTCAGTGCCGCCTTAGTATCCTAAGAGACAGCCTCAGAGACTGCAATATTTTCATCTCACCACTCCTTCATGTCGCTCGAGCTTGGCAATCCCGAGTGGTGTCCGTCCATTATGATCTACTTCATTGGGGCCAACATCCTCCCGCTCCAACAGCAACTTGACCACACCCTCGTGTCCATAAAGAGCAGCCCACTCGAGTGGTGTTCGATCATACACGTCTGGGTGATTTGGGTCAACATCTTTCCGGTCTAACAATAGCTTCGCGACCCCTTCATGTCCGTTATAAGCGGCCAATAAGAGCGGTGTAGCATCTCGGTTATCTGGCCTGTCTGGGTCGACATCTTCCTGCTCTAAGAGTAGCCTCACCACTCCTCCGTGTCCACCGAAAGCAGCCCACCCGAGCGGTGTTCGATCGTGTCCATCCGGAAGACTGGGGTCGACATCACCCCGCTCCAGCAATATCTTTATCACCCCTTCATGTCCCATCCCCGCCGCCCATGACAATGGTGTACGACCTACACCATCTCGTTGGTTGATATCACAACCTTTCTCATTTATCAATGCGGTCACAAGTTCAACAATCCCGAAGAAAGAAGCGCAGTGTAGTCCGGAGAAGAGCGGGGAAGTACCAATGAGCTCGATATATCTGGGACGTAGTACTTGTTTCAAAAGCGATACAGCGGATATGTGGTCGTCGTACCCGTCCAAGAGCTCTAATGCAAGGGTTTTCACGCGCTTCGAGACTTCCCTGTTCGCGTGGGTTCCCCAATATCGCGAAGAGTACTTGAGGAATGGCATACCTTCGGAGTCTAAGCGAGGGTCAGATGAGAAGGTCTTGACATGATGTGAGTTAAGATAGGTCAAGCATATTTCTGCGATTGTCGGGTGAGGTCTGCGGCAGATGTCTGGTTGAGCAGATAGATATTCTTGGACAGTAATGTGGATTAGTCTAACAGCCGAAGCTTCCTTATCGACTGCGATCAGGCCTTGGCAGCAGCCTAGCACTGTACCTATCGGAGGAATATTTTCCCGATCGAAATCTGTTGCTCCTATCTCCACGGCTAGCGCATTGCACAGTTCATCCACCAGTAGCGGCCGTTCCGCATGGCAGATCCATGTGAGCGTGGCCATCGCGAGTTCTACCTTCCCCTTATCCTGAGCCTTGATCCGCTCGAGTGTTACACCATATGCCTCCCCTAACCCTGCCCCGTTTTTTAATGACTTGAGCCTATTTCGTCGTCGAGCGATCGTGGTTTCTTGAAGAATTGCATCCATATGGAGAGAAGCTAAGAGAAATCTACATTCGAATATGTCAGCCATTGACCTGAGGTTCCTTCGCTCTTGCCCATTTCTTTCCTACATACGTTTCCGAACTCATTTCGGGAATGCTCTTCATAATTGCCGCCTCCAATGTGGCGCTCATTGTATCCGGGGAAGTATCATTCCTGAGTTTCTCACTGAGAAATCCAACGAAACCATCTTCCGAAGGCTGTATTAAGAGGAAATTTGCTGCTCCATCCAATTTCCTCTCCACCTCACTCCGCACATGTGGCCGCCCGGTCATAAATATGCGAGTACCTGGTACCCCCGAAGAATCTGTCCGAGCGCTTCAAGAACTACCATCCGATGTTCCGGCACACATTCGTCGAGTGCGTCGACACAAATAAACGTGCGCTTTCTGACTGCGATGGTCTGAAACATCCCCAATATTCCGGAAACTTGTAGTCTTCTACCTCCAATAACCTTTTGCTGATCTCGGTAACCTCGGACTACCGCTTCCGGAATGCCCCCCAACCCGCTAACAAGCCGTCGCAGAAGAGACCCGAGCATATTTGTTGGTGACTGCTCATTCCGGGAAGCAAAGTCGAAGTAAAAGCAGGTAACCGCAGTATCTTCCCTCACAGCCTCGTCGCATAACTTATCTATAACTAGGGAGCTGTGTTCGTGACCTGTCAGCCGTACTGCCCTTTGATTCCTTGCGAAGATACCCTCCCTTACATCATATAGCTCTTTCCAACTCCCGGATTGCCGTCGCAGAATAAGGTGGCATGATTAAGTTCACCCTCCCTACTGCCATTATGCCAGAGTCTGAATTCCTCGGCTTCCAGTAGCCAGTCCCCTACGCTGTCGATCCGCTGGGCTCCAATATCTCGATGGCGTACCCATGGCTCTAATGGAGAGAGCCACGCGAGTATTTTAGATTCATCATCGGGGGAAGTACAGTTAATAATATTGAAAGAGTTATTGATATTGCTAAAAGGTTGAGACATTTTTCTCTGCTCTGAATATTTTGACAGGAAGGTGGTGATTAACTGGGGTCTGTATTCGCGATTACTTGAAATCGAGAAGAGCGGGGTTGAAGTTACAAGCAAAACCTTACGCCTTACTAAGCAATGTCCACTCACTGGATCCGCCACCGGTAGCACAAACGGGTGGAGACTATTTTTATACAATATACAGCAGATTCGCCTGTGGGAACCTCGTGGTGAGCCATAAATCTACTGATTTGATCGATACTTTATGTTTGTTACATATGTTTCCGAGCAGTAAAAAATTCGCAAAACCCATCTTGATAATGGCGTTCGGAACTATTTTCAGTATCTATCGGCGAAGCCCTGGATTATTGCTCAAAAGCTATGTTCCACTCCAACATGTCGTGTCTCGGAGTTCCCGCTCTGGTGGGCTATTGGCCAAGACGTCCTGTACTCGTAAGTGGGACAACCAAAAACACGAGCACAAACTCTTCATACAGACCCTTGAAATGGGAACAGATAATGTGATGAGTGAACCGGGGTTAGTCGCTGAGTACTCTTTTAATTCACAAGCTCAGGGACAGAGCAGAGCGTCCGCAAGGTTGGTTGCAGATATATCAGACTCCTGTATCTGAGATCTGGATGGCTGGGGGCGGGGTAATGGATGGATGGGCGACGCAATAGCTGAGAGAGAGCCATGGCGGTACGGGGGCGCATATTTGTTGGAAATCATGGGTGCTGCTCGACATGCTCAAGGCTTTGTTTTCTCGTCCGCCAGCATACTCGTCAGTCGGCATATCCGTCCGTCGGCACCACTACCCGCTCGTCTACCCGCCATCGGTTCTTTTGCTGCCCATTCGTTTTCCTGTTCGCATTTTTAATGTACATTCCCGGTGCCGGCTGTTAGTCCGTTCCCGCATGTTCGCTACCCTCCCGCCACTTGCTTTGTTGTGGCGGATGTTGTTGTTATGCGCTTCCGGAGGAGAGGGATATGAACGTCAATGGAGTTCTAAACTGTCGGGAGTCTTTGTTCCTGTATTTTTGTTAGCACGGGAGTGTGGAAGACAGTGGGAGTGGGGAAGGGAAATTGGGAGTAAGGCAAATTGGGGCATGGGAGGCAAATTGGAGAGTCTTTGGGGAGTCTATTGTTTGTTCTCTCTTTTGTTAGCATGAGGAGCGCACAGAGGAGATGGGAGATGGGTGTGGGAGATGTTAGAGATCTTGGTATGAAAGTGATTGCAGGAAGGATTGGATTGGTGATCGTTGTCGTTTATTTATACTCCTGTCTTTTCCTGTTAGTTTAGAGTTGAAGAGTCGTGGATCATCAGAGTTATGGAGCGAGAGATAGAGTCGTCGAATAGGGGGGGTTGTGGAGCGATTGTAGTGACCTCCCTTTAGTTGTGTAGCGTTTTCACAGCGCATTTAGTGATCATTGTTTCGCTTCGTCATCGCTCATTCGGTATAGTTCTAGCTCCGGTGAGCCCGTGGATTTCTATTAATATTGGGGTAGGATATGCAGCTAGGGCGAATGTTACGCAACCTGTTAGAGAAAACATTGGATTCCAGTGCAGCGCTAGGAGTACTCGTAACCATAGAGGTGGCCGCCGCAATTCCAACTCCAAGATCAACCACAGCTTGGGAACTACTTCCCTCCTTACCCTGTAGCGAGGGGTTCAAGCGAGGTCGCAATTAAACCCCTCGCGAATCTCTGACCCGCGGAAACTCACACTTGCAGGAGCAATGAACCACTGCCGGCAAGTGGGTGGTCTTTTCTTGATGCCGACCCCGGCTCCACGGGAACTCCCCCTACAATACTCAGTAGGTATATCAGGGGCACAGTATGGTAGGGCTTGTCCCCAGCACCGCCTAGCCCCCGTCCAATCCGCTTTCATAATTCTCTTGTCTTCTTGTGGACAGAGCCAACTGATTCCATCTTAATTCGTGTTGGATTCTCAGTTTTTGCCCGTGTTAGCCCATCAGTATGCTTGAGTTGAAATAAACGTAGATGGGCATTGGGTAATGATATGAGAAATCGGGGTTCCTTGAACCGGTGATTGACATCATTGTGCAATATATGTCGCTGAAGGCTATCTCAGCATGGTTCTATAGACGCATCGCAGGGGCGATTTCATGAACGGCTTCCGAGAGAGCACGGCCGTCGGGGGGAGATTGCGAAAGCCCAACTTGTACTTTCCCTATTTTTGCCAATAGCCAAAGACTACATTCAAAACCTGTGGGTTGATCATAGGTTTGTATTTCTACAGCTTCTCAGGGGGATAAAGCTGTAAACAAGCGTGCGAATACGGATAACCACAACTTTTGGAAATTTCCGGCGGCGACAGTAGTGGTGGTTGATTTGAGAGGCTGGTGTATAATTGCAGACCTTCAGGTTACTGCCTTGTAGCTAATTTAATGATCACATGTGAGAACCGCATGGGTGCGTGACAATTTACGCGGTGGGTGAGATGAAGAAGGTAGGAATTCGAGAGGGGTGCACGGGGGTGGCTGGTATTTTTCAGCTGCACCGGAGTAACTTACATGCTAATTTATATCAGAGTTAATATGGTCACTGGATCAATAGGTCTGGAGTCGATTCTCGTTTTGAGGGGAGCTTCGGCAAAGCCTACGCTAGGAAGTACTGGGGGGAATAGTGTATATCTGTTTGATCTATCCATGGCTAACACGGGAAAGTAAAGAGGAAGTGAATACATGGGGAAAAGAAGATTTTATAACAAGGGATCTATCGGACCGCGGGATGGTAATGAGGAAAATAGGCAAATTGCGAGGAGAAATAGTGCGCTGACTGCTGTGCGCTAAACACAGCGAACAGAGGTTCTCGATTCTCCACTCATAAACGTTAGCAAATATCATGAGGTTTCGGGGGGGGTAACTTATACGTCTACTTACAAGTGTAACTTCCTCTAATGGTGAGTGTGGAGGGCTTCAGGCTCATGTTATAGGACTAGCGGAAACGACTGAGAAGGGAAAAGAGGGAAGATGATGATGTCGACGTCGAAAGCAACCCATAGTAAGGTCCCTGAGGATGAGCAAGGCTGGAACTGGAGAGGGAAGAACCCATGCGACTTGAGGACTATTAATTGAGCCCGCAGTGCTTCTACCTCCTCTTAGGTTTTTACAGGTGGTGGAGCTGCTGCTCATATACACTGTCCGGAGACCCCCCGGGCTCGTAGTAGCTTCACTACGCCCTCATATCCTTGATAAGCAGCAAGAGAGAGTGGTGTCCGACCATCACAGTCGGGGCGATTGAAGTCGACATTTTCATGTTCCAAGAAGAGCTCGACCACTCGTTCATGTCCGTTCAGGGCAGCACACCCAAGTGGCGTTCGATCATCCCGATCTGGGCGATTTGGGTCCACATCTTTCCGGTCTAGTAATAGCTCCACAATCCCTTCATCTCCGTTGTAAGCTGCCCACGAGAGTGGTGCATTGTCTCGGCTATCTGGCATGTCGGGGTTGACACTTTCCTTCTCCAGCAATAGCTTTACTATCCGACTATGTCCCTTCAGAGTAGCCCACGGGAGTGATGTTCGATCATACACGTCTGAGTGATTTGGGTCAACATCTTCTCGGTCTAGCAGTAGCTTCGCGACCTCTCCATGTCCTTTATAAGAGGCAAGTAAGAGTGGTGTAGCGCCTCGGATATCTGACCTGTCTGGGTCGACATCTTCACGCCCCAGGAGTAGCCTCACCACTCCTTCATGTCCCTCGAAAGCGGCGATCGCGAGTGGTGTCCGGCCATCATTATCCGCGTGATTGGGGTCGACATCACCCCACCCCAACAAAAGCTTAAGCACCTCTTCGTGCCCATAGAGAGCAGCCCACCCGAGTGGCGTTCGATTATGTTTATCAGGAAGACTAGGGTCGACATCCTCTCGCTCCAACAGTATCTTTACCATCTCTTCATGTCCCATTCCTGCGACCCAGGAGAGTGGTGTACGACCTACGCCATCTCGTTGGTTGATGTCGCAACCTTTCTCATTTATCAACGCGGTCACGAGTTCAATAATCCCAAAGAAAGATGCGCAGTGTAGTCCGGAGAAGAGCGGGGAAGCCCCAACTAACCCGATGTATCCAGGACGCAGTATTTGCTTCATAAGGGATACAGCGGATATGTGATTGTTGTACTGGCCTAAGAGCTCTAATGCCAGGGTTTTCACGTGCTTTGAGAGTTCCTTTTTTGCATGGGTTCCCCAATATCGCGAAGAGTACTTGAGGAATGGTATACTTTCGTAGTCTGAGAGAGGATCAGGCGAGATATTCTTCACCTGACGTGAGCTAAGATAGGACAAGCATGTTTCTGAGATTGCCGAGTGAGGTTTGTGGAAGAGGTCCCGTTGGGCACAAAGATATTCTTGAACGGTAAAGTGGATTAACCGCACAGTTGAAGCTTCCTTATCGACTACGATCAGGCCTTGGCAGCATCCCAGCAATGTGCCTATCGAAGGAACATTTTCAGGATCGAAATCCATTGCTCCTGTCTCCACTGCTAGTGCATAGCATAACTCATCCACCTGTAATGGCCGTTCTGAATGACAAATCCATGTCAGAACAGCTATCGCAAGTTTTGCCTTTTCCTCGTCTTGAGCCTTTATCCGCTCCAGAGTAACACCATATGCATCCCCTAATCCTTTCCCATTTTTCACCGATTTGAGCCTTTTGCCTCGGCGAGCTATACTGGTTTCTCGCAGGATTGCCTCGATATGGACAGAAGCCAGCAGGAATCTAGATTCCGATATGTCAGTCACTAACCCATTTAACTTTGCCCTTGCCCTCGGTCCCACCTACGTTTCCGAGCTTATTTCGGTAATGGTATTTATGATATCTGCCTCCAATGCGCTGCTCATTATCTCCGGGGCAGTATCCTGCCCGAGTTTCTCGCGAATATATCTAACGACACCATCTCCCATAGGCCGTATCAATATAAAATTCGCAGCTCTATCCAATTTTCTCTCGACTTCGTTACGAACGTGTTGTCGCCCAGTCATGAATATGCGAGTATTCGGGGACTCCTGCAGAATCTGTCCCAGCGATCCAAGAACAACCATCCGATGATCTGGTACACATTCGTCAAGAGCATCAACACAGATAAACGTGCGCTTTTTTGCTGCGATGGATTGAAACATTTTCAAGATTCCGGAAACTTGTAGTCCTCTACCTCCAATGACCTTTTTCTGCTTTCGGAAGCATTGGACTACCTCTTCAGGAATCCCATCCAGTCCGCTAACAAGCTGTCTCAACAGGGAGCCGAGCATATTCACCGGCGACTGCTCACTCCGGGCCGCAAAGTCGAAGTAAAAACAAACAACAGCAGTATCATCATCCTCAGCCTCTTCGCATAGCTTGTCTATAACTAGCGAACTGTCATCGCAACCTATCAGCAATACCATTCCCTAATTTCCCGCAATGATACGTTTTCTCGTACGTGATAAAACTCTTCCCCGCTCCCGGGTTGCCATCGCAGAACAAGGTCGCATGATTACATTCATCCTCCCTACTACCACGATGCCAGCGTCTAAATTCCGCGGTTTCCAGCAGCCAGTCCCCTACACTGTCCACCCGCCGGGCTGCGATGTCTCGATGCCGGACCCATGGCTCTAATGGAGATAGCCACTGCAGTATTTTAGAAACATCATCGGAGACAGTGTAGTTCCAGGTGTTGAAAGAGTTGTTGTTATTGCTGAATGCTTGTGACATTTTTCACTTTTTTGCCGCTTTGAATGTTGTGAGGAAGGTGTTGATAATGTTGGGTCCGGTGATGAAATTGTGACAAAAGCGGGGTCAGTCGCACGAGCGCAAGTAACCGACAACAGTTCAAGTACCTGCTCTGAGCTTGTGACACAAACACTGGCGACTGCTTGCGATAGGGCCGGGACAGCTTTATCCTTTCGTAGCAACCCCACGTGTAACTACCCTACTATCGTAGCTGTTTTCAAAGTATCCAGATGCCTTGTCGAATCGGTCGAGGGTGGGGGAAACCTTTAACCAGTACATCTAACCCCAAAATGCCCAACTTCAAACTACTAAGGCTCCTCCTCAACTCCCACCCCATCTCCTTTCTCTAGAATATTAGATAGCGAGTAAGCTGGTGATTGAGAGAGTGAAGATATATTTTAAATAAACCAACACTCGAGCGAGTTACCGGGATCTAAGGCTCAGGTAGTGGCAGTGCTACCCATATCGGTGTTCCGCCCAAGGCTTCCCCCCACAATAGCTGGGTATGAATCTTGGCGCCGGGCCACAGACCTACTGACCAAACCATATATTATTTTTCACGAATCAATATATCTGTCGCTCTAGTATGCCATACGGCATTCACTTGCTCCACTCAATAAATCATCACACCATAAGAGATTAACCTCACAATAGGGTACAGTAACCACTCTGCATACTGGCACGGTATACCTACGAGGCCCATGTTCCAAATCAGAGGTCTATATGTTATCATAAGTTCAGGGTCAAGGCTCCGAATGCTCCAAAGGAAAGCGGGGAAGCGGGAGGACGCGGGCGAAAGTCATAGACCATTAGGAGTCTTGGTGGAACCGGTCTTTTGTTCTCTCTTTAGTGGGCGCGCTTGAGGAATTGAAACTTGCGGGGACGTATGCCGACCCAAGGGGAAGTGTGTGGTGAGTGATGGAAGGGTATGAATGTGTTTTGAGAGAGCTGGACGAGAGAGCGTGGTTTCCCTCCTTTAGTCTTGTGTCAGCGACCAGAGTTTTCATGGGTGATAGATGGCAGTACTTACTAAGAGCTGTTTCGTTTCATACCCGTTTTCATCAGTCACCGCTCCAAAGTCGTCACTGTTTAAAAGTTTTCAACAAGGAAAGTTCATGAAATATGCGTAAATCACGGTAATGTATCTAATGCACTATACGCATGCTCTCAAGTAGAGCAAACCCATAGGATATCGCCCGTTATATATCCCTAGAGGAAATGGTAGGACGGAAGGTTTACAGAGTGCAGCGAAGAGGCTTGGGGAAACGAGGGTTAATGCGTGCGACTAGTATGATTCTCACAGCTTTGGGGTGAGACAAGGAAGGTGATAGCATGGGTAGAAGTGAGTGCGGTGGGGGATAAGTTTGTTGGCTGATTGGAAAGAAGGGAGATTTATATCACACAATGAAAAAGGTTTCCAGCACTACGATAGTCCGTTCCTCGATTACGTGCTAACCCAGCGGATATTAGCGTGGATATTTCCAATAATCGTAGATTTTGGTAAAATGTGAATCTACCGGTAACATAAACCACTTTCCTAACCCATACCCCCCCAAAAAAACCCTAGTCGTTAATAACTACATTCTTCGTTTGCAGCGGTTCCTTTTCCTCGCCGGCAGACTCCGCTAGGGGCAATCCTATGAGGGTATCCATGTTGGAAATGCAGCTCGGTATGCTCTGGTTTTTTGGTTTCTTTTGTTCTTTAGAAGTACGGGTATTTTGCAAGGGGGGCAGGTATTATGGAGAAGTATTTCTTTTGTTCAGGAATTATGCAGAATGTTTTCTTCTTTTTATCTGATGGAGGGTTGACAGAAGGAAGTGGATATCAGTGGTGATGGATGGAAAGTTCAGAATGGTGCTATGTTTTTTATGTATTCTTTTTTTATTGCCGCCAGCTGGGCAAGTGCGAAAAACAACAATTTAGTTACTTACTATCCTCTCCCACTGCCCTCCTTCATTGTGGTGCCGTATTTTGTTATTTTGTTTATGAATCCATATATCGGAGAAATAGATATCCTGACTTTTCATGCCTGGGACGTGACAGGTCGTGGGTGTTAGAATCATGCACTGCCGGAGGCAAGTAGGGTCGGTATTTCTTATTGTCAACTCCAGTGCTATGGGGACATCTTCCTCAGCATTCACCCTCATTGCAAATCAGTACAGTACTATAGGCGTAACGGGTGGTGTGATGTGAGAGAACTTTTTTCAATCATTATTTGACTCTATAGCCAGCTACTTGCCTAACACTCGGTTTTTTCTTCCTTTAGATAGACCTCCTGAGCCGGTGGGTTAACTTAGGTGGGGCTCCTATCGTGGACCGAGGTTGGCTTATTGGAGTGACCCAATCGAAGTGACGGCAGGGGGGTTAACTTCACACATACCTCAGATACAGTCACCTCTGTCAATATAACTTGTCAGTTAATACGTTACTTAATGGACAAAAGTGGACTGGGAAGGAGAGCACAAATAACAGGCAACATACACCCACTCACAGGGAAAGTAGGCAACTGACGCCTTTCCAGATGGAAAAAATAAACAGGGGGTTGCGGGATTCACGGTCGCATGTCTTCGGTCGAATAGGTTCGGAAGGGCACAGGCAAAAAAGACCAACTGAAGTAAGAGGAAAGACAGATCAATTTGCATCTCGGTTATATTCTTAAAAGTCCTTGTGGCCGCCCTCGCCTTGGCCGCAAAGTAGCACTGTCCTCGTGCTGCTGCCAACACACACGGTAGCAAATCCTGGGGGGTGAGAGGTCCCTCGTATTCGAGGACGGCTGTCCCCACCATCACCAAGTAGAATAGCCACCACTGCCAATCCTATGGAAGCCTAACCGGAATTAATTTCACCCTAGGACACATAATTGAGAGTATTGCAAAAAGAAAAATAGCCACCTCCCCGTCCCAACAATACATATTAGCAGCGTACGATGGGTTATCGTGAACAGCACTAGAGCCCATTGGTCGGGCTGCCGATAGTTCAGAAGCAATCAGTCTCCCGAGTGCAATTCGAGCGAGGGGGACTTGGAGGGTGGATACCCCGCCCAAAGTTAACAACGGGCAACTAGAGCCTGATCGATTCATACCGGAGTACAATTAGGCTTTCTCTCTCGAGCTCGATCCCCCCAACCAGGTCGATGGATGCTAAGGCAGGCTTGGCGCGGTGCCTACCTGTCACCAATGCCGAGAGACTGGGACAACTCGGCGAATTTTGCTAATATTATAAGTTATCGAGCAATGAGATTGAAGGTGGGGAAACCCACATTTTGGAGTTTGAGTTCAAATCAAACCTTTACTTCCGCTACAGCTCGTGCAATTTCGTACCCCCAGATTTGATATAGGAGGTAACCTGATATTGGCTCTATTACATTTCCCGCCCAAAACCTTTCACCGTAGATTTTTCATGGTCCTACATTGGCTTTCGACGACTGTTATCGCATCACAGGTTACGGCAGTTTGCTGGAAATGGCAAAACGTCAGATACGTTGGGGGGACCAGAAAATACCCTGCGGCAACCGCAGGACTATTTGTAACCTCAACGCGCCTGATTTGTTAAACCCCCTAGGGATAGATTATGCATTTCTGGCTATGGTGGGTAGACTAGCTGTCGTTTCACCTCCTTAGCAAACCATCACACCGGACAATGCGGTACTGCTTGAATACCCCTGTTAGAAACAAAAGAATTTGACAAATCTCATGTGGTGCTGCAAATACTGCCGAAGCGAGGCTCGTTATCATAATGTAATTCACTCTCAGGCTTCCAAACCCTACCTATACCATGACTTTTTGAAGAATTTCCAGTGTTTCCTCTTTTTTCGTAGCAAATCCTGCCACAAAGTGGCGTACCCGCAAATGCGGTAGCTAATCGTTAGCCATTGAAAATCCCACTTGATCACAAAACACCAGTACCTAATATTGGTGGGAGGCCGGTATTGGCAATTTTCTGAGTCTGGGCCTTCGCTACTCGTACGAGTAGAGCGTGAGCCGGGAAAGCTCAGAGTGGGCGCGGAAGGAATGGGCGGTACCTACACTTGCAGTATGTGGGTGAGCTGCGGCAGTACTAGTACTTGAGCTGTTGCAACATCATTTTGCCTTCGACTGTGGATATCGCTCCGGGTCCCCGTATGATACCTTGTCGCGGTATTCTAAATATAGCGACCGGTTTACCGTAAATACTAGTTCAACACGCTAAGTTCGTGGCAGAAAACAGTGGTGCATCACGGCCACGACCCTAACTAAACCCTGCTAGAGTAACTTGCCGGTTACGTCAGGCAACTGGGGAGAGCTACCGTACTTTTTAGCCATTCCTTTAGGAAATTTATGATTCACACAAACCCAGCCAACACTACGAGTACGCTGAGAGATCCAAAGTGCTCTCGCCTCACATAAACCAAGTTTTACAAGCTTCGTTCGGTTAGCCCAGGCTCTTGGATGGACCCGGCGGTTTAAGCGGGATTCCTCAACAAATCCTGCAAATCTTGGTGCTCAGCAGGGGGGTATTGTATTACTTGTACTAATACCATTGCGAACAAGAATCTGGTCCCACGGGACTACGGAACGACCCTTCCAATAAGAGGGGAAATGTGACGAAAGATGGGCATATGATCGTACGACAATTTATACAGGACACTAACTTAAGCCCAAACGTGTATAGGGATCATGAGAGATCACTCGTTTTAAAAATTTCAGTTAAGTGAGGCATGGAGGTAAGAAAAACTTCACCATCCCGCCCCAAGCGCACCCAAGTTCCCAATAGCCTCGTTCATAGATTTTCTGTGACTACTGTCTCTATTGGCAAGCTTGGTCGGAGTAATCCGATCTCTTAGGGGCTGTTTGGCCTTAAATTACGGCGGATGGTCTGACCGAAAATCTCGCTTACATAATACATTCTTGGGGCTTTGATTTGTCGCTTTATGGCCGAACCACTGTTGGCAACCACGCAAAACTATAAGTTAACACCAAACAGCCACTTGGCTCCCGAGCGACCCATGGGACTTAAGTTAATATGCCGCGAGGCCTCACCAGTCGCATCTGCCAGACATTGCACCAACCACTACCGGAAATTGGGCCGGTGTTTCTGGTTGCCGAACTCCAGCTCAACGGGAACGCCCCCTACGATAATCGCTGGGTAGATCAGTGGTACAGTACAGTATGGTAGAGTTTGTTTCTAGCCCCGTTTGACCTTCGTCAGATCCACTTTCCCAATTTTCTTGCTGTGTTCTCGTGGACAGAGCCAACTAGCTCCGTGTTAACTCGTGTTGGATTCCCTCTGTTTTTGCCCACGTTAGCCCATCAGTATGCTTGAGTTGAAATAAACGTAGATGGGTTACAGGCTTCCCATGAATGGATTCTAGGATGGTTGCGTGAGGGTGTTAACACCAACGGTATTAAGGGTAGAGGGCCCTGCTGGCCGTACGAGTAGCCGGAAAGTTACTTGTGATTTGGGAGGCGCTCGACCGAGGGAATACTAATGGGTAGGTATGGGTATTGGGTAATGAAAGTAGTCGCGGTTCTGTGGACCGATGGTTCATAGCATTGTACATTATTTGTTGCTTAAGGCTAGCTCAGCATGGTTTCTGTAGACGTGTCACAGGGGCGATTCCAACCGGTGCCGCCGGGAGCACCGCGGCCATGGTGGGATTGTGACAAATTCTCGCCGAAGGGGGCTAAGGTCGGTAAACCGGTACTAGTATTCCGTAGAGCTCGGGAACTCGGGAGGCTGATGACCCTTTTTGGGAGGTGATGGTTGGATCCGGAGATGGCTTAGAAGCGGGAAGTGTAGGACGACAGGATGGGACCCAAAGGCAATGTTTGGTATTCATAGATACAGAAGACGTTGCGTGAAGATAGAAGAAACGAAAAGCAAACAAGTCTGGGGAAGGTCCTCTTCATTCTTCCAACGCTAGCTCCGACAGACCAGGGTAAGTACAAACTACCATCGGTACTCTCATCGCCAATAACACTGAAAACAACCCTGTTCTACCTCGGACCCTGAAAACTTACATAATATGCCAACACTTCATAGAGCAAAACATTCATAACTGTGAAACAACTCAACTCGTACTTTCCCTACGAGTACATCTACAAACAGCCAAGGACTATATTCAAAGCCTGTGGATTTATCATAGGTTTATATTTCCCCAGCTTTCTCAGGGGATACGGCGGGGGATCGTATGTCACCGGGGTACTGTGTGAATATGGATAAATTGCTTAGAAAATGCTCGACATGTTTGCATTTTGACTTCTCCTTTGTCGTCTCCCAGTTCACCGTCCTGCGCCTCTTCCTTCACCGTCCTCCGCTGTCCTCCACGGTTCTTTGCTCTCCTTTGCCACCTGATTTTCTGTTTCTACTATTTGCCCTCGAGCCATTTGTTGCATGTCGCTACTCGCCATAAGTCTTTGGTCGTAGGTTTGTCTTTAATCTTTTTTTATTGATTGTTTCCGCTTGTTTGGGCGGAAGCTCTGGA
This sequence comes from Tuber indicum, assembly GCA_006112555.1. Classification (NCBI taxonomy): domain Eukaryota; kingdom Fungi; phylum Ascomycota; class Pezizomycetes; order Pezizales; family Tuberaceae; genus Tuber; species Tuber indicum. The sequence goes on from VBSK01000013.1 coordinate 449,393, forward strand.
TATTCACTTTCGAGGAGCGCATGAGATGGAAACGGGGAAGGAGGAAATAGAAGATATAAAAATTGGAGTACCGGAAACGGGAGAGTCCCAGGAACACTGCAGGAGTCTTTGTGGAGTCTGTCGTTTATTATTTATTTTGTTAGCAAAGGATATATGCGGAGAAAAGGGAGATAGTTGTGGAAGGTGTGAGAGAAATACATGGTGATCGTAGGAAGGATAGGATAGTACTTTCTTGTGGTTTATTTATACTCCTGTCTTTCCCTGTTTGATTGGTTAGTTGAATGCGAGCGAGTATTTGAGTAAGGCTTGAGCAAGAGAGTGTTGAGCCCGTCCTGGTGACCGTCCCCGCTTTTGGTTCTGAGGACCTTTTAGGGCGCTTTTAGTCATCATGATTTCGATCCGTTTCGCGGTTTCGTTCCAGTCCTACCACCGGTTAGCTGTTCTCTAAAATTTCTATGCGACCTAAATGTCTGGCGCAGCGGCAGTGGCAGTGGTGGATATGAGGGGTGAGCGTTTAATTACGGACCCTCGGGTTGCTGCCCTCGAGCTAATTTAATGGTTCCATTTTGGAACTGCATGATTGGGAGATAACTTAATTACCTGGTGGGTGAAGTGAGGAAGGTAGGAATTCGGGAGGGGTTCGATGGAACGACTGGTAGATAATTCTTCAAATGAAAATGGGTACATTCAGTACTGATTTATTCCAGGGATGACATCGCCTCCCAATAAAAACACCTAGGGTGGAGTAGCTTTTCCATGGGGGCCTCAGCAAAGTATACATTAGGTCCTGCTTGTATAGAGGAGAATGGTCTATATCCATTTTATTTATCCGCCCATCTGCCCATCTATAGCTAGCAAGGTAAAATAGGAGGGAAGTGAATACATAGGGAAAAGAAGATTTTGTGGCGAGGCATCTATTCGGCTGCGAAGCGGTAGTGAAGGCAAATGATGCAAGTTGCTAGATGAAATAGTGCGCCGGCTGCTGTACACTAAGCGTATTGAATAGAAATTCGAGATCCTGCATTCGTAAACGTTAACAAATATCCTGAAATTTCATGTGGGTAACCTATACTTCTACTTACAAGGCAAATTTCGGCTAACGATAAGCGGGGAGAATTTCAACTCAGTTCATAGAACTGACGGAAACGACAAGGAAAAGGGGGAAGGTGGCGATGTCATTAACAGCACATGGTAAGACCCCTGAGGTTGAGCAAGGCTGGAACTGGAGAAGGAGGAACCTCACGCGATTTGAGAAAGATTAATTGAGTACCTCGTGCTTCTACCTCATCTTGGTTCTCTCACAGATTATGGGGGTGTTGCTCAGCTGCGCATTCCAGAGAGTTCCAGGCTCGTAGTAGCTTCACTATTCCTTCATGACCCTCGCTAGTAGCTTGAGAGAGTGGTGTCCGGCCACACCTGTTGGGGCGATTGCAGTCGACATTTTCACGTTCCAACAGTAGCTTGACTACTCCTTCATGTCCCCTCCAAGCAGCACACCAGAGTGGAGTTTGATCAAGCTCATCCGGGCGATTTGGGTCAACATCTTTCTGGTCTAGCAGTAGCTTCGCAATCCCTTCATGTCCGTTATAAGCGGCCAATGAGAGTGGTGTACTGTCTTGGTCATCTGGCCTGTCAGGGTTGACATCTTCTCTCCCCAGGAGTAGTTTCACCATTTCTTCATGGCCGTGGAAAGAGGCATTAGCGAGGGGGGTTCGATCATCTACATCTGGCGTGTCGGGGTTGACATCTCTCCCCAGAAGTAGTTTCACCACTCCTTCATGTCCCTCCAAAGAGGCAATCCCGAGTGGTGTCCGATAGTATTTGTCTAGGCGATTCGGGTCGACATCTTCCCGTGCAAGCAGTAACCCGACCACGCCTTCATGGCCATACAAAGCAGCATTAGCGAGGGGGGTTCGATCATCTACATCTGGCCTGTCGGGGTTGACATCTCTCCCCAGGAGTAGTTTCACCACTCCTTCATGTCCCTCGAAAGCGGCAATCCCGAGTGGTGTCCGATAGTATTCGTCTGGGCGATTAGGGTCGACATCTTCCCGTGCCAGCAGTAGCCCGACCACGCCTTCATGCCCCCTCCAAGCAGCACACCAGAGCGGAGTTTGATCAAACTCATCTGGGCGATTTGGGTCAACATCTTTCTGGTCTAGCAGTAGCTTCGCAATCCCTTCATGTCCGTTATAAGCGGCCAACGCGAGTGGTGTACTGTCTTGGTCATCTGGCCTGTCAGGGTCGACATCTTCTCTCTCCAGGAGTAGTTTTACAACTCCTTCATGTCCGTTCAAAGCAGCACACCCGAGTGGTGTCCGACCGTTCTTCCCTGGGCGATTGGGATCGACGTCTCTTCGTTCTAACAATAGCTTGACCACTTCTTCATTTCCCTCAACGGCAGCCCACCGAAGTGGTGTTTGATGAAACTTATCTGGGTGATTTGGGTCGACATCTTCCCTTCCTAGTAGTAGCCTTACCACTCCTTCATGTCCCTTCTCGATAGCACACATGAGTGGGGTTCGGTCATGATCATCTGTGTGATTTGGGTCTACATCTTTCCGGCCCAGTAGTAGCTTCGTAACCCCTTCATGTCCGTTATAGGCGGCCAATGAGAGTGGTGTAGCATCTTTGTTATCTGGCCTGCCCGGGTGGACATCTCCCTGCGCTAGGAGTAGTCTCACCACTCCTTCATGTCCCGAGAGCGTGGCAATAGCGAGCGGTGTTCGGCCTCGCTCGTTTGGGCGATTTGGGTCAATATCTTTCCGGTCTAGTAGTAGCTTCGCGACCCCTTCATGTCCGTTATTGGCGGCCAATAAGAGTGGTGTAGCATCGCGGTTATATGGCCTGTCCGGGTTGATATCTTGTCTGCCAAGGAGTAGTTTCACCACTCCTGCATGTCCCTCCGAAGAGGCAATCCCGAGTGGTGTCCGATAGTGTTGGTCTGGGCGATTAGGGTCGACATCTTCCCGTGCCAGCAGTAACCCGACCACGCCTTCATGCCCCTTCCAAGCAGCACACCGGAGCGGAGTTTGAGCAAACTCATCCGAGTGATTTGGGTCAACATCTTTCCGGTCTAGTAGTAGCTTCGCGACCCCTTCATGTCCGTTATAGGCAGCAAATAAAAGTGGTGTAGCATCTTGGACATCTGGCCTGTTAGGGTTGACATCTGCTCTCCTCAGGAGTAGTTTCAACACTCCTTCATGTCCCTCGAATGCGGCAAGCCCGAGTGGTGTCCGGCCACCATTATCCGCGTTATTGGGGTCGACATCCCCCCGCCCCAATAGTAGCTTGAGCACGCCTTCGTGTCCATAAAGAGCAGCCCACCCGAGTGGTGTTCGATTATGCTTATCCGGAAGACTAGGGTCGACATCCTCTCGCCCCAGTAGTACCTTTACCATCTCTTCATGTCCCGTTCCCGCGGCCCAGGAGAGTGGCGTACGTCCTATGCTATCTCGTTGATTGATGTCGCAACTTTTATCATTTATTAATGCAGTGAAAAGTTCAATAATCCCAAAGAAAGATGCACAGTGTAGTCCGGAGAAGAGCGGGGAAGTACTAGTGAGCTCGATATATCTGGGACGCAGTGCTTGATTGAAAAGCGATACAGAGGATATGTGCTTGCTGTATTGGCTCAATAGCTCAATTGCAAGGGCCCTCACGTGCTCGGAGTGTTCCTTTTTTGCATGGGTCCCCCAATATCGCGAAGAATATTTGAGGAATGGCACACTTTCGCAGTCTAGGAGAGATTGCAATGAGAGGTTCTTGACATGGTTTGAGTTAAGATAGGTCAAGCATGTTTCCGCAATAGTCGAGTGAGGTCTGATGAAGAGGTCTGGTCGAGCACAAAGATACTCTTGGACGGTAAAGTGGATTAACCGTACAGTCGAACCTTCTTTATCGACTGCGATCAGGCCTTGGCAGCAGCCTAGCAATGTACTTATTGGAGGAGTATTTTCCCGATCGAAATCAGTCGCTCCTATCTCCACTGCTAGCGCATAACACAGCTCATCCACAAGTAACGGTCGTTCCGCATGGCAGATCCATGCGAGGGCGGCCATCGCGAGCTCTACCTTGCCCCTATCCTGGGCCTTGATCCGCTCGAGTGTTACACCATATGCATCCTCTAATCCTGCCCCATTTTTCAATGACTTGAGCCTATTTCGTCGTCGAGCGATCGTGGCTTCCTGAAGAATTGCATCCATATGGAGAGAAGCTAAGAGAAATCTAGATTCGAATACGTCAGCCATTGACCTGGGGTTCCTTTGCTCTTGCCCATTTCTTTCCTACATACGTTTCCGAACTCATTTCGGGAATGCTCTTCATAATTGCCGCCTCCAACCCGGCGCTCATTGTATCCGGGGAAGTATCATTCCTGAGTTTCTCACTGAGAAATCTAACGAAACCATCTTCCGAAAGCTGTATTGAGAGGAAATTTGCTGTTCCATCCAATTTCTCTCCACCTCACTCCGCACATGTGGCCGCCCGGTCATAAATATGCGGGTACCTGGTGGCCCCCGCAGGATCTGTCCTAGCGCCTCGAGAATTACCATCCGATGTTCCGGCACACATTCGTCGAGTGCGTCGACACAAATAAACGTGCGCTTTCTAGCTGCGATGGCCTGGAACATCTCCAATATTCCGGAAACTTGTAGTCCTCTACCCCCAATAACCCTTTGCTGATCTCGGTAACCTCGGACTACCGCTTCCGGAATGCCCCCCAACCCGCTAACAAGCTGTCGCAGAAGGGAGCCGAGCATGTTTATTGGTGATTGCTCATTCCGGGAAGCAAAGTCGAAGTAAAAGCAAGTAACTGCTGTATCTTCCCTCACAGAATCGTCACATAGCTTGTCTATAACCAGGGAGCTGTGTTCATGGCCTGTCAGCCATACCGCTCCTTAATTCCTCGTGAAGACACGCTCTCCCTTACATCATATACCTCTTCCCCACGCCCGGATTTCCATCGCAGAATAAGGTCGCATGATTAAGTTCATCCTCGCTGCTGCCATTATTCCAACGTCTGAATTCCCTGGTTTCCAGCAGCCAGCCCCCTACACTATCCATCCGCCGGGATCCGATGTCTCGATGCCGAACCCATGGCTCCAACGGAGACAACCACGCGAGTATTTTAGACTCATCATCGGGGGGAGTACAGTTAATAATGATATTGAAAGAGTTAATGTTATTGCTAAAAGACATTTTTAACCGTTTGAATATTGCTGAAAGGGGGGTGTTGATTAACCTGGGGCCTGTTTACGCGATTAGCGATGATACCCGAAATTGAGAAAAGAGGGGTTGATGGTACTTGGAAGCTCTTGCCCCTTACTAATCAATGTCCAGTGGATCCGGAATTGGTAACACTTACGCGCATTGACTATTCTGCGAAACACCACGAGCAGATTTGCATGTAGAACTAAATTCCAGGATTTGTTAGTATACATGATTGTTCCACATGGGCTAGATAGAAATAGTGTGCCCCTATCATGAATTATCGCCCATTTTATTTTTCGCCCTCCTCCTCTGCCAAGCCCGCTCCGTATTTCCATCTTCCTGATATGATACTTCCCTGAGATCCAGTCTCCCAAGGCGCTGGAGATAGCGGATGTTTCACTGTACCTTCCGCATATGTCGTGATATCCATTTTTCTTATTGACAAGCTGCTAGCTAGATAAAGGAAAGTCTCTCCAGCGAATTCCGGGGAAACGGGTAAGACTCTACCCCGCCACAGGGCTTGACTAGCCGCATCTATAAAAGCGACCCGCTCCGGTCGACAAATTTGCCCGGTGTTTCTTAGTGCTGTCTCCGGCACTACGGGGGTATCTCCTGCGGTATCCACTTCCTGCTTTGTGTCAATGGCTGATGTGCGGTATGTTATGATGGAGATTGCTTCCACCGTCGTTTTTACCTTTATCTAACATAGTTTCCTAGTTCCCTTACCCCATTGTCCTGCACAGATGCGGCGGGTTCGGGTTTAACTTGGGTCGGGTTCCCTCGGCTTGGAGGTTAGAATGCTTGCAGCGAAATAATCAATGTCAGGTGGTTACACTTACGGCTCCTAGCTTCTAGCATAATAACGTGAATTCAGGCGGTGTGCTATCGTCAACTGCATCACAGCCGGTCGGCCGTGCTAGCAGTATTAGTAATCCAAATGTCAGTAACCGTTTGTAAGCGATTCAAGCGTGGGGGGGGGGGGTCGGCGGATAAGTATGGGTATAAGGTACTAAGGTGAGGCGTCCCGGTTCTGTAGACCAATTATACATTATTGTGGTGCAGAATCTATTGCTCACACCTGTATCAACGTGGGGTAGTAGCCGCACCACTGGAATAGTTCTAGCCACCGGGGTGCCCAGAACGCTCGAGTTCTATGGTGGAATTGTGACAACCGAACCACACCTTCCCTGCTTCTGCGGACAGCAAAGGATTATATTCAAAGCCATGGATCACTCATACATTTATTCTTTTCTCCGCTTCCCGCGAGACCTAGGTAACCCCAAGCAGGGTATCACAGATTACCGGCATATGGTATGAATATCATAGGAATCGGGAGTAATTGTGCCTGGTGCTGAGGCGTCCAGAACTTCCTCCTCTGGGTTAGGGGGAGAAGGCGCATGGAAATGGGGCTACCATTTAGCTGTCAGGTAAGACAATTGAGAAGAAATACGACCGAAAGTGCCGGGCAACCCCAGCCTCCTAGCGTGGTGGTCTAATTGTTCTGGTTTTTACGGTATGGTTAGCTGCAGCTTTCTATGCAACCAAAGTTCCGGCGCAGTAAGAGTAGTGGGGTTGAGGGCGCTGCCAGATAATCACAGATCTTCTTCAGGTTACTGCCTGCGCGCTGGTTTAGTGGTTTAGCTTGGGCGCCGCATGGATACAAGACAACTTACCAGGCGGGTAAGGTAGGGAGAGCAGGGCTTGAGTTCAGAAGGGTCTAATAGATTGGACGGTGGTTTGCAGGTAAAGATGAGTAGATCGTGTGCTAATTTTTGCTGAAAACAATATAACCTCGAAATCACCACATTTGGAGTCCATTCTCCTTTGCACAGTGGCTTCGGGAACGCATTCGCTGGGTCGTGTATTATCGGAGAAAATTATCTCCATGATTTATATATCTGTCCACCTATCCGTCTATCCGTCTATCGCTGCTGGGTAAAACAAGGAACTAAATGCATAAAGAAAAGTAGAAAGAAGATATTATGACAAGGCATCTATGCGGTTGGGAATAGTAATGAAATAGTGTAAGTCGAAAAATAAAACAGCCCACAGTTGCTGTCTGTGACATATAAGGAACAAGAACTTGCAAGCCTGATACATGGATGTTAGGAAATATCCGGAGATTTCGGAGAGGTATATGTCTCCTTATAAGATAGTAATAGCAAGGAATATTTTCAAGGTGAGGTCATAGGGAGGATGTAAAGGGTATAGAAGGGGAAAAAGAAGGTGGCGATGCCTGTAATGGCATGCAAAAGGCTCCACGAGGTTGAGCGGGACTAGCGCTAAAAAAGGATGAAGGATAAGCGCTTTGAGTGTAAATAGTTGAGCGCCGTAGGGCTCTACATCTTAATTCTTGGACGAGTAGTGGGGGCTGCGTATCTTCGCTTTAGGGAGACTTTGGGGCTTGCAGTAGCTTGACTACTTCTTCATCTCCATTGAGAGCAGCATAAGAGAGTGGTGTATGACCGGATTTATCTGGCCTGTCGGGGTCGATACCTTCCCGCTTCAGCAATAGATTTACTACCTGCCCATGCCCCTTCAGAGCAGCCCACCCGAGTGGTGTTCGATCATACTTGTCTGGGCGATTTGGGTCAACATCTTTCCGGTCCAGTAGTAGCCTCAAAGGTGCTTCATGTCCCCTCGATGCGGCAATCACAAGTGGTGTTCGACCACCACCATCTGGGTGATTAGGGTCAACATCTTTCCGGTCCAGTAGTAGTCTTAAAACTGCTTCATGTCCCCTCGATGCGGCAATCACAAGTGGTGTTCGACCACCACCATCTGGGTGATTAGGGTCAACGTCTTTCCGGTCTAGTAGTAGCTTCGCGACCCCTCCATGTCCTTTATAAGAGGCCAAGGAGAGTGGTGTAGCGCCAAGGTTATCTGGCCTGTCCGGGTCGACATCTTCCCGCCCTAGGAGTAGTCTCACCACTCCTTCATGTCCCTCGAAAGCGGCAATCCCGAGTGGTGTCCGACCAATCTTATCAGCGGGATTGGGGTCGACATCTTTCCACTCTAGGAGTAGTCTCACCACTCCCTCATGTCCCTCCAAAGAGGCAATCCCGAGTGGTGTCCGACCAATCTTATCAGCGGGATTGGGGTCGACATCTTTCCACTCTAGGAGTAGTCTCACCACTCCCTCATGTCCCCCCAGAGCTGCAATCCCGAGTGGTGTATGGCCATTATAATCTGCATGATTGGGATCGACATCCCCCCGCCCCAACAGTAGCTTAACAACTCCTTCATGTCCATCGAGGGCAGCCCATCCGAGCGGTGTTCGATCATGCTTATCCGGAAAACCAGGGCCGGCATCTTCTCGCTCCAGCAGTATCTTTACCGCCCCTTCATGTCCCATTCCTGCAGCCCAGGAGAGGGGTGTACGGCCTACCCCATCTCGTTGGTTGATATCACAACCTTTCTCATTTATCAACGCAGTCACAAGTTCAACAATCCCGAAGAAAGATGCATAGTGTAGTCCGGAGAAGTGTGGTGAAGTACCAATGAGCTCGAGATATCTAGGGCGTAGTACTTGCTTCAAAAGCGATACAGCAGATATGTGGTCGTTGTACTGAGCCAAGAGCTCTAATGCAAGGGTCCTCACGTGCTTCGAGCTTTCTTTGTTTGCATGGGTTCCCCAATATCTGGAGGCATATTTGAGGAATGGCATACTTTCGCAGTCTGAGAGAGGATAGGATGAGAGGTTATTGACCTGGTGCGAGTTGAGATAAGTCAGGCATGTTTCTGCAATTGTCGAGTGAGGTCTGCGGAAGAGGTCTGGTTGGGTACAAAGATATTCTTGGACGGTGAGGTGGATTAACCGCACAGTCGAAGCTTCCTTATCGACTGTGATCAGGCCTTGGCAGCAGCCTAGCAATGAACCTATCGAAGGAGCATTTTCGGGATCGAAATCCGTTTCTCCTATTTCCACTGCCAGCGCATGGCACAGTTCATCCACCACTAATGGCCGTTCCGCATGGCAGATCCATGTGAGAGTGGCCATCGCAAGTTTTGTCTTTTCCCCGCCCTGAGCTCTTATCCGCTCCAACGTCGCATCATATGCATCCCCTAACCCTGCCCCGCTCTTCAATGATATGAGCTTCTTTCGTCGGCGAGTGATAGTGGTTTCCTGCAGAATTGCGTCGATGTGGAGAGAAGCCAGGAGAAATCTAGATTCAAATGTATCAGCCATTGACACTGAGATATCTTTGCCCTTGCACATCTTCCTACATACGTTTCCAAGCTCATCTCGAGAATGCTCTTCATAATAGCCTCCTCTAGCGCGGCGCTCATTGTATCCGGGGCGGTGTCATTCCTGAGTTTCGCTCGAAGATATCTAACAAAACCGTCTTCGGTAGGCTGTATTAATATGAAAGTTGTTGCTCCATCCAACCTTCTCTCAACCTCACTCCGCACATGTGGCCGCCCGGTCATAAATATGCGAGTACTTGGCGACCCCCGCAGAATATGCCCTAGCGACTCAAGGACCACTATCCGGTGTTCTGGCACACATTCGTCTAGCGCATCAACACATATGAACGTGTGCTTTCTCGCTGCGATTGTCTGAAACATCTCCAATATTCCAGGAACTTGTAATCTTCTACCCCCAATGACCTTCTGCTGGTCTTGAAAATCCCGGACTACCACTTCCGGAATTCCCCCCAACCCGCTAACAAGCTGCCGTAGAAGGGAACCGAGCATATTGATTGGTGACTGTTCATTCCGGGAAGCAAAGTCGAAGTAAAAACAGGTAACAGCAATATCTCTCTTCACAGCCTCGTCGCAGAGCTTGTCTATAACCAGTGAGCTGTCATCGTAACCCGTTAGCAATACCGTTCCTTGGTTTCCCACGAAGATACAGAGTCCCTCTTACCAGATATAACTCTTTCCCGCTCCCGGATTGCCGTCGCAGAATAAGGTTGCATGGTTAGATTCATCCTCCATACTACTACTACCACTGTGCCAACGCCTGAATTCCTTGGTTTCCTGTAACCAATCCCCTATAGTGTCCACCCTCTGGCCTCCGATGTCTCGATGCCGTACCCACGGCTCTAATGGGGACAGCCACTCTAGTATTTTGGATTCATCATCGGGGGCAATGTAAAAGTGGTTCGAGGTATTGAAACAGTTATCGTTATTGGCGAAAGTTTGTGACATTTTCGGTTTTCGGTCTCTTTGGACGTTGTCGGGGGGGTTGTTGATTATCTTGGTGTCCGTTGATGTGATAATTTGAAAGCGAGGAAAAGAGGGGTTGATACCGCCGCAGCGCCTTGCGCCTAACCAACCGCAATCAAATCACTTGATCCGAAATTGGTAACACAAAGGTGCAGGGAGTCTTGTATCACTTACTCAGAGCTGGTTCACATGCAGCAACCTCACACCGAACCTCACCACCCCATCCCTTTTTATTTCATACTTGTACATTCCAAAATAGCGAAAATTCGCAGAACCAGTTCCGCTAACAGTGTTCGCAACTCCCTTAGATATCTAGGCGCGAAGGCTCAGATTATTATACTAATGTCATGTCCTACCCCAGCTTGGCATATCTCAAAATTGCCTCTCGATGGGCGTCAAGCCAAGACGCCCCACAAGTGGGGAAACCCAAAACACGAGCACTCTATCCCGAAAATGGGCGTGGATAGTCTCGCGCGTAAGCACCCTATGGACACTTCGGCCTCATGGCGAAGCTTTCATCGTTGCACGATAAGACCCTCAACTTGACGGAGGCTACAATTGCCATTTGGAGGAAGACTCTGCACACGGTGACCTAATGCTAAGCTACTGCGCCCGCGGTAAAGAGATAGGGGAAGCGAGAAAGGGGTGGATACAAAAGCGCTTGGTTGAAGTAATCTTGTTGGCCAGTGGATAGGAAGACCGGGTGGATGGACTGCGGAAGTTGGGCCTTTTGGCCCTGGTAATTTAGTCATGCTGGGGATGCTGCCCGAGTAGGTGCAGTGTATCATATAGTGTTTCTGAAGAAGCTATGGATAGACAAATGGATTTGATGATCGGCTGTTGACCCGGGACCAGAATTGCGGAGACTAGAAGGCACCGGGGAGAGCAGTTTGGGCAGGTTGTTGATGGGATGAATTGAGAAGGAGATGCTTTGATTGTGTGGTTGGGCAAGTGATTTTTCGCTATCTTTTATTCTATTTTCTTCTCTCCTTTAAAATCGCTTATTTTTGCTTTCGTTTTATGCTCTTTCGTATATACGGATAGCCCACTTCTTCCACATATAGTACCAGTATGATACCGTAACTATCTAGCGATGGCATGTAAAGGGTGGTATCATACCCACGTCAATGCCGCAAGTGACCCATAAAAAGCAGACCACAACTTCTCAACATTTACTTGCGCCGATCGCCCCTTCTCCTCCTTCCTGTTCCTCCAGATATCTTATGGTTCGGCTAGACCCAGGCAAACCTATAGATCCAAACTGCCTTCCCCTCCTCGCAAAGCAATCCACTCACTCTTCGCTCGTTTGATCTGGGTTCGTTGTTGGACCGAACGGTTTAAGCCAGATTACCCGAGCAAGAAGCTGACATGCATTTCAAGCCATTCTATTCTCCAGGGGAATCGCTAGGACTATCACACCGTTAAGACTAACACGGAGCAGAAAGTGCGGTGCTATTTCTACTCGTAGCCCCTCTGCATTCGAATCTGCCAAAACCTCCCGGGATAGCATGCGCATTTCTAAACTACCGTGCGTAGCTGTTGTTCCTCCTACCCGGCAAACCGCCAAACCCAGCAATACGGTACTGCTTGGCTGCCTTACCCGCTATTACGGACAAAATGAGCAGGTAAATCCTACGTGGTATTGCAAGTACTCGGGTAATACCGAAGCGGATCCCGCTCGCATAGAGCAATTCAGTTTCAAGTTTCCTGGCAGCTAATGTCACTTCAAAGCGGCTTTCCTACACTAGCTGATCATTGGGTAGATGATTGGAAATCTGGGGTAGTGGTGGCCCATGGGCAACAGCATTGTTGTATGATAGGTAGGATAAAATGTAGAAATACACTATGGTCACGTGGTTAATTCCAGCGAGTCTGGGCCTTCCCAATTGGTACTGTTTCAGCTGGAAGAGCCTGGGACAAGCGAAGGAACGGGTGGTAGCGTGTGGCAGAGCCGCACTAAATTTAGTCCCTCCGCCCGCACCCGCACAACCTTATTTTGCGTTCGACAGCCGACAAGCGTACCGAGGCTCCTGCTAATATTATGTAACAGCGGGCAGTTCCAAATCTCGGAGCAAGCCTATGCCATCTCCTGCTTACGGCTACCGTATCTAAGCATGGTGCGATAGTCGCAATGTTCATTGATGTGTTGTTACGATTTACCTCTATTACACATTTCAACTATACTTAATTTTATTTCATTTCAAAACTATAATGGGAAAATAAAATGACTCTTTCAGCACACCTCCTTCGCCCATTCATGATGTTCAATGGCGTTCCTTGTATTCCTTGTATTCATATTATCATACCTTTTCTGACTTTACAAATTATCATTTTGTACAGTACAGGTACTTGCCAAGGACAATGTCGGTGGGTTTTCTAGGATTGGGCAAAGTTACCCGGCCTCTGAGGTTTTGGAGGTGTTGTGCTGGGAGCTTTCGTTCCAACGAAAGGATCATATCGTAAGAACTCGAATAAACGATCCTTGTGCTAGGACGTTGGACTTGCCTCTCTGAGTAAGGTCTGGTGTTTTTTCTTTTTTATTTGTCTCGGAGAGGGGGTCTTTTGGTGTGGTTTTCGCCCCTTTTCCAGAGGAGGAAATTTTGGACTACCTAGCACAAGGCTCGTTTATTCGAGTTCTTACGGTATTATGCACCTCGAGTAAGTTTGACCAGCCAGCCGTAAGACCTGTAGGATCGGTAAAAACTTCGTAGACAAACAGAAAAGAAAAAAAGGGAAGGGAATTAATTAATTTGTGTCCTTGTGATGAAAGTAGCACAGCTCTTCGTTAGTTCACAGATCAGTTGCACTCGTTTTCAGAAATCGGAAGTTCCTGTTAGCTGTTCTCCTTATTGCTAGCTACAGGAAAGAAGGTGAGAAGAGAAAAACTTCCTATTACAGTACCGTAGAAACTCGTGGAATTCGCTAACTCCGAGAGTTCCCTAATCTCCAGGTTCAGAGACAAAACACCCCGAGAAGGAATAGTGTTTACCTAATGTAGGATAGAAACTAAAGGACTATGTGGAAGCTGTGGTAGGATCTGCACAAAAGCATACGGTAATGAAAAAACAACTTCGCTCGCCCTTCTCTAAACTAACGGTAAACACGGGTGTGTATAAGTAAAAAATAAACAATGTATCCTCATCATTCCATGAATCACCACACCTATCCGTATCTCTCCAAGCATGCTACCCTTTCCTCCATACACTCCCGTGATAACAAAGGAAAGACATGTCCGGAGAATCTCCTGTCAATCTCTGAACCTCCACACCAATCCATTGAACCTCTAAACTCTCCGCCAGACTCCTGAAACCTCCACAATATATCCCAATCGACTAACATCGATCTAGAAGCTTCAATAGTCAGGCAACGACTGGACGGGACGACGAGGACGAGGACGAGCGCCGTCCGACGGCCGTCGTCGGCAGCCGACTGAAATTGGTCAATGCACCCAATGTCACCCAGTAAGACACACTAGTGCTACAATAAGTTAAAACAAGAATAGGTTAAAACAAATAAACAAAATTTTAAAAATTTAATGGGGTGGTATTGTTTTCATAAAAGGAAACCCAAGACTAGTGCCGTCCGACTGCCGTCGCCCTGTCCAGTTCGTCCAAAGACGAGACATTGTCGTCTCCTGTAGTCCTGACCCCTTCTAGGACGGACTTGACGACTGGAAGCGCTGCAGCGCAATGGTCATATCATAGCAGTTTCCCGGCCGTGGCTACTGAAAACGGAGGGCCACTAGGGAGAACTTGTCATAGATACCCGTCCGCTCCTACTCTTGCCAACCACCAAGGGCCATATTCAAAGCTGTAGGCTGCTAATATGCATATATATATTTCCTAGCTTTGCCTGAGAATTTAGTAATAAAACACGAGCACACCTGATTTACACTGACACTAGGAATGGACAGGTCGCAGAATTATTGGTAAACCACAGTCAGTCGCATAATATCCCCTCAAATACACAAGCCCATGGACCGAGCAGGAGTGCGAAGAATTAGTTGTGAGCAGATGAGACCCCTTATTCGGACCCTCGTATGGCTGCGGGCGGGGTGAGAGATGGATAGGCAGCGCAACACCCTCGAGTGGTGTTGCGGGGGTGGGGGTGCATATCGGCGGGGGAGTATGTACGGCTAGGACGAATGTTGCAGGTACAGTACTTCCGCGAGATCTAGTCTCCCAAGGAGCTGGAGATAATGGAGGTTTTACCGTACTTTGTTCCTCATTTGTCGCGATATCTATTTTTCTTATTGACAGGCTAAATCAAGGAAAATCTCACCATCGAATCCCCAAGGGACCGGGAAGACTTATGATACCCCACCACAGGACTTGACCAGTCGCACCTATCAGAGTAACCCGCTGCGCTCAACGACTTTGTCCGGTGTTTCCCAGCGTCGACTCCAGCGCTACGGGAGTTATCTCCTGAAACATCCACTTCCTATTGTATGTGAAAGGTTGATGTGCGGTGTGGTATCATATGATAGAGATAGTTTTCATCATTGTTTGACTTTTATCTAACCTAGTTTCCTAATTTACTGACCACATTCTTCTGAGCAGGCGCAACGGGCTCCGGGTTAACTTGGGTCGGGTTCCCTCGGCTTCGGCACTAGAGTATCATACTTGGAACGAAATAATCAATGTCAGGGGGTTACGCTTACCTCAGCTAGCTTCTCGCATAATAGCATGAAGCTAGGTTATGTGTTATCGCCAACGGTATCAAAGCTAGTCGGCCGTGCTGGAAGTGCTAGTAATCCAGAAGTCGGTAATCGTTTGAAAGCGATTCAGGGATGGGGGGGGGGGGGGGTTGCCGGATTAGTACAGGTATTGGGGATTGAGCTCAGGCCCCACGGTTCCGTAAACTGATAGCATACAGCACGGTACTGTCTCCGCTACTTGCGCCTACTTCTGCCACTAACCAAGGACTATATTTGTTGGAATATTGTCCCTGGGTTTCAATTTCATACCAACTATTGGGTTCCTATACGATTTTCAAGAACTTTCTGTTATACCTTACTTGATGTCTAAAACTGTTATCACCCTGTTGTCTCTGTACCGTTGCCTCTCTATCTCCCTTGCAGTGAAAATTTCTCTCTTGTTGCTTTCCTGTTTCCTTCTTGTTTCAGTGGGACAAGACTTTTGTCCCCCTTACAGGAGATGAAAATTTTCATCCACACAGGCACCGGATTAGATGTGGATCATCTTGTGTTAAAAGGGCCTTATTATCTACTTAGAAATGATATGCGGATTCTGACCTTTCAATTGTGCACCTAAGAAAACTACCGCTGGATTCTATCTATAATTCCTACCTATACTTCTGTCTCTTTACGTTACCGAACGCTTTATTTTACTTCAATATTCAAAGCAAAAAAAATTACTCATACATCTTTTTATGCCAGCTAGCCACGAGACTAAATTAACAAGGCAGAGTATCACAGATTGCTGGCGTACTGTGATGATTATAAAAACTGTAATAATTGGACCTTACAGACATGTCTAGCCTTTCCTCCTTGGGGCTAACTTTAGGGGGAGAAAGCGCAGGAAAAAGAGAAAAGAAAAACAGCCAGTCAGTCGTGAGCTGAGACAAATGGAAAGAAATACGTGTGTCCCCAACAGGAGAGGAAACCGCAACATTCTGGGGTGGTCCAATGATTCCGGTTGTATTGCGCTATGGATAACCGCAACTTTCCATGCAACCAAAATGTCTAGCGCAGTAACACCGGTGGATTTGCGGGGCTGCTAGGCAATCACAGATCTTCAAGTTTCTTCCTTCGCATCGGTTTGGTGGCTCCGCAGGAGTGCCGAATATACACAAGGTAGTTAACCTAATGGGTAGAATGGGGAGAGCAGGTGTTCGGAAGAGATTTGATAGATTGGGTGGTGGTTTGATGGTACGGATGAGTAGATGGTGTGCTAATTTTTGCCGAAAGAAATATGGCCTCGGAATCACAAAATTTCGTGTAAATTCTAATTTGCACGGTAGTTTCGAGAACGGATTCGCCAGATCGTGAACTGCTGGAGAGAATAGTCTGTAACTTATATATCTGTCCGTCTATCCGTCCATAGCTGTCGGGGAAAACATGTAGGAAACGAATACATAAAAAAAGGCAGAAAGGGGAACGCTTTGTATCAAGGTATCTATCAGAATCGGAGATGGGAATGAAATAATACAAGTTGACAAATTAAATGGCCCACGGTTGCTGTTGGCTAAACATAAGGAACCGTGTGCGCGAAAAGGGCGAAATATAAGAGCTTTGGTGAAATTAGTTGAGCACTGCGGGGTTCTACTACTCTTCAGTTTATCGATAGGTGGCGGGAGGGCGGTGTATCTCCGCTTTCGAGAGAATTACGGGCTTGTCGTAGTCCGACGACTCCTCCGTCTATTGCAAGAGGCATGAGGAATGTGTAAAACCATACCGACCAGGCGCATGAGGGTCGACACCTTTCCGTTCTAGCAGCAGATTTACTACCGACTCATGTCCTTCAAGAGTAGCCCACCCGAGTGGTCTTCGATCATACACGTCCCGATGATTTGGGTCAACATCTTTCCGGTCCAGGAGTAGCTTCGCGACCCCTCCATGTCCGTTATAAGCGGCCAATAAGAGTGGCGTAGCACCTTGGTTATCTGGTCTGTCCGGGAGGATATTATCCCGCGCTAGGAGTAGTCTCACCACTCCTTCATGTCCCGCGAACGCGGCGTTAGCGAGCGGTGTTCGGTTATGCTCGTCTGGGCGATTTAGGTCAACATCACCCCGCGCCAACAGTAGGTTGACCACTCCCTCGTGTCCATAAAGAGCAGCCCACCCGAGTGGCGTTCGATCATACACGTCCCGATGATTTGGGTCAACATCTTTCCGGTCCAGGAGTAGCTTTGCGACCCCTCCATGTCCGTTATAAGCGGCCAATAAGAGTGGCGTAGCACCTTGGTTATCTGGTCTGTCCGGGAGGATATTATCCCGCGCTAGGAGTAGTCTCACCACTCCTTCATGTCCCTCGAGAGCTGCAATCCCGAGTGGTGTCCGGCCATTATCCTCTGCATGATTGGGGTCAACATCCCCCCGCCCCAACAGTAGCTTGACTACACCCTCCTGCCCACGAAGAGCAGCCCACCCGAGTATTGTTCGATCGAGATTATTGCGGCGATTGGGGTCAACGCCGTTACGGTCTAGTAGTAGCTTCGCAGCCCCACTATGTCCGTTATAAGCGGCGACTGATAGTGGTGTAGCATCTTGGTTATCTGGCTTGTCCGGGTCGACATCATCCCGCTCTAGGAGTAGTCTCACCACTCCTTCATGTCCCTCGAAAGCTGCAATCCCCAGTGGTGTTCGGCCATTATCCTCCGTATGATCAGGGTCAATATCGCCCCGCCCCAACAGTAGATTGACTACACCCTCGTGTCCATAAAGAGCAGCCCACCCGAGCGGTGTTCGACTATGCTTATCCGAAAGGCTAGGACCGACATCTCCTCGCTCCAGCAGTATCTTTACCATCTCTTCATGTCCCATTCCCGCGGCCCAGGAGAGTGGTGTACGACCCGTGCAATCTCGTTGGTTGATATCGCAACCTTTCTCGTTTATCAATACGGTCGCAAGTTCAACAATCCCAAAGAAAGATGCGCAGTGTAGTCCGGGGAAGAGCGGGGACGTGCCAATGAACTCGATGTATCTGGGACGCAGTACTTGGTTCAAAAACGATACAACGGATATGTGGCCGTTGTACTGGTCTAGGAGATCAATTGCAAGGCTCCTCACGTGCTTGCAGGGTTCCTTTTTTGCGTGGGTTCCCCAATATCTTGAAGAGTATTTGAGGAATGGTATACTTTCGCAGTCAGAGGGAGGATCGGATGAGAGGCTCTTGACATGGCGTGAGTTAAGATAGGTCAAGCATGTTTCTGCAATTGTCGAGTGAGGTCTGCGGAAGAGGTCTGGTTGAGCACGAAGATACTCTTGGACGGTGAAGTGGATTAGCCGCACAGTTGTAGCTTCCTTATCGACTGTGATCAGGCCTTGACAGTAGACCAGCAATGAACCTATCGAAGGAGCATTTTCGGGATCAAAATGTGTTTCTCCTATCTCCACTGCCAGTGCATGGCACAGCTCATCCACTAGTAACGGCCGTTCCGCATGGCAGATCCATGTGAGGGTGGCCATCGCAAGTTTTGTCTTTTCCTTGTCCTGAGCCCTTATCCGCTCCAACGTCGCACCATATGCATCCCCTAACTCTGCCCCGTTTTTCAATGATATGAGCTTTTTTCGTCGACGAGCGATAGTGGTTTCCCGCAGAATTGCATCGATGTGCAGAGAAGCTAGGAGGAACCTTCATTCTAATGTATCAGCCATTGCCCTAAGATAGCTTTGCCCTTGCGCATCCTCCTACATACGTTTTCGAGCTCATCTCGGGAATGCTCTTCAGAATGGCCTCCTGTAGCGTGGCGCTCATTGTATCCGGGGCAGTGTCACTCTCGAGTTTCTCACGGAGATATCTAACGAGACCATCTTCGGTAGAGAAATTTGAGAAATTGATAGGCTCTATTAATATGAAAGTTGCAGCTCCATTTAGTGTTCTCTCAACCTCACTCCGTACATGTGGCCGTCCGGTCATAAATATGCGAGTACTTGGCGACCCCCGCAGAATCTGCCATAGTGATTCAAGAACTGTCCTCATATTTTCTGGCGCACATTCATCGAGTGCATCAACACATATAAACGTGCGCTTTCTGGCTGCGATTGCCTTGAACATCTCCAATATTCCGGGAACTTGTAATCTTCTACCCCCAATGACCTTCTGATGGCCTTGAAAATCCAGGACTACCGCTTCCGGAATTCCCCCCAATCCGCTAACAAGCTGTCGCAGAAGGGAGCCGAGCATATTGATTGGTGACTGTTCATTCCGGGAAGCAAAGTCGAAGTAAAAACAGGTAACGGCAATATCTTTCTTCTCAGCCTCGTCGCTTAGCTTGTCTATAACCAGTGAACTGTCATCGTAACCCGTTAGCAATACCGCTCCTTGGTTTCCCACGAAGATACAGAGTCCCTCTTACCAGATATAACTCTTTCCCGCTCCCGGATTGCCGTCGCAGAATAAGGTTGTATGGTTCGATTCATCCTCCATACTACCACTGTGCCAACGTCTGAACTCCTTGGTTTCCTGTAACCAGTCCCCTATAGTGTCCACCCTCTGGCCTCCAATGTCTCGATGCCGTACCCACGGCTCTAATGGGGATAGCCACTCTAGTATTTTGGATTCATCATAGGGGGCAATGTAAAAGTGGTTCGAGGTATTAAAAGAGTTATTGTTATTGGTGAAAGTTTGTGACATTTTCGGTTTTTGGTCTCTTTGGACGTTGTCGGGGGGGGGGGTTGTTGATTATCTTGGTGTCGGTTGATGTGATAATTTGAAAGCGCGGAAAAGAGGGGTTGATACTGCCGCAGAGCCTTTCGCCTAACCAACCACAATCAAATGACTTGATACGAAATTGGTAGCACAAAGGTGCAGGGACTCTTGTATCACTTGCTCAGAGCAGGTTCGCTTGCAGCAACCTCACACCGAACCTCACCACCCCACCCCTTTTTGCTCCATACATTTCAAAATAGAGAAAATTCGCGAAACTAGTTCCGCCAACAGTGTTTGCAACTCCTTTCGATATCGACGCGCGAAGGCTCAAATTATTATTCTAATGTCATGTCCTACCCCAGCTTGCCATATCTCGAAATTCCCTCTATCCGCGCCGAGACAAGACCGCAAGTGGGGAAACTTAAAACCCGAGCACTCAATCCCGAAAATAGGCGCAATTAGTCTCGCGTGTAAGCACCCGATGGACACTTCGGTCTCATGGCGAAGATTTCATCGTTGCACAATAAGACCCTCAGCTTGCCGGAGACTACAATTGCATTTGGAGGCTGTTCTGCATACGACTGCCTAGTTTGTACTACACTGCACTCAATCACCTGTGAGGGGACATGCACAGCAATTTATATGCGGGACACTACAATTACTGATACGGTACCCGAGTACAGTACAAGTAAGCCCCCAATGATATAGCGCGCTTAGAATATCGCCCTTATGAACAAATCATTCTACAGTTTGACAAGATAAGAACCTTAGGCATTCTACGGAAGCCCTTGAACCTAGTGGGCTGTCGGGGCTGGCAATATCCCAGTTGGTGGCTCACGGAGGAAAATGCGCTCTCACTGCCGTAAACCGTGCCAAACGTCTCGACAGGACGCTAAGCTGAAGGGGAAACTCGCTCCCCACCCACGCCATTCCTGTCCTTCCATCAGTGTCGCAATCTTTCACTGCGCGAATGCGAGTGTAGTAGGAGTGAATACTCAGCGCTCACTCTAGTGAACATAGTTAGCGCTGTATAGCGGAGTTGCTGTGTGATATTTGACAGCTTCCTTTTCTCCCGCCCCCGGTACGATACTTCACTGGTTTTTCTCGATGCAACAGGTTCGCCAGATGCAACTAGGGGTGTGATTCCCTAGGTTAGGTCCGGTATTTTTCCACCCGGGCTCAACTAACTAGGGGTACTTACCATAGAGCAGTAAGTGATATCTATGATATCAGCAGAGGCTTAGATCGTCGGTGCCATGTGAGTAAGCCAACAAAAGAGTGGGGGCGGGGCGAAGGTCGACAAAGATTCAATAACCTTATTATCCTTGCTAGCCGACGACAATGCCCGGGGATTCTCTGTCTCGTTATCCCACTTATCATAAATTCTATGATGTGTATTATGTCCTAATAGTCCTATATACCCTAGGGCTATCGAATTTTCTGTGTGGAAATGGGATGGGCGGCTCGTGCACTGAGTGACCTGAATGGCTATGTGAATGGCTATGATAAATTTATGGTAGTATGATATCGTATCATACTTCAGTCACGACGGGTGGCATTCCCGAGGGAAGGGTGGGCGGCCCACCGAAGCGTACCACAGCTTGTTAACCTTCACTTGTGTTACTGCTCCTCCTCAACCCAATTCCTCTTGGCGTATGGTTCGCTTAAACCTGTTTAAGAAGGGAACCTCTACCCGGATATCTAAACAAAACAAGCGTTCCAACCCCCGTTCGCTTAGTCAAATCCATATCTTTGGTTAGACCCAGATTACTCAAAGACCCCGATAAATATTTCAATCCGTGGTGTCTTCTGGGGGAATTATTGATATGACTCCCGCTAGGGACAGAAATATTTGTCCACGGGACTAGAGAACGATATTTCCAACAGGAGGGGGAAGGTGGCAGGAAACGCGTACATGCTTCATCTCACTGACTATAGGATCCACCTTTCAAGGACCATATACCCCCGGTGAAGGGAATATAGTCTTCACAAAGTAGCTCACTTTGCAGATGAAATATTCTCTCACCGAAGACAAATTCCATTTATTCCACCCACGAAGTAAATTTGCTCCGCTTGCATATGCTAGAGTGATGGGTATTTTTGATAACGAATACACTACCCAAAGACTTACGCCGTTTAACAACTATTAAGAATGCAGAAACACATTCTCACGAATTGTAAATGTTAACTTGTTGTGGGATCGGAATGTAGGTTTATTTGCTGATGCAGTGATGTGAAAATAGCTTCAAAGTACTACAATTAAATCAGGATGTGATGGAAATTAGTTTATCGCATGATAGTTAAAATGTGAAGCAAGAGCAAAAATAGTCTTTTCTTAAAAATAAAAATTACCTACAGTAGACTTCGACTACCAATCTTCTATCAACCGCTTATTCTATATAATAACCACCCGTGAAATCCGTATATCCCAAAAAAAACTTAAACCGGTGGACTACATTTCTAGGTAGTAAACAGCATCGATCTCTAGATGAACAAAACTCTACCTTGGTTCTCATCTAGCACCATATACCAGGGTTATAGAAAAATCCCACCGGAATACTTTTTTCATAGTGTGCGCGAGAATGGGGAGTACCTGCTTTGTCCAATACCTCCATGTTATCTGAACAGCATCCAAGAGATCAAACCGAACACACGACTGATATCATACTCGTGCGGTATCACTTGTTATAGATCTTTACACAGTGAGGGAAAAAATATAGGTCTCAGATAAACCCCCTTACCCCAATTTGGCAAGACCACACAGGTACTCACCAACTCCACGCTCAATATCCCGTGACTCAATTTTCCTACCGGGCTCCGTCCGGACCATTCCCGTTGACCAATTCCCGAGATAGTATGAGGTCAATAGTCGCTCGGGGGCCCTTGAGGGAAATTTGGCATCGGGTAATGGCATCAGACATCATTGAACTGGGCATCAACAATTTCCAGCATAGTACTGTATCTCTGGTTTACGGCAGTATGATATCTCAACGTAGCGAAATATTTGCCTTGCAGGATTTGTTCCAGCCGTGACTCTAGGAAATCCACCACTGCTCGGGAGATAAGTTAGCAACCCCACCCGCCCATTTCTTGACTAGTTCTAGTAACAACAAAAAAATTATATCAGATTCCTCGATGCATTTGCCGGATGGAATACCCAACTCCCGAAACCGAACAGCCCCGCCTATCCTGGCCAGAACACTAAAACCACAAAACCACAACTCCTATTAACTCAGCTTGTCTATCATATCAACTACACAAAGGTGGCATTCCCGGCAATAGGGTGAGCGGCCCGCCCATGCTCTCAGCTATATGATGCTTTTTAGCCTTTTGCTCCTGGTGCTGACTTTTTCCCCTACCCCTCCTCTGTATAGGCCAAGTCCTCCAATCATTATTTGGTTAACGCGAGGTTAGTCCGGACTACCAGCCAGCCAGGAAATTCTTCGAGTCCTGCTGTCTTTCTGAGGAATTACCAGTACTGTTGGGAGTAAAAAATTGACCCCGTAGGGCTACCGAAAAGCCATTCCAAAGAGAGAAACCTGACGCAAAACGTTCAAACCCAGGCGATTTATCTAAGGCACCGACGTACCAGCTGATATATCACAATCATGTATATCACTAGTTTTTGAATTTTCAACAATTTGGTAGGATATTGGTATGGACCTCCTCGTCTTGCCCAATCCATCCAAGTGCTCCTCATCACTAGACTGCCAGGAACAATCTCCCCGGTCAATTTCCGAGAGACGGATGAAACTTGTCATGCCGCAAGATTTCACGTTCCTGGCAGCGTTAGATATCACTGTTGGTAAGCTAGACCGATATTTCTTATTGTTGGCCTCAATGCCATGCGGGAATTTTCCATAGTATGATATTTACTTTTCAGTCTATAGTACAGGTATAATTGGTCGGTGGTCCGATATGGAGGCGCTCGTTTTCACCGCTTTTTAACCCTTTCCAATCTACTTTCCCGAAACTTTTATCATAATAATATTATCCCACAGACAGGCCCAACCCGCGCGGCGTTAGCGGAGGTCAGGTTACCTGACCTTGGACTTGGTTGGGCCATTACAATGTTTGAACCGAAAAAGGCTTAAGTTAGGGGCTACGCACTTCTAGTCCGTGGCTTCTGGTATAACGAAATATTGCTAACGGTATTAGAAGTAGTAGTCCAGGGCTGGCGGTATTGGTGATATAATTAAGGAGTCTGAAAGCTATTCGACAGAGGGGAAAACTAGAGGATAAGTATGAGGTAATTGGTCCTGATGTGAGAGAAATCATGGAAGTGTAAACTAATAAGCGACAGCTGGTATGGTATGATACTTCTTACTTGCGACTATTTCATTATACAGGTAGTGCGATAGTTGCCTGAACTAGAGCCGTTCAAAGTCACGGCTACGGGGAACGCACCAGCGCTAGGGTGCAACCGCGACGGTCCCACCAGTACTTTCCCTATGATAGTCTACTTCCGACAACAACTAAGGTCTGTATCCAAGCCTGTGGATTACTCATAAATTTACCGTCCCCCTGCTTTATCGTGGTTGCGGGCAATCGTCTGAATGTAACCTATTTAACGGACGCTTGCAAAATGGACCAATCAGAGCCCGTGTAAAACATAGAATATGTGAGCAAGCCGGCTTTATTTGATCCGTTTATAAGCCCAGCACTGGCCTATAAAAATGTGTCCCCGACCTTTCCGTATACCTTCACGTCGGATAGGAGTTCAGAACTGAGCTCCACCCATTGCTATGAGGGAACGGTGGTTCAAAACCTCTCTCTTGGTGAATAGGTAAAGGTTGGGGACAAACCTTTTTTTTTTTTTTGGTGAGTATGAAACAAACGATCACTTGTAACGACGAGCAGGCTTGCTCCGGGCATCCGTTGAATGGTTACGCCCGAGCGCCGCTTGGATGGAAGATAGCTTGCCTGGGAGGCAAGATATCGAATTTAAGAGTCCAGAAGGGCGTGGTATAATGGGTGTTAGATTGCGGGTGTGGATGAGTAGATCAGGTGCTTATTTCTTGCCGGAAACAGGACCAGCTTGGAGTCATAACATTTGAGGTCGATTCTCGTTTTCAAGTTGCTTCGGGAACCCCCCTCGCTAGGTTGTGCTGTGTTAGGGGGAATACCGCAGTCTATGTGTAATTTATGCATTTGTCCATCTATGCAACTATCGATAGCGAGATAAACCAAGGAGGAAATAAATACATAAAGAAAAGTAGAGAGAGTATTTTGTCAATAATGTATCTATTCGATCAGAAATGGAGGTGGGGTAAAATGGTGAATGTGGACGAATGAGATAGTCCCTTAGCTGCTGTTCGCTAAAAAATGAATAGAAACTCGTGAGCTTTGATGTATCGTACAGGGGTTAGCAAATATCGGGAAGTTTTCGGAGGGGTAGATGTCTTCATACAAGTGGGTTTTCCACCAATGACAGGCGGGGACAGTTTCGGGTTCATGTTGTAGGGCTAACGTTAGGGGGTCGGGAAGGGGGAAGGGGGTGGCGGTGTCGGCAAGGGCGCACAGCAGGCCCCAGGAGGTTAAGCAATGCTGGCACCAGAAAAGGGAAGATGTAGGCAATTTGAGTGTCATAAATAGACTACCATGGGGTTCTACCTCACCTTAGTTAGTTCTGATAGCGAACGTACACAGCGGATCTTCGTGTCGTGAGGAGGAAAACACTTCTGTGGAGGCGAGAGTGAATGTGTTCGACTTAGTGGTCCATGACCGATTTGCTACTGCTTAAATACAGGAAAAGGAAAATTCCCACACATCAGGATAAAGACAGACAACCATTGCCATGACCGCTCTGGCCAACTACCAACATACCTACTGGGATTACATATCCATCAAGTTCATTCACAGCGGGTGGGGAGGGTCCGAATCTCCAGTTCCGAT
Source organism: Tuber indicum (assembly GCA_006112555.1). Lineage (NCBI taxonomy): Eukaryota > Fungi > Ascomycota > Pezizomycetes > Pezizales > Tuberaceae > Tuber > Tuber indicum. The sequence goes on from VBSK01000013.1 coordinate 475,003, forward strand.
AGAGTTCCGGGCTTCTAGTAGCTTCACAATTCCCTCATACCTCTCCCTAGCAGCATAGAAGAGTGGTGTTCGACCATACTTGTTTCGGCGATTAGGGTCGACATTTTCCCGTTCTAGCAGTAGTTTGACCACTCCTTCATGCCCCTTGACAGCAGCGCACGCTAGCGGTGTCCAGCCTTCCTTGTCGGGACGATTGGGGTCGACGTCTTCCCTCTCCAGCAGCAGCTGGACCACTCCTTCGTTTCCCTTCAGAGCAGCCCTTCCGAGTGGTGTTAGATCGTTCACATCTGGGCGATTTAGGTCAACATCTTTCCGGCCCAAGAGTTGCTCCACAGCCGCTCTGTGTCCTTTATAAGCGGCCACCGCGAGTGGTGTATTGCCTCGGTTATCTGGTATGTTGGGGTCGACATCTTCCCGTCCCAGGAGCAGTTTCACCACTGCTTCATGTCCCTCGAAAGCAGCACACCAGAGTGGTGTTTGGCTATGCATATCTGGGCGATTGGGGTTGACATTTTCCAGCTCTAGCAGTTGTTTGGTGGCCCCTTCATGACCACTCAGAGCAGCCCACCCGAGTGGTGTACGGTCGTGCTTATCCGGACAACTAGGGTCAATATTTTTCTGCTCCAGCAGTACCTTTGCCACCGCTTCATGTCCCTTTCCCACCGCCCATGAGAGTGCAGTACGGCCTACGCAATCTTGTTGGTTGATATCGCAACCTTTCTCACTTATCAATGCTGTCGCAAGTTCAACAATCCCGAAGAAAGATGCGCAATGTAATCCAGAGAAGAGCGGAGAAGTGCCAATAAGCTCAATATAACTGGGATGCAGTACTTGCTTCAGAAGTGATATAGCGGATACGTGGTCTTTGTACTGGCTCAAGAGCTCTAATACAAGGGTCCTTACGTGCTTTGAGAGTTCTTTGTTTGCGTGGGCTCCCCAATATCTCGAAGAGTAATTGAGGAATGGCATATCTCGGTGGTCCAAGAGAGAATCGGGAGAGAGATTCTTGACCTGCCGTGAGTTGAGATAGGTCAAGCATGTTTCCGCGATTGCCGAGTGAGGTCTGCTAAAGAGGTCTAGTTGGGTGCAAAGATACTCTTGGACGGTAAAGTGGATTAACCGCACAGTCGAAGCTTCCTTATCGACTGTGATCAGGCCTTGGCAGCACCCTAGCAATGACCCTAGGGGAGGAACATTTTCGGGATCAAAATCAGCTGTTCCTATCTCCACTGCCAGCGCATTGCACAGCTCATCTACCAGTAACGGCCGTTCGGCATGGCAGATCCATGTGAGAGTGGCCATCGCAAGTTTTGTCTTTTCCCCGCCCTGAGCCCATATCCGCTCCATCGTCGCACCATATGCATCCCCTAACCCTGTCCCGTCTTTCAAGGACTTTAGCCTTTTTCGTCGACGAGCAAGAGTGGTTTCTTGAAGAATTGCGTCTATATGGAGAGAAGCCAATAGGAATCTAGATTGAAATGTGTTAGCCCTTAACCGAAGCTAGCTTTGCTCTTGCACTCTTTCCTACATACGTTTCCGAGCTTATTTCGGGGATGATCTTCATAATCGCCGCCTCCAAAGTGGCATCCATTGTATCTGGGGCAGTGTCATTTCTGAGTTTCTCGAGGAGATATCTGGCGAAACCATCTTCGGTGGGCTGTATTAATACGAAAGCTGCCAGCCCATTTAATTTCCTTGCGACCTCACTGCGGATATGTGGTCGTCCGGTCATAAATATGCGAGTATCTGGTGACCCCCGCAGAATCTGTCTTAGCGATTCAAGAACTACCATCCGATGCTCCGGTACACATTCGTCAAGAGCATCAACACATATGAACGTGCGCTTTGTCGCTGCGATAGTCTGGAACATCTCCAATATCCCCGGAACTTGCAGTCTTCTACCCGCAATAGCCCTTTGTTGGTCCCGGAAACACCGGACTACCGCTGACGGAATTCCCCCCAATCCGCTAACAAGCTGTCGAAGAAGGGAACCGAGCATATTGATTGGTGACTGCTCATTCCGAGCAGCAAAGTCGAAGTAAAAGCAGGTAACCACGGTGTCTTCCGCTACAGCCTCGTTGCATAACCTGTCTATAACCAGGGAGCTGTGGCAGTGACCTGTCAGCCATACTGTTCTCTAATTTCCCGCGAAGATGTACCCTCTATTACCAGATATAGCTCTTTCCTGCTCCCGGATTGCCGTCGCAGAATAAGGCCGCACGGCTAAACTCATCCTCCCTTCTGCCTCTATGCCAGCCTCTGAATTCCTGGGTTTCCAGCAGCCAGTCCCCTACGCTGCCCACCCGCTGGGCTCCGATGTCTCGGTGCCTCACCCATGGCTCTAGTGGGGACAGCCACGCCAGTAGTTTAGATTCGTCATCGGGGGTAGTGTAGTTCAAGGTATTCGAAACGATAACAGAGTTAATGTTGTGGCTAAATGCTTGAGACATTTTTCGCTGCCCTGAATATTGCTGAAAGGGACGCGTTGAAGTCCGTTTACGCGACCGCTTGAAGCTGAGAATGTGGGGTTGATGGTGTACCGGTACCGCAAAAACGCTTTAAATACACCATCGGACAACGTGGCGTTTTCGCGCTAAATTGGACAAGCGAAATCAAGCCAAGAGATCAAGTGACCACCCATGCATTCTGTGCATACCTTTCCGATATCATCCCCCGGGAAATACCATCTAAAATGTCTCACATAGCGACAATTAAAAAAAATACCCAGAACCTTTTTATGCTACCAACAGCCCAAATAGATTTAAAAAATTCCAAAAAAAACTACCGAAAATAACTTAAAACCTCTGTGTATATTCATGATTTTTTCCATAATTTTTGAGGATGGACTGAGACCTAGGGCGAAGGTTTGATTTGCTTGGAATTCATGGTGCAATCTCCCACACAAAGCACAGCACTTTTAGGCAAGGGCAGACCAGCACACAGAAACCCTTTCTGACTGCAGAAAAAATTAAAAATCTAACAGTCTATTACATTTACCTTTCCTTTTTGAATTTTATTTTTTGAATTTTTTCTCGACATTTTTTGATTAATGAAAATGTGGAGGAATTCTTTGGAAAGGTTTCACTTTTTCGATGGTATATTTCCCGGGGGATGGCATCCGAAAGGGTTGTCACAAAATGCATGGTATTTAAAAGGTTTACCCATTTCCTCCGTCTCCTTTTGGCGGAAGCACGTTCTTCGAATAAAAAATAAAATAAGCTTATTCTCCTAACTGTTGTCTACAGCACTCGGGAGGTTTTATTTTGAGGCTTGTACTAGTAGTTGTCTGCTCTGTTATCATAGTAATACTATCGTGCGTAGCGGAGGGAAACAGTGAACTTCGATGATATTGGTCTAAGCAAAAACCGACACCTCTCTCAACTTTAACCGCGTTGGTCCCAGACAAATCTAAATACAAAACTCAAAGGAAATTCCCCTCATCGCCACATGAGCCTCTCCCATTCTACAACTCTCCACCAAAACAAAGCATATAACCATTCTCTCCAATCCCGCATAAAGAAGTAACTGGCTAACCATTTCCATCAACCAGAAACCACTTCCCCATGCTTCCTGCTTTCTATCTATTACTCGACCATTTCCCATTTCCCACCCCTTTCCGCTTTCTTCTCTGCACCCTTCCAGACAAGGTCTATCAATGTCTTCGGTAGTCTTCCATCTCCTATTTCCTTCCACTCAGTTTCCATCATCAACACGCTGATAGGTCATCTAGTTTGCCTATTTTACAGCCTCTATCGTGCTAGGCAGTAACCAACCGCGATAAAATAAGGTCAGAACAAAAGCGACTTGGACCCAATGCGTTGTCTTTTCGGCAGAAGTTCGAATGTATCCTGAGAAGTTTGTGACTGAATGCGATTTGGAAGACAGGAAGCTAGACGCAATAAAAAGGGTCGAGCCCGACGACATCCCAACAAGCTACGACACGGCGCCAGAAAAAAAGCAATAGTTACAAACCAAAAGGAGACAAGTGGCTTTACATGACCATATTTAATGTTAGAAGCAATTCCGGTGGAAGTAGTTTGAGAGCTTTGGGACCGGAAGGGAGTCTCCTTGTCCGGGCCTCTTAAGATTCTGGAATTCTCAGATGTTCCAGACTGCCCCAAGCGGAAAGTGCACGTTAATATATGTTAGTGCTCCCGGGGAATATGTTCCAGAGCATCGAGCGGTCGTTCTAGAGTTGCTAAGACAAACTCTACGGAGCTCGCCCAACCCTCACACATTTATCACGTCCAATGTGGGGCTGGGAGGGGACTTGGGAGGATGGTGGGTTTTATATTGATGCAACACGCGGGAGGAATGCCACTATGTATATGTGGGGGGAACTCGAGAGTAGCACTGGTGGGGGGGTGGATATTATGAGGGGGGTCCTGGAATGGGTTCGGAAACATATGATATTAGGATGCGAACTGGGGAAAAGCTACTACTCTCATGTGTGTGAAGTATATAGGGCAAAGATCGAGTTACCAGTATATTCACGTTTATCGAGGTGCAACAACGAGACTGACAAAAGAGTGGATTGAGAAAATCTTAGAGAACAGAGAGACGCATATGAGAAGGAGAATAATGAGCTAAAGGAAAGACAAAGTGAATGAATAGTCTTTATAGAGAGAGAGTCGGCGAAAAACACATGTGCCTGTGAAAGAAAAGAATACCGAAATATCACAAGATGAAAAGAAATCCACCACACTCCCTAATCGTCAAACACTACTAACATGAATCCAGTGTAGATATCCAGTATCTGCTCCTATTCGTTTCATACCTAAACAATCTGTGTTTGCACTATACTAAATCAAACGGATACATGTTTCCCAAACACCGAAGGTTACTGCTGAGGTCGTCGAAACACTAGGCCCAGCCATAGTGCGTTTCAACAATGTGGACCTGTCGTGTTGAACAGATCTTACCGGCGGGTAAGCGTTGTCATCTGTAGGCAGTGGGGACAGTAACCACTGATCTGGATCGTGGTGGTGTTGGTCCGATGGGCACATTAATGGCCTGGTGCCAAGGGTTTACCGCTGCGCACTAAGGCTAACTTCGTCCTTCAAATGTGTCCCCCGCACCTCTGGACATATTTGCTACGCCCCCCCCCGCGGCCAATGCGAATACTATTTAATCATGTGAACCAGCCATCGCCGGTCAGGAACCTCTTGTTCTATCCTCCCGGCCACCAACGCATATCACTCCATAGATATTCGTCGAGTTATTGGGGAACCCAGGCAGAGAAGAAACTCTCAGATCATGTGAGGTACTAGAATGATACGAAGATCGCGTATCCGCTATATCACTTTCTGTGATCATTGGCTATTAGCTGCAAGTAGGAGGACATCCTCCCCTCCCCAGCCTTGTTTAAGAAGCGGAAATTTTCTATCCTCCGTTACCACATTCAAAGCACGGAATCACATATTCCGTGGGTAAACCCGCGGCTCAAGTATAGTTATCCAATGGCTACAGATGGGACGTTTTCAACCTTGTGAGTGGGTATAGCAGTCAATGATTGACTCGCGCAGCGATAGAGAAAAACTAAAGGACTATGTGGGAGCTGTCACAGGATGTGGATGAGAGCGTGAGGTAAGGAAAAAACAACTTCGTTCGTTCGTTTCTAAACTAATGGTAAAGACAGGTGTATAAGTAAACATAAACAATGTAACATATCCTGACCATTCCATGAAACACCACACCTATCTGTATCTCTCCAAGCATGTTGCCCTTTCCTCCATACACTCCCGTGAGAACAAATGAAAGACCTGTCTGGATAATCTCCTGTCAATCCCTGAACCTCCTTACTAACCCATTGAACCTCTGAACTCTCAGCCAGACTTCCGAAGTCTCCACAATCTATCTCGATCAATCTACATCGATCTAGAATCTTCAAAAAATATGGGCGCGTTGGTAGTTGCTTGCGCCGGGGTAAGCAAGGATGGCGGTGCCGGCCAGACCAATGGTCACCGTATAAAATTGAGTTTCGCTTCGAAACTAGCGATGGCCATGATCGGACCATGACCAAGTTCCGCCCGAACAAGGGAGTCCCCCAACAACCCTCGACCATAGCAGTGTCTCCACCAGATCACCGTCGAACAGTATCCCCCTGATCTGCTCGATCACGATCGACCACCTCACGTATACACGTCTAAGTATGATAGTCATGTGATATCGCATAAAGGAGCGTCGCACTTAGGGATAGTGGCAGACCGCAACCAACAATAATGAACAATACTTAATCATGCCCGGGCTGAGGCCATGCTCGATTATTCGCTCATACTTCAGCGATGGCCTTGCTTGATCAATTGCTCGGGTTTGTTGGAAACCATGGCCCTGCCCCCCCCCAAACCCCCCACCAGAGCGACACCCCGTGACGGCATGTCCGTCACCCCCGTCCCCACCTTCCTATTAATAGGCATTGCTCCCCCATCTCCTTTCTTAAAATGTCAACTCTTCGATCTTAATTTTGCATTGGTCGATCCGGTCTCGGCTCCGGCATTTCTATGGTTGTGAATTATTGATTGTTTTATTTGGGGTGGTCATCTTCTGGCCTACCATTCGGCTTTGGCTAGAGGGTGCGTAGGTGGAGCCACACTTTCCGGATGTACCGCTCGATGGGCGGAGGTGTGGAGTTGGCTTACCTCTCGGACGTAATGCTGTAAGGTCAGTGAACCGTGTCGGTAGTGATGCACTTGGTTACAGAAAATGAGATTGAATCCACCCGGCGGTGGACGACGGGTGGCCATGCTCGATCGCCTGATCAGGGTCTAGCAATTTGATCAATTGTTCGATCGTGGGGTCCTCACGATTGGATCATGATCGAGCAGAACCCTCATAATCTGCTCTATCATAATCTAACCGTTTGAACCACAATAAATGAACCACTCCAGCCATTCGTCAATCCTTACATATATCCGCTATTATCCAGGCAAGCAACCATTTCCTCTAGATACTCTCATGCTATCAAAAGAAAAGTCAAGATTCACAATGATTCCTGCTGTTCGTAACCTCTGCTCCACTGAGTCTCATTGTCACTCCCGTACTGCTTCCGACGGGTAATCCAGAGCACATCTCCGAAACTATTATCCGAGCTAAGAAAACAGCATATGCCGAGCAGCAGTCTACGATTTCCAACAGGTTATCAGCGGCGATTTATCGGGGGTGGCCGGCGCTTCGGGGTTGTGCTGAGAGAGTGCCTGTTACATCAAGGTTTTGATTGGAAACATCACTTCGCTAATGAGTGTCTCGGCCACCTTCCGCCTCACTGCTTTCCTCCCATGTTGCTAAGGGTGCCCGTACTCAGGTAGTGTTGGGGGGTTTCTTGGGGGGAAGCTTCGATGGGTTGGTGGAACGGGGCTGTTTTTGGAGGGGCAAACATGATCTTGGGATGATTGGGGACCTTCCGAATATTTTCGAGTGTATGTTTATACTTAGCACACTCCAAGTGCTGGTGGTAAAGTGACTAGTTTTAGAGGAGAAAAGCATGTCATGGGTAAAGAATGAGGACCGAGTGCGCTGTGAGTGTGTTTGTGCGGACAGTGGGGATCGGCGACTGAATATCGTACAGGGGGGTTTGCACGGCTACCGGAGCCTACAGGTGTGCCTTGCAGAGGAATTATCACGCAGTCACCCACCGCTATACTAACCAGGCGATGCAATGCTCCTGTACCGCAAAGCGTATGGGATGCGAATTTTTCATCGCTCCATTGCCGAGCGCATTCCCATGTTCCCCAAAATCAACCATCATAGAAGCCTGGAGGCACGGGGTATCACTCGGTCATGGATTCCTGGGGGGTGTTGGAATTGTTGAAATCGATATCATACAAAGGCAATGATCGATATTGGGGTTTTACACAGTGGAAAAAAGTGGCTGGAATGGAATTGATAAAACTTTTTATTGAGAGGAGACAAGGACAAGAGTATGGATGAGAGATAAGATGGATAGCGGGAAGCGAAGCGAGGGATTTGCATACGGGAATGAAGTGAGTGAAGAGGATTGTCTAAGAGAAGAAACATAGGGGTGAGAAATTTGCATTGCATGCGCACCCCCATATTAGCATATACACGTACCACTGTAGTCTCAAAGTATGGTCACTCAGTCACCATTTTCAACAGGGAGTGGAGAAGGGTTACAAATATTATAGGCTATTGGGTTAAAGAGGTCTAGGTTATTATGCTAACACCTCATGTGCCGAGCTCTTGGCAGGGAGCAAGGTGATGGCGGGGTGCTCTTTTCCCTTGCTCCACCCCCCCCCCCCTCCAACTGATATCAGTGAATCTGGAGGAGTGGAAGGGTCCATAAGCTGATTTAGCTTCGCCAAACAAGATAGCCTCCAGCGCAAACTATCGCACAAAACCAGAAAACCGGAACCTATACCACATACCATACCATACGGGAAAGTGCGAAGGTATCCATACATCACTCGCCCAACCCCATCCCAGAAAATTCCCAACAAGCCACACGTACAGAGTACATACACAATCGTGGGTATTCGCTCCTTGTGTGCTCGAGGGTTGGATTCTTGGTTCCCGCCACTAGAGTTATCTTTCATACTCTCGGTATTCTCCTTGCTTGTTTCATTGCTGCGAAGCTAGGACATACGGATATCTCCAAGTTATTGTTTCATTAAATTTTGTTCATTCGAAACTCCCCCCCCCCCCCCAGTGGCAAAACCTCCCCTTCTAGCGGGAGAAAATCTCGCTTCCGCTCCTACCAGGGGTGAAAATCTTTACCCACACAGACACGATATTGGAGGAAACAGATCCTATTAAGAACGACCCAATCACGTATCATAGTTAGAAATGTATGCGAACTCGAACATCAATCTTCTGCCTTCGTGAATAGCGCCAGATTCGAACGTCGCTCTATCTATCAACTTATACAATTTCCTCCCCTCCAATCAGTCTGTATTTCCCACTTCGCGTAAACTCCTGTACAGTACTCGTACCATATGGTACAAAGTGCGGCCGATAGATATTCCCGCCACGCGTCTTCTCTGGGCACACTGCAACAAGAAGGTTCACCAAAATGTTCTCGAGAGGCTTCACGGGACAGATGATGCTAAACTCCCTTGGGTTCTATTTTTTTGCCACCCCGCGTGCATGTGATGTGTGTGAGTACTACCGGTAGTAGGGTTGGTACAAGTATTGGAATGTCTTGTAGAGATGGCCAGGAGCTGTCGTAAGCTGCGGTGCATAATAAAGTGACGGGGGGAGCGGTAAGGTTTGGGATTAGCTTATCACAGCGGGTTCCGGGTCTCTGCAACTGTCGATCAAAATATAATAATTTCTGCCTCCTATAATACAATAGAGGTATGATCCTCGCTGGTTCATTTCTAATCCAGGCGATCGGTAACCCTAACCCATCGTTATCAAACACGACATACCGCCCAACGATCACACAAAATAAATAAATAAACAAGCTACAATAATATTATTATGATATCGGAACCAACTCTGCAAGGGCTGTCTTTAGACTGTAGCCCGGCGCTGTTTCTTCCACGTACCATGGGACAGGAGCAGTGATCTCAAGCTGCCAGCCAGGCCATGATCTTTGAAATCCTCTGTGAGTTCGGTGGAAACTGACGGCAGCAGCAGGTGCCCGCATGTTCCCACGTAATTGCCAGCTCGAATCTTGACGCAGCCCAAGTCGATGTTGCCAACGCGCACACCAAGCTTTAGAAATCGCCGGGCTGACCAGAGGCAGAACTATACCGAGCGAGGGACGGTGAAGGTAATCAACGATCACTAAATGGGCTGTGAAAACTCTGCACAACCAAAAGTGGGGAAGTTCACCAAGATCGCTCCGCAACTTGCTCTATTCAACGACTCTCTATCTCGCGCTCCATCGCTCTGCTGATCCACGACTCTTCGACTCTAACTAAACTAACAGGAAAAGACAGGAGTATAAATAAACAACAACGGGTACCAATCTAATCCTTCCTGCGATCACCGCATACAGGTATCTCCAAAACCTCCCACAGTCATCTCCATTTCCTCCAGTGTTCGCAACGGGGCAGTCCGTCCGTCCTGGGCCAGGACGAGGACGGACGACATTTCGTCGTCCCGTCCCGTCTTTTCCTGAACTTGCCCGACAATTGTGAGCAAAGGACGGTTACCCCCGCTGTCCCCCACATAAATGTCTCACCCTCCCGGGTCTAATTTCCTTTCCGTGGATTAACTAAAGACAAATAGTAATAATAGTTAGCATGCTTAGAATTTATACTAGTATTGGACAATATTAGAACTACAAGTGTGATATAGGATTCTTGATATGTAGTCCACTTGTTGAAATACTAAGTGATTGAGAAAAGCTTGATTCTAGCAGTGACCCGTGGGTTTCCGATCAGATTTATTTTGCCAAATAGATATCAATTTCGATCGTGTTTGGCTACTATAGTATGATCATGAACGGAGACTAGCTAGTGTCTTAGACAAAAAAGAAAGAGAAGAAGCTGTCAACGAAAATAAAAAAAAAAGAGATTTAAATGACCGAGGAAGAACGAAGGCCTAATGAGTGTAGCTCTAACGCCTTAAGTGTGCTCTCCATGCGATTCTATGTCAAAACCGAGTGATAATTTATGCTAAGATCAAGCGAGAGTAACTTACAACGAGCGCATCACCAGCGTGTTTTTCATTTGGTGATCTTAGAATTACTCTCAGAGGGTGTAGGAACACGGCGCGGATAGGATGGATTTGATAGTACCGGGCTGTCACCCGCCGTCACCCACCATCACCCGCCGTCCCCTGCCGTCCCCCATTCTCCCCTATCTAAAATCGTCTCAGACCGTGGGGCTTGTCGTCCTTCCTAATGACGGCCGTCCCGGAAGCTCAAGGACGGGGGCGGACGACATTTTGCCGTCCCGTCTCGTCCGGGGGTCTTGGCAGTCCCCCCGCCGGGCCCTACGGGGGCCCCGGACGGCTGAGAACACTGATTTCCTCAGGGTGCTCCCGTGCTAACAAAATAAGTACAGGAACAAAGACTCCCAACAGTCTAGAACTCCCTTGACGTTCATATCCTTCTCCGCAGGAAGCGCTTCTCTAAAGCGCACAATGAGAAAATCCGTCCCAACAAAGCAAATGTACCAACAAAAAGTGACGGGAGGGGAGCGAACAGGCGGGAACGGACAAATGGCCGGCCCCGGGAATGTACATCGAATATGCGGACAGGCAAACGAACGGGCGACAAAAGAACCGATGGCGGGTGGACGGCCGGGTAGTGGTGCCGACAGACGGATATGCCAGCGGGTGGATATGCCGGGGGACGAGAAAACAAAGCCTTGAGCATGCCGAGCAGCATCTATGATTTCCAACACTAAGTAATCGGATGTATGGCCGAAAGAATTCTTCGTAATGAAACACAAACAACCACTTGAAAGCTCGGCCTGGGGCTAACGGAGGATGGTACCAGGGTTGGTTTTCGAATGTCACTTTCTCACAGCACGGCTAGGCCGAACCCGAGAGTGGATGGAACAGTGGCTTGGGGACACTGTGTGGGGAATGGTGAAATCAAGTTTCGATAGTTCGTTTATTGACTTTTTGATAGAGTTGTCTTTGAAGGGAAGTGTGTTGGAAAATTGATAGTGAAGGGTCTTGTTGAGAATAGGTTGTCCACTGTGCTGGGTGGGCTCGTTTTGCTGGTTGGTATTAAGTACAACGGGAGGCTAAAGGGAGAGAACGAGTGGTTGATAATTATTAATGATAAAGAGGTACTGTAGCTGTTACCGTGATGTTCAAAAGCCATTTCAAAACGGATCGGAGGGTTGTATCACATTTTTTTGTGGTGGGGGAGGATGAAGGTTTTGGACTCTCTGGATAACTGGTGAGCGAGGCAGTAAGTTCTGCTGAGAGGCGAAGGTTTTCTTTAAATCAAAAAGTGGAAATAGCGAAAGACTTTTGGGATTGGGCTCGAAACGTGATACAGCCCCCGTCGAAGGCTAGAGAATGTTTTTGCTCATTCAGGTTCGGGTGTCACTTTGCAAAACATAGCTTTGCGGATTGGAATTCCGTCTGCTTTTCTGGTCCTCCCGAGTTTTCGGGGGAGGGTCCGGGGGGGGGGATGCGCTCAAGGAATGTATAATAAGTAAGCGTAATTCTATTTACCTGTAAGATAGGCTTCAGGGATAATGCAGCCGTCTTTTTAAATGGTCTACTGTGGAGGGCATACTAATTGTTTTTTTTGGGGGGGGGAGGAAAATGCATAAGAAAGATATCATATCACAGTTGTGAGAAGATCTTCGCCAAATTGCCATCATGGGGGAGTAGAAAAAATGGTGAGAGTTGTGGACTTTGAGCCTGGTGAATGGTTAGGCTGTTTTAGAATACCGAGGCGGAAACGATATTCCTAATAATCATGTTCGCCGGGCACCGTAGCTAGTAGTGGTTCATTAAGAAATACAATCGCCGATGAAAAAGAGCCTCTTACAGAAAACGGGGGGAAGAGCTTTTTTCCATCCGCCTTCACACGGATAGTCGGGCAATTCCTACTCGCAATGGAGTTGACCTTTTTTGAACCCAACCGCATCCATAGAACCCAGATCGGAACAGGGAGGCCAAAACTTGGCGCGATGCAATACGGTACGAGTAGTTGTCGTGTTTGCAAGCCTCAACCTATTATGTGTAACCCTTGAAGCTAGAAAGCAACTGTAGCCGGATTTCACTGGGCGCCAAAATTTGAAAATTGTTTCCCGCATGAGTATCCAGGGTGTGATCAGGTGACCGAATTTATCTGGATCGGAGGGGCATATGCGATATCCACTCTTTGGGTGAAATGTTACCGCCGGCGGACTGCTGATAGGGTGGGTCAAAAATAATCAAAGGTTTGTATGCAGGCTTAGCTGAACTCTGGCATTTCGCGGGTTTGGTATTGAGCTCTCAAGAGAAGGGTAGTGTTCAGGATCCCCAACTCCTATAGCTCTTCCCTTCTTCCGAGGTTGAAAATTATCGATACAAACATCCAAAAGCAGATTCGGTTCCTAAGTCGACAAAACAAAACTTCTCTCAATTCAATAATCAACCAACAAGATGGGTAATCTTTTATCGAGCGGTTCTTCAGAGTGCCAATCCTTAACGCAAAAGTAGGCCTCTAGAGTGTCGCTTGTGTTTGTTTACGCTTCCGTCCACTAATGCGGGTTTCTACGGCCCTTGCTCTCGCGGCGAATAGCCACACTTCCGGTGACTATAGCGGCAACACCGGTTCCAGTAATCAATTCAACTGCAATAACACCACCGCCACCACCATCAATAACTACGGCGCCACGAACTCGTCCAATAAGGAGGCCGAAATTTTGCAATGCTTGTACAAATCTGCGTACGAGTCGCACCGGCGTCGGGTTCGCGAGCCGGTTGAGGGAACGTGCACGTGGGTTACGGAGCATCCAAAGTATCGGGAGTGGATGGGGAAGAAAGCGGCGGCTCTCCTCTGGCTATCGGCGGACCCGGGTTGTGGGAAATCTGTCATGGCTTCATTCCTCGTGGGTCATCTGAAAGAGAAAACCAATGCCATCGTTTGCTACTTCTTCTTTAAGGACGACAGCGAAGAACAGAGGAGCGCGACACTCGCCCTTTGCACCATACTTCATCAACTTTTCTCGCAGAGAAAGTCTCTCTGTAGATATGCCGAGGGAGCGTTGGAGGCCAGAGGCACGAGATTTACCGAAGAGGTGGATATATTGTGGGATATTTTGGTCAAGGCGGTGGCTGAAGGGGGGTGCGGCGATATAATATGTGTGGTGGACGCCCTGGACGAGTGTGAGGATGTCACTTTAGCCCCCCTTATCCATCACATAAACCGCCTCCCTGGACAACAAACGTCCAACACACCTTTGAAATTTCTTGTGACTAGCCGCCCGTACCATCACATCGAGAAAGAACTTGGCTCCCGGGCAACAACAATCCGTCTTAGAGGGGAGAACGAAATTGACGCTACTACTACAGACGTTGCCCGTGTTATAGATAATGGGATAAGGGAGCTCGAGTTAATCTGGGAAAACCCTGGAGGACTAAACTATTTGCGCAATCTACTCGTGTCGGCCGCCGACCGGACATTCCTCTGGGTTTCTCTTGTTTTGGACATTTTGAAAGATAGTCGAGATGGCTCGGCCGAGGAGTTTACTAACATTATCTCGACAGCTCCACGCGATCTAGGAGAATTTTACACCAAGATCCTCGATAGTGTTGAAAATCACGAAGCTTCCACTGTTTAGAGTATGAGGCGTTGGTTGTTTAGCAATGGTTTAGAAACACAATGGTGGAACAGGCTAAAGGAACGAGTCAACGAAAGAGTCAACGAGTGAGTGAGAGTATGTAGGAACTAGCGTTAGGGTAAGGAGAAGTGTTTGGAATGTTTCAGGAGTTAGCACTAGGGATGCCGGAAGTAACGGGTTACGTTCCGGAGGTCTGAGTGAACAACCGGGTGTCACACTATAGGGGATAGGAAACTGGAGAAGAAGCATGAAGGTATCAGGACTGTCTGGTACAGCGATAGCCTAGGAGGAGTGTTTTGGAGGATGTTCGAAGGAGTTGTGTGAGTGGAACGGTGTGGCATCACGAAGAAAAGAAGGTGGTATGGAATTCTGTGAGGCAGATTGACGAAGAATATGTTTGCAAAGGAACAGCTCGTGTATATATAGGACACCTCCGGCAGCATAGAAAGAACAAGAATCGCAGACACTCTCTACCTATCATAGCCTTATTATTTGAGATAGAAGCTCAGATCCCAACAAAGCCCGGCGAATCCTGCAAATAGTGGTAGCAGCCGCAAGGCCCCTTACGGTTGCGGAAATGAGTGTTGCATTCCGGATCACGCGGGATCACACGTCAGGGCGAGACCTCTCAGGCAATGTTTGTGCAGGGTTTGAAAAGACAATTAAAAATTTCTGCGGGCTCTTCGTGCGGATTATCGATTCGAAGATCTACCTCGTCCACCAAACAGCAAGGGAGTTCTTGATTAGGGGGTCTTTGCCTGGCACAGGAAGCTGGCAGTACACACTGTGTCTCAAGGATTCTAACTTCATAGTTGCTGACATTTGTATTTCCTATCTTTCACGGGAGGAGTTTATGGGCAGCCCATTAGAGATGGACAATAGAGGCTTTGTTTCAGAGAAGGCTGTTAATGAGTATCTCCAGAAATACGCCTTTCTCGATTACTCGGTTCGACACTGGGCAGATCACATGCGAGATTCGCGGGATAAGGGGATGGAGTTATTCGAATTTGCGCGCCTGATTTGTGAACCTGGATCTAAACGCTGCCTGGCATGGTTTCAGATATACTGGTTCAATACCTGGTCCTGGAGGAAATTCGTCAAAGATTTGACATATTTAATGGTAGCATCATTCCTTGGGCTGGGGACTATAGTTGATCGACTATTGGAGGAGGAGGAGGGATATATCAATGCTCGATCTAGTGATCGGCACGATCATGCTCGAGCATGAAATTTTGGTGTGCTCGAGCACATTTATGCTCGAGCACAGACCCAAATTTTCTGCTCGAGCATGATCGTGCCCATCACTAGCTCGATCCGAAGTATATGGCACTGCACTGAACATAGCAGCTCTCCGAGAGGACAAGGGCATGACCAGAAAGCTACTGCGGAAGAACGTGAATGCCTATCTGTGGGGAAAGGAGTATAACATTTTGGAGGTGAAGAAACGTCAATGTTTGTAGTGACTATTGCGTAACTAACAATAAATTAACAATGTCTTACAGACGGTAGGTGAATTTGCAGCAATCGGAGGGCCTTAGAGCTAATCCGGAATTGGATTTGCGTTACAGAAGGTAAGTAAAAACCCGACGTCATATCTCCGATACGTTATCATGTTACTAACACGACGGGATTGAAAATGGTAGAAAGTGAGTGAAGTGTATTAGGAATGTAGGGCAGCTATGATAGCTAACTCGAGTAATGCATGAGCATAGACTGTAAGTTAACATTTCCAATAACAGTAGATGCGAGAATGAGGTTTCCTAATTTTCGTGGAGATATAGGAGGTATGATAGGGAACTCCGAAAATAACTCGGGGAAAATGTGACAACTAATTGCAAAGGCGGGGGTGCTATAGCTTGTACGTTACTAGACAAGATCAATTAAAGCGACGAGGCAAATACTAACTTCGAACTCACTGGTCATCGAAGGAGGTGGGTTAACAAGATCAGCTACCTGTGGGGGAGGGGGGAGGTGAGGCAATTGCTGACCTCTGGCTCACTTCACGTTGTAGGGAGTAAGTGAGCAAGATCAGCCACGATTCTGGGACAAGGCAATCGCTGACCTCTGGCTCACTTCTTGTTGTAGGATGTAAGTGAACAATATCAACCACAATTCTGGGACGCGGCAATCGCTGACCTCTGGCTCGCTTCGTGTCGTAGCGAGTAAGTGAACAAGATCAATCACCATTCTGGGATGAGGCAATTACTGACCTCTAGCTCGCTTCGAGTTGTAGGAGGTAAGTGATCAAGATCAACCACCATTCTGGGACGAGGCAATTGCTGACCTCTAGCTCGCTTCGAGTTGTAGGAGGTAAGTGAACAAGATCAACCACCATTCTGGGACGAGGCAATTGCTGACTTCTGGCTCGCTTCGTGTTGTAGGATGCAAGTGAACAAGATTAACCACGATTCTGGGACGAGGCAATTGCTGACACCTGTCTCACTTCGTGTTGTAGGATGTAAGTGAACAATATCAACCACGATTCTGGGACGAGGCAACTGCTGACCTCTGGCTCACTTCGTGTTGTAGTTTGTAAGTGAACAAGATCAACCACGATTCCGGAACGAGTCAATTGCTGACATCTAGCTCGTTTCGTGTTGTAGATGGTAAGTGATCAAGATCAACCATGATTCTGGGACGAGCCAATTGCTGACTTCTGGCTCGCTTCGTGTTGTAGCGAGTAAGTGAACAAGATCAACCACCATTCTGGGACGAGCCAATTGCTGACCTCTGGCTCGCTTCGAGTTGTAGGAGGTAAGTGAACAAGATCAACCACGATTCTGGGACGAGCCAATTGCTGACCTCTGGCTCGCTTCGTGTTGTAGCGAGTAAGTGAACAAGATGAACCACCATTCTGGGACGAGGCAATTGCTGACCCCTGGCTCGCTTCGTGTTATAGTCGGTAATCAAACAAGATCAACCACGATTCTGGGACAAGGCAATTGCTGACCTCTTGCTCGCTTCGAGTTGTAGGACGTAAGTAAACAAGATCGGCCACGATTCTGGGATGAGGCAATTGCTGACCTCTGACTCGCTTCGTGTTGTAGCCAGTGAGTGAACAAGATCGACCACGATTATAGGACGAGGTAATTGCTGACTTCTAGCTCGTTTCGTGTTACAGTGGGTAAGTGAACAAGATAAACCCCGATTCTGGGACGAGCCAATTGCCGACCTGTGGCTCGTTTCGTGTTGTAGTGGGTAAGTGAACAAGATCGACCACCATTCTGGGACGAGGCAATTGCTGACCTCTGGCTCGCTTCGTGTTGTAGGAGGTAAGTGAACAAGATCAACCACGATTCTGGGACGAGCCAATTGCTGACCTCTGGCTTGCTTCGTGTTGTAGTTCGTAAGTGAACAAGATCAACCACAACTCTGGGACGAGGCAATTGCTGACATCTCGCTCGTTTCGTGTTGTAGTTGGTAAGTGAACAGGATTAACCACGGTTTTGGGATTCAGCAATTTCTAATATCTGGGTTTTCAATTTCCTTAGGCTGTAAGAGGAACTGCACGCCTGTCTTTCGTTGCTACTTTACTAATACATCTCTCCCGTCGCCACAGACTGTATGTGACCGACAATTACCAAATCCTCCCGTCATGCTACTAATTTCACACTTCTCGCTTGCCTCTTATAACAGAATGTAATTACTCCGAATTCCCACATCTTACCACTCTACATCGCTAACCTAGACACTACTTGTACGTCTTAGTTTGTATGCAAATCTTTATCCCCCCTGCTAGCCATCACTGATAATACTTATCTGGAATTTTGTTACAGCTCGTTCGTATATTCCTTCTTCCCTCTTTCGTCTTCCCAAACTAACTCACAGTGTACCTCAAAATCATTTGGGCAACATAGATGGTGAGTAATACGATTTGATTACTACTGACCCTGTTGGCATCGCATATCTGTTAACCTTTCTTACAGGATGTGAGTTTTTTCGTCTATCATCGCCCCTTCTTTCAGATTATTATTCACCCTCCTACAGTTTTGCCGCCCGGAAACACCAGATCCGCACACGTTGCCCGAGCGGGCCGCGGCCTCCTCGCTGTCAATTCTCAATCCAGAGAGGGGTAAGTATTATGTCTTCTTGTTTCGATCAACGTTTTAATGCCTCCTTGCTCACTGCATAATAGACTAAATTTCTGCGATAAGTTATTGGTTCGAGACTCGTTGGTTCTTCCATACGTTTATTTGTTCGCGGCCATGGCGCCTTTTCATACACTTTTTGCTGCTTTCTATTGTTGGCATTTGCTCCAGTAAACTGTTATGTGTTTCAGGATATAGGGCTTTGTGGGGGTCAGCTGTTTGTTGTTCTTGGTGTTCCTTTCTTCTCTTTTCATCTTGTTATGTATTATAGAGTACTGTATCTGTACGGTGTGGAAGAAATATGGCTATTCAAGGGACTAAGTCGGTTCTGATGTACTGCTTCCTTCTGCTCTATCCTCTCCTCTCGGCAACAATAAAGCATAATCACGCCAAGGCCCCTGCTAAAACTATGTAACATCCGGTCATTTCCAAATCTTCCGTACGCCCACACCAGCCCAACCCCTCTTAGTCAGATTGAGTTCTAGAACAAGTTTTAATTTGAACACTCATTATGACCGCCCAGCTTCAAACGGTCCTTTTGTTTTTTTGAAAAATATTCGGATCCAAGGCGACTGCGTCGTTGTTAATGTCATGAAAATGGATTTTGAATATTCTTTCCTGGCAAGTCTTCTCCACCTCACAATTTCAGAGTTATATATGGTACCTCTCGAGCTGGGCAAAGGTTACAATATTTGAGTTCTGGAAATGAAGTGACTTCTCATAGGCTTTCTTGGTTAAAACTTGTGTTATTCGTTCAACATACTGATAGGTTTCTGAGCATATCATATCATATCATACTCAGAATTTATTTCGTACCGGTTTTATGGGAGTTTGGGCCTCAGTAATGTCCGCGTCTGAACTTGAACCGGATCCGATGTTGCGCACGTGCTGCGGACCTTAGGTCTGCGTGCATGTTGCATTACGTTTGCAGTAATGGTCCCCTCCATGTGTCCTAGAGGTGCAAATCACTAGGCGGACAATTGGTCACAGTTTTCTTCTATTTTCTCCCGACGCCCAGATACTACACACACGATAGGCAAAGGGCCAGAGACGGAATATGATCCAGTGCATCCAGCATGATGCGGTAGAATACAGAAATTAACCCGCGTTCTTCACTCTCCCCCTGCTGTTTTTTGTATTTACCCGACTAAACATTCTAAATACAGCTCAGGGTCGCGGGCGTTTCATTGATCGATGACCCTGAACGTAAGACCACTTCTCTTGGGCCCCCCACGTCTTACCCCTCAATATGGATGCCTTCAATATCCCACGGACCTAGTAATTGTCCTATTATCATACTTGATAGAGCAATCCCATCGTGGGATGATACCAGTATTATGTTCGGGCATAGTGAGGTCTGATGACCCAAGAGAACTGTTTTGGGTAATACACACTTGTATTCAGCAGTGCTGGGTTACTCCCTCTCCCTATGAGTCATTCTTGAGCATGTACGTCGAACACTGAACAATCCTTTCCACACATGGTTATCTTAGACCACAAGATCCACTTGTGTATCACAGTAGTGCTGCCTCCACCACCCGTTTTCCCTGCGCATTACCAGCCTTCCATTCGAGTGTTTGTCTCATTACTCACGTTATACCACCTTGGATTGCTGGATGTGCCCGTAGTCGTTATTTTCTGAGGTGGCAGATAGACCCCTATAATCAATTCAAGAAGAAGTCGTTTTAGGTGGTCCAAACTTCAAGGCTCCTACCCAGTTCATTCATTCCAGTTCCTTGTTAGGTTTTAAGAATAGATATAGAGGGCTTGGGGATCAGGAGACATCACTCGTACATCCCCAAGCGACATAGTCCTCCACCTTCCTTGACCACCACCTACGATTCCTTGCATTCCCGCCCGTTCTCCTATCGTAGTACTGGAAAATGGCTTTTCAAAACAGTTTGGCGGCTCTGACTTACCGTTGGTTGCTGCACGATCCGACCAGGCAGTTGCCTAAGCATCGCCGGGCTTTGGCGCCCGTGAATAATATAGCCGCTTTTTATACAAATCCAGACCTTGTTTGGCACACCATGATACCCAAAAAATTGGCAGCTTCCGTTTTTACAAAAAGAAAAACTCTAATCCCTTTGGCCAAAGGGCCAAAGGGTACGGAAACAGCCACATACAAATATCGGCTGGCTTGATGATAACCGTGAGGAAAATAACCGCTCGGTTGGCAGTCTTTTTAGTTAGGCTGTGACTGGGGAAGAAGAAAAAATATGTAATTTTTTTAAAAAAAAATTTGGCCAGAGTGCGTGAAAAGTCTGAAAGTATTGAATATTTAAGTTCGCAGTAACTGACTACAATCTCCGTGGAATGACAAATAGGGACAAAATTAAAAAGTAAAATTTACTTTAAAAATATGAGCGAGTTAATATTGAAAAGGTGAGAACATTAAGCCCGAGCGAAGAATGCCAATTGTAAAAGACCTTTACAGTAGCTTTTGGGGACAGAAATGCTTCACCCGAATTTCTGGACAAGTCAAGGAATAGTCAATGCCATCGGGATTAGTCTGGGTATTTCTTTGCTCAGATGAAGATAGTACTCGAGTATGGGATACTCGAGTATCAGGTTCTCCCTGTAAAGAAATAGTCAATTTTAGCAGACTATTCCTAAATACTTTCATACGGGGGCACGGGGGGTTGACCGGTTTGTTGGGAATCGCAGATCGCGCTCGGCATGCTCGGGTCCTCTGGTCATTGTCTCGCTTGTTCGGATAGAGGTTTTGGAGATGCAGTTCGGATTAACGCTTCCGTGGAAGGGAAAGATGAAATTGTCGGAAGCAGGAGGGGATAGTTATCAGGGACGCAGCGGTTACTGTCCGGAGGCTACTGACAATGGATGTCTTTATGAAACATGTTATTGTTTTATCAGCATGGGAGAGTGGATATCTATGGTGATCGATCGAAAGATAGAAGGATGCTTTTATTGCGATTCATATATGGTCCTGTCTGTACCATTTAAGTTATTTGAGAAGGTGAGACAGTTGAACGAGGATAAGGGAACTTCCCCACTTATCCTGAAGTTGTGCGCTGAAAACCATCGTCTTTTGGGGTGCCCCACTGTACTAATCGTCGCGGTTTCGCAGTTTCGCCTTGTCGTTGTCTTGTTTTGTGGTTGCTTCGCCGTTTCAGAAACTGTCACCCTTTGAAAAACTTGATCTTATCCCAGATAGATTTGGTGGCTCTTGTACAAATACTACTCGCACTCGAGTACCCCTACAAGTGTAGTCCTACACCCTTTTCGGCCACGTTGGTATAGGATAGTAGTCTGAAAACCTCCGCGATTGAAATCGGGTAAACGCTTGTTAAGCCTAGGGAAACATAAATGATACATTTGTACTGTGCAATTAGCAACCTTCGCTCCAAATGCTCACATCTTATGTCTCTACCCTTTCTCACAGATTCGGCTGGTTTCCCGGAGAAGGGTGGGGTTGGTGGAAGGTGACTTTTTCCGGCGGGGTTCAAACATGATCTTGGCACTGTTGAAGGCTTTGGAATATTTTCGAGTGTATACCCAAGTTTTTATTCCCTACGTACTCGGCAATTTCAGATTGTACAAGAGAATTATTTTCCTGTCTTCGACTCGGGATGAAAAAAATGGCTCCGCATCATAATGTTTCTTTGGTCTCGTTATTATCGTGGTGAAGCACCAGCGTGCGTTCTTAAAAAAATAATTTATAATCCATGGGCTCACGAACAAGGAAGCGAGGATAACCGTGTGAAAACAAATGCCTGGCACTTGTACGATCACGAACAAGCTATTTTCATGTTCTTCATTTGCAACGCTAAAAGGTGGTGGCAGTGCTCAAGCGCTCATAAAGTGGCTTATCATAGGAATTAGAAATTGGTTGCCGTGGTGATATGAATGCACTCTGGTCAATAATATTAAGCACCGGCTGAAGGCTCGGAATGGTGGTTGACTCATCGAAGCGTACTGTAAGGCTCAAAATCTGGTTTGTGGACTTTGAAGTTCTGCTAGTTGGTTTAGTTTGGTTTAGAGAGGGGTGTAGTT
This sequence comes from Tuber indicum, assembly GCA_006112555.1. Classification (NCBI taxonomy): domain Eukaryota; kingdom Fungi; phylum Ascomycota; class Pezizomycetes; order Pezizales; family Tuberaceae; genus Tuber; species Tuber indicum. The sequence continues at coordinate 497,306 of VBSK01000013.1, forward strand.
CGATTGGGGTCCCCGATGGACCCAGAGTAAAAGGTGATAGGGTATGTTTGAAGGAGGAAGGGAAAACTTTTCTTTCTGTATGTAGGGAGAGTTTCTCCACCTGTCTTCGAAACCAGGTCAATAGCAACCGAGACGAACAAACATCGAACTCCACGAAAGGCGAATCGAACCGAATAAGTCTTAGTGTGCGAGTGAAGTACTGTACAGTACACCAAGTGATAAGACTTTCCTTGAGAGTGCAAGGACCGATTGCTACCGCTTTCGACCTCCATTTCCGGACTGAATTTTCTTTTTCTCAGTAAGGTACTCGTATGATACTCTCACTCCAGTACTGTACCGCACTACCACTAAATTTATCTATCCGACTACCCTAAACTCTCGATAAATCCACCATCACTGTTCTCAGCAATCTCAGCCGAAGCACCCCGAGAGGGAATAGTGCTTCCCGGGCGCGATATGCAAGTAGCTTAGGTCAACGGAACTTGATAGATCTCATTAACCGGTATTCGGTATTCGCAATTCTTTTAACCTTCTTGGCTTTACCTTGTTGTGGCTTAGTATGGTACAAGAATTTCCCATCGCGCAAGACCCCCCTATAATCGTGCCAAGCCCCCTATTTATCATGTAATACAACAGTGGATTTATATCGTGAGTTTACGGTCAGCTGTACGGTATCATACAGGATAATCGGTTGCCTGTGTTTGAAAGCAAGCGACCTGACCGCGAGTGTGGGGTTTACCCGCGAAACAATTCGTCTGCCAGGTCTATCATACTTGATATGACTGACCGGGTTACCTTGTAATATTGGCCCATTTTTTTGCGGGCCTACCGGTTTCCCCCCAAATTGTCATTTAAGTTATTAATGTATTCTATATCCTGTATCGAGTCCACCGCGAACTTCATAACCCACTACTTGGTTGTGGGACTGTCGCCGATGTTTATTGTTACAAGTAAAATGATGACCCTCAGCCCAAGAGGTGGCCTCATCGTTCAAGGCACTGAGTCCTTCTACAGGCGCTTGTTGAGGTTAGAGTGGATGTCACCAGCCACTCGAGTGACTTGTCGGTACCGGTGTGAAATGGTTTTCGTGCGACAACTCGAGGAACCGTGGGATAATGGCGTAGTTGGACTCGTAAATCATCGTGATCGTGACCTCCTGTTAAACCGTAGGGTAGTGTCGCAAGGATTGACTCGCTGGTATGTCGTATTGCTAGGGAAAGAAGAGACGAGAAAAGAACACAAGAGTGGACCCAATTGAGCAAGGGTGGAAGTGTTGTCTACGGAGGTATAGCCCCTAAGTATTGTATTTAAAATTCAAACATTGCATAGATAGCTCGAATTACCTCCGGGGATTATCCGCACAGGTTTTAGAAGGGTTTTTCAAATGGGTCCCCGTTGATAACCGCTTCAATTGAAAATTACTTCTCCATACCATGCTTGACAGGAATTCCTGGGTCGGGGGGCAGAAAAAAAAACAGAAAACCATTGAGTCTCAGCCCTTCCCACAATAACTGGTAGAGAATAGATATCTATATTCCCAAAAGGTGGAGAGATATATTGGAGAAGCAATAGGACCAGTCTATTAAATTATTTTCTCAACGATGGCAAAATCGAGTTAGTTAGATATTAATGTGCGAAAACTCCCATTTTGGTATGAAATAAGTATTCTCCCCCAACTTTCTTCGCTCGAGTACACTCCTTTGTTCTCTTGGATCTCTTTGCAAGCATTCAAAACTCCTTTTCACTATTTTCACGCATAGTAATAGGTTATTGTTCAAACGTTATATACTGACTTACCGCAACATGACATATCTCAAAGTTACTGTTCAAGCGGGCACTAAGCCAAGGTGTTCGGTAAGTGGTGAGGCCTAAAACACAAGCCATTTTTGATGCATACTTGTACTGTACTTATCCATGGGGAGGTGCTCGAGCAATTGGGTTCCCTCGTTTGAATTCCACCTGATGCGGGTAGTGTAACAGATACAGGGGCAGCAAAGTCAACGCGATAGCCTACGCGGGGGTGGAGGTGAGGCGGATATCGGCGTGGGGACGTGATGAAAAATGTGTATTACACATCACGACAACGGTTACTTATGCATGAGCCCAGTTATACCTTACTCATAGGATATCACTCGTTGTAAATTGTTTTTCAAGTTTAATTAGATATTATGGATCCTAGATAAGTCTCATTATCACCCAGTGGGCCCAAGTTCTCTCCAACTTCGGTTATAATTTTGTGATTCCCTTTTCTTGTCGGGAGGTTTAGCTAGGAACGAGGTGATCAGCCAATTCCCGGGAGACGGATAAGACATACTTATCATACATCGGGGTTTATAGCCCCCATTTGTTAGAGATATGCACCACAGTTTGCAGGTAGGGCCGGTATTTTTTGTTATCGACCTACCGCTATGAGGGACTTTCTACCAGCCAACAAAAAAAAAAGTGTGGATGTCCCGAAAGTCACTAACCTTGACTCATGGAAACTTTTGGGGGTCAGAAACACTGGTTTCTGAGGACTAGCGGTCTGCTTAGATTCAGGGACAGACCAGACTTTTGTTTTTCATTCGGCAAAATGTCACAGTTGTTGACGTTGCTATGGGTAGCCTCGTAGGCGGGAAAGAGACTACACATGAAATGGAAGACTACCGAAGATCTTGATAGAAGATTTTCGGGAGGACGCACAAAACCCCGGTAAGGGAGAAGGATGAATCTGAGTGAACCGGAAATAGATGGAATGCTGGAAGCATAGGATAGCGGTTTCTGGTTGATGGAAATGGTTAGTTGGTTCTTTCCTTATGGGGGGGTTGCAGTGAATAGGGGCATACGCTGTTTTGGTGGAATGTTTTGGAAAGAAAAGGGTTCATGTGGTGATGGAGAGAATTTCCTTTGTGCTTTCTATTTAGATTAGTCTTTCTACCGATGTGGTGAAAATAGGCATTATCGTTGTTATTTTCCTTAGATCAATATCATATTTTACGTTCACCGTTTTCTACCTTCGCTGCGCACGATAGTTACGCTAAGAACAGTTGCTTCTTATTGTAGTTAGGTAGATCAGTACTATAGCATAACAGGATAGTGATTTCTTCCACCATCGTTTGACCTTCATCCAATCCACTTTCCCAATTTATTACCTTGCTCCGGTAGATAGACCCAATCAACGTGGGTCGGGTTCCCTTAATCTCAAGCAGCGTTATCCCATTAGAATTCCTAAACAGAAAAATCAAACGTTGCGGGGGTCACGCAGATCCTGCCAGTTAGGTTCTGCATAATAGCGTGAGGGAATATATCGTACCTTATTGTCACCAATAGTGTCGGAGCTCGTAGTTCGGGCTGGCTATACCAGCGATCAAAAAGGTAGTAAAGTTGTAAGCGATTCTGCCAAGGGGGAAATTTATGGATGAATATGGCATCGGGTACTTAAGGCACAATGGTATAGTAAACCGGCGATCTAGAGCCATGAATGCGATAGTCTCATCGTAGAGGTCATCCCACCCAGTGGCTGCCGAAAACTCAAGACGGCTATGGAAAAACACCCTGTGACACCCGTTCATACTTTCCCTACTTCTACAACTACAACTAAAACTGCCCAAGGACTATATCCAAAGCCGGTGAGTTATTCACAGATTTTTTTTTCCCCGACCCCCCCCACCCGGGACTACGGTAGTAAAATAGCGTATCGTAGGTCACCGGCGCACGGTGGTCAATATGGATAGCCGCGACTTTCTGAGTAACCGAAATTTTCAGTGCAGCGGCAGCTGAGGATCTGAGAGGGTGGATTATATAATTGCAGATCTTCAGGTTGCTGACCCTGCGCTAGTTTAACGGTTTCGCTTGGGGAAGTGTGGATGCGGGGTATCATGCGAGTACAGTACTGTACTTGGCGGGTAGGAATTCAGACGGAGTTCGAAAAGACGGGCGGTGGTTTGATGTCTAGGGGGCGGATGAGTAGATCATGTTCTAATTTTTGTCGGAAACAGTATCACATCTGAACAAGCACATTAGAACCACCTTCTCATTTTCACTGCAGCTGCACGACTGCCTTCGCTAGGTCGTGTAAAACTGTAGAGAATGTTCAATGTGCCGTTTCTATATCTGTTCATCTACCCACATATCTCTAATGGCGTAAAGCACGGAAGAAATGATTATATGGGGAAAAGTGGGAATAAAGATTTTGCAACAAAGAATCTATTGAGTCAGGAACGAAAATAAAACATCAGGAAATGGTGCAAGTTGACAGACGAAATAGCCCCCTACCGGTAGCCACCGTTCGCTAAACTTAATAAACAGAAACTCGTGAGCCCTGACATGCAGATGCCAGAAAATACGCGGAGATTGCAAAAGGGTACGTAGGTTTTTAAAACGCAACAGCTAACCGTGGGTGGGGTTGAAACGAAACAGCGACGAAACCGTGATAGGAAACGAAACCGCCATGACTAAATGCGCTGTGAAAAACTCTGCACAGCCAAAAGCAGGGAAGTTCACACTGGCTGCACAACTCACTCTAATCCACGACTCTCTCTCTGCTCGCTTGTTCTCCACTGACAGACAGACAGGAAAAGACAGGAGCATAAACAAACGGCAAAAACCCACTATCCTATCCTTCCTGCGATCACCACATATCTCTAATACCCCCCCACACTCGCCCAGCTAAGACTTCCTTTCCCCCGCATGTTCCATAGCTAAAAGAAAAAAACGATAGACCCCACAAAGACCTCCCTAGGCCCCCCACTTCCTTCCTTGCTCTCATGCTAACAAAAGAAATTCAGGAACAAAGACTCCCGCTCCCGTTCTCGTCTTTCTATGTCGGAAGCGCTTTGCCAAAGCGCACAACAAAAACCTCCGTCCTAACTAAAAAACAAACTAGTGGTGGGGGTACGCGACGGGTGGGAATAGAAAGTGACAGGCGGGAACTGAGAGACGACCGGCTCCCGGAACGTACCGCGAATAGGTGTACTGGCAATAGACGGACGGATAGGGATGCCGGGAGGCAGATAGGCCGACGGGCAAGGGAACAAAGTCATGAGCATGCGGAGCATCATCCATGATTTCCAACGTCAGTGGTGATGGGGAGAACTTCAAATTGAGATTGTGGGGCGGATATAAGAGGCATAGAAGGGGAGGGGCAAACAGAATGGGTGGCCATTTAGGCAAATAGCGCATAGAAGGCTCCACCAGGCTGAGCAAGGTTGGCGCTGGAAAAGGACAAAATATAAGAACTTTGGGTGTAATTAATTGAGCATCCGGGGATTCTGCTTGATCCTGGTTCTTCCGTAGGTGATGGGGGGCTATGTATCTCCGGTTTTGATAGACTTCCGGGATTCTAGCAACTTCACTACTTCTTCATGTCCCTGGATAGCAGCATGAGAGAGTGGTGTATGGCCATGCTTATCTGGTCGGTCAGGGTCGATACCTTCTCGCTCTAGCAATAGCTTCACTACCCGTCCATGTCCTTCCAGAGCAGCCAACCCGAGTGGTGTTCGATCATCCTTGTCTGGGTGATTGGGGTCAATGTCTTCCCGGTCCAGTAGTAGGTTCGTGACCCCTCCATATCCGTTGCAGGCAGCTAGTGAGAGCGGTGTGCAGTCCTGTTTATCCGATCTGTCGGCGTCGACACCTTCCCGCCCAAGGAGCAGTTTCACCACTTCCTCGTGTCCCCGAAAGGCCGCAGCGCAGAGCGGTGTTCGATCACAATCATCTGGGTGATTGGGGTCAATGTCTTCCCGGTCCAGTAGTAGGTTCGTGACCCCTCCATATCCTTTAAAGGCGGCTAACGAAAGTGGTGTAGCGTTTTGGCTATCTGGTCTGTTGGGGTCGACATCTTCCCGCCCAAGGAGTAGTTTCATCACACCTTCGTGTCCCCCAAAAGCAGCGCAACAGAGTGGTGTTCGGCCACAATTACCTCCGTGATTGGGCGCGATGTCTTCGCGTCCCAGCAGCAGCTCGACCACCCCTTCATGTCCTTCGCAAGCAGCCCACCCGAGGGGTGTTTGGTCATTCACATCTGGGCGGTTTGGGTCGACATCTTTGCGGCCTAGGAGCACTTTCACAACTCCCTCATGTCCCCAAAAAGCAGCAATCCCAAGAGGTGTTTGATCACCATTGGCAGGATGATTGGGGTCAATGTCCTCCCGGTCTAGTAGCAACTTCGTGACCTCTTCATGTCCGTTGTAGGCGGCTAGTGAGAGCGGTGTACAGTCCTGTTTGTCTGGCCTGCCGGGATCGACATCTTCCCGCTCAAGGAGCAGTTTTACTACTTCCTCACGCCCCCAAAAAGCAGCAGTGCAGAGTGGTGTTCGATCAAAACAATCGGGGTAATTGGGGTCAACGCCTTCCCGGTCCAGTAGTAACTTCGCGACCCCTCCATATCCGTTATAAGCGGCCAGTGAGAGCGGTGTACAGTCCTGTTTGTCTGGCCTGCCGGGATCGACATCTTCCCGCTCAAGGAGCAGTTTTACTACTTCCTCACGTCCCCAAAAAGCAGCAGTGCAGAGTGGTGTTCGATCAAAATAATCGGGGTAATTGGGGTCAACGCCTTCCCGGTCCAGTAGTAACTTCGCGACCTCTCCATATCCGCTATAAGCGGCCAGTGAGAGCGGTGTGATGTCGTGGTTATTTGGTCTATCAGGGTCGATATTTTCCCGCCCGAGGAGCAGTTTCACCACTTCCTCATGTCCCCAAAAAGCAGCAATCCCGAGTGGTGTTTGATCACCATTAGCTAGGTAATTGGGGTCAACGCCTTCCCGGTCCAGTAGTAGGTTCACGACCCCTCCATAACCCTTGAAAGCGGCCAACGAGAGTGGTGTACCATTTTGGCTATCCGGTTTGTTGGGGTCGGTATCTTCTCGCCCAAGGATCAATTTCACTACTCTTTCATGTCCCTGGGCAGCGGCAAACCCGAGTGGCGTCCGGTTCTTCTTATCTGAGCGATTGGGGTCGACATCTTCCCGCCCCAGCAACAGCTTGACCACTCCTTCGTGTCCCTCGGCACTAGCGCACCAGAGCGGTGTCTGACCATACATATCTGAACAATTAGGGTCGACATTTTCCAGCTCTAGCAGTAGCTTGACCACTCTTTCGTGACCCCCCAAAGCAGCCCACCCGAGTGGTGTTCGATCATGCTTATCCGGACGATCAGAGTCGACATCTCCCTTTTCTAGCAGTATCTTTACCATTCCTTCGTGCCCATTTGCCGCCGCCCATGAGAGCGGCGTGCGACCCGTGCAATCTCGTTGGTTGATATCGTAACCCTTCTCATTCATCAACGTTGTCACAAGTTCAACAATGCCGAAGAAAGATGCGCAGTGTAATCCAGAGAAGAGTGGGGAAGTTCCTATGAGCTCGATATAATTTGGATGTAGTGCTTGCTTCACAAGTGATATAGCGGATATGTGGTCTTTGTAGTTGTTCAAGAGCTCTAAAGCGAGTTTCGTTACTTGCTCTGAGAGATCCTTGCTCGCGTGGGTTCCCCAATATCTTGAAGAGTATTTAAGGAATGAGATATTTTGGTGGTGTACAAGATGATCGGGTGAGAGGTTCTTGATTTGTTGTGAGTTAAGATAGGTCAAGCAGGCTTGAGCGATTGTTGAGTGAGGTCTACAGAAGAGGCCTGGTTGAGCACAAAGATACTCCTGAACAGTAATGTGGATTAACCGCACAGTTGTAGCTTCTTTATCGACCGCAATCAGGCCTTGGCAGCACCCTAGCAATGTACCTATCGAAGGAGTATTTTCGGGATCGAAATCCGTTGCTCCTATCTCCACTGCCAGTGCATGACACAATTCATCCACTAGTAATGGCCGCTCCGCATGGCAGATCCATGTGAGAGTGGCTATCGCAAGCTTTAACCTTTCCCCACCCTGAGCCCATATCCGCTCCATCGTCGCACCATATGCATCCCCTAACCCTGTCCCGTCTTTCAAGGACTTGAGCCTTTTTCGTCGGCGCGCCAGAGTGGTTTCCTGCAGAATTGCCTCGATATGGAGAGAAGCCAATAGGAACCTGTACAAACATGTTAGCCACTGATCTAAAGTATCTCTGCCCTTGCTTGTTTTGCGTCATACGTTTCCGAACTTATCTCAGGAATACTCCTCAAAATATCTGCCTCCAATGTCGCGCTCATTGTATCCGGGAAAGTGTCATTCCTTAGTTTCTCGCGGAGATATCGAATGAAACCATGTTCCGTAGGTTTTATTAATGCGAAAGTTGCCGTTCCATGCAATTTTCTCTCGACCTCACTCCGCACATGTGGACGTCCAGTCATGAATATGCGAGTATTTGGCGACTCTCGTAGAATCTGTCCCAGCGATTCAAGAACCACCATCCGATGTTCCGGCACACACTCGTCGAGAGCGTCAACACATATGAACGTGCGCTTTGTGGCTGTGATGGCCTGGAACATGTCCAATATTCCAGGAACTTGTAGTCTTCTGCCCCCAATAACCTTTTGTTGGTCTCGAAAACTCTGGACTACCGGTTCCGGAATTCCCGCCAATCCGCCAACGAGCTGTCGCAGAAGGGAGCCGAGCATATTTACTGGTGACTGTTCATTCCGGGCGGCAAAGTCGAAGTAAAAGCAGGTAACTACAGTATCTTCCTTCACAGCATCATCGCATAGCTTGTCTATAACTAGGGAGCTTTGCTCGGGACTTGTCAGCCATACTGTTCCTTAATTTCTCACGAAGGTATACCCTCTCTTACATGATGTAGCTCTTTCCCACTCCCGGATTTCCGTCGCAGAATAAGGTCCCATGATCAGATTTACCCTCCCTGTTGCCGTTATGCCAGCACCTAAATTCCTTAGTTCCAAGCAGCCAGTCCCCTACATTATCCACCCGCTGGGCTCCAATGTCTCGGTGTCGTACCCACGGCTCTAGTGGAGACAACCATGCCAGTATTTTAGACTCGTCATCAGGGATAGTGTAGTTCAAGGTATTCGAGACGATGATAGAGCTCTTGTTATAGCTCAAAACATGAGACATTTTTGGATGCTTTGAATAATGCTAAAAGGAGTGGTGATTCGCTTGGGGTCCCTTAACGAGATTGATTAAAACCGGGAAACGCGGGGTTGATAGTAAAAGCCTTGGCCCAATCTAACCCCTGTCAAATCACGGGAGCCGAGATTGGTGACACAAACCAGCGGGAATAATTTCTCCAAAGAACTTGCCGCTGATTTGCCTGTGGTGGCCTCATGCCGAATCACCCTCCTTTACGCTATTCATCTGATGCTTTCTAGAGCAGGTGAAATTTTTAAAACCGACACCGGCAGTAGCATTATAAACCCTTTTCACTATCTGTATGTGGAGAATTTTCAACAAGGTTTACGGCGGCGATTTGGACACTGTTGACTCGAATTGTATGGCTAGTCAAATGATGCAAAGATCGTTTTGAATATCCTGACCGGAGAAATATTCTGACGAAGAAAATAGGTAATGAACAGAAAGGAAAGGATTGATTTGATGCAAATACTGGTAACGGAGGGAAGAGAGACAAATTGGATAATAAACGAAAACAACTAATAAAGGGAAAACAAGCTGCCTTTTATCCTTCCCTGGATCATGCCGATCCATTTCCACATACTTCCAGCGTATGCCGTGTTCCGTATCACGCTCAATCTCACTGCCTCCCATGTTGCTATTTTGGCCGAGGATGAGAATATTTGACGGAGGGTGAGTTCTAACCGAGTGTGAATTCTGACCGAGAATAAGAGTATGACCGAGGATATTCAGTATCTCCACCTTATAGGAGTAAGGCCTTCAAATGGAGTGGTCGCATGTGCTGCCGCAAGTGTTGTTTGATGTATAGGACTAACCTGCAGTCAAATACAGAGGTATCTAAGTAGTTAGTTTTAGTCGAGAGGGTTAGGGTTGTTGAGTCTGCCGTAAGGGAAATATGCAGTGAGCAGCCAAGAAAGATTTCTGAGGTTTTATGCGAGGCAAGACCAGAAAGCTCCGAAGCATATAGTACTAGGGTATGGCATGAATTCATGGTACAACGCACTAGTAATGTCTCAGGGGCTGTAGTACACTTCAAATAGAACATCATGAGAATAATGATTTCTCTTTGGACCAGGAAGATCAATCAAGCAAAACCATGATATGGAATATTGATAAATTCATAAGCTCATAAAACCAAACATTCCTAGAGGCTGGCTGTAGTGTGGTAAGTAACTCTTTAAATCCTGATTGCATTTTATACACTCTAGGAACTATTGATTGGCACAAAACTCTGTTAAGTGGTTTGTACAATTACTTGCAATTTTGTTACCCATATCTAGAGAATGTATTGGTCTACCATTTAATATTTTATTTCTTGTCTAGGGATGTTGTAGCCAACAACATCATCAACTTGAGATGAGAGGGGATCTTGGTAAAGGGTTTGTTTAAGAGGTTCTGCACCATAACACATAGTGTTCTGTTGAAATGTTGCTTCGGTTGCAGTGTACCAAAGTGCCGCCTAAAATCACCTCGCCCTACCCCTGCTCTGTACCATGAATTCATGCCATACCCTAGTACTCTTGAAACATAACCCGTTATTAATTTTTCCGAAACCCTGATTCGACAAAGAATTCTAGGTATGATAGACATCCCAGAACCCAGTGTGCGATCCGGTTTAGAAATATATCAGATAGTCCTTAGAGGTAGATAAATCCCCTGGCACTAGGCGACATTAAATGCCCGGGGAGGATGCCAAGTCAAAGGGTGAACTCGCTTTCTAGCCACGTGAATCCTGTCGTTCGGTGTGTATTACGATCTCTTACTCGGATGATATAAGTATGGTGGGGGCGTCATCTACCGCGAAATATCAGCGCTCTTTGTAGGGAGAATATTTAGTGTGGTGCGGTGCAGCTGGCTTGTGTTATTTGGCCGTTTCTTTTCTTTCCATCTTCGATACTTTACTAGCTTCCCCTAGCCTATGATCTCAGATAGATATCTTGGTTCGCGGTGCTCAACCAGATGGTGTGATTCCTTCGGTTGGGTCTGGACATTTGGAGCTGCGGGTGCAAATTATTGTTATGAGCTGCCAAATAAAAGACTGGAAACAGGAATGGAGGAAATAAAGATGAGGAGTTCTAGTTTAGATACGAGTACTTTGTATCTTTCGTTGCTTAACATTCCATCTACAGCATAAGAAAAGACTTTATATACAAATCAAGTATCCTCGAGACACAGTGTTCCAGCCACTTTAACCACAAGCAATAAACATTCTTTACTCTCCGGGACCCTGTCCGGTATGTTCCACACAACTCCAGAATTCCACTGCCTTCCACTATACATGGTGCAGATACCCATGCTCCCATGCCTCGGACACTCTCCGGTATTGCATGGGGATATCCGGACACACACTATACATATAAGGTATAACCATTCCAGCTATACGATGAGAAATCCATGAGTAATAGAGAAGGTAGGCTGATGAAGACTGACAAACAAACGGAAAATTAACTAAGGAGAGAATTTATCCATTGACTGAGATTTAGGTATGTGGAATGATCACCGGTGAAATTCAACACAAATTGCCTTGAGCATTGCCCAACCAAGCTCAAGAGATAATGAATCAGGCAATCAATGGAGATGCTAACTGGGGATGTGTAAAGACGAATGTATCTCCAAAACTGCATTTCCAACAACCAAGCAAGACCCGAGGAACTGCGCGAATGAGTAGAATGTAATAAAACATCCCAGCATTGAGAGAAACTCAGCAGAGCCCCCGAGCCAGCATACAATCCGCAACCATCCCGATCACTCTGCGATCACCCAAGGCCCCCCCGAAAATCACGGGAGTCGATGTCATGACGAAAGGGTAAACATATGAATATAAGTTAACCTAAATTAGACACCCGGTACCGGATGCCCAACAGAAATACCCGCAGATATAACGAAAGCAAAGTCAACAAACACCATTATCTTATGCCTAATGGTCTAGGGATTAAAAATAGCCATCCACAGCCCTTCGCTCTGGAGCCGCATATCAATAACGCCTTTCTCCGATACCTCGGTGATTCAACAAAACCATTGTTACTAGGGTTAGGGTTTTTGTTTATCAATCCTATTTTCCCATTGTCTCTCCTCTCGCGATACCAGGATTCCACTGTGCCAATAAGATCAAACCGGGTGTTATATACTAAAATAAGCAAACAGCACATTTTTTGTCTCATGGGCAAAAACAAGTCCCCAACAGGAGCAAATCGATAGCTGTAGACAATAGTCAGGAGTATGAACTATGAGTTTTCTTATTTCTTTTCAACTTTCCTTTTCACACAAAAGGCTTTCACCACCTATTGAGGGTGACAAATGGAATTTTGTGTGAAGGTGAAATAAGCGACTCATTCACTGAAAGGCGTGAAGGGCTGGTCCTTTCAATTTCCAAAGAGAGTTAGCAATTACTTGTCAACAAAGGAATATTTCACTGAGTGCTTGCGGATACGGCACCGGTATTATAATATTATCATACCTGAGGTTACGGTTTTTAGAGTGAAAAAAAACCTCCCGTTATCCCGCCACTGGCTTACACCGCAATAAATTATTTTGCTTCCTTTATCCGGAACCAGGTGGTAGCGATAATAGTATCTAACTTATCTGTAAAATGTTGAGGTGGTCAACATTGACATGGTCATTCCACAGCTGCTTGACTTCTACAGGCTTACGTGATCGCTTTCCCGCGTGAAACATATTACCGTAAGAGGGCCTGCCGGTCTCCGGGACTAAGGCGTGGAGAGTACTCGAGTACTGCTCGTCCCAGGCAAGAAGTATCTGGAAACATGGATTCTTAAAACATGGCAAAACACCTGTGCGCAATACAAAGTCACGACTCGTATTATCGGATACTTCTTGCCCGGGACGAGTACAAGTACCGGTAGTATAGCCTATGAGGTCGAGAGTAACCTCACACTCGCTGACGAGGTCTGACAGATCCCGCGATACCGCATTTGGTACCCGCTATCCCTTCCTAAGCTATAGTAGCGCTGGGCGAGAGCGGGACGGTGGATCCCAAGAGTTCCTGGGGTACAGTACAGTACCGTAACCGGCGCGTGCGCAATCAAATAAAGTGTGGCACGATAAGCGAGCCGGATTCGTATCATAACAGATTGGTGTTACACTCGGGTATCAAGCCGACGATCACGTGGCACATGGCGCTGTTTCTCCCAAACCCTTACCCCTTCGAGGGAAAGAGTCCCCCGAAGAGGGTTATAGTACCCCCTCCTTATCCCACCCGACTCCAGCCAAGTGCCCAATATCTCCATTCAGGTTTTTCTACGATCCCCTTTTCTATCGAAAAGACCCGGTTAGGGACTACCGTGTCAGTCGCTTGCCGAGGGACTTGTCGTCACTCGAGACTTGACCACTCGCACCCGTCAGAGTAATGCATCGCCATTGGCAAGTTGGACCGGTGTTTCTCGCCATCTATCCCAGCGCTATAGGAACATCTTTTGCAGTAGGCACGCCTTATGGCACGTATGTGGATTGGTCGTACAGTATGATAGGGATTGCCTGCGGCATTGTTTGACCTTCATCCAATACGCTTTTCCCTTCCCATGGATGGGCCTAATCCATTTGGCGTTGGCTCGGGTTTTTAGAAGTCAACGGGCTAAAGCCAGGACGATACCGAACGACGGTGAAATGGCGATGACTATATGCGCTGCGGGGGCTCTACGCGACGGAAAGCGGGGAAGTTCTCCAAGGCCGCCCCGCGACTCGCTCTATTCAACGACTTTCTCAATTGGTCCGCGACCCGAAACTAACAGACAGACAGGAAAAGACAAGAGTATAAATAAATGATAAAGATCACCTATCCTATCCTTTCCTGCGATCACTGCATGCTAGAGTCTCTAACACCTCACACGCTCATCTCCATTTCCTCTGTGCGCTCCCGTTCTATCAACCATGCTAACAAAAGAGAGAACAAACCATAGACTTCTTAAAGACTCTGCAATTTCCTCCCCCACCCAAATCGCCTTCCGCGCTCCCGTGCTAGCAAAAGAAATACAGGAACAAAGACTCCCGACGGACAGATATGCCGACGAACAAGAGAACAAAGTCATGAGCATGCCGAGCGGAATCCATGATTTGAGAATTATTATCATATAAAATAAAGCGTTCGGTAACGTGAAGAGAGAGATGTATAAGTAGGAATGATAGGTAAAATCCAGCAAGAGTTTTTCTTAGGAACACGATTGAAAGGGTAGATTCGCATATCATTTCTAAGTAGTTAATAAGGGCCTTTTAACACAAGATGATCCTCATCCAATACGGTGCCTGTGTGGATGAAAATTTTCATCTCCGGTAACGGGAACGAAAGTCTTGTCCCACTGAAACAAGAAAGAAACAAGAGAGAATTTTTCACCGCAAGGAGATAGAGGGGAAACAGTACGGGGACAACAGGGAGATAACAGTTTCAGACATAAAGTAAGGTATGAAGGAAAGTTCGTAAAGATAAGATAGAAACCAATAGAAAGTATAAAATCGAAACTCAGGGACCATTTTCCAACATGTCTCCTGGTGAGATTTGGCCATACCCTCCTAGTCGCTCGGTTCAAGACACGGTTGCCTTCCTACCCTCGCCCTTCCGCCTCCCTACCGCCGGTGGGATCCCTTCCACTAAGTGACGCTATCTCTCGGAGAACAAGGGACTACATGAGAGACGCGGTAATACGGCAACGGTTCGGTTTTCACGGTCGGGTTTTCTCCTGGGGCCTTGGGCCCTCCCTCCATTTTTCACTTCGATTGCGTCGGCTCGCACCCTACTGCCTCCCCTCCCTGGCTGGTACCCTACTACCCCCCTTCGTTAGCTGGCACCTCACTGCTGGGCGGCATCCCCTCTGCCAATCATCCACTCCTTGGGTCCAGCACCGAGACCCTCCGTTTTCGGCTGGCGGGTCATGGTATTGCACTACATCCGTGGCTCAGCTGGTTGGGGGCATCAGCCTTCGGGCTTTTTGCCAGCCGCTCACTTCGGGGGCGGTTTTATATTCGGCACTTTGGCGGTTCGGTGGGCGGGAGTTTATTTTCTTTTGTGGTCGCTGCAGTTTACGGGTGGAGTTTTTCCCTATGCTTTCCTGCCTAGCTTGTTTGGTTTCCTTTCTGGTGGCTACGTGTAGTTAGTGGAAGGGGTATCTTTCGGGGGAGGAATCTTCTTGGGCACTTGGCTGGCTTCTAGGCGAGACCCCTTCGCGTTCAAGTCGTGAGGCCTGCGGGCCGGGCACCTGAGTTGGCCGTCCTTGGAGTGTGTGCGGTTAGGCCCATACCAGAGGGTCCTGGGGGTACGGGTTTTCTCCTGGTCCGGGGTGGATACAAAGGGGTTTTGTTTACGCCATAGCTAGCGCTGCATGCGATTATTCTTGTACCTTAAACAATGAATTAAATGACAATAAAAAAAAAAAAAAAAAAAAAAAAAAAAAGGACCATTTTCCAACAATTTCCAACACTAACCGAGTATTCCGTGGCCCGACTTCATTTTAGTTCGTTTCCAGCTAGTGAGGCTGCCGCTCATCTGCAATTCCCAGAAACTCCCGGGCTTGTAGTAGCTCGACCACTGCTTCATGTTTATTCAGGGTGGCCCAGTGGAGTGGTGTTTTATCAAAAGCATCTGGGTGATTTGGGTCGACATCCTCTCTTTCAAGCAATCTCCAGCCGACCCGTGCATGTCCATTATATGCTGCCAACAAGAGTGGTGTAGCGCCTCGGATATCTGGCTTGTCAGGGTCGACATCTTCACGTTCTAGCAATAGCTTGACCACCCTTTCGTGTCCCTCGAAAGCGGCACACGCGAGTGGTGTTTGACCATTGACATCAGTAGGATTGAGGTCGACATTTTCAATTCCTAGAAGTAGCTTGACCACCCCTTCGTGTCCCTTGAAAGCGGCCGACCCAAGTGGTGTTCGGCCATTCACACTTTTAGGATTAGGGTCGACATTTTCCATTCCTAGCAGTAGCTTGACCACCCCTTCGTGTCCCTCGAAAGCGGCACACCCGAGTGGTGTTCGATTATTTCTGTCGCCTGGGCGATTGGGGTCAACATCCTTCCTGTCCAATAGTAGTTTCACAATCCCTTCATGCCCGTTGTTAGCGGCCCAAAAGAGTGGTGTACAGTCCTGGTCATCTGGCCTGTCGGGGTCGACATCTTCTCGACCCAGTAACAACCTCACAACCCCTTCATGTCCTTTATAAGCAGCCCATAAGAGCGGTGTGCTGTCTTGGCCATCTGGCTGATTTGAGTTGACATCTTCTCGCCCGATTAGAAGTTTCACAACTGCTTCATGTCCGCGCATCGCAGCCCTCACGAGTGGTGTTCGATCCCTATTATTAGGGTTATTAGGGTCGACATTTTCCCGCTCTAGTAGTATCTTTACTGCTTCGGTATGTCCATTCTCCGCTGCCCATGAGAGTGGTGTACAACCTGCACAATCGCGTTGGTTGATATCGCAACCTTTAGCATCTATCAACGTAGTCACAAGTTCACCAATCCCGAAGAACGATGCACAATGTAGTCCGGAGAACTGAGGAGTATCTATGTTTCCGGTTTGGCTGGGATCTAGTGCTTGAGTTAAAAGCGATACAGCCGATACGTGGTATTCGCACTGGCCCAAGAGCTGCCGTGCAAGGGTCCTCGCATGGTCTGAGAGTTGCCGGTTGGCATGTGTTCCCCAGTATCTGGAGGAATACTTGAGGAATGGCAAGCTCTCGTGGTCTGGGAGAGGATAGGGTGGAAGATTATTGACCTGTTGTGAGTTAAGGTAGGTCAAACATGCTTCTGCGATTGTCGCGTGAGGTTTACGGAAGAGGTCCGGTTGAGCACAAAGATACTCCTGGACTGTAAAGTGGATTAGCCTCACAGTTGAAGCTTCCTTATCGACTGAAATCAGGCCTTGACAACAGCCCATCAATGTACCTATCGAAGGAATATTGTCGGGATCGAAATCTGTTGAACCTATCTCCACCGCCAATGCATTGCACAACTCATCCACCTCCAATGGCCGCTCCGAATGACAGATCCATGTGAGCGTGGCTATCGCAAGTTTTGCCTTTTCGTCAACTTGAGCCTTTATCCGCTCCAGAGTTGCATCATATGCATCCCCTAACCCTACCCCATCTTTTACCGACTTGAGACGCTTTCCTCGTCGGGCAATGGTGGTCTCTCGTAGGATTGCTTCGATGTGGAGAGAAGCCAATAGGAATCTAGATTGAAATGTCAGCTATTATGCCAAGGTATCTTTGCCCTTGCATTCATTCCTACATACGTTTCCGAACTAATTTCCGGAATGCTCTTGATAATATCTGCCTCCAATGCGGGGCTCATTATATCCGGGGAAGTATCACTCCTGAGTTTCTCACGCAGATATCTACCAACACCCTCTTCCGTAGGTTGTATCAACATAAAACTTGCTGTCCCATCCAATTTCCTCTCAACCTCCCTCCGGACATGTGGTCTTCCGGTCATAAATACGCGAGTATTTGGCGACCGCTGGAGAATCTCCCCGAGCGATTCAAGAATTACCACCCGATGCTCTGGTACACATTCGTCAAGGGCGTCAACACATATAAACGTCCGTTTTTTGGCTGCGATGGACTGAAACATCTTCAAAATCCCAGAAACCTGTAATCCTCTACCCCCAATAGCCTTTTTCTCGGCTCGAAAGCCCTGGACTACGATTTCCGGAATTTCATCCAACCCGCTAACCAGCTGTCTCAGGAGGGAGCCGAGCATATTCATTGGTGACTGCTCGTTCCGGGAAGCGAAGTCGAAGTAAAAACATGTAACGGCGGTGTCTTCCTCGGCGATCTCATCGCATAATCTGTCAATAACCAGAGAACTGCAATCGCGACCTATCAGCAATTATGAACTTCGTTTTCCGCAAAGGTACATGTTCTCTCTTACACGATATGGCTCTTTCCCACTCCCGGATTGCCATCGCAAAATAAAGTCGCATGATTAGATTCACCATCCTTACCACCTCGATGCCACTGTCTAAACTCCTCGGTTTCCAGCAGCCAGTCCGCTATACTGTCCACCCTCTTGGCAGCAATATCTCGATGCCGTACCCGTGGCTCCAACGGAGACAGCCATGTTAGTATTTTAGACTCATCATCGGAAGTAGTGCGATTAAAGCTATTCGTAATGATGACAGTATTATCGTTATTGCTGAAGGCTTGCGACATGTTCCGTTTTCCGTTACTTTGAATTTTGTAAGGGGCAAAGTGTTGATCAACTTGGAGTAAATCAATGCGATTGCTCGAACATGAGGAAAAGCGGGGTTGATGATAACGGCTTACACCTCAATAAACTACAGCCCAATCACTTGCCACAAGATTGGTTACACAAACTCTTGATTCCAATTTTTGTCCAAACTTGGAGCCGAGTGGCATGTGGGAACCTCAAGTTGAACTCTGCTATGATACTCCATTCCTTTTTGTTTTTTTTCCGAAGGAGTTCGATTTTGAAATCTGACACTAGTTCTATCGTTCAAAACTCTCTTAAACACCAGCCCACGAAGTCATAGATTCGAAGCCAAAAATTCTGTACTATGACTCTCGCTTGCCTCTTCTCAAAGTTGCCGCTCAAGCTTACCACAGGTCAATGCCTCCATGGTGATGGGGAAACATAAAAGACGGGGGTGGTTTTATGATACTGGCTTTACGAGGGAATAATTGGGAAACCACACTTATTTCAAGACTTTTCTCGTGGACACCGCAACCCCAGGGAGATAGCGGGAGTGTGGGGAGTTGGCTGCGAAGTGCCCAGACCAGCTAGCCACAGTGCCAACTTCCGGTTTATCGGGAGTGCAGCCTTGGCAAGAGCTTACATAAGCGTCACCGGAATGCACGTTAACAGCTCAGTTGTCGGGGATGGACCGAGGATCGACTTGCCAAGGGCGCAGCTCCACGAAGCTCATAAAGAAAATAGTTCACAGCAAAAATTCTAACACCTTCAACAATAACCGTCGCTCTGCTTCCCTCTTCCCCTGTAATTTGTCTCAAGGAGTTCGAGGAGACCATAGTTGCTCTGGAACCTGTGACCTTGGGTCTCCGCGGTCTTTGGAGCACAGAATTAACCTCAACATCTTTACTTCCATTAATCTTCAAACAGCTGTGCGTATTTTCAGATCCCTACGGATACCATCAGATGTTCGGAAGGTGTGCAGGGAGGAGGGGAGCAATTTCCTATCGCTGATATTTTCCTAAAGTGAAGATAAATTCACTTTCACATCCGCGACCTCTATCTTACTATCAAGTTATTTTCGCCAACTCTCCTGTTTCATTATAGGTCTCAAATCCCCAATAACCTCCCTTCTGGGCTCCTCTACGCCACATTGTTCTCAAAGCACCCTTATCGTTGTGTTTACAAATAGCAAACTATTTCAGCCTTATTTGATTCTAATTATTAAACCAGACTACTGTCTTCCGGACAGACCGCCACTTATTTACGAATCTCTGGAGAGGAATGCATCGCACAAGTGGGAAAAACAGTGTTTCTGTGGCCTGCCAAACAGAGCTGCAAAAAAATAAAAAAGAGAGAGAGAGAAGGAATCAGGTATTCTCCTCAAAGACATGATAGAAGTCCGGTCAGGAAAAGGTTAAAATGAATTGATTTACTTGAACGACCCCGGCGACATTATTTTTTAATCCCACAAAATATCTTGATTATCGGATAAGGTGATCTCCGCTTCTTTTGTTTGGAAAAAGAAATATAATACGTATGAGACCCTGCACTTGGTTCTAAGCTTAAGCCTCTCTATCCCACCCAAGTCCACCCAAGTGCTCCCCAATTGCTCAGCAGCTTCATTGGTCATTTCCTGCGGCACATTTCCCTTGTCGGCAGTCTCGGTCAAGAATAATCCGATCAGTCACTCCCCGAGAGACGGGTAAGCCTTATCATGTCTCGGGATTAGGCCGTTGGCAATCCGGTCGAGCATTTCTCGTTGTGGACCCCGGAGCAGGCAAGGTGGAAAAACTTTCTATAATGGTCACTTCTCATCCTATGCACGCACGCCAGTAGTATCTTACGACCTTGAATACATGACTATTGATCTTCATCCAACATACTTTCCATTTACCATGGATAGACCTAATCGACCTAGCACTAGATCGGGTCGAGTCGTGTTCCCTCATTTTCTAGCGGCAATAGACTGTTGGAATGCTTGAACGGAAAAACCAAACATAGCGGGGTTGCACAGTTCCCGCACAAAGCTTCGGCAAAGCAGCGTGAGACAGTAGGGTGTGTTATCGTCAACGGTATCGAAGCCAGCCGGTTGGGCTAGCGATAGCGTCATAGTAATCCGAAAGTCGACAATAGTTCAAAGGCAATTCGGCCGGGGGGGGATTAGCGGATATGAACCATTTAGGTCCTATGATCCGCCAATAATTTAAGGCACGGTACAGTGTCTGTCGCCTACCGCGATATCAAGACACGGCTGTTAAGGAACTCACGAATTCTGGGAAAACTTCTGCCGACAGCCAGGGACTATGTTCAAAGCCTGTGGATTGGTCATACACCTATCTTTTGCCAGCTTTCCGCTCCGAGCCCGCACCAGAAAAATAGCATATGATAGACCACCGGTATACAAGCGAATGTGAATAAGGGTAACTTTCGATGCAACCGAGATTCCCGACGCTAGGACAGCGGTGGAATTGAGAGGCTTGGGGATAATTACTGATCTGCCTAGGGTTGTTGCATCCGCGCGCACCTAACTGCTCCACCTAAGAACCACAGGGTGTGGAGAACCTACATGCTGGGTGAGGTGAGGGAAGTAGGAACTCGGGACCGGTTCCGTGGAATGGTCGGTAATTCTCAGGCGTAGATTAGCAAGCCAAGCGCTGGTTGACACCATGAATAATATCACCCCGGAATCAAAATGTTCTAGGTCAATTGCATTATTCGTGGGAACTTTGGAAAGCCCATGCAAGTTCCTCTAATATGAGGGACATGGTCTAGGTAAATTTTATTTCTCCATCCATTTTACACCGTCTACCAGGAGATGGGCAAACCAAGCAGGAAATAAATACATAGGGAAAAGCAGAGAAAAGGAAGATCATATAACAAGGAATCTATCCGACTACCGAACTATAGTGAAAGTGAAAGATTCAAGTTAACAAATGAAATGGTGGACCGGTTGCTATGAGGAGAGAAGCTCGCCATTCTTCATTCATAAAGGTTAGCGAATATCCTCATGTTTCACAGGGGTTTATGTCTACTTACGGGTGGGATTTCTGCAAATGGTGAGCCGAGAGGGGTCCAAGCTCCTGTTGTGGGACTGGTGGGAACGACAGAGTATCAAATAAAGAGGGAAGATAACGATGTCCATTACGGCGTATACTAGGCGCCCTGATGTTGATCAAGGCACAGGAAAGGGAGGGAGCCAAAGCAATATGAAGGCAACCAACCGGGCATCCCGTGCTCCTACCTCATGTTAGGTCTTTTCTGGATGGTGAGGATGCTGATCCCACGCAATTCCGAGAGACCCCCGGGCCTGTAGTAGCTTCACTACTCCTTCATGTCCATTCATTGTGGCCCACCGGAGTGGTGTTTTATCAAAAATATCTGAGCGACTGGGGTCAACATCTTCCCGCTCCAGCAGTAGCTGGGCGACTCGTGTATGTCCGCTATAAGCAGCGAACAAGAGCGGTGTAGCGCCTTTTGTATCTGGCCAGTCAGGGTCGACATCTTCGCGGTCTAGCAATAGCTTGACCACCCCTTCATGTCCCTTGAATGCGGCATACCCGAGTGGTGTTAGACAATCCACATCCGCAATATTGGGGTCGATATTTTCCATTCCTAGAAGTAGCTTGACCACCCCTTCATGTCCCATGAAAGCGGCAGACGCAATTGGTGTTCGACCATCCACATCTTTAGAATTGGGGTCGACGTTTTCCATATCTAGGAGTAGCTTGACCACCCCTTCATGTCCTTTGAAAGCGGCAGACGCAATTGGTGTTCGACCATCCACATCTTTAGAATTGGGGTTGACATTTTCCATATCTAGCAGTAGCTTGACCACTGCTTGGTGTCCCTCCAACGCAGCACATCCGAGTGGCGTTCGATTATGTTCGTCCCCTGAGCGATTAGGGTCAACATCCTTCCTGTCCAGTAGTTGTTTCACAATCCCTTCATGCCCGTTGTTAGCGGCCCACAAGAGTGGTGTACAGTCCCGGTCATCTGGCCTGTCGGGGTCGACATCTTCTCGACCCAGTAACAACCTCACAACCCCTTCATGTCCTTTATAAGCAGCCCATAAGAGCGGTGTGCTGTCTTGGTCATCTGGCTGGTTTGAGTTGACATCTTCTCGCCCAATTAGAAGATTCACCACTGCTTCATGTCCGCACATCGCTGCACACGCGAGTGGCGTTCGATCCCGATTATTGGGGCTATTAGGGTCGACATTCTTCCGCTCCAATAGTATATTTACCACTTCTTCATGTCCATTTTCGGCCGCCCATGAGAGCGGTGTACAACCTGCACAATCGCGTTGGTTGATATCACAACCTTTAGCATCTATCAATGTGGTCACAAGTTCACCAATCCCAAAGAACGATGCACAATGCAGTCCGGAGAACTGAGGAGTATCTATGTTTCCGGCTTGGTTGGGATCTAGTGCTTGAGTTAAAAGCGATACAGCCGATACGTGGTATTCGCACTGGCCCAAGAGCTGCCGTGCAAGGGTCCTCGCATGGTCTGAGAGTTGCCGGTTGGCATGTGTTCCCCAGTATCTGGAAGAATACTTGAGAAATGGCAAGCTCTCGTGGTCTGGGAGAGGATAGGGTGGAAGATTATTGACCTGTTGTGAGTTAAGGTAGGTCAAACATGCTTCCGCGATTGTCGCGTGAGGGTTACTGAAGAGGTCCGGTTGAGCACAAAGATACTCCTGGACCGTAAAGTGGATTAGCCTCACAGTTGAAGCTTCCTTATCGACTGAAATCAGGCCCTGACAACAGCCCATCAATGTACCTATCGAAGGAATATTGTCGGGATCGAAATCCGTTGAACCTATCTCCACCGCCAATGCATTGCACAACTCATCCACCTCTAATGGCCGCTCCGAATGACAGATCCATGTGAGCGTGGCTATCGCAAGTTTTGCCTTTTCGTCAACTTGAGCCTTTATCCGCTCCAGAGTTGCGCCATATGCATCCCCTAACCCTACCCCATCTTTTACCGACTTGAGACGCTTTCCTCGTCGGGCAATGGTGGTCTCTCGTAGGATTGCTTCGATGTGGAGAGAAGCCAATAGGAATCTAGATTGAAATGTCAGCTATTATGCCAAGGTATCTTTGCCCTTGCATTCATTCCTACATACGTTTCCGAACAAATTTCGGGAATGCTCTTGATAATGTCTGCCTCCAATTCGGGGCTCATAATATCTGGGGAAGTGTCACTCCTTATTTTCTCGCGCAGATATCTACCAACACCCTCTTCCGTAGGTTGTATCAACATAAAACTTGCTTCCCCATCCAATTTCCTCTCAACTTCCCTCCTGACGTGTGGTCTACCCGTCATGAATATGCGAGTATTAGGTGACCCTCGGAGAATCTGTCCCAGTGATTCAAGAACTACCCCTCGATGCTCTGGCACACATTCGTCGAGGGCGTCAACACATATAAACGTGCGCTTTTTGGATGCGATGGACTCGAACATCTTCAAAATGCCAGAAACCTGTAACCCCCTACCCCCAATAGCCTTCTTCTGGTTTCGGAAGCTCTGGATTACCGCTTCCGGAATCTCTTCCAATCCGCTAACCAGCTGTCTTAGGAGGGAGCCGAGCATATTTATTGGTGACTGCTCCTTCCGAGAAGCATAGTCGAAGTAAAAACAGGTAACAGCTGTGTTTTCCTCTGCAATCTCATCGCATAGTTTGTCTATAACTATAGAACTGCAATCTCAGCATATTAGCAATCCCGTCCTTTGTTTCCCACAACGACACAGACCCTCTCTTACATCATAAAGCTCTTTCCTACTCCCGGATTGCCGTCGCAGAATAAGGTCGCATGGTTAAACCCATCCTCCGTACTGCCCTTATGCCAGCGTCTGAATTCCTTGGTTTCCAGCAGCCAGTCCCCTACACTGTCTATCCGTTGGGTTCCGATGTCTCGATGCCGTACCCGCGGCTCTAACGGAGACAGCCACGCCAGTAATTTAGATTCATCATCGGAGACAGAGCAGTTCCAGGTATTGAAACAGTTGTTGTTATTAACAAAAGCTTGAGACATTGTCCGCTTTTCTCCGTTTTGAACGCTGTTGATCTGGAGTATTGGTTGACTTGGTGTCGGTAAGGTGATTCCTCGAAATTGCGGAAAAGCGGGGTTGATGGTGACAAATTAACCCTCTTCCAGTCTCTCCATCTGTATTGGTGACACAAACCAGCCAAGACCACTCTTGTGAAAACCGGGAGCAGATTCACGTGCAGCAATCAGGATTACAAATTATGTTGGACAGCAATCTCGTACTCAACTATGCAGTTCCATGCCTTTTGATTGACGGCGACATCTCAATCTCCGTGGGTTGAGCGCAGGTGAACGTTAGATATGGTGAGCTGCCATAGGGAATTGAAGGAAATGTTACTTAGGGATAGATACAAGTACGGGTGCATATATCTCCAAAACAGCTTTTCCAAAGGTTAAGCGAAACTACGGGACACATGCCAATGAATATAATTTTGTGAAACATTCCGGCATTTAGAGAAACCGAGCATACCCACTGAGGTTTCAAATGAATTATCCGCCACAGTTCCGAATTCTCTACAGCACCTGAGCCCAATCACCTAAGGTCTCTGAGGCCGGCGCCGCATGGCGATATAAAAATGTAAGCTAGAACGGATACCCTGTACCGGATGCGCAATCGAAATAGGCACAGGAAACAAAGCCGACACCACTACCCAATGCCTCATGGGCAGGGTTTGAAAATAGCTATTCATAACCCTACCCACTCCGTATGATTTGGAGCTGCATATCGATACGGTAGTCTAACACTTTGCTCCGTCCTTTGTGCGGGGATAGGGTTTTGATCCATCAATCCTATTTTCTCATTCTCTCGTCGTTCTCGTTAGTCTAGGATGAATCCACTGCCCCCAATACTCGTAGGATTAAGCTGAGTACAAGAAGAAGCATACCGCACTTTCGTTACACCACCGGCAAAAACAAGTCTCTGGGGGAAACAAACGAATAGCTGTAGAAAACAGTCAGGGCGAGCAGGAGTATTATATGAACTACGATTTTCATTTCTTTTCGTCTTTTCTTCTTTTCTTTATTTTTTTTAAAAAAAATAATGAGGTTTTCACACAAAACACTTGCGCTGGTCGACGGTGACAAACGAAATTTTATTTGAAGGGGACACAAGCGACCCATGCGCTAAAAGGCGTGAAGGACTAGTGCTTCTAATTCCCAGAGTCGGAGCGTAATTGCCTTATCTAGTGAGGAAGATTTTACGGCTTGCTTGCGGATACCGTATTAAATCCGTGGTTACAATTTTTTAGAGCAAAATAACCGCCTATTACCCGATCTATTTTTCCTCTAGCTTATCCCTGAGTAAAAGAAAATCTTGGTTTTTTTTTGGAACCAGGTGATAGGGATAATAGTGCTTGCATCTAACCCACCCATATCGTACAAGTACTTTACCGATTATCACCCGGCACAAGGCGTTGTTTCTCATCCCCAATGCCAGCGCTATGGAAACATCTTGTGCAATAGTCGCTCCTCATTGCAGGTATGTAAATCAGTGGTAGGGTATGATGGAACTTGTTTCCAGAACTGTTTGACCCTCACCTAAATCGCTTTTCCCATTCCTACGGATGGGTCTAATCGACTCGGCATTGGCTCGGGTCCTGCTCTATCATTTTATACCGGCCTTAGGCTACCGGAGCGATGGAATAGGGAAACCAAACGTGGCGCGGTTGCACACTTCCCGCCCACAGCTTCGGCATAATGGCGCAGGACAGTAGGGTGTGTCATCGTCAACTGTATCAGAGCCAGTCGACAGGGTTAGTGGTACCAGTAATCAGAAAGTTAATTATTAATGGCGATGAGGCCCGGGGGAACTGAATGGATAAATATCGGCATTTGAACTCTGATATGAGTCATCGAGGTCCCGTGACCGGCCAATAGTTTTCCGGCACCGTACAGTAGTTGTTGGTTACCCCGGTGTCAAGATAGGGTGGCAATCGCATCATGGGAGTGGTTCTAGCTACGGCCGCCAAAGAGGGCACGACTGCTGGAAAAACATCCGCCAATAGCCGGGGATCATGTCCAAAGCCCGTGGATTGGTCATCCGTTTATGTTTTGCTAGCTTTCCGCTCCGGGGCTGCAGCAGAAAACGATCATATCACAGACAATATGTATATGTGCGAATATGAATGAGTTTAACTCTTAATGCAACCGAGATTTCCGACACCAGGGCAGCGGTGGATTTGAGACGCTGGAGGGTGACTACGGATTTTCCCCGCGTCGCTGCATCCGCGCCTACGTAACTGCGCTCTCTCTACTGAACCACAGGGTGTGCAGAACCTACATGGTGGGTGAGGTGAGGAAAGTAGGAACTCGGGAGATTTTCTGTGGAATGGTTGGTATTTTTCAGGCGCAGATTAGCAATCCAAGTGCTGGTTGACACCATAAATAATATCACCCCGGAATCACAATGCCCAGAGTCAATTGTATTACTCACTGGAACTTTGGAGAGCCTACGTAAGGTCCTCAAGAGTAGCATGAGGCACATGGTCTACGTTGATTTTATTTCTAAGTCAGTCTGTCCATCTATTTTTCAACAACAAGGTTTACGGCAGCGATTTGGACACTGTTGACTCCAATTGAATGGCTGGGCAAAGATATAAAGATTTAATTTGAATATCCTAATCGGAGAAGTATCCTCGCGAAGGTAATAGGGAATAACAAATGTAAAGACTGATTTGGCCCAAATACAGGTAAAGGAGGAAAGAGAGACAGATTAGATGATGAACGAAAACAACTAACTAACAAATGGAAAACAAGCAGCCTTTTATCCTTCCCTGGATCATGCCGATCCGCTTCCACATACTTCCAGTGTGTGCCGTGTTCTGTGTCACGCTCAATCTCACTGCCTCCCACGTTGCTATTTCGGCCGAGTATGGGAAGATTTGACGGAGGATGAGTTCTAACTGAGTGTGAATTCTGACCGAGGATAAGAGTATGACCGAGGATATTCAGTATCTCCACATGGTAGGAGTAAGGTCTTCAAGCGGAGCTGTTGCAGGTACTGTCGCAAGTGTTGTTTGATGTATAGGACTAACCTGCCGTCATATAGAGGCGGCTGAGTAGTTGGTTTAGGTCGAGAGGGTTAGGGTTGTTGAGTCTGCCGTAAGGGAAATATGCAGTGAGAAGCCAAGAAATATTTCCGAGATTTTATGCGAGGCAAGACCAGAAAGCTCCCAAGCATATAGTGTTGCTAGTGTGCGGCGTTCCTCATAGCACCTCGGCAAACCCTACACCTCGGCAGGCTAGAACCATCGGCATCTGACAACCGACCACGATAACCCGTGAAGCCGAACATAACCTCCGAAGAACATTCACTACCTGTCGCCATAGACCGAGGATAGAAACGAGAAAGGGGAGATCGGGAAAGTGCGGGATATCTTTCATTACTACTTTTGTTGCTTATTGAGAAGGGTCATATTCTTGTATAAATACCTGCTCGTTTCCCATGTTTAGTATGTAGATGGAGTAGCAAGCAATTCGAGAGTCCCCCCACGCACATATTAGCCCAACTTTAGTCTTTTTCCCGCTCTTGTTTCTCATATAGTACGCTTGAAACATAACCCATTATTAATTTTTCCGAAACCCTGATACGCCAAAGAATTCTAGGTATGATAGACATCCCAGAACCCAGTGTAGGATCCGGTTTGGCAATATATCAGATGGTCCTTAGAGGTAGGTAAATGCCCTTGCACTAGACTAGGATACATTAAATGCCCTGGGAGGGTGCCAAGTCAACTGGTGAACTCGCCTTCTAGCCACGTGAATCCTCTCGTTTGATGCGTATTACGATTTCTCACTCGGATATAGCAAGTATGGGGGGGGGGCCGTCATCTGCAGTGAAATATTAAGCGATCTTTGTAGGGAGCATATTTAGTCCGGTGCGGTGCAGCTGATTTGTGTTATTTGATTTTTTTTTTCCTGCCGTCTCGCATACTTTACTAGTTTTCCCCAGCCTACGATCTCAACTAGATATCTTGGTTCACAGTGCTCAACCGGGGGGTGTGACTCCTTAGGTTAGTTCTGGACATTTTGGAGCAGCGGGTGCAAATTGCCTTGAGCTATGCCCAACTAAACTCAAGAGATAATGAATCGGGTGATCAATCAAGATGCTAACTGAGGATATGTAAGGACTAATTTATCTCCAAAACGGTATTTCCAAAGACCGAGCGGGACCCGGGGTACCATGCGAATGAATAGAGCGTAATAAAACATCCCAGCATTGAGAGAAACACAGCAGAGCCCCCAAGCCAGCATACAATCCGCAACCATCCTGAACACTCTGCGGTCACCCACGTCCCGAAAATCACCGAGCCAATGTCATGACGAAAGGGTTAACATAAGAATATAACGTAAATATGGCACGAGGTATCGGATGCCCAACGGAAATCGATATAAAGGAAATAAAGCCAACAAACACCATTATCCTATCCCTAATGGCGTAGGGATTAAAAATAGCCCTCCACGACCCTTCGCTTGTGAGCCGCATATCGATAACGCCCTTCTTTGATACCTTAGTGATTCAACAAAACCGTTGTTACTAGGGTTAGGTTTTTGGTTTATCAATCCTATTTTCTCATTGTCTCTCCTCTCGCGATACCAGACTCCACTGTACCAATAAGATCAATCCGGGTATGATACTAAAATAAGCAAACCGCACGTTTTTTTCCTCATGGGCAAAAACAAGTCCCTAACAGGAGCGAGTGGGTAGCTGTGGACAATAGTCAGGAGTATGAAATATGAGTTTTTTTTATTTTTTTGCAACATTCCTTTTCACATAAAATGCTTCCATCGATTGAGGGTGACAAAGGCAATTTTGTGTGAAGGTGAATAAGCGATTCATTCACCGAAAGGCGTGAAGGGCTGGTACTTCCAATTCCGAAAAAGAGATACCAGTTACCTTATCAACTAAGGAATATTTCACTGAGTGCTTGCGGATACGGTAGCGGTATGATATCATACCCGAGGTTGTAGTTTTTAGAATAAAAGAACAGCTCTTGTTACCCCGCCTCTGGCTTACACCGCAGTAAATGATTTTGCTTTCTTTTTCCGGAACCAGGTGGTAGCGATAATAGTATCTATCTGTAAAGTCTTGAGGTGCCCAGAATTGACATTAGAGAGGTTTTAGAATAAAGTGCCCATTATAACTAGCTCTGTAACCAGGACAACGGTAGGGATAATGGCCCTAGGCCATAGTGTTGGCGAGTTAGTGAGTTAATGCTCCTGATAATCTGCAATAGTGGACACGAAGAGAGTGTGGCACTATAATCGGTTTTGTTGAAAGTAAACAAATGCTTTAATTGGTTGGCAGCATCGTTTAACTCCATTTAGTGTCTCTTTGGTAAGCATTAGCCTAAAACTTCCCTTCAGTTCATTCTTCAATTCTTCTTCGCTTACCGCTAACCTATACCATGCGATAGTGCCACACTCCACTCTAAAACCCCTCTATTGTCGTTCACAGCCGCTTGACGTCTATAGGCTTACGTGATCGCTTTCCCGCGTGAAACATATTACCGTAAGAGGGCCTGCCGGTCTCCGGGACTAAGGCGTGGAGAGTACTCGAGTACTGCTCGTCCCAGGCAAGAAGTATCTGGAAACATGGATTCTTAAAACATGGCAAAACTTCTGTGCGCAATACGGAACGACTCGTAGTATTGGATACTTCTTGCCCGGGACGAGTACAAGTACCGGTAGCATAGCCTATGAGGTCGAGAGTAACCTCACACTCGCTGACGAGGTCTGACAGATCCCGCGATACCGCATTTGGTACCCGCTATCCCTTCCCAAGCTAGCGCTGGGCGAGAGCGGGACGGTGGATTCCAAGAGTTCCTACGGCACCGTAACCTGGTAGGCCGGAACTGGCCCGTGCGCAATCAAATAAAGTGTGGCACGATAAGCGAGCCGGATTCATAAGAGATCGGTGTTACACTCGGGTATCATACCGATGATCATTTGGCGCGTGGCGCTGGTTCTCCCAAACCCCCGCCCCCTTCGAGGGAAAGAGTCCTCCGAAGAGGGTTATAGTACCCCCTCCTTATCCCGCCCGACTCCAGCTAAGTGCCTAATATCTCCGTTCAGGTTTTTCTGCGATCCCCTTTCCTATCGGAAGACCCGGTTAGGGACTACCGTGTCAGTCGCTTCCCGAGGAACTTGTCGTCACTCGAGACAAGACGACTCGCACGCGTCAGAGTAATGCATCGCCATGGGCAAGTTGGGCCGGTGTTTCTCGTCATCGATCCTAGCGCTATAGGAACATCTTTAGCAGTAGGCACGCCTCATGGCACGTATATGGATTGGTCGTACAGTATGATAGGGCTTGCTTGCGGCATTGTTTGACCCTCATCCAATACACTTTTCCCTTTCCATGGATAGACCTAATCGATTTGGCGCTGGCTCGGGTTGTTAGAAATCAACAGGCTAAAGCCAGGACGATACCGAACGACGATGAAACGGCGATGACTATATGCGCTGGGAATACGATACTCTGCACAACCAAAAGCGGGGAAGTTCACCCAGGTCGCTCCGTGACTCGCTCTATTCAACCACTCTCTCAATTGCTCCGCGACTGGAAACTGACAGGAAAAGACAAGAGTATAAATAAATGATAAAGATCACCTATCCTATCCTTTCCTGCGATGTCTCTAACACCTCACACACTCATCTCCATTTCCCCTGTGCGCTCCCATTCTATCAACCATGCTAACAAAAGAGAGAACAAACAATAGACTTCTCAAAGACTCTCCAATTTCCTTCCGCGCCCCAATTGCCTTCCGCGCTCCCGTGCTAGCAAAAGAAATACAGGAACAAAGACTCCCGACGGTCTATTCCTCCCTTGCCGTTCATATATTTCTCCATCGGAAGCACTTTTCCAAAGCGCACAACCGAAACCTCCGCCCAACAAAGTGAATGCGTCAAAACAACAAACGGGTGACGAACTGGCGGCAACGGACAACTAGACGGGCGGGAATAAACAAACGGCCGGCTCCGGGAACGTACAGCGAATATGCAGATGGGCGATAAGCGGACGGGTGGAGATGCCGACAGACAGATATGCCGACGAACAAGAGAACAAAGTCATGAGCATGCCGAGCAGAATCTATGATTTCTGAAGTACTATAAAATAAAGCGTTCGGTAACGTGAAGAGAGATGTATAAGTAGGAATGATAGGTAAAATCCAGCAAGAGTCTTTTTTAGGCACACGATTGAAAGTTTAGATTGGCATATCATTTATAAGTAGTTAATAAGGGCCTTTTAACACAACATGATCCTCATCCAATACGGTGCTTGTGTGGGTGAAAATTTTGATCTCCGGTAAAAGGAACGAAAGTCGTGTCCCGCCGAAACAAAAAAAAAACAAGAGAAATTTTCAAAGCAAGGAGATAAAGAGGAAACAGTGCGAAGAAAACAGGGAGATAACAGTTCCAGACATCAAGTAAGGTATGAAGGAAAGTCGTAAAGATCAATTAAAAACCAATAGAAAGTACGAAATCGAAACTCAGGGACAATTTTCCAACAATTTTCAACACTAACCGAGTGTTCCGTGCCCCTACTTCGTTTTAGTTCGCTTCCAGCTAGTGAGGATGTCGCTCATCTGCAATTCCCAGAGACTCCCGGGCTTGTAGTAGCTCGACCACTGCTTCATGTTTATTCAGAGTGGCCCAGTGGAGTGGTGTTTTATCAAAAACATCGGGGCGATTGGGGTCGACATCCTCTCTTTCAAGCAGTATCCGGCCGACCCGTGCATGTCCATTATATGCTGCCAACAAGAGTGGTGTAGCGCCTCGGATATCTGGCTTGTCAGGGTCGACATCTTCCCGTTCTAGCAATAGTTTGGCCACCCCTTGGTGTCCCTTGAAAGCGGCACACCCGAGTGGTGTTCGACCAACCACATCTGTACGATTGATGTCGACATTTTCCATTCCTAGCAGTAGCTTGACCACCCCTTCGTGTCCCTTGAAAGCGGCACACCCGAGTGGTGTTCGACCATCCACATCTGTAGGATTGAGGTCGACATTTTCCATTCCTAGCAGTAGCTTGACCACCCCTTCGTGTCCCAAGAAAGCGGCACACCCGAGTGGTGTTCGACCATCCACATCTGTAGGATTGAGGTCGACATTTTCCATTCCTAGCAGTAGCTTGACCACCCCTTCGTGTCCCTTGAAAGCGGCACACCCGAGTGGTGTTCGACCATCCACATCTGTAGGATTGAGGTCGACATTTTCCATTCCTAGCAGTAGCTTGACCACCCCTTCGTGTCCCTTGAAAGCGGCACACCCGAGTGGTGTTCGACCATCCACATCTGTAGGATTGAGGTCAACATTTTCCATTCCTAGCAGTAGCTTGACCACTCCTTGGTGTCCCTCTAAAGCAGCACACCCGAGTGGCGTTCGAGTATTTCTGTCGCCTAGACGATTGGGGTCAACATCCTTCCTGTCCAATAGTAGTTTCACAATCCCTTCATGCCCGTTGTTAGCGGCCCAAAAGAGTGGTGTACAGTCCCGGTCATCTGGCCTGTCGGGGTCAACATCTTCTCGACCCAGTAGTAGCTTCACAATCCCTACATGTCCTTTATAAGCAGCCCACGAGAGCGGTGTGATGAATTGGTCATCTGGCTGGTTTGAGTTGACATCTTCTCGCCCGATTAGAAGATTCACCACTCCTTCATATCCGCCCATCGCAGCTCTCACAAGTGGTGTTCGATCCCGATTATTGGAATTATTAGGGTCGACGTTCGTCCTCTCCAATAGTATATTTACTACTTGTTCATGTCCATTCTCGGCCGCCCATGAGAGTGGCGTACAGCCTGCACAATCTCGTTGGTTGATATCGCAACCTTCAGCATCTATCAATGTAGTCACAAGTTGACCAATCCCGAAGAACGATGCGCAATGTAGTCCGGAGAACAGAGGAGTATCTATGTTTCCGGTTTGGCTGGGACCTAGTGCTTGAGTTAAAAGCGATACAGCCGATACGTGATCTTCGCACTGGCCCAAGAGCTGCCGTGCAAGGGTCCTCGCATGGTCTGAGAGTTGCCGGTTGGCATGTGTTCCCCAGTATCTGGAAGAATACTTGAGAAATGGCAAGCTCTCGTGGTCTGGGAGAGGATAGGGTGGAAGATTATTGACCTGTTGTGAGTTAAGGTAGGTCAAACATGCTTCTGCGATTGTCGCGTGAGGTTTACGGAAGAGGTCCGGTTGAGCACAAAGATACTCTTGGACCGTAAAGTGGATCAACCTCACAGTTGAAGCTTCCTTATCGACTGAAATCAGGCCCTGACAACAGCCCATCAATGTACCTATCGAAGGAATATTGTCGGGATCGAAATCTGTTGAACCTATCTCCACCGCTAGTGCATTACATAGCTCATCCACCTCTAATGGCCGCTCCGAATGACAGATCCATGTGAGTGTGGATATCGCAAGTTTTACTTTTTCATCAACTTGAGCCTTAATCCGCTCTAGTGTCGCGCCGTACGCATCCCCTAACCCTACCCCATCCTTAACTGACCTGAGCCGCTTTCCTCGTCGTGCAATGGTAGTTTCTCGTAGGATTGCTTCGATGTGGAGAGAAGCCAATAGGAATCTGGATTGAAGTGTCAGCTATTATGCCAAGGTATCTTCGCCCTTGCCTTCGTTCCTACATACGTTTCAGAACTAATTTCGGGAATACTCTTGATAATGTCTGCCTCCAATTCGGGGCTCATTATATCTGGGGAAGTATCACTCCTCAGTTTCTCACGCAGGTATCTACCAACACCCTCTTCCGTAGGTTGTATCAACATAAAACTTGCTTCCCCATCCAATTTCCTCTCAACTTCCCTCCTGACGTGTGGTCTACCCGTCATGAATATGCGAGTATTAGGTGACCCCCGGAGAATCTGTCCCAGTGATTCAAGAACTACCACTCGATGCTCTGGTACACATTCGTCGAGGGCGTCAACACATATAAACGTCCGTTTTTTGGATGCGATTGACTCGAACATCTTCAAAACCCCAGAAACCTGTAACCCCCTACCCCCAATAGCCTTCTTCTGGTTTCGGAAGCTCTGGATTACCGCTTCCGGAATCTCTTCCAATCCGCTAACCAGCTGTCTTAGGAGGGAGCCGAGCATATTTATTGGTGACTGCTCCTTCCGAGAAGCATAGTCGAAGTAAAAACAGGTAACAGCTGCGTTGTCCTCCGCTATCTCATCGCATAGTTTGTCTATAACTATAGAACTGCAATCTCAGCATATTAGCAATCCCGTCCTTTGTTTCCCACAACGACACAGACCCTCTCTTACATCATAAAGCTCTTTCCTACTCCCGGATTGCCGTCGCAGAATAAGGTCGCATGGTTAAACCCATCCTCCGTACTGCCCTTATGCCAGCGTCTGAATTCCTTGGTTTCCAGCAGCCAGTCCCCTACACTGTCTATCCGTTGGGTTCCGATGTCTCGATGCCGTACCCGCGGCTCTAACGGAGACAGCCACGCCAGTAATTTAGATTCATCATCGGAGACAGAGCAGTTCCAGGTATTGAAACAGTTGTTGTTATTAACAAAAGCTTGAGACATTGTCCACTTTTCTCGGTTTTGAACGTTGTCGATGGGGAGGGCTGACTGGCTTGGTGTCGGTAGGGTGATTCCTCGAAATTGCGGAAAAGCGGGGTTGACGGTGAAGCCTTGTGACAAATTAACCCTCTTCCATCTCTCGATCTGTATTGGTGACACAAACCAGCCAAGACCACTCTTGTGAAAACCGGGATCAGATTCACGTGCAGCAATCAGGATTACAAAATTTGATTATGTTGAACAGCAATCTCGCGTTGAACCATAGCTCCATACCTTTTATTTGGCAGTGACAATGGAATCTACGTGGGTTGAGCGCAGGTAAACGTTAGATATGGTGAGCTGCCGGAGGTGATTGAAGGAGATGTTAGTCAGGGATAGATACAAGTACGGGTGCATATATCTCCAAAACAGCTTTTCGAAGCGTTAAGCGAAACTTCGAGAAACATGCGAATGAATATAATTTTGTGAAACATTCCGTGATTCCGAGAAACCCAACATACCCACTGAGGTTCCAAATGAATGATCCGCAACCGGTCCGAATCCACTACAGCACCCGGGAGCAATCGCCCAAGGTCTCTGGGGCCGACGCCGCGTGGCGATACAACAATGTCAGCTAGATTGGATACCCTGTACCAGATGCCCAATTGAAATCGGCATCGGAAACAAAGCCGACATCACTACCCGATGCCTCGTGGGCAGGGGTCGAAAACAGCTATTCATAACCCGACAGACTCCTTATGATTTAGAGCTGCATATCCATACGGTAGTCTAACACTTTACTCCATGCTTTAGTGATACTGGGGATAGGGTTTTGATCCATCAATCCCATTTTCTCATTCTCTCGGCGTTCTCGTTAGTCTAGGGTGAATCCACTGCCCCAAATTGGATTAAACTATAATAGGTATGATACTGTACTAGGTTAGAATAAGCATGGCGCACTTTCATTATACCACCGCCATTAATGACAATAGTCACGAGTATGAACTATGAGTTTTTTTTTATTTCTTTTCAACTTTCCTTTTCACACAAAAGGCTTCCACCGATTGAGGGCGACAAGTCAAATTTTGTGTGAAGGTGAAATAAGCGCCTCATTCACTGAAAGGCGTGAAGGGTTGGTACTTCCAATTCCCAAAGAGAGATGGCAATTACTCAACTAAGGAATATTTCACCGCGCGATTGCGGACACGGTATTATATCATACCTGAGGTTACGGTTTTTAGAGTAAAAAAAAAACCTCTTGTTACCCCGCATCTGGCTTACACCGCAGTAAATGATTTTGCTTCCTTTTTCCGGGACCAGGTGGTAGCAATAATAGTATCTATCTGGAAAATGTTGAGGTGCCCAACATTGACATTGTCGTTCACAGCCGCTTGACGTCTACTGGCTTACATTATCGCTTTCTCGCGTGAAACATATTACCGTAAGAGGGCCTGCCGGTCTCCGTGACTAAGGCGTGGAGCGTACTATCAGTAGTACTCGGGTATGGACGTGGGTGACCGGATAGACAGGGGTCAGAAAATGTATCGTACGTATTTGCATAAATTTTTTGACCCTGCCTGTCCGGTCACCCACTTCCATACCCGAGTAAAGCCTATGAGGTTGAGAGTCGCTAACGTGGTCTGACAGATCTCGCGATACCGCATTTAGTAGCTGCTATGGTGGGGGACTCCTTAAACCGGACCACAGCGACATTTGTTTTGCTTACTAACGGTAAGTTATTTTAGGTTAATTCAATGCTCCAATTTTATTAATAGTTATTTACCTCCGGTCTTGGCGTATTAACCGGTGTATTAACAGTAAACAAAGGGGGGTGACATTGTCCAAATAACTGCCCTTTTTTAAACCCCAATAACTCAATCATGTTGTCAATCACCGGTGCATACTGACGATCTCGCTACAGTGTTTGTGGCTAGGTGTTCTTTCAAGGAGTCGTATCTGGTCATTCGGGAATATTGAGAATTGTGGCAACGTGGCACCATCACCAGAAAGGGAAAGGAAATGTGCGCAGGCTAGTGACAACGGAGAAAGCACTGTGTATTGGTGATGTGATTGCGGTAGCAGACGTTGTAAAGGTTTTAGAAAGGACAGCGTGGAAGTTATGTAAAAAAGGTAGACATGATGTGATAGCATCGGAAAGGACACAGATAGTGAGTACGGGAACTTGTACTTAAGGGCAGCCATGGCCCCAGATGTTTGAGCAAGTAAGCGGCAATACGAGATCAGATTCTACCCCAATTTTTCATCAAATCAGAACTTTATATTTTTAAAATCTGCTTCTATTACCCTATTCTCTAGCTTCTAATCTATCGTTTAATAGCCTCATATTTTTTATAGGTGTTGTTGTTCCGGAGTCTTCATCATTTGAAGTTGGGCAATCTTTGGGTCGGGAGTAGGTTGATTGAAGGAGTCCCCCACCATATCCCTTCCCAAGCTAGCGCTGGGCGAGAGCGGGACAGTGGATTCCAAGAGTTCCTGCGGTACCGTAACCTGATAAGCCGTAAACGGCGCGTGCGCAATCAAATAAAGTGTGTCACGATAAGCGAGCCGGATTCGTAAGAGATCGGTGTTACACTCGGGTATTATACCCACGATCACTTGGTATGATACAAGGTGATGTCTCTCCCAAACCCTCACCCCTTCGAGGGAAAGAGTCCCGCGAAGGGGGTTATAGTACCCCCTCCTTATCCCGCCCGACTCCAGCCAAGTGCCCAATATCTCCGTTCAGGTTGTCCTGCGATCCCCTTTCCTATCGGAATACCCGGTTAGGGACTACCGTGTCAGTCGCTTCCCGAGGAACTTGTCGTCACTGGAGACTTGACCACTTGCACCCGTCAGAGTAATGCATCGCCATTGGCAAGTTGGGCCTGTGTTTCTCGTCATCGATCCTAGCGCTATAGGAACATCTTTAGCAGTAGGCACGCCTCATGGCACGTATATGGATTGGTCGTACAGTATGATAGGGCTTGCTTGCGGCATTGTTTGACCCTCATCCAATACACTTTTCCCTTTCCATGGATAGACCTAATCGATTTGGCGCTGGCTCGGGTTGTTAGAAATCAACGGGCTAAGGCCAGGACGATACCGAGCGACGATGAAACGGCGATGACTATATGCGTTGCGAAAACTCTGCACAGCGAAAAGCGGGGAAGTTCACCAAGGTCGCCCCGCGACTCGCTCTATTCAACCACTCTCTCAATTGCTCCGCGACTCGAAACTAACTGACAGGAAAGGACAAGGGTATAAGAATAAATGATAAAGATCACCTATCCTATCCTTTCCTGCGGTCACCGCATACTGGTGTCTCAAACACGTCACACACTCACCTCCATTTCCTCTGCGCGCTCCCATTCTATCACCCATGCTAACAAAAGAGAGAACAAACAATAGACTTCTCAAAGACTCTCCAATTTCCTTCCGCACCCCAATTGCCTTCCGCGCTCCCATGCTATCAAAAGAAATACAGGAACCAAGACCCCCGACGGTCTATAACTCCCATGCCGTTCATAAACTTCTCCATTGGCAGCACTTTTCCAAAGCGCACAACTGAAACCCCCGCCCAACAAAGTGAATGTGTCAAAACAACAAACGAGTGACGAACAGGCGGTAACGGACAACTTGACGGGCGGGAATGAACAAACGGCCGGCTCCGGGAACGTACAGCGAATATGCAGAGGGGCAATAAGCGGACGGGTGGAGATGCCGACAGACAGATATGCCGACGAGAGAACAAAGTCATGAGAATGCCGAGCAGAATCCATGATTTCTGAAGTACTACAAAATAAAGCGTTCGGTAACGTGAAGAGACAGAAGTATAAGTAGGAATGATAGGTAAAATCCAGCAAGAGTCTTTCTTGGGCACACGATTGAAAGGTTAGATTCGCATATAATTTCTAAGTAGTTAATAAGGGCCTTGTAACACAAGATGATCCTCATCCAATACGTTGCCTGTGTGGATGAAAATTTTGATCTCCGGTAAAGGGAACGAAAGTCTTGTCCCACTGAAACAAGAAAGAAACAAGAGAGGATTTTTCACCCCAAGGAGATAGAGAGGAAACAGTACGGAGAAAACAGGGAGATAACAGTTTCAGACATAAAGTAAGGTATGAAGGAAAGTTCGTAAAGATAGGATAGAAACCAATAGAAAGTATGAAATCGAAACACAGGGAACAATTTTCCAACAATTTCCAACACTAACCGAGTATTCCGTGGCCCTACTTCATTTTAGTACGTTTCCATCTAGTGAGGCTGCCGCTCATCTGCGATTCCCAGAGACTCCCGGGCTTGTAGTAGCTCGACCACTGCTTCATGTTTATTCAGGGTGGCCCAGTGGAGTGGTGTTTTATCAAAAGCATCTGGGTAATTCGGGTTGACATCCTCTCTTTCAAGCAATCTCCAGCCGACCCGTGCATGTCCATTATAAGCAGCGAACAAGAGTGGTGTAGCGCCTTTGGTATCTTGCCAGTTAGGGTCGACATCTTCGTGGTCTAGCAATAGCTTGACCACCCCTTCATGTCCCTTGTAAGCGGCACACCCGAATGGTGTTCGACCATTCACATCTCTAGGATTCAGGTCGACATTTTCCATTCCGAGCAGTAGCTTGACCACTCCTGTGTGTCCCTCGAAAGCAGCACACCCGAGTGGCGTTCGATTATGTTTGCCGCCTCGGTGATTAGGGTCAACGTCCTTTCTGTCCAGTAGTATTTTCACAACCCCTTCATGCCCGTTGTTAGCGGCCCACCAGAGTGGTGTAAGGCCCCGGTCATCTGGCCTGTCAGGGTTGACATCTTCTCGACCCAGTAGTAACTTCACAATCCCTACATGTCCCTTATAAGCAGCCCACGAGAGTGGTGTAGTGTTTTGGTCATCTGGCCTGTCGGGGTCGGCATCTCCCCGTCCCAATAGTAACGTGACCACTCCTTCATGTCCCTTGACAGCGGCACACCCGAGTGGTGTTCGATCCTGATTATTGGGGCTATTAGGGTCGACATTTTCCCGCTCTAGAAGTATATTTACTACTTCTTCATGTCCATTTTCAGCTGCCCATGAGAGTGGTGTACAACCTACACAATCTTGTTGGTTGATATTGCAACCTTTAGCATCTATAAATGTGGTCACAAGTTCACCAATCCCAAAGAATGATGCACAATGTAGTCCGGAGAACTGAGGAGTATCTATGCATCCGGTGGAACTGGGATCTAGTGCTTGAGTCAAAAGTGATATAGCCGATATGTGGTCTTCGCACTGGCCCAAGAGCTGCCGTGCAAGGGTCCTTGCATGGTCTGAGAGTTCCCTGTTGGCATGTGTTCCCCAGTATCTGGAAGAATACTTAAGAAATGGCACGCTTTGGAGATCTGGGAGAGGATAGGGTGGGAGGCCCCTGACCTGTTGTGAGTAAAGGTAGGTCAAACATGCTTCTGCGATTGTCGCGTGAGGTTTACGGAAGAGGTCCGGTTGAGCACAAAGATACTCCTGGACAGTAAAGTGGATTAGCCTCACAGTTGAAGCTTCCTTATCGACTGAAATCAGGCCTTGACAACAGCCCATCAATGTACCTATCGAAGGAATATTGTCGGGATCGAAATCTGTTGAACCTATCTCCACCGCCAATGCATTGCACAGCTCATCCACCTCTAACGGCCGCTCTGAATGACAGATCCATGTGAGCGTGGCTATCGCAAGTTTTGCCTTTTCGTCAACTTGAGCCCTTATCCGCTCTAGAGTTGAGCCATATGCATCCCCTAACCCTACCCCATCTTTTACCGACTTGAGACTGTTCGATATGGAAGTGCAGCTGGAGTTGTTAGACTCCGGGAAATGGAATAACGTTTAAGACGAAGCGGTGCGAGGATAAGCAATTCTTAAAGTAGATAAAGCAGTCCTAAAGACGATAGTTGCCCTTTTCCTTACAGTCTACAATGCTGGAGACTCCGCTCATTAAATACATGAAATGAAATGTTGTTATCCTTAGGATACGTGGCATAAAGAGAAAGAAACAGGACACGTATCCGTAATCAGACTCAATGACACATATCCACATCAATGTTACCTAAAGACACGTAAACAGGAAGTATAGGTGTGAAATAGGTAGCAAGAGACTATAATCCTAAAAGAGAGCGTAATGTTGCAACTATGACCACAAGAATAACATAACGGGAAGGACACGACGACATACTCAATTTTCAACACTCCTTCTCACTTTTGTTCCGAAGATTTGGAGACACAAGTGCTCATGCTGTGGGCGTGGTAGGCCTTTTGTACATATGTCTGCGAGGTTTTCTGCAGATGGTACATGTAGCAGAGAAAGCGAGCCGTCTTCCAAGCGTTCACGAGTGAAATGGTAGGCGATATCGATGTGCTTAGATGCGTCGTTCAACTTCGGGTTGTTTGCGAGATCGATTGCGGCACGACTGTCGGTGGACAGCGCTGCCGGAGTACCATCTCCTAAAAGTTCTTGCAGTGCACTGCGGGTCCAGATATATTGCTTCGTGGCGAATGCCAAAGCCATATATTCTGCTTCGCAGGTTGAATGTGCTACTGACTTCTGTTTCCGGCATCTCCAGGAAATTGGCGCATTTCCTAGTCTAAAGATGTATCCGGAGAAGCTGCGTCTGGTGTCTATACAGTTTCCGTATGAAGCATCTGTATATCCGTTAAGAAACAAACGAGAACCAAGTTCATAACGAAGACTTTGGTCTTTTGTTTTCTGTAAGTACCTGAATACTCGTTTAGCGGCGCGGTAGTGCGATTCGCGAGGATCGGTATTGAACTGCGAAAGGTATGTGACAGTATAGGCCAAGTCAGGTCGAGTACCAGTGACTAGATACATCAGTGATCCAATCATTTGCTGGTAGATCGCTGGTTCAACTTCAGGATCGTTTGAAGAAGCTTTGGTTAAGCTTTGGGTCAAATCGATTGGGGTTGAAACGGGATTGCAGTCTGCCATTGCAAATCGTTTCAGAATCTTGTCGATAAAGGCTCGTTGGGATATAGTGATACTAGCTTCCTGGTATGTAATCTGCATTCCCAGAAGCCAATTCAGTATACCCATATCCTTTACCTTGAATTCAGACTTAAGAAGAGCTATTGTAACTTCTGTCTGATTATCATCTGCACCAAAGATGGTTATATCATCGACGTAGATTGCAACAAAGGAGTTTCCACATCGATTGACTAGTACGCATGGATCAAATGCTGCACAACTGAATCCGTATGGGTGCAGGAATGTTACCAGGCGCTGATACCATTGCCTGGGTGATTGTTTGAGGCCATAGATGGAGGGTTTCAAGCGGGCAACCTTGCCCTCAATCCGTCGTCCTTCAGGAAGCTGTAGGTATACTTCCTCTTTAAGAACACCGTAAAGGAACGCGGTCTTGATATCCAACTGTCTTGGTTTCCATTTCTTAGAAGCGGCAATAGCGAGTAAGAGCCTTAGTAAATCGAATCGAGCAACGGGGGCAAAGATTTCATCGTAATCAAGGTCCTGGACCTGCAAAAATCCTTTCGCCACATATCGTGCCTTGAATCGTTCAAGCTCTCCTTTAGCATTTCCTTTAACTCTAAAAATCCAGCGTCCGTGTAACGAGACTCCACTGAGTACTATTACAAGTAGCCAAACCTACACCCATACCGGAGTTAAGAGACTACCGCGGTAGGGCTGGCGGTAGACTTAGGTCTACCAGGCGGAGGTACCGGTGGTTAGGTACCTCAGTCGGGCATGCTAGGCCATACCAAAGGTACATAGGTCCTAGTAATGGTTGGGAGTTACCCTACTCAGTAGGGTAACCCAAGTAGTCAATTTGGGAGTTACCCTGAATTGCTTGACGGTGAGTCCAGGTAGAGTTACCCTACCTTTGGACTAGAGTTACCCTGCCATGGGCTAAGGGTTACCCTGCTATGGAGCCAAGTTACCCTACCTTGAAAGTAACTTGTTACGCAGGACTTCGGGGGAAGTGACTAGATTGTTTGTCACGCGAAACTACATAGGGTGTTCGAATCTCAGGTTGTGCGGATCACTCCGGCACAACCAGTTGAGCTCCGAACAAGCTGTAACTTGGAGGTGTGGTGGCTAACACCCCCCTCCGGCCCCGTTATAAGTCCCTGGCGTCATGGGCTACAGCCTGAAGAGTTGCTGTAAGTCTAGCAAAAGTCTCCCGGTGGAGATGCTTCCATAACACCGTATACGTCACTGCCGTCCGTCCGACCGGAAGCTGTCCGCAGGATATATGAGGGGACAGAGGAGAACCTGGAGAATAGCCTCCAGGTGGTTTCGTGTAAAACGGACCAGAACTGACGGAGTAATACCACTTTGAAGTAAAGAGTAGTATGTGAGGTTACCGGAGGCCAGTAGGCGAGGTAACCGAAGTCCGTTGCCCCGAAAGTGTAATAGTATTGGAGAATCGTTAAGGACTCTAAGACACTAGTCTGAGGTCACGATAAGACTCACTTCTAGGAGGGTTGACTGTGGGTAGCGCCTATTGGTAGTCAACCTCCGAAGTGGTCTATCGGGGGAGCTACGTGGCTATCTTCCGGAATGATATGGAAACGAGTAGAACCGGATAGATGTTCAGGAGCCGCGAATGCTTGCAGAAGACTAAGTGTACATGGGTAGAGAGTTCCATAGTTGGTATAGTATCCGCACGGGCATGACAGCTCGCCACTGGCATGACCACGATATGAAGAGTTTTTACTCCTGCGGTTGC
Source organism: Tuber indicum (assembly GCA_006112555.1). Lineage (NCBI taxonomy): Eukaryota > Fungi > Ascomycota > Pezizomycetes > Pezizales > Tuberaceae > Tuber > Tuber indicum. Next base: position 540,760 of record VBSK01000013.1, read on the forward strand.
ATTGGAGATGCAGCGGCTAAAACACTTCTATCGGGCAGATGTTAGAACACCACCGAGTGGTCTAGTTCGCTACGGAGGACCGTTGGTCCGACCCGTAGAGGTTGGCTAGACAGCCCACGGGAGTTGGGTGCTCGCGAACGCAGAGTAGTGATGGGGAGTAACTGGCAGCATACCAAACCTACTTAAGTATATGCGAGTTCTCCTCTACTCTGGCAATCAACTACCTCTCGAGATCAGGACTTAATTGAGTAAAGCTGTGGCTTAACGATATTAAGTTTTACCGTTTATTTTTTCAACTCTACTGTTGATTATCTTTATCTTTACTTCTGAAAGAATACTTCGGTGCGGTCGCAACCTCGGGATCCATCTTCCCAGAGGGAGCCCCCGTTACAGTCCGTCAACAGTCCGCCGGTTGAGAGGTTTATCTACAATGTCCCAAACATTGTTTTCCTCTAAGGAGTCAAGCTCCTCATCTATAGCTCGTTTCCAGCTCTGCCAGTTATCCGATCGCTGGGCCTGAGAATAGGTTTCAGGTTCTGGAATTTCGAGGACACTTGTGGGCGATGAACTTTCTTGGGTGACAAGAACTTCATCGTCAGTATCTGACTCGATGGCTGGTAGGCTTCTCCATGCATGAATACTATCAGCTGTAGTATCCATAATATCTTCGGGTCGTACAAAGCTGATTAGACGATCAGGTTGTTGCGACACAGATACTGATTGATCGACTGTCGGCTGAGAGCTAGTACCTGAACTGGGTGGACAAGGTACATGCAAGGAGGTTCTTGATGCATCATGCATCGAGATATCCTTGAGACCACTATTTACGGTTGGAAGTGGTGACTCAGAAGAATTCTCTAGTGTTAGGACAGGACCGGAGATATCAGCAGACGGTCTAGTTGCTGTTGATTCTGTCGGTGCTGTTGATGCCGCTGATACTGCTGGTACGGAACTATTATCCGGCAGCCAGTAAGGCAATCCAAGAAAACCATCCCGTTTTCCTCGTGCGTGTTCTTGTCTGAAGAGTTCTACCACCTTGGAATGGCCCCGGTCGTACCACTGATTGGCAGTATCAGGGTGACGATCCATCCAAGCTAACCACATAGTGTCAGTGGGAAAACCATTTCTATTAGCTGAATACTCTAGGCTAACAGCTGGTATTGGGGATGTTTTAGGTCGCGGTGTGCTGGCTTCCCTGCAAAGGGCACTACGATCGCGAGCCTTTTGGGTTTTCGTTTCTACTCCTTCTGACTTTGTCAGTGGTGTGAAGAATACGTCTGCTGAAACCAGAGTACGTTTTTGTTCTGGTAGAAATATCCGATACTGTCGGTTCACGTCTGTATACCCGACAAACAGTCCTCGCTCAGCTCTGGGGAGTAGCTTAGATCCGGTTCTACGCTTTGCCTTGGGAATGTGAATGTAACATTCACGACCAAAAGGCTGTAGGTAGTATATCGATGGCTTCTTGCGATAGAAGGCTTCGTAGCGAGTTTTCCGGCCCAATCTACTATGTGGCTGGCGATTCCTAATGTAAACAAAGGTCGCCACAGCTTCAGCCCATAGCTTTGGATCGTCTAACTGATAGAGCATCGCCCAGATTCCTTCTCCAATGGTTCGGTTCAGCCTCTCAGCTACCCCATTGGATTCTGGTGAGTAGGGCGGCGTTAATTCGTGAATAATACCTTTCGAGGCAAAGAATCGAGTGAGTTGCACATTGACAAATTCCCCACCATTGTCAGTGCGAAATTTACGTACTGTACTTTCTTCCTGTTTGTCAATCTCCGTAACAAAGTCTCTAATTATCTGAGGTACTTCAGACTTATTCTTGAGTAACCGAACCCAGGAATAGCGAGTGGCATCACACGTGAAGGAGATGTAATACAAGGTGTTCCCATAGGATGTAACAGGAAAGGGTCCGCACAGGTCCGAGTGAATGAGTTCGATTTTCCGCATTGCGCACGGTTTTATCGATTTTGGTACCTTATGTGTCGATTTTGAAATTGTACATGCTGTACAATGGAAACCTTCGGGACATGGAGGAATAAAGGTGGAGTCTTCAAAAATATTATGCGATTGGGTAATTGAGGATGGGGCCAAGTGCCCCAATGCTTCGTGCCAGAACTGGAAAGTTAACAGGGCAGACTCCTGAACTTCACGAATTTGGGGAAGCAATCCGTCAGAGATCGCCTCCAATACGGTCTCGCTACATTTTGTAACAGATATCACGGCACCCTCGCCAATCATTTTGTAACCTTTATTTTGCAGCTTCGGCCATGAGACCAGTGGTCTCTCAAGCTGCGGTACATAGAGCACATCATTCAAACGAAAGGAAGAAACACCCGCATTTTTTAAAAGGCAGTGAATTACCACACTTCCTTTTCCCTCAATACGCATTTTGTCCATGGAACTTGACTTCACAAGTCCGGAACAAAGTGAAAGGTGTTCGAAGCGGGCTGCGTCGGGGCACATGTGAGAGGTTGCACATGTATCAAAGTAGAAAGAAGATTTGCTGACCTTCCTATCGACTTCAGACACAGTATGTACTTCTTCTCCGCTTGGACCCGTATCCGCTTTCTTTTGGTTGTGTGCTTTCAACTTAAAGCATTCATTCCATAAATGACCACGCGAGCGCCTGGGATGGTGCTTGGTACACCAAGTGCATTCTTTTAACCTGTTAGTTAAATCCTGCATTGGCGGTCGGTGGTGGTTTTGTTTAGGCCTTTGGTGAGACACGGTTAGAAGTGCCTGGTGAGCTCTTATCCGTGGTTGGTCGCTGTCGAGGTCAAGCAGTCTTTGCTTTACTTCCACGAATGTGAGATCATCTTTTGTGGAGAGATTGTCGACGACGTTCTTTTGGTGACTTACGATAAAGCCCAGGAGAAAGTCGCGTTTCGCTTTGTCCTCAGCTAGGAACTTAGCGAAGGTCTGGCGATAGGAGTCTTTCGACGCTTTAGCCAGTTTACCAAGTCGCAGCCACTCAGTCTCAAATTGTGCAATGAACGTAGACATTGGCTGGCTGGGATCGTAGGTAGTAGAAAGCGAGGTGAGATTAGTTATCTGGGATACAAGTGCGAAAGCCGTATCGCGGTAGTACTCGGTCCGAAGATATTTCCACATCTCATGTGGGTGATCATACTCCACTAGTTTCTCTAGGATCTCAGTAGAGACAACTTGGATGTAGATTGCTGATGCCTGATGGCAAAGACCTACATATGCCGCGACTTCATCTTGGTCGGCATCGTCGGAGGGTTTCTGACCCTCTACAACAATCTCGTAGGTTTTCATGCCTTTCCAAACCAACTTCATAGTTGATTCCCATATGATATAGTTGTCCTGGCCAGTCAATTGCTTGATGTTGTCAAGTTTGATGGTAACAGGCTTGTCCTCCCGGATTCGAGATCGGAAGGTCGAGGATCCAAGGGCAGTCATTCTGTGCTGCGCTTCAGGAGTCCTAGTGGGTAAGGGAGGCAGTTGGGGATAGGGACTATTGCTCATATGTCCGTGTATATTCCGTTCGAGCTGCGAGCTCCGGGCTCATAACCTGTTCGATATGGAAGTGCAGCTGGAGTTGTTAGACTCCGGGAAATGGAATAACGTTTAAGACGAAGCGGTCAGAGGATAAGCGATTCGTAAAGTAGATAAAGCAGTCCTAAAGACGATAGTTGCCCTGTTCCTTTCTTAATCTACAATGATGGAAACTCCGCTCATTAAATACATGAAATGAAACGTCATTAACCATAGGATACGTGGCATAAAGAGAAAGAAACAGGACACGTATCCGTAATCAGACTCAATGACAAATATCCACATCAATGTTACCTAAAGACACGTAGACAGGAAGTATAGGTGTGAAATAGGTAGCAAGAGACTATAATCCTAAAAGAGAGCGTAATGTTGCAACTATGACCACAAGAATAACATAACGGGAAGGACACGACGACATACTCAATTTTCAACAGAGACGCTTTCCTCGTCGGGCAATGGTGGTCTCGCGTAGGATTGCTTCGATGTGGAGAGAAGCCAATAGGAATCTGGATTGAAATGTCAGCTATTATGCCAAGGTATCTTCGCCCTTGCCTTCATTCCTACATACGTTTCCTGTAGTAAATTCAAAGCTTTCGGTAGTCTGAATAGAGGAAAAGATATGGGTAAGAGAGATAGATAGAATCCGGTGGTAGTAATGATCTCAGGCACGCACGATTGAAAGGTCAGAATTCGCATATATTTCTAAGAAGATAATAAGGCCCTTTTAACACTAGATGATCCACATCCAATTCAGTGCCTGTGTGGATGAAAATTTTCATCTCCGGTAAGGGGACAAAAGTCTTGTCCCACCGAAACAAGTAAGAAACATGAAAGAAACAAGAGAGAAATTTTCACTGCAAGGAGAGAGAGAAAACAGTACGGAAACAACAGGGTGAACATAGTTTCAGCCATCAAGTAAGGTATAACGAAAGTTCATGAAGATCTTAGATGAAACCAATGTAGGTGTGAAAACGATAGCTCAGGGACAATATTCCAACATATTTAGTTAGCAGGCTCGCTCCTGAGAATGAACAAGAACCTTGACATCTACCTCCACATCCAACACGAACATTCTGTGGTCACCCAAGGCCGCCCCGAAAATAACCGGAGCCAATGTCATGACGAAAGGGTTGGCATAAGAATATAACGTAAATAAGACACGCAGTACCGGATGCCTAACAGAAACCGATATAAAAGAAATAAAACCAGCAAACACTATTATCCTATCCTTAATGGCGTTGGGATTGAAAATAGCCATCCACAACCCTTCGCTTGTGAGCCGCATATCAATAACGCATTTCTCCGATCCCTTGGCGATTCAACAAAACCATTGTTACTAGGGTTAGGGTTTTTCATTATCAATCCTATTTTCCCAATGTCTTTCCTCTCACGATACCGGGATTCCACTGTGCCAATAAGATCAAACCGGGTTTGATACTAAAATAAGCAAACCGCACGTTTTTGCCTCATGGGTAAAAAAAAAGTCCCAAACAGGAACAAATGGATAGCTGTAGACAATAGTCAGGTGTATGAACTAATAGCCGGTTACCCTCCTATTCGCTTCGCTCATAGTCGGGATAAGCAAGTGTGACAGATAAGCAAGTGTGACACTTCAAATTTTTTTTTTTTTTTTGTAGATAGGTTAACAAAACACTAGCTATCCATCAGATGTTACTATTTTAGTATAAGTTACATGGCTTTAATTGAAGGCTACAAAGTCTACATTTTTCACAATTGAGTCCAAAAAAAGTATATGATAAATCAGAATCTGATTCACTGCCCAGATCTTCCCAATTACTTCCTGCAAGTTCCTGACTTCTTCCAATTTCAATGCTTCTCTGCTGTACTTTACTACTCCTAGTAGTAACCTCCTTAGTACTTGTATCTGCAGTACTAAGTCTAGTTGGCTCAAGGATTAATAGAACTCAAAATAGATCTGAAAGTGGCTGAAGAGCTTCTAGGTCCTCAGGGCTTGAATTCTTCTCTGGATCTGTAATAGGAATCATCAGCTCAGATTGAGGAATTCCTACAGTGAGCTAGAATAAATTAAACATCCTTCTTCCATTTTCTTTTACCTTATGAGAATTAACACCATGGTAGTACAATCCTATTTTCGTCTTATTAACCGCAACATCAATGTACTTATATACTTTCTTAATTACAGTAGCCATTTCCTTTAGATACTTTTCTGTTTTCTTCTGTCTCGCTTCTTCCATAGTAATAATACCATGTTTCTGAATGCTTTAGCAGAATTTAGTTTTGTACTTGTCTTACTCTGGAGTTTTTAATTGAATAACTTGATAGAATTCCTCTTGTACCTGTCTGTTAGCAAGCCAGATCTGTGTTTCCTAAGTATAATGTTCAAAGTAGGCTTGCAAGGGGTGAAGTCTGTAGACTTGGTTTACAACAAAAAAAAAAAAACACTGAAGCATCACACTTGCTTATCCGTCACACTTGCTTATCCCGACTATGAGTGAAGCGAATAGGAGGGTAACCGGCTATTATGAGTTTTTGTTATTTCTTTTCAACTTTTCTTTTCACACAAAAGGCTTCCACCGATTGAGGGTGGGTGACAAATGGAATTTTGTGTGAAGGTGAAATAAGCGATTCATTCACTGAAAGGCGTGAAGGGCTGGTACTTCCAATTCCCAAATGGAGATTGCAATTACCGTATCAGCTAAAGAATATTTCACTGCGTGCATGCGGATACGGTACCGGTATTATAATAATTATCATACCCGAGGTTGTAGTTTTTAGAGTAAATAAACGCCTCTTGTTACTCTGCCTCTGGCTTACACGGCAGTAAATTATTTAGCTTCCTTTTCCGGAACCAGGTGGTTACGATAATAGTATCTATCTGTAAAGTTTTGAGGTCCCCAACATTGACATGGTCGTTTCACAGTCGCTTGACGTCTACAGGCTTACGTGATCGCTTTCGCGCATGAAACACTTTACTTAAGAGGGCCTGCCGGTCTCGGTGACTAAGGCGTGGAGGGTACTCGAGTACTGCTCGTCCCAGGCAAGTATCCGGAAACACGGATTCTTAAAACATGGCAAAACATCTGTGTGCAATACAAAGTCATGACTCGTATTATTATCTGATACTTCTTGCGTGGGACGAGTACAAGTATCGGTAGTATAGCCTATGAGGGCGAGAGTAACCTCACACTAGCTAACGTGGTCTGACAGATCCCGCGATACCGCATTTGGTATCCACTATCCCTTCCCAAGCTAGCGCTGGGCGAGAACGGGACGGTGGATCCCAAGAGTTCCTGGGGTACAAGTACCGGTATCCCTTGGGGGGTCTGAAACAGTAAAATTCGTTGCCAGCAGATCCTTTCCGTATAGGTAGAATACTATTCCAAATGTAGATAGACTGTGATGATGGGTTGCAACGTCAGGAACTATCAGCACCTAGATGCTATTACCTGAAGGTACAGCAAATGAAGACCATGTTACCCTCAACAAAGACCCGAAAGCCTCTTTCTTCTCTTTCAATCAATTCTACTCGAAAATCAAATGCTGAAGCCAGGAAACTGTCCCAAAAGCGCCGGCCAAGTAGAAACAAGGCATCTCATGAGGTTGAAGCTCAAACTATTCGGCAGCCCTATCTTCCACTGCAGCCTCGAATAGATCATGTGGGGCAGCCTCAGCTGCCATGGAAGGACTCAGATGTAACTGAATTGCGGGTGTTTGAACTCTTCTGGGATGAGGAGGTGGTGAGTGTGCTAGTGGAAAGAACCAATTTGTATGTGGAAGGGAAGGGGGCAGGAAAGGAAAGGAGAGCGGATGGTGGTGTGTTTGGGCGTCCATGGAAGAAGGTAACCGGAAGAGAAATGAGAGTATTTATGGCTCTCGTGATATATATGGGAGCGAAGCGGGACTGTGGAAGTAAGAGCTTCTGGAGGGAACGGGAGGAAAATCGAGAAGTATTCCGGTCAATGAGTCTAAAGCGCTTCAGCCAAATAAAACGATATATCCATATATCGCATCCAAACCTCCAGCTCTCTCGCTCTGAATGGTTCCAAAAGCTTGAGCCTGTCAATAGCATGTTGCAGTCTCGGTGTCAGCAGTACTACCTACCCGCCTCGAATGTAACGGTAGACGAAATGATGATACAGTTGGGTGGACGAAGCTATCACACCTACCGGATGCCGAGTAAGCCCATCACCGAGGGATACAAGGTTTTTGCTTTGTGTGATATCGGTTACACATATAGCTGCATTTTTGCTTCCCGGTCATGCTCCTTTAATGGCTTAATTCAGCAGGAAGACCTTACTCCCACCGGCTCTACTGTCTTCCAGCTTGCCAGTAGTCTTCCATATCTATCAGGATTACACTTCAATATCTACATGGATAACTACTTTTCTTCTCAAGCACTTCTAATAAAGTTGAGAGAATTGGGAATAGGTGGATGTGGTACGGCCAGGGTAAATACAGCAGCCTTCCCTCCAGAACTACATGACAGCAGAAAGAACATACCTTGGAACGAAGTATCTGGGGGCCCTGCTGATGCTGGGGGCAAAGTGCTTGCTGTCCAGTGGCAGGACAATAGTTCGGTTCATTTTCTAAGTACGATTCATACCCTAGATGAGCGTATTACCTCCGAGCGCAAAAAGCCCCATATTTCCTCCAGCAATGGTCCTGCAATTCGGAGGACCTTTGGTGCTCAGGAGCGAATTAATGTCCCTATCCCTGTCATCACCAATGACTACAATCGTTATAAAGTCGGTGTTGACGTTGCCGATCAATACCGTAGTTACTATTTCACCCAACTAAAATCCCTTCGCAATTGGCCTCCTATATTTTTCTGGCTTCTTGACACCACTATTATCAATTCCTATCTCTTACTTTGCCGCCTGCCTTCATATTCTCCTTCTCCCAGTTCATCTCGCTCCTTCCGCCTCTCTCTAGCCAAATCTCTTATTACAACCTATGGCCAAAAGCCCCTGCGTCCTCGCCGCTCCTACTATACCCGAAAAACAACATCACTGCGCTACAGCAAGCTTCAAAATATCACCTCCCTACCATAACCTACTGGCCCAAAAGAAGAACACAAGTTCATTCGGATGGGGGGTTCCCGGGTTGGCTGTGCAGAGTGTCGGTTTATCTTACAGGCTATGAAGCAGAAAGGTGTACGGGCACGGATTTCTCGTTTTGGCTGCATGGGACCTGGGTGCGGCTTCTCTCTTTGTCTCCAGTGTTTTGAGAATAGACACCAGAAGCTATAATTTCATGTTGATTGAGATTGTGTACTTGATATAACTTTCTGCTGTTGCGACCGCCACCATTTGATATCACTCAGTTGTTTTGTAAGCGCCAAGTCCCCCAATTCGGACTCCTGCAGCTGGCAACGAATTTTACTGTTTCAGACCCCCCAAGGGATAGTACTCGTAAAGTGTGGCACGATAAGCGAGCCGGATTCGTAAGAGATCGCTGCTCCACTCGGGTATCATACCGACGATCACTTAGCACATGGCGCTGTTTCTCCCAAACCCTTACCCCTTCGAGGGAAAGAGTGCCGCGAAGAGGGTTATAGTACTGTCGGGGGAAATTGCAAATTCATGTCTTTTCCGATTTGGATAACTCTTGTTGTATCAAGGTGGAGGTTTCTAGGGTTTTGTTACGATGGAAGGGGTCGTTTGGGAGTTGAGAGAGAGAAAATTTACTTGTTGTATCATACTTAGGGGATTTCTCCCAGCTTTCTTTTCCATAGAGTTTTTAACCACGTACGAATCCACGAGAAAACAAACGAGTCCGAAATACGAAATCCGAACGCTATCGAAACGAATATACAAGTGAACTTGGAGTGAATTGAAACAACTCTACGATTGCGGACGTGGGAATAAGCCGAAGGACTGTGCTGTTCCAACCTATCGTGGATCCTTGTTCAATTTTACTCCTTTCTGTTTTCGTCTGTCTTTTGCTTCATTCAAATCTTCTTCGATCAACTACGATTACCCATTACCGATCCGACCGAATACGGTTCTTTCAGTACCCCCTCCTTATCCCGCCCGACTCCGGCCAAGTGCCCAATATCACCGTTCAGCTTTTTCTGCGATCCCCTTTCCTATCGGAATACCCGGTTAGGGACTATCGTGTCAGTCGCTTCCCGAGGGACTTGTCGTCACTCGAGACTTGACCACTCGCACCAGTCAGAGTAATGCATCGCCATGGACAAGTTGGGCCGGTGTTTCTCGTCATCGATCCTAGCGCTATAGGAACATCTTCTGCAGTAGGCACGCCTTATGGCCCCTATGTGGATTCGTAGTACAGTATGATAGGGCTTGCTTGCGGCGCTGTTTGACCGTCATCCAATGCACTTTTTCCTTCCCATGGATAGATCTAATCAATTTGGCGTTGGCTCGGGTTGTTAGAAATCAACGGGCTAAGGCCAGGACGATACCGAGCGACGATGAAACGGCGATGACTATATGCGTTGCGAAAACTCTGCACAGCGAAAAGCGGGGAAGTTCACCAAGGTCGCCCCGCGACTCGCTCTATTCAACCACTCTCTCAATTGCTCCGCGACTCGAAACTAACTGACAGGAAAGGACAAGGGTATAAGAATAAATGATAAAGATCACCTATCCTATCCTTTCCTGCGATGTCTCTAACACCTCACACACTCATCTCCATTTCCCCTGTGCGCTCCCATTCTATCAACCATGCTAACAAAAGAGAGAACAAACAATAGACTTCTCAAAGACTCTCCAATTTCCTTCCGCGCCCCAATTGCCTTCCGCGCTCCCGTGCTAGCAACGAAATACAGGAACAAAGATTCCCGACGGACAGATATGCCGACGAACAAGAGAACAAAGTCATGAGCATGCCGAGCAGAATCCATGATTTCTGAAGTATTATAAAAATAAAGCGTTCGGTAACGTGAAGAGAGAGATGTATAAGTAGGAATGATAGGTAAAATCCAGCAAGAGTTTTTCTTAGGCACACGATTGAAAGGTCAGAATTCGCATATTATTTCTAAGTAGTTAATAAGGGCCTTTTAACATAAGATGATCCTCATCCAATACGGTGCCTGTGTGGGTGAAAGTTTTCATCTCCGGTAAGGGGAACGAAAGTCTTGGCCCACTGAAACAAGAAAGAAACAAGAGAGAAATGTTCACCGCAAGGAGATAAAGAGGGAACAGTACGCAGGAAGCAGGGAGATAACAGTTTCAGACATAAAGTAAGGTATGAAGGAAAGTTCGTAAAGATCAGATAGAAACCAATAGAAAGTATGAAATTGAAACTCAGGAACAATTTTCCAACAATTTCCATCACTAACCGAGTGTTCCGTGCCCCTACTTCGTTTTAGTTCGCTTCCAGCTAGTGAGGCTGCCGCTCATCTGCAATTCCCAGAGACTCCCGGGCTTGTAGTATCTCTACCACTGCTTCATGTTCATTCAGGGTGGCCCAGTGGAGTGGTGTTTTATGAAAAACATCTGGGTGATTGGGGTCGACATCCTCTCTTTCAAGCAGTATCCGGCCGACCCGTGCATGTCCATTATATGCTGCCAACAAGAGTGGTGTAGCGCCTCGGATATCTGGCTTGTCAGGGTCGACATCTTCCCGTTCTAGCAATAGTTTGGCCACCCCTTGGTGTCCCTTGAAAGCGGCACACCCGAGTGGTGTTCGACCAACCACATCTGTACGATTGATGTCGACATTTTCCATTCCTAGCAGTAGCTTGACCACCCCTTCGTGTCCCTTGAAAGCGGCACACCCGAGTGGTGTTCGACCATCCACATCTGTAGGATTGAGGTCGACATTTTCCATTCCTAGCAGTAGCTTGACCACCCCTTCGTGTCCCTTGAAAGCGGCACACCCGAGTGGTGTTCGACCATCCACATCTGTAGGATTGAGGTCGACATTTTCCATTCCTAGCAGTAGCTTGACCACCCCTTCGTGTCCCATGAAAGCGGCACACCCGAGTGGTGTTCGACCATCCACATCTGTAGGATTGGGGTCAACATTTTCCATTTTTAGGAGCAGTTTGACCACTCCTTGGTGTCCCTCCAAAGCAGCACATCCGAGTGGCGTTCGATTATTTCTGTCGCCTGGGCGATTGGGGTCAACATCCTTCCTGTCCAATAGTAGTTTCACAATCCCTTCATGCCCGTTGTTAGCGGCCCAAAAGAGTGGTGTACAGTCCTGGTCATCTGGCCTGTCGGGGTCGACATCTTCTCGACCCAGTAACAACCTCACAACCCCTTCATGTCCTTTATAAGCAGCCCATAAGAGCGGTGTGCTGTCTTGGTCATCTGGCTGATTTGAGTTGACATCTTCTCGCCCGATTAGAAGATTCACCACTGCTTCATGTCCGCCCATCGCAGCACACACGAGTGGCGTTCGATCCTGATTATTGGGGTTATTAGGGTCGACATTCTTCCGTTCTAATAGTATCTTTACTACTTCTTCATGTCCATTTTCGGCTGCCCATGAGAGTGGTGTACAACCTGCACAATCGCGTTGGTTGATATCGCAACCTTTAGCATCTATCAACGTAGTCACAAGTTCACCAATCCCAAAGAACGATGCACAATGTAGTCCGGAGAACTGAGGAGTATCTATGCATCCGGTGAGACTGGGGTCTAGTGCTTGAGTCAACAGTGATACAGCCGACACGTGGTCTTCGCAATGGTCCAAGAGATGCCGCGCAAGGGCCCTCGCATGGTCTGAAAGTTCCCGGTTGGCATGCGTTCCCCAATATCGGGAAGAATAATTAAGAAATGGCATGCTCTCGCGGTCTGGGAGAGGATAGGGTGGGAGATTCTTGACCTGTTGTAAGTTAAGGTAGGTCAAACATGCTTCTGATATTGTCGCATGAGGGTTACGGAAGAGGTCCGGTTGAGCACAAAGATACTCCTGGACAGTAAAGTGGATTAGCCTCACAGTTGAAGCTTCTTTATCGACTGAAATCAGGCCTTGACAACAGCCCATCAATGTACCTATCGAAGGAACATTGTCGGGATCGAAATCCGTTGCACCTATCTCCACCGCCAGTGCATTACATAGCTCATCCACCTCTAATGGCCGCTCCGAATGACAGATCCATGTGAGCGTGGCTATCGCAAGTTTTGCTTTTTCGTCAACTTGAGCCTTTATCCGCTCTAGTGTCGCGCCGTACGCATCCCCTAACCCTACCCCATCTTTAACTGACCTGAGCCGCTTTCCTCGTCGTGCAATGGTAGTTTCTCGTAGGATTGCTTCGATGTGGAGAGAAGCCAATAGGAATCTGGATTGAAATGTCAGCTATTATGCCAAGGTATCTTCGCCCTTGCCTTCATTCCTACATACGTTTCCGAACTAATTTCGGGAATGCTCTTGATAATGTCTGCCTCCAATTCGGGGCTCATTATATCTGGGGAAGTGTCACTCCTGAGTTTCTCGCGCAGATATCTACCAACACCCTCTTCCGTAGGTTGTATCAACATAAAACTTGCTGTCCCATCCAATTTTCTCTCAACCTCCCTCCGGACATGTGGTCTTCCGGTCATAAATACGCGAGTATTTGGCGACCGCTGGAGAATCTCCCCGAGTGATTCAAGAATTACCACCCTATGCTCTGGTACACATTCGTCAAGGGCGTCAACACATATAAACGTCCGTTTTTTGGCTGCGATGGACTGAAACATCTTCAAAATGCCAGAAACCTGTAATCCTCTACCCCCAATAGCCTTTTTCTCGGCTCGAAAGCCCTGGACTACGATTTCCGGAATTTCATCCAACCCGCTAACCAGCTGTCGTAGGAGGGAGCCGAGCATATTCATTGGTGACTGCTCGTTCCGGGAAGCGAAGTCGAAGTAAAAACATGTAACGGCGGTGTCTTCCTCGGCGATCTCATCGCATAATCTGTCAATAACCAGAGAACTGCAATCGCGACCTATCAGCAACCATGAACTTCGTTTCCCCCAAAGGTGCATGTTCTCTCTTACACGATATAGCTCTTTCCCACTCCCGGATTGCCATCGCAAAATAAGGTCGCATGATTAGATTCACCATCCTTACCACCTCGATGCCACTGTCTAAACTCCTTGGTTTCCAGCAGCCAGTCCGCTATACTATCCACCCTCTGGGCTGCAATATCTCGATGCCGTACCCGTGGCTCTAACGGAGACAGCCATGTTAGTATTTTAGACTCATCATCGGAAGTAGTGCGATTAAAGCTATTCGTAATGATGACAGTATTATCGTTATTGCTGAAGGCTTGCGACATGTTCCGTTTTCCGTTACTTTGAATCTTGCAAGGGGAAAAGTGTTGATCAACTTGGGGTCAATCAATGTGATTGCTCGAACATGAGGAAAAGCGGGGTTGATAATAAAAGCTTACTCCTCAATAACTATAGTCCAACCTCTGGACACGAGACTGGTTACACAAACTCTCGTCTGCTACTTCTGTCCAAAATTCCAACCGAGGGGCATGCAGCAACCTCATCTTGAACCTTACGACTCCGTGCCTTTAGTTTTTTTCCCGAAGCAGTACGGTTTTGAAAAACTGATACCAGTTCAATTGCTCAAAACTCTCTTCAACATCTACCGGCGAAGTCGTAGATTGCTAGCCTAACAAAAATAATTCTCTACTACTCTCTCATGCCTTTTCTCAAAGTTGCCGTTCAAACTCACGCCAGCCCAATCCCTCGGGTATAATAGGGAAACAAAGACAAGAACAGCTCTCCGATACGGGCTTTGCGATTAACATTCCACAGAATGATTGGGAAAACACACTTGTTTCGTGAATTTTCTCATGGACACAGCAAATCCCAGGGACAAAGCGGGAGTGTGAGGGGTTGTCTGCGAAGTGCCCCGACTCCAGCCACTAGCCCCGGTGTCCACCCTGGGTGTACCGGGTAGTGCAACCAGTGTAAGAGTTTATATAGGCATCTCGGGAACCCATGTTAGCGGGCCAGTTGTCGGGGGTAGACCGAGCATTGGCTTGCTAACGACGCAACTCCACAAAACTCAAAAAGGAAATAGTTCACACCACCAATATTTCCAACCTCTCCACCAATAAGCACAGTCCTAGTTCCGTCCTCCTTATTTCGTCGCAAGGAGTCCGATGAAGGCGACACCTGAAGCTGCCCTCGAACCCGCAACCCGAGGCCCTTGCAGTGTTTGCACCACGGAATTAACCTCCACATCTTTACATCCATCCATCCTGAGACCCTCTAACATCCTCCTCACGCTCCATCAGCTCCCGGCCAGCCTGCTCCACTCCCAGTATTGGGCACCAAACGCGTATTTTAGGGTGAATGAAATCTCTGGAAACATTCACTCTCCTCTCCCCCTTACCTTTCCTCTAAGCACCCCGTGACTCAATCACCAGACCGAGTCTCCACCCAGAGATCCAAACTACTCTTCCCTTGAACCAGGTCTTTCAAGCTTTGCACAACCCGGGTTCTCGGTTAGACCCGGAGGTTTAAACTAAAGATGCCAACATATATCTAAAGATTTCCGCAGAACTCACAACATACCTGAAAATATCTCTAGATGCTAACTAGCATCCTCCACCGATTTAGCCCCAGGTCTCACGAATAGGAAAAAAAGGGATTCCGATTGTTTGCAAGCATTAAGAATAGTCTGGATACTAAGAAATTTCCTCTCGCTCTATGTGTTCCTGAAGTGTAAATAAATAGCTAAAACACTACCAAATATTATTTGATTATTGTTGTCTTGTCCCCTCTACACTACTTATCCTTTAGCCTCTGGGCAATTTCCTTATTTGTTTCATTATCGCGAAACAGGAGATCAGGGTATCCCAAGCTGTGGTTTCCCTCATTCATTCAAAAATCTCTACCCCTTGCTTGCAAAACCTTTCTTCCCCTAGTGGGAGAAAAACCTTCTCCCCCTTTTTTTCGGGGGTGAAAACCTTTACCCACACGGACTTGATATAGTAGATTGACCCTATTAGTGACGGGAGAATGTAGTGAGAAAATATAAGCGAACTTGAACATCTACCTTCTTCCATTTTTTGAACCGCCAAAGATTCAAAATCTACCTATTTACCAAAAGATAATATTTTCTTCCCTCCTCTCAGTCTGTTTTTTTCACAATTATGATATCATGCTATTCTCCCACCACTTCAATATCAGTATGCCTGAGAATTTTACATATGGCCTTTCCACCACCACATCCTTCTCCAAGCACTCTCCATCTTAGTCATTCATCATCACAAACTGTTGCACCTCTTCCTGATCCCGATTCCCAGGTTAGATACAACTATTCAGGCGAGAACAGTAGTGTAGAGTATACCATGGGTCTCCACTCCGTTCTCCACAGAGCTGTCATTGTTAAAGTTCTTGACTTGATTCACTATAAGGTGGGGATAAGCCCCTCATTATATACTTAGCGAGCTCGCTCCGGCATCCCAGTACTTGTGTACACCGTGGCCTCATTGCCACCAATACAGACTATTACCAGTGGTTACTCCATAGTGATTGGTCCAACCACATAACTAACTAGATATGGAATGCTGACGCAACACCTCCTCTCATTCCATATCTCTGACCTGAACGAAAATGCATAATAGTAATAAATAAAGAGTGGAGAGTAATTCAATCAATGGGCAGCCTCCTTAAACCCCTGCTCATGGTCCAAAAAACCTGAGATCAGGAAAAAAAAAGGTTCCAGGAGTTAGGGGAAGAGTACTCAACCCAATACATAGCCATCTTCCGCAAGTACCTATAACAAATGAAAGAAAAAGAAAATCCTAACTGGCGATGAGTTCCCTCATGGAACCCATCATACCCATGCCGCTGACATGCCTCCAGTGAAGTTCGCGAGTGAGAGGTTTGGTGAGTACATCCGCAGTCATGATGTGTGTCGAGATGTAGTCGATATCAATTTCGTGGGACTGAGACATCTCATGCATGTAGTGATACTTGAGTTTAATGTGTTTTGTTCAGCGATGAAAACTAAGATTTTGTACCAAATTAAGAGCCCCTTGATTGTCAACAAGTATCATAGTCGGAGGAAGGGGGTTACCGAGGTGGTTCTCATCTTGATGGGGCAATATCTTCAAAAGATCTCCATATATCTGCCGAAGTGCAACCACCTCACGACAAGCTTCCAAACAAGCTACAGTCCCTCGTCAGAAGTGTTCGTGAAATGCTTACTAAGCAACCTCGCGAAGAAAAAAAGCGGACTTGAAAAATTTATTGCAACAACTAGTTACCACTACTCTACTGTAATTATATAAATAATTAGACAGTAAATTTATGCTACATCATTACACCTTCCTCTGTAAGGTCTAGTATTTGTTAATTTTTATTCTGCTTTTGTCATAATTTACAGTAGTTGATCAAATATTTCATCAGATATCCAGTCTCATATCAAGTGTAGTCAAAAATTAACACCCTTACACAAACATTTCCCAAATATCCCATATATTTAACTCACTATAAGTAGAAATGCAATATGTCAAAGCTGTATCATTAGCAAACATCTATGGTTGTATTAGTTATTGTAAAAGTGGTCTCAATATTTGTATTCAAGTTGAATACTTGATATCAAAAAAAATACATTGCAATCAATATCAATATGCAAATATGACACATTCACAAGTTCTTATATAATATTTAGCTTACCCCATTGTTATCTAGAACATTGGTCTACTGTCAAATTATGGCTAACTCTTAAAAGAATATGCTGTAAATGATAGTAATCATGGATAAATCTTTATGTAAAAAGTATATTGGATAAAACATTTTGATTCATATAAAGTTGCACCTCACTAGCCTGTGCAGCTAAAATCTGAGAAATTGCTCTGGTACAGCAAGAAATTTAGCAAAACAGGTCAGATTCTAGAGAAGAAATTTTGGGTTTGTTGAAGTTTGTATGAAACAGCTGGGTGTGGCTACAGGAAATTGGGAAAGAAACAGAAAAAAATTAAAAAATATTAGACCACAAAATGGAAAGTCTAATAATGTAGCATAAGTTTACATTTTTATTATTTATTTACAGTAGTGGTGACTGGTGATTGCAATAAATTTTTTAAGTCCGGAATTTTTTTTTTTTTTTGCGAGGTTGCTTAGTAAGCATTTCACGAACACTTTTGACGAGGGACTGTACATACTCGGCCTCAGTTGTTGACAAGGCTAGAATCAATTGTTTCCGCGCTTGCCATGATATGGCTCCACCTTCAAGGAGAAACAAATAACCACTCGGCGACTTCCGGTCCTGAGTATGGCGGGCGAAATCTGCATCAGAGTATCCACACAAGGATTCTTGTCACGATTCTAATCTGACATAGCAGGTTTCTTTTGTGGTGAGATTGATTTATGAGTTTTCTTTGTTATGTAGTTTGATTTACGTAGTTTGATTTAGGTAGTTGTTAGTTTGATTTACTTTCACGCACTTGACCTATTCAGAGGTCATGTGATTTAGGATGGGCTATGCAACGAGGCAGACTAGTTGGGGTTTTATTTGTTATGTTTCATGCACGCGACATATTTACAAGTCACGGAGCTGCATAAGGAGGCTATGCAACGAGGCTGTGCGCGAGGCAGACTTGTTAGGTTTATGTTATGTTTTATGTTATGTTTCACACACATGATCTATTCAGAGGTCATGGGGCTGAGCAAGGCAGACTGTCAAGGCAGACTGCCTATGGTTTGATTTGTAAGCGGGTTGAGGGAAGGACTATATAAGGAGACCCTCAGTGCTAGTTAGTTAGTTCACCATCGCCCCCGAGGACATCCATACCATAGGAACCTCAATCCACCTTTTTTCCAGAAGACGCCAGGTTGAACGCGCCTTCTCATCCAACCGTTTTACCCAGTGCCGCAACTGTTGGAAGTTCAGCCATCAGGCCCCTCGATGTAAGCTGGATCACCCGATATGTCCAATCTGCTCCCTCTCGCACACACGTTCAGCGCACCGCTGCCAGAACCCGACCTGCCCTAAGGCGGGTAACACCAAGGCGGTCCTCAACTGCTGCCCCTCCTCAACTGCTTCCTGCCCTAACTGTAAGGAACCGCACGCGGCCACTGACAGAGACTGCCCGGAACGACCCGTCCCCACCCCCAAAGACCCCCCCACCTCACGACCACTAGACCACGATGATGAGGATGGCATGGATGTCAGCCCGGACGGTGCCGGACATGATGCTGGTCCCTCTACCCTGAGACAGACTCTAGCCCCGCCCTTTGCAACTCCTCGCCGCCCCCGTCCTCGCGTCCCGCCCAAGACTCCCCAAACAGCCACTCGTTCCTCCTCCAGGGTCAGCATCCCCCCCACCCAAGGGGACTACGACCCAGCCCGGACCGCAGAAAACCCCTCCGGCTTGTCCGGGTAAATGCCTTCTCCCGGCTCTCCTCTCCCCAGGCCCTCTGGTAGGGTTCCTGGCCTCTTAAATCTTTCCTTTGTCCAACATAACAGCCTCGGAAGCTGGGATGTTTTTCTTTCGTTGTTTCAAAGTTTTTCTGCTTTGCCTTCCTTGCCTACAGTTGTGGCCATACAGGATCCCCCTGTATGGCAAGCACGCTTACCCTCCTTCCCTGGTTATAAATGTTTTTCTCCTCCTTCCTCTTTTGGCAAACCGCGTGTGGCCTGCTACGCTCTTTTATCTTTTCTTGAAGTTGTTTCCCTCTTGCCGGTGTGGGTGGGCCAGTCTGCCAACGTGATGGCGGTCGACTTGTTCTCCGATGCAGGCTTTTGCTCCTCCTCGCAGACTTGCCTTAGGGTGTACAATGTGTACAATACCCAGGGCCTTTCAACCCATACACGTATTGTTGCTCCTGAGTTATGTTTTCCTGATTTAAGTTTTCCCGTGTTTGTTATGGGAGACTTTAACCTCCACCACCCTCTTTCTGACCCGCTGAGGGTCATCTCATCTGCTCATCTTAGGATGTCAGTTTCTTATTTTCAATTGGCTTCTTTACATGGTTTTTTCCTCCTTAACACCCCTGGTGTGTTTACTTATTTTCCCTTTGCCTCCGTGGGTAGGCCTTCCGTTCTTGATCTCTCCTTTGCCAACAGCGCGGCAGCTTAGGTCTTTGAAGAATGGGCTACCCCACTCCCGTCCACTGGCTCTGACCATGTTCCAATTTATATTTCACTCTCCACTCCCTTATTGCGCCCCCCTGCCCCCACACCAGCCTGGGCTAAGACCGATTGGTCTGCCCTTGGTGATGCCCTCAAGTTGTTTGTTGTTTCTCCACCTCCCTCCCTCCCGACCCTGTCCGCTGCCACGACCTGGTTCGACGGCAATGTTAACCGCCTCCGCACCACTCTCCTCTTGCACACTCCGCTCAACCGCATGTCGACCCGCTCTAAGCCCTGGTGGTCTCCACTCCTCTCCTCTCTAAGAATTTCCTTTCACGCCGCTGCCCGTCGTGCCCGCAAGGCCCCTGATACGGACCTCAGGTCCCAAGCCCGGGAGGCCCGCAACGTCTACTTTAAGGCCATCAAACAGGCTAAGCGAAGGCACTGGGACGACTTCCTCTCCTCTGACACTCCGAAGACTGTATGGACAGCCAAGCGCTTCGCAATGGGCCGCCTCCCAGACCGTTTCCCGTCCTTCCCGGACGCTGACACTCCACTGGCGGTCAACACCGCCCTTCTGACACACTTCTTTCCCCCTAAGGAGTCCTCCTCCCTCCCCACTATCCTCCGCCCCTTCAGGGACCTTGACGTCCTCACGAAAGAGGAAATCTCCAAGGCGCTTGCATCCAGCACGAGCTCGTCCGCCCCTAGCCCCGACCACATTCCATACTCAGTGTGGAAGAGGGTCCACGCCATCAACCCGAAGATCCTCACCTCCCTCTTGGGCCCCCTCCTGCTCTACGGGTTTCACCCCTCCTCCCTTAAGCAAGCCAACGGCATAGTACTTGACAAGCCGGGCAAAGCCTCCTACGATATACCGGCCTCTTTCCGCATTATAGTCCTCCTCCAAACCCTATTCAAGATCCTGGAGTGCGTGGTAGCTGTAAGACTAGCAACGGTTGCACGGGCCCTTGGCCTTGTCCACCCCAACCAATGTGGTTCACTTTCAGGCATGGGCACTTTCGACGCCCTTGCCACCCTCTCGCATGAGGTCCGGCTTTCACACAGCATGGGCCTCTACTCATCCACGCTTTTCCTTGACGTCAAGGGAGACTTTGATAATGTTGACTCAACTGCCCTGTGCGGTAAACTTAGGGAAAGAGGTGTCCAGCCCTACCTTATTTCGTGGGTCCGATCTTTCCTGCACGGTCGGCAATGCCGCCTCCTATACCAAGGGTCTCCTAAGGTCCTCTCGCCGGTCCAGGTCGGCACTCCTCAAGGGTCACCCGTCTCCCCTCTCCTCTTCCTGATCTACGTTTCCTCCCTCCACTTTCCGGTCCCGAATGGCATAATCCTCTCCTACGTCGACGACTTCGCCATAACAGTGGCCTTGCCCTCCTACCGGCACAACGTCTAGAAGCTTCAGGCAGTCGCATCCTCTCTCACGTCAAAAGGAAGGCGCATGGGTGTTGCCTTCTCCCTCCCCAAAACCGAGCTCATGCATTGGAGGACACCCCAGCAGAGGGGTCCTCTGTCACGGATGTGACAGGTAGCTCAGGATTTCGCACATGACTCGATTATGAGTCATGGGTCTTGCGCATATGACTCGCTTGAGTCATATGATTTGGTTATGTTACGATTTGTTATGTCTCGCACATGACTCGATTATGAGTCATGGGTCTCGCGCGTATGACTCATTTGAGTCATATGACTTGTTTATGTTATGATTTGTTATGTTTCACACATGACTCGATGATGAGTCATGGGTCTCGCGCGTATGACTCATTTGAGTCATATGACTTGTTTATGTTAGGATTTGTTATGTTTCGCACATGACTCAATTATGAGTCATGGGTTTTGCGCGTATGACTCATTTGAGTCATATGACCTATGTAAGGCTTTTCACGAGGCTCACACTTGTGAGTCATCAGGGTTAGGGTTGAGTGAAGAGCACTATATAAGGAGGCCGAAGCGGCCGAGGAAGATAGGCTCTTCACGCTTTGTTCTAAGTAATTTCCTTACTTCTATCTTCGCTCCGCCTCGGTAGCGAATCTACAGTCGTCAGGCCAATCAGAGCCCTTGATTCCTATCTCACGATAGCTTCAAGTCTTTAGCTTCTGTCACGATAGTTGCTATCCCCCCCTCCTACGATCGTTTGAAGAACTCAGGTTCTTCATCTCGCCTATCTACGAGTTCCTCACCTTTTGCCTCGCTTCTTTACGGTCGCTATGGCTAAGCGAGCCTCTCCCCCCTCCGCCGCGTCCGCCCTGTGCTCGTCGGTGGTTCTGTCTCGTGCCGTCGAGAAGAACTTCGCCCTGGAGGCCGAAGTCTCTCGCCTTCGGCATCACATCTCTGTCCTTTCTCGGCGACTTCATCGCGCTGAGAAGGAGACCGCTGCCTTATCGGACGCCCTGAATTCTCAGATCTTTTTCACTAAGGGCCTGATGTCTACGATGGCTGTGTCCGAGGCTCCTACGGTTATTCCTTCGTCGCCTACGCCCTCGGTCGCTTCGGTTGCTACGGTCGTTACGGTGGGGGATGGGCTGGACCCTGAGAATTCTCGGGGACTGGCAGAGGAGCTCCCACGGGGAGTTGTTACGCCGGCGGTTATCCCACCACCACCCTCCACGGAGGGTGGTGTGGGTGGGCCCCCACCTGATTCGTCGGGTGTGGTGGTAGAGGCGTCCTCTTCGGTGGGTGGGGTGGTGGCCCCTGTGGTGGCGCCGGCTGCGGTGGCATCGCCTCCTTCGGGGGGTCAGGTGCCTGAGTCCTCTGTGGCTGAGCCCGTGGCTGGTCGGGGAAGCGCCTCTAGTGGCGCCCCTCCTGTGGCGGTGGGTGGTGTTGAGGGTGGCCCGTCCACCCCCGACCGTAGGCCTGCACCTGGGGGTGGGAAGAGGAGGAGAAACAAGAAGCGCCGGGTCAAAGAAGACCAGACCTCACCCGTGCCACTTGTCCCCGGTTCTGATGAATCGTCGCCCTCGCCGGTGCGCGCCCGAGCGCGCCTGGTACCTCGTGGCCACGGCGGAATAGTGCTGTCGGAGGCGGAGGCTGAGTTGTGCCGTGGGGGTTGTCCTGACCCTGGGTGTCAGGGGGCCCTCGTGGGTGGCGTGGTTGGTGGCCGACGTGGGGCGCGCTGTGGTTCTTGCGACGCGTTCCGGGTGTTTGCCTATGACTGAGCCCTCTCGGCTGGGGAGCCCTCGCCCGGTAAGTCGGCTTTCCTTCGGGTCTACGCGCGCGGGTTTTGGGTGTTTCTTTTGTTTATGGGGGTTTTTTTTGGGGGGTGTTTGGCCGTGGCGGTCGGCTGGGGTGTCCCGAGATCATTGAGTGGGGGCGCCCGGGTGGGTTTCTACTGTGGAGGCGGGTTTGCGGGGTCATATTCAGATGACGGTAGTGGAATTTTGTTTTTGTACGGGGAACCTGAGGGACTGGTACCTTGCTCGGCTTTGGCTACGCGAGGAGGTCTTGTGGCTTTGGCTGCTTGGCTTGGTTGGGCCCATACCAGAGGGTCTACGGTGTCGCTTTGGGGAGAACTTTCTTTACCGTTGATGGCTTTGTACTTAGTGTTCGTGTTGTGGGCATGGCGCGGGCATGTTGGAGGTTCGGGGTCGGAGGTTTGGACTGTTTGTAGATAGTGGTAGTTACTGGGGGTGCGCTAACCGGGGGGTCCTCCAGCCCCGGGCACGTCGTATGCCGGAGTCGGCGGTACGTGGATAAATAAAATTAGATTGAATGTTCTAAGTAATTTCCTTACCTATTACTTTACCTTGCGAACACTTTACACAGTGGTAACAGGAGCTTCCTCTGGGCAGATGGATCCCGATGTTGCGACCGCACTGAAGTATTCTTTCAGAAGTAAAGATAAAGATAATCAACAGTAGAGTTGAAAAAATAAACGGTAAAACTTAATATCGTTAAGCCACAGCTTTTACTCAATTAAGTCCCGATCTCGCGACGTCGTTGATTGCCAGAGTAGAGGAGAACTCGCATATACTTAAGTAGGTTTGGTATGCTGCCAGTTACTCCCCATCACTACTCTGCGTTCGCGAGCACCCAACTCCCGTGGGCTGTCTAGCCAACCTCTATGGGTCCGACCAAAGATCCCCCGTAGCGAGCTAGACCACTCAGTGGTGTTCTAACATCTGCCCAATAGAAGTATTTTTGCCGCTGCATCTCCAATGCAACCGCAGGAGTAAAAAACTCTTCATATCCCGGCCATGCCAGTGGCGAGCTGTCATGCCCGTGCGGATACTATACCAGCTATGGAACTCTCTACCCATATACACTTAGTCTTCTGCAAGCATTCACGGCTCCTGAACATCTCTCCAGTTCTACTCATTTCCATATCATTCCGGAAGATAGCCACGTAGCTCCCCAGATAGACCACTCCGGAGTTTGACTACCAATAGGCGCTACCCATTGTCAACCCTCCTAGATGTAGGTCTTATCGTGACCTCGGACTAGTTTCTCTGAGTCCTTAACGATTCTCTAATACTATTACTCTTTCGGGGCAATTGCCTTCGGTTACCTTGCCTATAGGCCTCCGGTAACCTCACATACTACTCCTGACTTCAAAGCAGTATTACTCCGTCGGTTTTGGTCCGTTTTACACGAAACCACCTGAAGGCTATTCTCCAGGTTCCCCTCTTCTCCTTGATATATCCTGCGGACAGCCTTTGGTTGGACAGGCGGCGTGAGCACATACGGAGTTATGGCAACATCTCCACTTGGAAACTTTTACTAGACTTACAGCAACTCTTCAGGCTGTAGCCCATGACGCCAGGGACTTATAACGGGGCCGCAGGGGGGTGTTAGCAACCACACCTCCAAGTTACAGCTTGTTCGGAGGTCAACTGGTTGTGTGAGAGTGATCCGCACAACCTGAGAATTGAACACCCTATGTAGTTTCGCGTGACAAACAATCTAGTCACTTCCCCCGAAGTCCTGCGTAACAAGTTACTTTTAAGGTAGGGTAACTTGACTCCATGGCAGGGTAACCCGAGTCCGAAGGTAGGGTAACTCTACCTGGACTCTCCGTCGAGTAATTCAGGGTAACTCCCAAATTGACTACTTGGGTTACCCTACAGAGTAGGGTAACCCCCAACCTTTACTAGTACCCATGTACCTTTTGGGTATGGTCTAGTATGCCCGACTGAGGTACCTAACCACCGGTGCCTCCACTTGGTAGACCTAAGTCTACCGCCATCCCTACCACGGTAGTCTCTTGATACCGGTATGGTATAGGTTTGGCTACTTGTAATAGTACTTAGTGGAGTCTCGTTACAACAGTCCATGTGCTAACAATCCTACCTTCGTCCAAGCAGACATCAGAGGCTTGGATGACTTGCTTTGTTTCTGGATTCCACAAACGCCATATCTTGGCTGTTTCATGTACATAGCCTAACATGACACACTCTTCTGTTCGGCTACCAAACTTCTTGTCCGCGCGTTGTGGTTTTGGTATCAACTTCTATGTAATGGAACCAAAACGCCGAAGATGAAAGAGAGCAGGCAGTCTGCTATACAGAAGTTCATAGGGTGTCTTTCCCTTTTTTTCTCTGGTTGGCGATCTTACTTGCAGGTACGTCACAGTTTGCACTGCCTCTGCCCAGGACTCAGGTGGCAAGCAAGCGTCCAGCATCATTGATCTTGCTTTCGTGGTAATCGTTCTAATCATGCGTTCACTTACACCATGCTTATGCTGCATATATGGCGGGGCTGGCTTGTATTGGATTCCGGTTCATTGAAGAATCAGACGAAAGAGAGAATTGTTATATTCACCCCGCCCATTATCACATCCAAAGCGACAGACCCCGAAGCCTTGATCATTGAAGTGCGTAGAGATCCAGGCAATAAACTCTTGGAAGCCCACAGTAATCGTAGTAGATGACCTATTACAAAGAAAATAGACTAGCGTATAATAACTATAGTCATCTATGTATAGAATAAAGTATCGTGCACCACAGTGAGAGGGAGTAGATATCGGACCACACATGTCTGAATGGACCAGCTCAAATCGTTGACCTGCTGGTTGAACAGCCTCTCATATAAATCGACGTTGTTGCTTAGAGTGAACGCAGACCAGGCACTTGTTACAAGATATAACCGGTACTGGTACTCGGTTAAGGATTTTGTTTTATGTTTTGTTTTAAGTATCGCTTTGATACTTGGTTTGTTTGAAGTATCGTTTTGATACTCAGTTTGTTTTATGTTTTGTTTTAAGTATCGTTTTGATACTTGGTTTGTTTGAAGTATTGTTTTGATACTTAGTTTGTTTTATGTTTTGTTTTAAATATCGATTTGATACTTAGGTTGTTTCACCAAAGTGTATCACTTGATACCCTTGTTTAGTTTCGTTCATGCTAGACATGAACAGATTTGTGTATTTAAAGACTGTCCTATTCCACGATGGAAAGGGCAGACTTCGACAGACAGTATTTCAATATATTTGGTTGAACGGTTACTCTTTAGTTTCTCAAGTACACCTCCAAAGCCTCCTTTAGTTCATACAGCTCTCGCCTCCTCTCTGGAAGAGCAGGCCACCTGTTAACTATCGTACACTCCTCGAAACGTGATTAGCACCTTGCGAACACGTTACACAAGACATATCATCTTCGCCTTGATTCTCCTCTGGTACTAATACCTTTACGGAACGCGTATTCAAATGGCCAAGTCGTTGATGCTAGCTGTGGAGTGAAGGCATGGTAGCTATTCTCGCAGATGTTAAGTTTACCTTCACCATACTGTAACTATTGACGGGACCTCCAATTACCTTCCAGAGACCACTGGATGAATCAAGATGTGCCAAACAGGTGACCGGACCATGATCAGATCTTCTAGAGATCTCACAGATGGTTTCTTGGAAGTTTATGTTCATCTTGACGCATAAACAACGAACCGACAGTAGTGACAAACTCATCACTTGTATGTGAAATGCTTCAATTGTAATATAGCAGCCTTGTTCGACAAGATAAAGACGCACAGTACCAATTCCAATATCTCGTACTAAGCTATTATCCCCCAGGTAAATGCTTCGTGGTGGATTCAGAATTGTGTAGCTAACAAAATCTCCGCGCTGGTTTGCAATATAGTTGGAAGCACTGGAGTCTACCAGCCAGGCTCCATCCAGACTATCAGATTGCATAGCCATCTGGTTTGTTGCGAGAGCGAATCCCACTGGAGTTGCCATTAACACATAGCTGGCACCCGCCTGGGTGTCACTCCTACGACTGGCTTCTTTTCTAAATTCTCTTGCTTCCGGTCTTAGATCTCGGCTCTGATTGCGAGACCGACATTCCCTCTTCCTGTGGCCTTCTTTTCCACTGTTCCACCATTGCACTTGTCTTCTCCTCAGTGAATCACTACCTTGTGGTCCTTCTCCCCCCTTCCTTTTCCTGGGGAATTCGTTATTGCTATTATCTTTCCGATGAAAGTTTCCTCTACCTCACATACCCCTCATACTACGCGGAGTACTTCGAGCAGCAAAGGTGTAACGTGTTCGCAAGGTGCTAATCACGTTTCGAGGAGTGTACGATAGTTAACAGATGGCCTGCTCTTCCAGAGAGCAGGCGAGAGCTGTATGAACTAACGGAAGCTTCGGAGGTGTACTGGAGAAACTAAAGAGTAACCGTTCAACCAAGTATATTGAAATACTGTCTGTCGAAGTCTGTCCTTTCCATCGTGGAATAGGACAGTCTTTAAATACACAAATCTGTTCATGTCTAGCATGAGCAAAATTAAACAAGGGCATCAAGTGATACACTTTGGTAAAACAACCTAAGAATCAAATCGATCCTTAAAACAAAACAAAAAACAAACTAAGTATCAAAACAATACTTCAAACAAACCAAGTATCAAAGCGATACTTAAAACAAAACATAAAACAAACTAAGTATCAAAACGATACTTCAAACAAACCAAGTATCAAAGCGACACTTAAAACAAAACATAAATCACAATCCTTAACCGAGTACCAGTACCGGTTACAAAAGGCTATTCCATGGGCTGGAGGTCCAATCCCTCTTGTGCCCCTAATAGCCAGGGCACTTCCAGATATAGCAACGGCATTTACTGATGAATTCTCTCCTTGCCTGGACTGTAGGGTCTTTTCACGCTCCAGCAGTCGTTGAATTAAACTGTCAATAGTATGTTGATCCTGTTGCTCCATGAGGATGTCAACATAGTGTTTGTAGTACTATGGTAAGGAGGATAGAAGATGTGCTTTAAACGTCTCATCGGTTATAGTGTTACTCGTTCCGGCTAATGTCTTACGGTACCTCAAAAGTCAGGCAATGTAGTCTTCTATAGTCTGTCCAGGTTGGACATGTGACAGATTAATGCTTCTGCGAACTTCTAACTGACCAGCTAGTGAGTTGCTACTATCGAACTTCTCTTTTAACATATCCCACATGGCCTTTGCGCTTTGGACATCCTCAACGTGTAACGAGACTCCACTGAGTACTATTACAAGTAGCCAAACCTACACCCATACCGGAGTCAAGAGACTACCGCGGTAGGGCTGGTGGTAGACTTAGGTCTACCAGGTGGAGGTACCGGTGGTTAGGTACCTCAGTCGGGCATGCTAGGCCATACCAAAGGTACATAGGTCCTAGTAATGGTTGGGAGTTACCCTACTCTGTAGGGTAACCCAAGTAGTCAATTTGGGAGTTACCCTGAATTACTCGACGGAGAGTCCAGGTAAAGTTACCCTATTCTGTAGGGTAACTCGGGGTACAGTTACCCTACCTTCGGACTAGGGTTACCCTGCCTTGGGCCACGGGTTACCCTGCTATGGAGTCAAGTTACCCTACCTTGAAAGTAACTTGTTACGCAGGACTTCGGGGGAAGTGACTAGATTGTTTGTCACGCGAAACTACATAGGGTGTTCGAATCTCAGGTTGTGCGGATCACTCCGGCACAACCAGTTGAGCTCCGAACAAGCTGTAACTTGGAGGTATGGTGGCTAACACCCCCCTCCGGCCCCGTTATAAGTCCCTAGCGTCATGGGCTACAGCCTGAAGAGTTGCTGTAAGTCTAGCAAAAGTCTCCAAGTGGAGATGTTGCCGTAACTCCGTATGCGCTCACGCCGTCCGTCCGACCGGAAGCTGTCCGCAGGATATGTGAGGGGGAAGAGGAGAACCTGGAGAATAGCCTCCAGGTGGTTTCGTGTAAAACGGACCAAAACTGACGGAGTAATACTGCTTTGAAGTCAAGAGTAGTATGTGAGGTTACCGGAGGCCAGTAGGCGAGGTAACCGAAGTCCGTTGCCCCGAAAGAGTAATAGTATTGGAGAATCGTTAAGGACTCTAAGACACTAGTCTGAGGCCACGACATGACCTACTTCTAGGAGGGTTGACTGTGGGTAGCGCCTATTGGTAGTCAACCTCCGGAGTGGTCTCTCGGGGGAGCTACGTGGCTATCTTCCGGAATGATATGGAAATGAGTAGAACCGGATAGATGTTCAGGAGCCGCGAATGCTTGCAGAAGACTAAGTGTATATGGGTAGAGAGTTCCATAGTTGGTATAGTATCCGCACGGGCATGACAGCTCGCCACTGGCATGACCACGATATGAAGAGTTTTTACTCCTGCGGTTGCATTGGAGATGCAGCGGCTAAAACACTTCTATCGGGCAGATGTTAGAACACCACCGAGTGGTCTAGTTCGCTACGGAGGATCGTTGGTCCGACCCGTAGAGGTTGGCTAGACAGCCCACGGGAGTTGGGTGCTCGCGAACGCAGAGTAGTGATGGGGAGTAACTGGCAGCATACCAAAACCTACTTAAGTATATGCGAGTTCTCCTCTACTCTGGCAATCAACTACCTCTCGAGACCAGGACTTAATTGAGTAAAGCTGCGGCTTAACGATATTAAGTTTTACCGTTTATTTTTTCAACTCTGCTGTTGATTATCTTTATCTTTATCTTCTGAAAGAATACTTCGGTGCGGTCGCATCCTCGGGATCCATCTTCCCAGAGGGAGCCCCCGTTACAGTATATCGTTAAGCGAAGACCTCGCTTAACTCTACCTACTCTTGAGATTTGTTGGTATTGACCTCCTTGAATTGACATAGTTTGAGTACGAGTCGCTGGTCTGGTACCAGAAGCATCGGGTGGAAATAACTATGTCGAACCAAGCCGGTCACTTTGATCCTGCTGCGGCGGAAGCCCACCAATGGCAACTTCGACGCGAAGCTTTTGCTGATGCCCGAGGCCTGGGGTGGGAACCCATTGAACTTGTCCTTAATGCTACCAATATCGACCTTCCCGACGATGCCGAGGAAATTGTGGTCGAAGACCCTGCGCGGTTATTCGAATCGTTTACACAGCAGAAGCTTGCGATTCCGGTAGTGCCAGAAAGGCAAGGTCAAGGGTTTAGTCTTGCGGATTTTACTAGGGAAGTCATGGAACCCTACATCCTTCTTGAAGTTACAAAACAGATGAAGGAAGCTCAAAGCCAGATGCAATACTGGAATGAGCAGGCGCAGACTAAGTTTAAAATAGAGATGGTTACGGCGGCTACGGAGTGGATGCGGAAACAACAGAAGTTGTTCATACGGCAAATTAGTGACACACGTGCGCTAGCCAAGAGGATAGCGGCGTTGGAAGAGGCTGCCCGTACAGGGCATCAGATTGATCATGACAATGATACGATCATGACAGTGGCACCTCCGATGGAGAAGCGTCCCGCGGTCAACTTTGCGGAGACCCTAACCGCTATGTTGACCAATCCCTCATATCAGGCATACTTGACTGAATTAGGAGTACAGATAGCGGGTCAACAGCCACGAGCTCTAGTCTCTCCTCGTCGTTCCCCCTTCCACGAACAGCTCGAAGAAGCACTCGCCCCGGTATCTCAAAGGAGAAACCGACGGACTCCGAGCCCTGCTACAGGCTCTCGTCCGGGCGATAGTGGTCATAGGGTGGATAAGTCCAGAGTCCCTCCTCCACCTCCGCAACCTGGTCGGGATCAGGTAGACTTGACAGGAGTCACTGATACCCCAACACCCTCTACCAATGTCCCTGTGCCAGACCGACCTTACCAGGCGGCTGTGAATACACCTCTCCCAAAGCCAGGACAAGCTCCTGTTATCATTGAACCTGCTCCCCTGCCTCCCATGCCTTCCATGCCTAAGTTACCTGGTGCGCCCAGGAAACCTACTGATGCAAATGAGTTTTTTGACAAACTTAGGCAAGGACAATATAACAAGTCCGGGGGTGAATGGGGTATGTGGGGTGCTCCGGAGAAAGAACGGGTCCGAAGGCCTTTGTCGCCGGGGGTTACGGCCTTCTGTTACACTGGTTGTACGGTCGTGGGAGGGCCTCACTTTCCAAAGGCCGCACATGCACTCAACTGTCCTAACAGTCGTTCGAGTCAAGTGTACCGGAAGCCGGAGGAGGAGGGTCCGAAGATGAAAAAGCCCAAATGTTCTTATTGTGGTTCACGTTTGCACGTGGGACCTCCGGCAATGCCGGATAGCTGTCTGGAATTCCAGCAGTTTGTTCAGGGTCGGTATGGGGTTACTCCGAGTTCTTCGGCAGCTGTCCCATTACCAGACCCACCTCCCATGCCTTTGTCTCGTTCGGGGGTGGTTCCCCAAGAGGACAGACAAGGGGAAAGGGAGGACTCCTTTGACGGGTATGATAGACCCTCTGGAGGCCCTGGCAGAAATGCCGGTGGCGGCGGAGATCAACTCCCGCCTGGCGGAAACGTTGGTGCTGGCGGAAACCCGGGTGATTCCAGTTCCTCCAGTAGCAGTGATGACGATGATGCCGACTCCATACCCGATTTCTCTGAGTTTCTGGGGAGGCGGAAGCCAAACTGGAGCGAGAAAAAGAAGAGACGCTATGACCGCGGAGCACGAAGGTTGCTACGAGCTTTCTTGCAGATGAGTGGGGCAGCTGGAGCTAGTCAGCCAGCCGGTAACTCCACCCCTTCAGGGGGAAAGCCAAGAAAGCCCGCGAAGTTAGGTGATGTAACTCCCTTCAAAGGAGATACAACCGATACCCAGCGGTTCATTAGCGATGTGGAAATCAAGTTCGAATACTTCCGAGAATCAGTCACGGAAGATATGGACAAAATCAGCTTGGTTATCCCTCTTCTTCAAGACACTGCCAAAACTTGGTACATGGGCCTACACCGGTACATCAGTGAGGATGGTGCACGCCGGGTGGGTATGCCGTTTGATCCCAACCATGAGTTTCGTACATGGGAAGGATTTAGGAAGCGGCTGATGGCAAGTTTTGGTGCCCATGTTGATCGGGACCGCGCTCTTAGCGAGTGGACGAAATTGCAGATGAAGCCTGGGCAGGTTGACCAGTACTTAGACTCGGTAATGGATCTGATTGTCCAATTGGGTTATACGGACCCTACAATGATCAAAGACAAGATCCGGATGACAATGACATCCCAACTACGGAATGTCTGGGCACAAAAGACCCCTCATCCTACCGATGTGTCCGAGTACATGGACCTTCTGCGGAAGACGGGCCACGCCCTCCAAGACAATATCACTTTCAGCGAGACAGTTACGAAAAGCCGAAGTGATAACCAGGGCAAGAGCGAGGAGAGGTTGTCAACCTCGAGGAAACAACCGAAACGGAAGGAAAAGGGTTCGGGTAAGCCCAACCCTAGGCGCTCCTTATCTTCTGCGGGTACATCCCAGAAGCAAGGGAATTCTGAGCATGCTAATGCCCATAAGAATATCCCGTCTACGCTTATCGATAAGCGCAAGAAGGAGTCGCAGTGCACACGATGTGGAAAACCGGGTCACTTTTGGCGGAAATGTTTCTCCACCGACCCTGTTGTTAGTTCAGCCAAAGGGGTTAAAGCGATAACCAAAAAGAGGAAGGCTGAAGATGCAGAAGTCAATGAAGCATCAAACAACAAAGTCCGTCGCATCGAAGCACCACCTTCAAAGAAGTTATTGGAAATCCGAAAGTCATCTCCCGAGATTATGGAGGTTGATACGGATGCTGAGGAATAGGTAAGTTCCTTTCCTTGCAGCGAAATAACAAGACACTGACATAACTCTAGGAAGTTATGTGAAGGGCTCCGAGAGTAAGCATGCCCCGAGAAATCCTGCAGTCAATACATAGACTGACCAGGCCTCTTAGATGTTCTGGGCCGCAGCGGTCTGCGAAGGAACGAGGCAGGTGGAGGATTTGGGTCAGCACAGGAATTCTCTTTGGGTGTTTGTCTTGGTTTATTTCTCCTTTGTATTCTTGTTATGTTACTGCGGGAATATATCATTTCCTTACTTCGATGGATTATTTCCTTAGTATTGGAAGCGAAATTGTTTTCTTTTGTTAGACTAGTTCTTTTCACATCAAGCAGGCCTTGATTCGAGCAATGAAATTTTGTTATCAAGTTTACCTGAGGAGGGTTCAGTACCCGAAATCATGCTGGCGTGATAGTAAACACCCTAGCTATTGATATACCGTGATTTGAAACCTTAACATTTTGACCCGTTGTGGCCACTCTTGTGTCGAAAGGCAAGAGACTCCGTTAAACATGCTTCTAAAAGAAAACTCAAGAAAGAAGGCGCGGCTTTCAGGCCCCCCAAAACATATAAAGTCTATCCGAGTTCGAGTTAGACTAGAATGGCGTTGTGGCGCGAGAGACAGTGCAGCCGAGGCTGTGTTATTGTTGGATAGTGGCGCTACTGGCGCAGTGCTTAGCACACGATGGGCTAAGGAAACACAAGTTCCTTGTGTCCGGAGAAAGGTTGCTGCTCCAATAAAGGATGCTAGCGGGAATGACATTCCTAACTCAGGGCTTCATTACACTAAGACCCTGAAGATGCGTATTGGCGATCATGTCAATGACATGAGATTTGAACTGGCGGACATGTCCGATAAGAAGATTGATGGTTATCTTCCAATGTCATGGCTCCATGAACATAATCCCGACATAGACTGGGAAACACGCAGCTTCACTTGGAGGTCTGTATTGTGTAAGGCTAGATGCCTTGTGGGCCAGAGACGGTTAGAATTTATAACCGAAGAAGAGCTATTGGCAGAAGACCAAGCTCAGGTATATCTTCTTGGATATGCCCAGTTCACAGGAGAAGACGGGAAAGACATTGCCCTAAGTCTCCTCCCCGAATATAAGGACTATGGCGATATATTTAGCCAACAAAGGATAGATGCGTTACCAGAGCACTCAGAGTATGATCACAAGATCGAGTTAATGCCTGAGACAGCACCTCCCTTTGGTCCTATATATCCATTGTCTGAAAACGAGCTCAAGATTCTGAGGGAGTATCTCAATGAGATGCTGGCAACGGGAAAGATACGGAGATCTAGTTCCCCTGCCGCAGCCCCAATCCTCTTTGTACCCAAACCTGATGGGTCATTGAGGTTATGTATTGATTACCGAGGGCTTAACAAGATTACGGTGAAGAATAAATATCCTTTACCACTGATGAATGAGCTGCGTGATAGACTTGGAAAAGCCACTGTCTTCACTAAGTTGGACTTGAAGAATGGCTATTATCTCCTCCGAATGGCAGAAGGAGAAGAATGGAAGACAGCTTTCCGCTGTCGTTATGGGTTGTATGAATATACGGTAATGCCGTTTGGGCTATGTAACGCCCCATCTACTTTCCAGAGTATGATAAATAAAATCTTTCATGATTTATTAGACGAAGGAGTCATCGCCTATATAGATGACATCCTAATATACTCAGAGACCATCGAAGAACATGTCTCACTCGTTAGGCGAGTTATGGAAAGACTGCGCAAGGCTAGGCTTTGTGTAAGCATTAAGAAATCTACATTCCATCAAAGAGAGGTAGAATTCTTGGGATACCGTATATCCGATCGTGGTATTATGATGACCACGGAAAAGGTGAAGTCAATTGAAGTTTGGACTCCACCAAAGACAGTTGTTGACGTTCAAAGCTTTTTGGGATTTGCAAACTTCTACCGTCGGTTTATAGAGGGCTTTAGTAAGATAACAAAGCCGTTAACTGACTTAACGAAGAAGGATACCAAATGGGAATGGGGTCCAAGGCACGATGAAGCCTTTAGTCGCCTGAAAGCGATGTTCATTGCAAGCCCCATTCTAGCCCACTTTGATCCGGAACGGTTAACCAAGTTGGAAACCGATGCTAGTGATTTTGCATTGGGTGCTATACTGTCACAGTTATGCGAAGATGGTAGATGGCATCCTATAGCCTACCATAGTCGGAAGTTCTCGCCAGCAGAGATAAATTATGATGTGCATGATAAAGAGATGTCCGCAATTGTTGCTGCTTTTAAGGAATGGGATCATCTCTTGCGCTCAGTATCTGATCAGATAACTATTTACACTGATCATAAGAATTTGGAGTACTTTAATAGTACTAAGATACTGAATCGCCGACAGCATCGCTGGGCGGAATTCCTACAACCATTTAATTTTAAGGTTGTCTATCGGGAAGGGCGCCTTAATGGAAAGGCTGATGCATTATCGAGGCGTTCGGAGTACCGCCCTGAAGGGGGGAGTAATTCTGCGAAATTGGGTCAGGAACAGATGTTTTTCCGTCCGGGACAGTATTTGGATAGTCAGGAGCGGGACATCTTGCGACCACAGTTGTTGCAACTGTGCCAAGGCTTCCGGTTGAAGTCCGGAATGCTTGATGACATGAAGGTCGCTATAGCAAAGGACAATACTTATCAAAGTATTTACAAGTCCATTGTCCAAAAGGACAATAAGGTTGACCCTAATTTCTCAATAGAGAAGGACTTCCTCCTTTACAAGGGGCGTTGGTACGTACCGGAGGATCAAGGGCTAAAGGAACGGATCATGCAAGCGGAACATGATTCCCGTCTAGCCGGACACTTCGGGACTTATAAGACAATAGGGAAGGTTAAAGCCAACTTCTACTGGCCTAAGATGGAGGCCTACATCGAAGACTATGTTCGGTCATGCGATGTCTGTCAAAGGGTAAAGACAGTGAGACATAAGAAGTTTGGGCTCTTAGAACCTATAGATGTTCCTATGAGGCCATGGAACGCAATATCAATGGACTTCATTGTGGCGTTACCAGAATCCGAGGGTTATACGAAGATCTGGGTCATTGTTGATAGGTTTTCAAAAATGGCACATTTCATCCCCCTCGCTACGGAGGTACCTATCAAGGAACTTGCTCTTATATTTCTCAAAGAGATCTGGAGACTGCATGGACTCCCAGAATCAATTATCTCTGACCGAGATACTCGATTCACTTCAAAATTTTGGGTTAGCTTAATGGGACTACTTGAGGTAAAACTCAATGTCTCTACCGCGTTCCATCCTGAGACTGATGGTCAGACGGAGCGGGTGAACCAGACATTGGAACAATATCTGCGAAGTTATTGTACCTACCAGCAGGATGATTGGGCATCGCTACTACCGTTAGCGGAGTATGCCTATAATACATCCACCTCCGAGTCAACCAGGTTATCTCCTTTTGAGATTAACTATGGATTTTCTCCGAGGACAAACTGGTCTGGAATTGTTCCTGACAATAAGGGGATTCATCCAAGTACGGAGCTGTTAGTAAAGGATTGGGAGGGTACATGGCAAGACATACGGGAAACATTACAAAGTGCTCAAGAGAGGCAACGGAAATGGCATGACAAGAAACGATTACCATCTCCAGAATATGCCACACTAGAAGATGTCGAAGAGGGCAGAGCTTTAAAGGCTGATCGGGTAATGCTGAATCGCAAGAATATCCGTACAAAGAGGCCTATGGAGAAACTAGACCACCGAATGTTTGGTCCCTTTGTGGTCAAGCGGCGTGTTGGTACTAGGGCATATGAACTCCAGTTGCCTGCGCGTTGGTCTATCCACCCGGTATTCAACGTTGGGTTATTAGAGCCCTACCGAGAGGATCAGACCGGGAGAAGGGTTAAAGATATCCCTATCCCTGACATAGTGGAAGATGAGCCAAGTTATGTTATCTCGGGAGTGTTAGACAGCCGGTGGTATGGAGGAGTTAAACAGAAGTTCCCTCATCGGTTTGTCCAGTACCTGATATCGTGGGATGGCTATGGACCTGAAGAAAATTCTTGGGAGCCGTTTGAGATGCTGGAAGGAACCGGTATACAAGCCTTAAGCGATTTCCACAAAAGGTACCCGTCTAAACCGAAGGACCATAGGGTTGTAGAGGTACCGAGTAGAGGAAATAAGAGACGTCGTTAGACCGGCTCGGGTCGAGCCTTATAGAAGAGGGGAGTGATGTAACGAGCCTCAGTTGAGTACTATTACAAGTAGCCAAACCTACACCCATACCGGAGTCAAGAGACTACCGCGGTAGGGCTGGCGGTAGACTTAGGTCTACCAGGCGGAGGTACCGGTGGTTAGGTACCTCAGTCGGGCATGCTAGGCCATACCAAAGGTACATAGGTCCTAGTAATGGTTGAGGGTTACCCTACTCTGTAGGGTAACCCAAGTAGTCAATTTGGGAGTTACCCTGAATTACTCGACGGAGAGTCCAGGTAAAGTTACCCTACCTTCGGACTAGGGTTACCCTGCCTTGGGCCACGGGTTACCCTGCTATGGAGTTAAGTTACCCTACCTTGAAAGTAACTTGTTACGCAGGACTTCGGGGGAAGTGACTAGATTGTTTGTCACGCGAAACTACATAGGGTGTTCGAATCTCAGGTTGTGCGGATCACTCCGGCACAACCAGTTAAGCTCCGAACAAGCTGTAACTTGGAGGTGTGGTGGCTAACACCCCCCTCCGGCCCCGTTATAAGTCCCTAGCGTCATGGGCTACAGCCTGAAGAGTTGCTGTAAGTCTAGCAAAAGTCTCCCGGTGGAGATGCTTCCATAACACCGTATGCGCTCACGCCGTCCGTCCGACCGGAAGCTGTCCGCAGGATATATGAGGGGGAAGAGGAGAACCTGGAGAATAGCCTCCAGGTGGTTTCGTGTAAAACGGACCAAAACTGACGGAGTAATACTGCTTTGAGGTCAAGAGTAGTATGTGAGGTTACCGGAGGCCAGTAGGCGAGGTAACCGAAGTCCGTTGCCCCGAAAGAGTAATAGTATTGGAGAATGGTTGAGGACTCTAAGACACTAGTCTGAGGCCACGACATGACCTACTTCTAGGAGGGTTGACTGTGGGTAGCGCCTATTGGTAGTCAACCTCCGGAGTGGTCTCTCGGGGGAGCTACGTGGCTATCTTCCGGAATGATATGGAAATGAGTAGAACCGGATAGATGTTCAGGAGCCGCGAATGCTTGCACAAGACTAAGTGTATATGGGTAGAGAGTTCCATAGTTGGTATAGTATCTGCACGGGCATGACAGCTCGCCACTGGCATGACCACGATATGAAGAGTTTTTACTCCTGCGGTTGCATTGGAGATGCAGCGGCTAAAACACTTCTATCGGGCAGATGTTAGAACACCACCGAGTGGTCTAGTTCGCTACGGAGGATCGTTGGTCCGACCCGTAGAGGTTGGCTAGACAGCCCACGGGAGTTGGGTGCTCGCGAACGCAGAGTAGTGATGGGGAGTAACTGGCAGCATACCAAACCTACTTAAGTATATGCGAGTTCTCCTCTACTCTGGCAATCAACTACCTCTCGAGATCAGGACTTAATTGAGTAAAGCTGTGGCTTAACGATATTAAGTTTTACCGTTTATTTTTTCAACTCTACTGTTGATTATCTTTATCTTTACTTCTGAAAGAATACTTCGGTGCGGTCGCAACCTCGGGATCCATCTTCCCAGAGGGAGCCCCCGTTACACAACGTGTTCTTGTGTAATAGATGAACAAGAATTATAGATGATGGCTAAGGCTTTTCCTTGACGCATTATCCAGTCAGAAAGTCATTGAACTTGTTGGACAGGAGGCTCGAGTTCTTCACCAAGAGTAATTGCAAGTGAATTCTCACCGCGGAGGAATATCTGTATACTGCGTGCCCATTGGCAGTAGTTGAAGCTGTTCAACTTTGGTGTATCGCTGTACTTCGTATGGTAGATACCATCAGTCTGGCTTTTGATTGCATCTAAGGATGGTTTGGATTCTATCCTATTCGTTTAGAGGTAAAGGTAGCGTAGTGTGTGATTCTCGGTTCGTGAGTGAAAGTCTATCTTTCGCAGCGCATATCCCGGGCTCATAACCTGTTGAAGTTCTTGGCTTGATTCACTATAAGGTGGGGATAAGCCCCTCATTATATACTTAGCGAGCTCGCTCCAACATCCCAGTACTTGTGTACACCGTGGCCTCATTGCCACCAATGCAAACTGTTACCAGTGGTTACTTCATAGTGATCGGTCCAACCACATAACTAACTAGATATGGAATGCTGACGCAACAGTCATTTAACCTCCATGGGCATAAGACATAGTGGCCAAGACAACATATCATACCGGTGTAGTCATGAATGTACAGAGGCTAGAAGAGTATATACTCTTGTTCCGCCTAACTAATGATAATGTCTACACCTGCTCTAAAAACCGCCGGAAATCAGAGAAATCATTCCCAATTACTTGAAATCCTGTCGATATCTGCTGTCCAGAATTCAAGCCTCGGGACTGGGCCGGTCGTACCTACCAGAGCTATGCACGGCCCTTGGCGGTTTGGTCCGGTGTTTCTCATTGTTGACCTCGGAGAGTTGGAAGGATGTTCCGCAATGGTCTTTTCTCATCTTAGGTACGCAGATCAGCAGTATGGTATGACAGAGCTTGAATACACTACTATCCGACCTTCACCAAACATACTTTCCCCTCCCTATGGGTAGACCTAATTGACCTGGCATTAGATCGGGTCCGGTCGGGTTCTCTCATTTTCTAGCCGCATTAGACCCTTGGAATGCTTAAATGGGAAAACCAAATGTAGTGGGGGTTTCACACTTCCTGCACATAGCTTCGCCAAAATGGCGTGATACAGTAGGGTGTCTTATCGTCAACGGTATCGGAGCAAGTCGGTTGGGCTAGCGTTAGTAGAAATCCGAAAGCCAGTAGTAGTTCAAAGGCAATTCGGCCGCGGGGGGGAATCAACGGATATGAGCCACAGAGGACCTATGATAGGCCGATAGTTTAAGGCACGCTACAGTGTCTATTCCCTACCCACGTTCCAACACGGTGCTGTGGTAGTCGCGTCGTGGGAGTGGTTCCAGCCACGACTGTTAAGGAGCGCAGGACTGCTGGGAAAACTTCTGCCAACAGCCAGGGACTATGTCCAAAGCCTGTGGATTGGTCATACATCTATTTTCCGCCAGCTTTCCGCTCCGAGCCTGCGGCAGAAAAAGAGCATATGATAGACTACCGGTATACGTGCGAATGTGGATAAGGGTAACTTTCGGTGCAGCTGAGATTTCCGACGCTAGGACAGCGGCGGATTGAGAGGCTGGGAGATACTATAATTCCGGATCTTCTCAGCGTTGTTGCATCAGCGCTAACCTAACGGCTCCACTCCGGAAGCACAGGGTGTGGAGAACCTACATGCTGGGTGAGGTGAGAGAAGTAGGAACTCGGGACCGGTTCCATGGAATGGTTGGTAATTCTCAGCCGTAGATTAGCACGCCGGGCGGTGGTTGACACCATAAACAATATCACCCCGGAATCAAAACATTCCTAGTCAATTGCATTATTCGCGGGAGCTTTGGAAAACCAATGCGAGTTCCTCTAGTGTGAGGGACATGGTCTACGTAAATTTTATTTATCCGTCCGTCCGTCCGTCTATCAGGAGATGGGAAAACCAAGCAGGAAATAAATGCATAGGGAAAAGCAGAGAAAATGAAAAACATATAACAAGGAATCTATCCGACTACGGAATTATATTTAAAGCGAAAGGTGCAACAAATGAAATGGCGGACCGGTTCCATTGAGAAGAGAAGCTCGCGATTCTTCATCCATAAACGTTAACGAATATCCTCATGTTTCACGGGGGTTTATGTCTACTTACGGGTGGGATTTCTGCAAATAATGAGCCGAGAGGGATCCAAGCTCATGTTATGGGGCCGGTGGGAATGACAGAGAAGGAAATAAGGAGGGAAGATAAGGGTGTCCGTTACAGCGTATACTAGGCGCCGCGATTTTGATCAAGGCACAGGAAAGGGAGGGAGCCAAATCAATATGAAGACAACCAACCGGGCATCCCGTGCTCCTACCTCATGTTAGGTCTTTTCTGGGTGGTGAAGATGCTGATCATCAGCAATTGCGAGGGACTCCCGGGCCTGTAGTAGCTTCACTACTCCTTCATGTCCATTCATTGTGGCCCACCGGAGTGGTGTTTTATCAAAAATATCTGAGCGACTGGGGTCAACATCTTCCCGCTCCAGCAGTAGCTGGGCGACTCGTGTATGTCCGCTATAAGCAGCGAACAAGAGTGGTGTAGCGCCTTTTGTATCTGGCCGGTCAGGGTCTACATCTTCGCGGTCTAGCAATAGCTTGACCACCCCTTCATGTCCCTTGAAAGCGGCAGACCCGAGTGGTGTTCGACCATTCACATCTGTAGGATTGAGGTCGACATTTTCCATTCCTAGCAGTAGCTTGACCACCCCTTCATGTCCCATGAAAGCGGCAGACGCAAGTGGTGTTCGGCCATTCACATTTGTAGGATTGAGGTCGACATTTTCCATTCCTAGCAGTAGCTTGACCACCCCTTCGTGTCCCTTGAAAGCGGCACACCCGAGTGGTGTTCGACCATTCACATCTGTAGGATTGAGGTCGACATTTTCCATTCCTAGCAGTAGCTTGACCACCCCTTCGTGTCCCTTGAAAGCGGCACACCCGAGTGGTGTTCGACCATCCACATCTGTAGGATTGAGGTCAACATTATCCATTCCTAGCAGTAGCTTGACCACTCCTTGGTGTCCCTCTAAAGCAGCACATCCGAGTGGTGTTCGATTATATCTGTCGCCTGGGCGATTGGGGTCAACATCCTTCCTGTCCAGTAGTAGTTTCATAACCTCTTCATACCCGTTATTAGCGGCCCAAAAGAGTGGTGTACAGTCCCGGTCATCTGACCTGTCAGGGTCGACATCTAGTCTACCCAGTAGCAACTCCACAATCCCTTCATGGCCTTCATGAGCAGCCCATAAGAGAGGTGTGCAGCCTTGATCATCTGGCCAGTTTGAGTTGACATCTTCGCGCCCGATTAGAGCTTTTACCACTGCTTCATGTCCGTTAATTGCAGCACACGCGAGTGGCGTTCGATCCCGATTATTGGGGTTATTAGGGTCGACATTCTTCCGTTCCAATAGTATATTTACTACTTCTTCATGTCCATTTTCGGCTGCCCACGAGAGTGGTGTACAACCTGCACAATCTCGTTGGTTGATATCGCAACCTTTAGCATCTATCAACGTAGTCACAAGTTCACCAATCCCAAAGAACGATGCACAATGTAGTCCGGAGAACTGAGGAGTATCTATGTTTCCGGTTTGGTTGGGATCTAGTGCTTGAGTTAAAAGCGATACAGCCGATACGTGGTATTCGCACTGGCCCAAGAGCTGCCGCGCAAGGGTCCTCGCATGGTCTGAGAGTTGCCGGTTGGCATGTGTTCCCCAGTATCTGGAAGAATACTTGAGAAATGGCAAGCTCTCGTGGTCTGGGAGAGGATAGGGTGGGAGATTATTGACCCGTTGTGAGTTAAGGTAGGTCAAACATGCTTCTGCGATTGTCGCGTGAGGTTTACTGAAGAGGTCCGGTTGAGCACAAAGATACTCCTGGACCGTAAAGTGGATTAGCCTCACAGTTGAAGCTTCCTTATCGACTGAAATCAGGCCTTGACAACAGCCCATCAATGTACCTATCGAAGGAACATTGTCGGGATCGAAATCCGTTGCACCTATCTCCACCGCCAATGCATTACACAGCTCATCCACCTCTAATGGCCGCTCCGAATGACAGATCCATGTGAGCGTGGCTATCGCAAGTTTTGCCTTTTCGTCATCTTGAGCCTTTATCCGCTCTAGAGTTGCGCCATATGCATCCCCTAACCCTACCCCATCTTTTACCGACCTGAGACGCTTTCCTCGTCGAGCAATGGTAGTCTCTCGTAGGATTGCTTCGATGTGGAGAGAAGCCAATAGGAATCTAGATTCCTATGTCAGTCATTACCCCCATGTAATTTTACCCTTGCCCTCGTTCCTACATACGTTTCAGAACTAATTTCGGGGATACTCTTGATAATGTCTGCCTCCAATGCGGGGCTCATTATATCTGGGGAAGTGTCACTCCTGAGTTTCTCGCGCAGATATCTACCAACACCCTCTTCCGTAGGCTGTATTAATATACAACTTGCTGTCCCATCCAATTTCCTCTCAACCTCCCTTCTGACGTGTGGTCTTCCCGTCATAAATACCCGAGTATTTGGCGACCGCTGGAGAATCTCCCTTAGTGATTCAAGAACTACCACCCTATGCTCTGGTACACATTCGTCGAGGGCGTCAACACATATAAATGTCCGTTTTTTGGCTGCGATGGACTGAAACATCTTCAAAATGCCAGAAACCTGTAATCCTCTACCCCCAATAGCCTTTTTCTCGGCTCGAAAGCCCTGCACTACGATATCCGGAATTTCATCCAACCCGCTAACCAGCTGTCGTAGGAGGGAGCCGAGCATATTCATTGGTGACTGCTCGTTCCGGGAAGCGAAGTCGAAGTAAAAACATGTAACGGCGGTATCTTCCTCGGCGATCTCATCGCATAATCTGTCAATAATCAGAGAACTGCAATCGCTCCCTATCAGCAATCATGAACTTCGTTTTCCACAAAGGTGCATGTTCTCTCTTACACGATATGGCTCTTTCCCACTCCCGGACTGCCATCGCAAAATAAGGTCGCATGATTAGATTCACCATCCTTACCACCTCGATGCCACTGTCTAAACTCCTCGGTTTCCAGCAGCCAGTCCGCTATACTATCCACCCTCTGGGCTGCAATATCTCGATGCCGTACCCGTGGCTCCAATGGAGACAGCCAATCCAGTATTTTAGAATTATCATCGGAGACAGTGCAGTTCCAGGTATTGAAACTGTTATTGTTATTGCTGAAGGCGTGCGACATGTTTGGTTTTCCGTTACTTCGAATGCTGTAAGGACCAAAGTGTTGATAAACTTGGAGTTTGTTAACGCGATCGCTTGAAATTAGGGAAAAGCGGGGTTAGTGGCAAAGCCATGAGGCCATAATCCAATCACTTGGCCCAACATCGGTTACGCAAACTCTCACTTGCTGTTTTTGTCAAAGGCTAGAATCGATTACAATAGCAT
Source organism: Tuber indicum (assembly GCA_006112555.1). Taxonomy (NCBI): domain Eukaryota; kingdom Fungi; phylum Ascomycota; class Pezizomycetes; order Pezizales; family Tuberaceae; genus Tuber; species Tuber indicum. The sequence goes on from VBSK01000013.1 coordinate 584,459, forward strand.
GTACTATACTAAGTATTCTAGCAACCCCGAGTTGAAATCTCCGGCTCCGCGCATCCTGCCTAGCGCAATTCCCTCTACAGTATCTACCCGCGAAGCAAGTGCTTGTTAGCCGAAAACTCTCTACCGTACGATACGCCTCTCGCATGCCATATCTTGAAGTCTCTCTTCAAGCTTGCGCCACATCAAGCCCTCAGGTGTGATTTGGAAGCATAAAGGGTGTCGACAGCCTATTGGAGAGGACTTCAAGATGCGCAAGCCACGGGATGGCTGGGCAACTGGAGTTCGAGAAATTTCCTTAGGACACGCAACTTGAGGGACAAAGCGCGAGTGCAAGGAGCTGGCCGCAACGGATCCGGACTCTCACCTCTGGGCCCCGCCAGCGGCAGCGTCGTCCCGGACGCTGCAGTACGGGACAGTTGGGGTAAGAGCTTGCACCGACATCCCCAACGATACCATTACTTCCCCCCCCCGGCCGCACGCTTTAATATGGGAACTAGGAACTACTGGTGCATTCCGAGGTGAAGGCGAATGCCATCTCTGCTTCATATCGTGGACAAAAAATTAAATTCCCAAGAGAAGCAAACGGATTGCTGTAAGCAGCCGTCAGGAGTATAAACTATGAGTTTTTTATTTCTCTTCGTCTCTTCTCCAAATTTCTTTTTTTCCACGCAAAGTCCTGCATCGAGTGGTGGGTAAAAAAATGACATTATGTGAAAGTGAAATAAGCGAGTTATGCACTGAACCGGGGAGAAGGCCGCGGCAATCTTATCTTATCTGGTGGGGTCTCACTGCTTGCTTCCAAATACGGTAGTGTACCCGAGGTTACAAGTGCTAGTGCTCGTATGATACAAGCTTTCGGGGCAAGACAGCTAAATTTACTTCTACAAGTATGATACTTGTAATTTATCTCAACACAATCCGTAAGGGGGAACTTTCTTTCATTTTTTTTTTTGGGAAACAGGTGGTAGTGGTGATGTTGTAGATACCGTACCTGTAGAATCTTGAGATGCTAACATTGTGACCGCCGTTCTTACGGTCCCTTGACGTCCACCGGCTTATGTGATCGCTCGCCACAGCGAAACAGACCAGCGCAACCCCGCCCAACCAACCGGAACCAGCGCCAGAGCAATCGGATAAACTGTTTCTCGATAAGCGAGAGAGATTTCCAAGTTGATTTTTTCGTGATTGCTTGACACGGAGCTGTTTCTACTAAAATCTTTTACTCATTCGACGGATAGAGTCCCCTGCGTAAGGATAGTGCCGAGTATCTTTCACCTGGTTCATGGCATAAGCCTCCTTATCCCCCCCCGAGCCCACCAGGGTGCTCAACAGCTTTGTTCATGATTTTCTGCGATTCCTTTTCCTTATTGGCATGCTCGGTTAGGAACAACCTGGTCAGTTCACTTCCCATGAGACGTACTGTACCAGTACCAGGAATCCGAGTCAGTAGTAGTTTGAACGCGATCTGACCGGGAAGAAAATCATCGAACAAGTGTGGGCATTTAGCTCCAATATGAGACATCATGGTCCTCTGATTCGCCAATGATTTACAGCATGGTATATTAAACGTCGCGCGGTAGTCACGTCAGAGGAGTGATTCCGGCCACAGTTGCTGAGATCACACAACTGTTGGTGAAAGCTTCGGCGGACTATGCCTAAAGCCTGTGGATCGCTCACACTCGGGTACATTAATTTTTTTCCCAAGCTTTTCCGGAGACTGGTGTAACAAAATAAGGTACAGGTATCGTAGATCACCAGTGTGCTGTACTTGTGTATACGAATAACGCCAATTTTCAATTGAACCGAAATTTCCGGCGTAGGGGCAACGGCGGGGTCGAGAGGTTCGGGGGTAATTACAGATCTTCGGGTCGCTGCCTCCGCTCTGACCAATCTGCTCTTCCTGAGGACCGCATGGGCACAGGGTAATTTACTTGGTGGGTGAGGTCAGGAATTCGTGAGGGGTTCGGTGGAATGTTGGTATCTTTCAAGCGCAGATTAGCAAGCGAAGTTGGCCCACGCCAGAGATAATACCATCCCGGAATCGAAAGGTTTAGAGTCGAATTTCTTTTTCATGGGAGCTTTGGGAAAGTCTACACAGGTCCCCTAGTATCGGGGGCATGCTGTATATATCATACATTATACTTCTCCATCTGTCCATCCACCTATCGCTAGCAGGGGGAAACAACGAGAAAAGAAATAAGTAAGGAAAATGGGGGGAATAAAGGGTTTTATAGCATGGGACTTATTCGACTGCGGAGTGGTAACAAAATTAAATGGTCGAGGTTAGCAAGTGAAGTAGTGCGCCGGCTGCTTTGCACCAAACATAATTAACGGAAAGTTGCGATCCTTCGTTCATAAAAGTTAACGAAAATCTGAAGTTTCGCAGGAGTATACGTCTACTTACAGGTGAAATTTCCGTTAATAATGAGAGGGGATGATATGAAGCTGCGATGGTAGGACTAATGGAAACGACAGAGAAGGGAAAACAGGGACGACGGCGGGTCCATCGCAGCGCAGACAGGGCTCTCTAAGTTGAGGGAAAGGGAAGAAAGCCAGGCGATCCGAGGGTGACTGGTCGAGCGTCACGTGTTTCTACCTTATCTTAGCTCTTCCATAGCTGGTGGGGTTGCTGCTATCTGCACTTTCCAGAGACTCCCGGGCTTGTAGTAGCTTCACTACTCCTTCGTGTCCCTTCACAGCAGCCCACTGGAGTGGCGTTTGATCAAGCTTATCTGGGCGGTTGGGGTCAACATCTTCCCTTTCTAGTAGTAGCTTGACGACTTCTTCATGTCCCTCGACAGCGGCATATCCGAGTGATGTTCGATTCTCCTTATCTGTGGGATTGGGGTCGACACCCTCCCTTCCCAACAATAACCTCACTACTCCTTCATGTCGCCCGGCAGCGGCACACCCGAGTGGTGTTCTGCCCTTCTCATCTGCAATATTGGGGTCCACACCATTCTTATGCGTGGGTATAGCAATCAATGATTGACTCGCGCAGCGATAGAGAGAAAAACCAAGACTAAAGTTATGTGGGAACCGTCACAGGATATAAACAAGAGTGAGAGGTAAGGAAAAACAACTTCGTTCGTTTTCTTCTAAACTAATCGGTAAAGACAGGTGTATAAGTAAAACAAAAAATGTATCCTGACCATTCGATGAACAACTACACCTATCCGTATCTCTCTAAGCATGCTAACCTTTCCTCCATAAACTCCCGTGATAACAAAGGAAAGACATGTCCGGAGAATCTCCTGTCAATCTCTGAACCTCCACACTAATCCATTGAACCTCTGAACTCTCCTCCAGACTCCCGAAACCTCCACAATGTATCCCAATCAATCAACATCATCTAGAACCTTCAACAATCGTTACATCCCAACAGAATCCTCCTAACAACTCCTTCATGGCCCTCCACTGCAGCAAACCGGAGTGGTGTTCCACCAAAGTTGTCTGGGCGATTGGAATCGACACCCTCCCGATCCAGCAGTAGTTTCACAATCCCTTCATGCCCGTTGTTAGCAACCCACCAGAGTGGTGTACAGTCCTGGTCATCTGGCCTATCGGGGTCGACATCTTCTCGACCCAAGAGTAACTTCATAACCCCTTCATGTCCTTTATAAGCAGCCCACAAGAGCGGCGTGTTTTCCCGGTCACCCGGCCGGTTGGAGTTGACATCCTCTCGCCGGGTGAGAAGCTTAACCACTACGTCATGTCCGCCCATCGCGGCACACACGGGTGGTGTTCGATCCCTATTATTTGGGTTATTAGGGCCCACATTCTCCTGCTCCAGTAGTATTTTTACCACTTCTTCATATCCATTTTCCGCCACCCACGAGAGTGGTGTACTACCTGCACAATCCCGTAGATTAATATCGAACCCCCATCATTTATCAAGGCAGCCCCAAATTCGCCAATCCTGAAGAATGATGCACAGCGCGGTCCGGAGAGTAGCCAAGTATCGATACCCGCGGTACGACTAGGATCCAGTACTTGGCTCAGAAGCGATAAAGCAGATATGTGGCGTTCATACTGATCCAAGAGCTCGGGCGCAAGGGCCCTCGCATGGTCTGAGAGTTTCCGGTTGGCATGCGTTCCCCGATATCGAGAAGAATACTTAAATGGCAGGTTCCGGTGGTCTGGGAGAGGATAGGGTGGAGATTCTTGACCTGTTGTGAGTTGAGGTAGGTCAAACATGCTTCCGCGATTGTCGCGTGAGGGTTACTGAAGAGGTCCGGTTGAGCACAAAGATACTCCTGGACCGTAAAGTGGATCAACCTCACAGTTGAAACTTCCATATCGACTGAAATCAGGCCCTGATAACAGCTCAGAAATGTACCTATCGAAGGAACATTGTCGGGATCCACCGCTAGTGCATTATACAGTTCATCCACCTGTAACGGCCACTCCGAAAGACAGATCCATGTGAGCGTGGCTATCGCAAGTTTAGCCTTTATCCACTCTAGTGTTGCACCATACGCATCCCCTAACCCTACCCCGTCTCTAACTGACCTGAGCCGCTTTCCTCGTCGGGCATGGTGGTTTCTCGCAGGATTGCCTCCATGTGGAGAGACGCTAGGAGGAATCTAGATCGAAATATGTCAGCTATTATACCTAAGTAGCCTATCCCTTGCCTTCATTCCTACATACGTTTCCGAACTAATTTCGGGAATGCTCTTGATAATGTCTGCCTCCAATGCGGGGCTCATTATATCGGGGAAAGTGTCACTCCTGAGTTTCTCGCGCAGATATCTACTGACACCCTCTTCCGTAGGTTGTATTAATATGAAACTCGCTATCCCATCCAATCTCCTCTCAACCTCCCTCCGGACATGCGGTCTTCCGGTCATGAATATGCGAGTATTAGGCGACCCCCGGAGAATTTGTCCTAGCGATTCAAGAACTACTACTCAATGCTCCGGCACACATTCGTCGAGAGCGTCAACACATATAAACGTGTGCTTGGTGGCTGCGATCGACTGGAACATCTTCAAAATCCCAGAAACTTGTAGTCCCCTACCCCCAATAGCCTTTTTCTTGGTTCGAAAGCCCTGGGCTACCGTTTCCGGGATTTCCTCCAATCCGCTAACCAGCTGTCGCAGGAGGGAGCCGAGCATATTGATTGGTGACTGCTCATTCCGGGAAGCAAAGTCGAAGTAAAAACAGGAAACGCCGGTATCTTCCTCGGCTATCTCATCGCATAATTTGTCTATACTAGAGAACTGCGATCGTAGCCTGTCAGCAATCCCATCCTTGGTTTCCCACAATGGCACACACCCTCTCTTACATGATATGGCTCTTTCCCACTCCTGGATTGCCGTCGCAGAATAAGGTCGCATGGTTAAATTCATCCTCCTTACTGCCATTATGCCAACGTCTGAATTCCTTGGTTTCGAGCAGCCAGTCTGCTATGCTGTCCACCCGTTGGGCTGCAATATCTCGATGCTGTGCGCGTTGCTCCAATGGAGACAGCCACTCCAGTACTTTAGAATTATCATCGGAGACAGTGCAGTTCCAGGTATTGAAACAGTTATTGTTGTTGCTGATAGTTTGTGACATTTTTCGCCTTTCCCTTGTTTGAACGTTCTCGAGTTAGAGGAGTTGACAGACTTGGTATCTCGGCGTTAGTTAACTTGACGAGGAAATGAGGGGTTGATGGTCAAGTCTAGCCGCTAACCACATTCCAGTCACTTGACTCCAGGATCGTTACACAAACTCTTGCGTAACACTATTTTTACCATAAATTGACATGTACTGTACCGGTATTGTATTTTACGGTACGCCAGCGAAATTAAGCGATACAACGGGGAGCGCTTTCTCAATACTCGAGTTCTTAACCATTGACTACTAAGTACCAAAACAACTAAAAATGGGAGCGTACCAGTTAAACCTGAATAATGGGACACTTTTGTTGTAAGCGGGAAGATTCCTTGCAATCTCTGTGACCCCAGAAAAAAAGAATTTGGTTTACGGTCGCTCTTGTATCAACACTTCAATATAATTTATTTATCCTTGTATCGCCGACCCGGCATCAACACTACTCTCAAAGAATAACTTTAGGATCAAAAAAATCTTTATAGATTCTACCCCTACGAGTACAGTACACTAGAGGTTCATTTACATGATTTTGTATGCTTTTCGGTTTTTAGTACTGTGGAGGTGGAAATGAGGCTCTGCAGTTTTACAAAAATCTTGAGATGTGTTCAAGGTTTAATCATGTTTTTAGGTAGGTTTCCTGATATGGTTGAAATGGCCTTGTTGAGCAGAGCTTAGCTGGAAAGTTTGTGCTAAGAGAAGAGAAAAGAAAATTTTCTCCCCCCCCACTCCTGTAACTAAGCCAGCGAATCAACAATATGAAAACCACGAATACAAACTAGCGAACCACGAACTGAGTGAAATTGACTTGTGTACAACGAAGTTAAAGATAGCCGAAGGACTGTGCTACTCTCTGCCCTGGGATACAAACTGCTTGATTTTCATTCCTTTCCTTTTTCTTTACATTTTTTTTTCAATGCAAACTTTACTGATCGTCTAGGTCAGGTTCTGTTTTCTCAGAATGAAAAATACTCTTTCAGTGCTCTGTAGACTATTTACCATGTTTTCTGCATAAATTTCTGCTGTAATCCCGTCTTCCAGGGAACTATCTTCCAACTTGAAAGTAAAACAACTGCCTAACCAGTAGATCTTTAGCTATTATCTCTTGTTCAGGATATAGCCAAGAGCTAAAGTTATCACGGATCTTTGGTTTCTCAGATATGAAAGGCGTCTCGGGGTATGATACTTTACAAAGATACATAGGTGACTAAGCCAAAATGATTTTTTGTATCCAAGGTCTGATGTGCAGGTTTTAATTGGCGCACACTCAAATAAAATAAACACATACCCTTACCCAATATCGTGTATTCCATCCATCTCTCTATAATAGTTTTTTTGTTGTGGTAAATAAATGTATGGTGGGGTTCGGGAATGAAAAGGAGAGGTTTCGATGTCGCGCCGTTGTGGTATTTTGTATGATACCACCGATCCTGTACTCGTACAGTAAAAATATCAAGAGGGTTTTTTTTCTGTCCCAGCCCTCACTATGGCTTCGTAGCGACCTCCCCCCCTTTTTCTTTGCGACAAATACTCGAGGACGGTATCATACTGGTAAAAACCCCCCAAACTCGCTTTGCAGACAACGGCTATCTATGCATGGACTAAAACTAGCGGCCAATCGGAGTATGATACGACAACTTTTGAGCCCCATTCCGAGAAATGATGCTCACTGCGTACTCTAGAGACCATGAAGGGATCAGACGGGACAATCATAAATAGATTGTCCCTTTGAGAACCAACACTCACTCGGTAATCTTCAGACCAGACAGGGATTAAGCGGACTGGGGAAAAACATCCAGTCGTATCCGTGGTACCGAATGAATGGAGGCCTTGGCGAGTACCGGTATTACGGGAGAGGGATCAAATAAGGTGTGGCTCGATTGCGCTAACCCTATTTCAACAGGCCTTTCACTCCTTCGTCGGAAACTATCTCCTGTAATGGTTTACTCTCACTCACCTATTTAGCCCGGAGACTTTATTTCACTGCTCTTGCAGTATCCCCGGGTCGCTGTTCTCTTGTCAGCGGGCGCCAAGGTAGGATAAGTCGAATGTAAGGAAACTCTTTTTTTTGATATAGACATGGGTGGTGGGCGGGTGGCAGATTTATAGGGAAACCGGAATCTTCTGCGGAATCTTCTTTTGAGCGCCCAACCCCAGTGACACAAGCGTTGCGGGAACGCGTATCCGCAAAGACAGTAACAAAAGTGGAACGAATGTTAATGTACAGTACTGTAACTCGGCGAAGCTCATAGTCAGAGTTTTTCCGCACACCAATCACAATGCCGGCGATGGCGGCAACTATTCCAATTGCAGCATTGCTTCCCTCGTCCTCCTACTAGCAGGAGTTCTTGAGGGACACCACAACTGAAGCCGCCCTTGAATCTCTGACCCATGGCACTTGCAGCGGTTCCACCAGCAGATTGACATCAACTTCCTCATCCACACCCCGGGGCCCCCCAGCACTCAGTTCCCCTCTGCACTGTCTCTCTGCCAAACATTCCCTCACCAGCTCTAGACGCCCCTAGCGCATCCCTAAGCAAATGCAGACTTTACTTCAAGTCATATCCTCCCTTCTCTACCTTATTCCAACGTAGGATCACCCTAGCCCCATCCCTTCCCAACCTCTCGAGTCGGACCACCTTACAGTCAAAGCCAGATGCGCTGCAATGACTGCAGCGCCGTTCTCCCCGTGTAGCACGAGACCCTCGTATGAGACCTCGTCACCGCAGCAGTCCCACTCTTCCCCCGGACCCACAATTCCGCTCTCTCCCGCCACGTGCTGCACCAAGCGCCCAGTACACCAAGCACCCCTCCTCTCACTCCTGTCCCTAGGCTTACTCGCAAACTCCCTGGAAAAGAGCTGACCCGCGTGGGGCAGTGGCGGGGAGAACCTGGGGTGTAGGGTAACCCTAACTCACGAACGACAATTTTTTGGCAGAAGTCAATGTCACCGGCATCAAGCAGAAATGACACATAGGCACGTGGATAGCGGACACCCCCCTACACCCGCCCAAGGGCCAACACAGTCTCACGTGATAGCACCCCACGGAAGACGTCGTTCTCGCGACCAAGCTCTCACCCACCCACCCAAGGTATCATTTGGGGCTAGCTGGAAATTAATAGGGTTGTTAGGGAAAATATTCTGCATACCGCTGGCGAGTGTTAAGCCCTGGGGAGGTGCTCTGCGTTGATATTGTTGCTGGAAAGGCTAAGACGAAGTGGATTCAACGACAGGCAAAACGCAGAGTGTTGTGGGTGGTGGAACAAGGTCTGTATTGCCATCATTATGAGGCGCGGGAAAGAGGAGTCTGAGGATACTATTGATAAAATAGATTATGAGATCAGGACGGGGAGATAAACTAATTGGAGTGTTGGTCTAGTAATTTGTCACTGAGTTTTATAACCATTCCCCCTCCCCAACTGACGTAGTGAGGAAGCTGAGCGTCTTCATGAGCCTAATTTACCTACTCGCTTTCTCTTGCATTCGTGTTTTCCTCCTTTACAAATACCCCATTTTGGCAAGATACGTATGATAAACCACACACACCCGCTGTTCCGACCGCTGCCACTCTAACGCCACAAGTTTATTATCCTGTCTAGAACAAATATTCCGGGGCCACCTCGGTAATGACCACTACGCCGCAGTCGCCATGTGATACTGCGGACAGTGTACAAGAACAGCTTATAGTAATAGTAAACTGAACTTAACCCAAGCACTCCATGCTAAAACACGTGATTGAAAAACCTCGCTTCCGATGAGGTGCCTACCCGGGAAACGGGGAAACCTCATCTATCTCCGCACCGGTCTCGGATCACGAACGCCGCCGCCGGGTGGCTATACTGACCATAAACGTATCTCAAGAGCGAGCGAGAAAAAAAGCACAACCAGTGAGCTTTCCGAGTTATCTCCAGTGATCGCGCTCCTCACATCTCGCCCTGTGTGGGGAATTTCGGACGTGGGAGGTTTCGAGGGCGGAGGCTACTTCACTGCGCATCTCATATGTACCCGTCTAACCAATAGATACACGGAACGGGTACTCCCTTCGGTAATGCCACGGATCGAAGTGCTCGAATAGCGGAATTAGATTTCTTCCTTCCATTTTATATTTTTTATATTTTTTTAGCAAGCAATATAAGGGTAGGCATAGCAGACTCACAGAAGGACGCGGCTGGCGTTAGTAATCCCGGAGCATGGTGTCCTGTGACTTACTTGCCGAAATCAACGTATATACGGTATCTCGCTCCCACCGGGTGCTTTGCGTTGTGTGTTGGTTTCACAATATTCGTGTCCTTCTTCAAAGGAATTCATGTTGCGGCGTATGGAAGTGCCCGGGCGCTATTGGCTAAAGTTGTGGATCACGTAGAGTGCCGGGCGGGGCTTAGTGGTTTAATTGCTTGATTTTGACCCTCCAGCACATTCTTCCGGAAGATTGACCACCTTCCGTAGTGAGATCTAGCGTATACTTAAGTTCACTTGAGGATTTTTGGATATCGTGGAATGCTTGTTTGGATAGTTGACATTTGATTTATGACTGAGCAGGAGTGACACTTTACCCATGCGCCTCACAGCGCCTATCCTACAAGGGTGGATTCTGTGGGAGGTGTCCTGGGCCTCAGCTGGTCCGTTGGGCTATCGGCAGACTGGTTATAATGAGCAAAAAACTTGATCTAATGAAAGAACGGATCACTGGATCCCCGATTGCGGAGATAATTCAGATCCAACCAAAAATATAAACGGTCCAGCACCACCAAGAAGCAAGAAAGGAACCCGAGGTTACAATAGATAGATATTTCGAAAGAAAAAGAAAGAAAAAACAAATCATTAGATGTATAAAAAAAATAGCCGACAAAACTTCATCCCTGAGTAAACTTCATCCCTGAGTAAACTTCATCCCTGAGTAAACTTCATCCCTGAGTAAACTTCATCTGTCATAATGCTCCGTCTGGGGCACTCGCCGCGCGGATATAGAGAAACAACGAGAGGTGGCTAAAAGCTTTTAGAGTCGCAGGATGGCCAGGCCCCAGAGCTCTCTCTCCCTCCGTAACTGCGCGCCGATAGGTAATCTCTGCTTCATCGTATTTTCTGTTCTCGTGCAGTACCGTACCTAGCTTGACAAGGCTACGAAGCGTGTGTCGATGACTTAGCCCCAGAATCTTCTCTCGTCCTGCCAGCGCACGCCGATGCATCACCTCCGCTTCGTCATACTTCCCCTGCTTATGCAACACTCCAGCCAGATTGTAGATGCACATTAGGGTATCCGCGTGGTCAAACCCAAGCGCCTTCTCAGCACCCATCATCGCACGCCGGTAACTAATCTCCGCTTCGTGGAGCTTATTCTGGTTGCGCAGCGCCACACCAAGATTATTGGCACTTAGGAGGGTATCTCGATGGTCCGGTCCAAGCGTCTTCTCTCTGCCTAACAGCGCACACCGACATATAGCTTCCGCCTCGCTATATTTTTTCAGATCAAGTAGCGTCTCGCCTAAAGTATTCATGCTGTCGAGGACCTCAGGGTGATCGGACCCCAGAGCTTCCTCCATAGCGCCAAGGGCATGTTTATACATGATCTCAGCTTCCGCATACTTTCTCCGATCTAGCAGCGTCATACCTAGGCGAAGGGTGCTCAGTATGGTATCTGGATGGTACATTCCAAGCACCTTTTTTCTGCCCGCTTGTGTAGATTGAAATATCTTCTCCGCTTCTTCGAACTTTCTCTGATGATACAGTGTCCGGCCGAGGTTATCGGCACATGTAAGGATATCTGCATGATCTGCTCCTAGAGATTTCTCTCTGCCCGCCAAAGCACGCCGACAGATAGCTTCCGCTTGGTCATACCTTTCGAGGTCAAGTAGTGTTTCTCCAAGCATATTCGTGCCGTCGAGGACATCTGGATGATCTGGCCCCAGAGCGTTTTCCATGGCCCTTAGGGCATGTCGATACATGGGCTCAGCTTCTTCGTACTTTCCCTCCGCAAGAAGCGTCACGGCCAGTCCAACAACACCCAGCAGCACGTCTGGGTGGTGTGGTCCAAGCGCGTTCCTCCCACTCTTAGCTCCATGCCGATGCATAATTTCCACTTCGGTGTCCTTTTTCTGACCATGCAGCACCGCTCCTAGACTATCGCCACTATGTAAGCTACCTCGATGGTGTAACCCAAGCGTTTTCTCGCGGCCCGCAAACGCACGCCGATGCATAATCTCCGCTTCGCCGTACTTTTCCTGACGATACAGCGCTACACCCAAATCCCTAACACTCTGTAAGGTATCTCGATGGTCTTGCCCAAGCGTTTTCTCTCTACCCGCCAATGCACGTAGGTGCATGGCCTCAGCTTCGCTGTACTTTCCTTGACAACGTAACACCACACCCAGATTATTGACACCCTCTAAGGTATCTCGGTGATCTGGTCCGAGTGTTTTCTCTCTGCCCCCCAGCGAACGCCGATGCACAGACTCGGCCTCGCCGTACCTTCTTTGCTTGTACAGAATTATACCAAGACCATCGACACTATTTAAGGTATTTCGATGATTCAGCCCGAATATTTTCTCTCTGCCCGTCAGTGCTCGTCGATGCATCGCCTCGGCTTCGCCGCACTTTCCTTGACGATATAACACCACACCGACATTATTGACACTCTCTAAGGTATGTCAATGATCTAGCCTGAGTATTTTCTCTCTGCCTGCCAGGGCACGTCGGCGCATGGTCTCGGCTTCGTCGTACTTTTCCTGAGAATGCAATACCGCACCGAGATTATTCACACCCTGTAAGGTATCTTGATGATCTAGCCCGAGCGTTTTCTCTCTGCCCGCCAATGCACGTCGGTGCATAATCTCTGCCTCGTCGTACTTTCCCTGACAAGCTAACGTCCCACCGAGATTATTCACACTCTGTAAGGTATCTTGATGATCTAGCCCGAGCGTTTTCTCTCTGCCCGCCAATGCACGTCGATGCATAATCTCTGCCTCGTCGTACTTCTCTTGACAACACCACGTCACACCGAGATTATTCACACTCTCCAAGGTATCTCGATCATCTAACCCGAGCGCTTTCTCCATGCCTGCCAATGCACGCCGATGCATAATCTCGGCCTCGTCGTACTTTTCCTGACAATTTAACGTCCCACCGAGGTTATTCACACTCCGCAGGGTATCTCGATGATCTAGGCCGAGCGTTTGCTCTCTGCCTACCAATGCACGCCGATACATAATCTCTGCCTCGTCGTGCTTTCCCTGGCAAGCTAACGTCCCACCGAGATTATCGATACTTTCTAAGGTATCTCGATGATCCAGTCCGAGAGTTTTGCTTCTCCCCGCCAACGCACGTCGATGCAGAATCTCGGCCTCGTCGTGCTTTTCCTGATAATTCAACGCCCCACCGAGGTTATTCACACTCCGCAGGGTATCTCGATGATCTAGGCCGAGCGTTTGCTCTCTGCCTACCAATGCACTTCGATGCATAATCTCTGCCTCATCGTACTTTCCCTGACGAGTTAACGTCCCACCGAGATTATCGATACTTTCTAAGGTATCTCGATGATCCAGTCCGAGAGTTTTGTTTCTCCCCGCCAATGCGCGTCGATGCATAATCTCGGCTTCGCTATACTTTTCTCGATTATGCAATACCGCACCGAGATAATTTAGACTCTGTAGGGTATCTCGATGATCCAGTCCCAGTGTTTTCTCTCTACCCGCCAACTCACGTCGATACATAATCTCGACTTCGTCACACCTTCCTTGACGATGAGGTGCCACACCTTGGTTGTTGATACTCTCTAAACTATCCGGATGGTCTAGGCCCAGTGTCCTCTGCAAGCCTGCCCAATTAAACCGACGCATGGTATCTAGCCCGCTGTACGCCCTCTACCGCGACGAGCAAACCGAACTCCTGGCTAACGCTGAAACTGTCGTCGCGGTCGTCCCGAAAGCGAATTTCCCCGCCTATTAGGGGAATCGCTATTTGCTTGCTTCCTCAAAACACTTGAGTAGGCCTTGCGCGGGTCCGGGAATTATTCTCGCTAGAGCTCTGATGTTTGGTACTACGGCGCGTTAGTTTTAGCGATTGCTCCTAGGAACACTAGCTAGAAATTAAGATTACTCTCAGTGCAAGGGCTACACTTACCCAGTTCGTACACCTATCCTTAAACCTGTGCAATTCTGTTTTTTTCCCAGCTTCTTTCTGATTTTTATGATGGTTTTTAACTCGAATCGGGGAGTCTAAATCCGCACCCCCCTAAAACACGCCGACACCCAGGGTCAGATAAGAGTGGGATCTGAATCAATAGTGAAGGTCAAACCTGCGGTAGGATGCAAGAAAGAGTCCGAGATATTTCGCGTACAGTAATAGAAGGGGGGAGGGTTCTGGTAACGAGCTTGATGGAGGATGAAGGTTGACCCCTCTCAACGTTGGACTGAGGCTGAGAAACGAAGCGCTCAAGACAAATCACGTGGTTCTGTGCCCATCCTTCTCACTACGGTAGTTACTCAAATGCATAGCCTCCATTCGAGCCTCGGCAAGCTCCGGTTGAAGGACCCAATGCCTAGGATGATAGGACCACCCCCTGGAGAGAGGGGGGAGCTTTTAACTAGCGGACATCGTCGGGAGTGGGTTATGGAGCTTGCGATTGGTCGACCGACTCCATATACTCGAGCACCAGTACGGTACTATATATAAAACCCGCCCTAAAACACAATAATAAATGACAGCCTGGGGAAAACACCAAGATTGCGAACAAATGCTTCAACATTTCAAGGTAACTCAGTCTTATCAAGTACGGTACACTAGACAGGCAAATTATTTCGCTCGCAACCCTCAATAGCAATCAGGTCTCTCGCTCCCAAACATGGGCAACTAAGATCCAGTATCATAGTCACGTAGATAGCGGTAGCAGGGTACTCGAGCGGAAGTACGTTTTGATAAGTCAATCGTCACTCTGAACCGACCGCGGCGCCCAACGAGAACGAAGAAACATCTCAACCCCCCCCACCCCACGAGTCGATAATATGGCATAAGCTTTGCCCACTAGTAGGCGGGATTTCCGACCAATCCGATTTTATTCTACCGACTAATCAGGATCAAGAGAAGACTTTGCCCATTCAGTCACTTACAGCTTATGCCTTCCACTTCGTGTCGAGCAAAGTACCTTTCGCCGAGGTCCTGTTGGAATTGCCTTGCCATGTTTTCCAACACAATGTAGCCGGAGTGTGACATGATGACTCTAATCAAGGCAAATCATCTACGAGTAGTTTGTTTCACTTTTGCTCAAACTCTCACTAGAGGTGAAGCAAATCTACATTTCGTTGTTCAATTGCCGGCTCCCGAGAGTTAGCGTGCTGGGCCGGGAGGCGGGTTAGACAGGTAAGTGAATCGGTTAAAATGGGCCAAAGATGTAGAGGTCTGACAGCCTCAACGCCTCGAAGACGAAATACAAAAGTGTATGATTGGGGGTATTTCCTGATAATGCATCATGCTGGTAGTCACATGGTAGGTGCTGCTCCACCGATTCCATCCAAGGGGAGAAACTACTGGAAACATGAGAATTGAGAATTTCGGGAAGTTGTGCTCTTGCGAAATATTTCACCCGCTGTCTATCAATATCATACCTTGCAACATTGCTATTTTCCTTAGTCCTTTAGCCTAAATTATAGGCTTTGTATTGCCCGTACTTTTGTACAGGACTGGTGGCAGAATAACCTACTCGAGTGCTATTTGGCTATTATTTGCCGATTCTCTTTTTGAAGTTAGTCCTCTCTGAGTATTAGGAAATAGGCTATTCTCAAAAATACTGGTATATCATACATTTTTTGTTGGAACATGCCGAACAATTCATTAATTTTTATTTATTCGGTTATCCGATGATCTCAAGATCCCTTCGTCTGTCCCCGAATTTCACTCACTTTTAGCGCAGTACTAACAGGAAGATCGGCAATTGCCAATACAAAGCAAGTACGGTAGAGCCCGATCTGTATTTAGGTGTGCGGAACACAAGGAGGGTGGGCAAAGAAATAAAAAACAGACCAGCCCTTTCAAGTATCTATGACCAGATGTACACTAGTAATCCCACACTAAGTTATTTCTATCACGGTCATGATAAACAATACCAATTTTGCCAGTTTCTGTGTACTACTATCCTTTCTGCTCACCGGGTTTTTTCTATCCTGGTTACCACAATAGGCTACAGACTTGGCCAGAAAGTCTCAGCAGTTTAATGGATGATATTTCAAAATTACATCATAATTGTCATGGTCACTGCTATCTTAACTCCTTAAAGTTACAATAATGCCTATCACATCTCCATCTCCCCTAACCCATCTTTAGCCACAGTGCTTGAAAACAGTTTAAGGGATTGCTTTGACCCGACGGGGAGGCGAAAACCCCACTTACCCCTGCGCACCGCCACGGATGGCGTCAACGAAACCAAACATGTCCTGTATCATACGAGCATCACCAGTGCTTTTTCCCAGAAGCTATAGTCGTACCTCACTAGATCGGGTTGAGAACCCCACAGGAGCCGGCTGAATATCCCTGAGATACAGCATGTAGCTATCGTTCCACCATACCTAGCAAATGCCCATACCCGTCAATGCGGTATAGCAGAACTACCCGCTATTATTAATTCCATACGGTCGATACTTTATCCCGACCTATGCTATGGCCTTGTAATGAATTTCCTGTGTCTTTTTTCTCTGTGGCCAACCTTGTTACAAGGTGGTTTACCTGCAAATAGGGTAGATGATTGTTGGCGTGGCTATTAAAAATGGCGCATGGTGGCTCGCAAAAGCAAGCTTAGGAGAGCTCCAGCCATAATCAAGTAGTCAGAGAGTTTGCGCAAGGAGCCCTAGGCGACAGGTGGTAGGAAAACAAGTTATTCTGGGTTGACCTTGGGCGGGTAACGAGACCTGCGAGAAGTGTAAAATGTCAGCTTTCAGACCCAGGGGATTTCAATAGACTCATAGCGTCAAGTCGATCATGAATACCGGAATTCAAGCCAAAAAGACCCGACAAAATACTCTTGCTAAGCAGTTAATCTATTCCTGATATTCAAGTCTATATTGATTACCTACCGAAATAAATTCCGCCACTCTTCCAGTAAATCCAAGTTGACTTGATCCTGCTCGCTTATTGCCCCCCGCTTTCCACCGTTGACTTGTCTCGAGTAACCACAGTGCGCAGTTCCTGCGAAGCACCACCGGTAAGTTTTCAAACCCTCCGCTTACACGAAAAATGTGTGGCAAGCATTCTAGCTGGAGGTTGCCGATCGAAGGCCGTTTTTGTGACTTTGTTTGGGTGGTTTCTTTGGTGCGGACATGGTGTTAATTTATACGATGCGCTGATTCTACAGTCACCCGGCCGCCAAGCGACCCACACCCGTTGCGCAAACGTACCGTATTATACTCGAGTCTTCTTGAATCGAAGTCTATTTTCTGTTGACTGCCACCTGCTCGAGTACCCGTAGGTCCTCACGCACCCTCTGAGCCTGGGCCTTCTCTACGAACGCCACAAGCCAGGAAAACTCAGAATTTGTTAGGATGGGACGGTTGGTAGCGTGATCCAGAGCCGCACTAGTGCCCAGACCCTACAGCCTTATGTTGTCCTTGACCGTGGATATCGGATAATTTGGAATGGCTCCAAAAGCAGGGTTCCGGTAAATTTACAAAGTACATCCCACGTTTTCCGATCTCAGCCCTTTCGGAAACTGAAGGCGACCGGGCACCCAAAGCTCTTGACAGGGACCCGTGGCGAAACCTCACTTTGTTAAGATGTTACCGCATCATACTGATACTTGTACCAATAAACCCTAAACCTTTTGTGTAACCATGCCCGGCGAATAGGTGACATTCCCAGCAGGGGGGCAGCCCATCCAAGCCCTCGACTACTTCCTAAATTTGGTCTATAGCGCTCGCCCCTCTCCCTCACAGTTCCTCAGATATCCTATGACTTGCGTGGGTCCGGCAGACTCTCTACCCGGAGATCCAAGCTGCCTTCCCTCCCTATAAACCGGGTCTTGCGAGCTTCGTTCAGCCAACCCGGGTTCTTGGTTGGACCCGGTGGTTTACGCCGGATGCCCAACAGACGAGACAGATCCGCCAATCCTTGGTGCTCCCCGGAGGAATTACTATCAATACCGTTGGGAACAGCAATTTAATCCCATGGGACCACCAGTGACGGAGAACGTGTGCGCCACGATCATATATGCAAGACACCGACCCAAACCCGGTTTAACGAAATCATATAGTATCACACGTTATGGATTTTCTCAAGTTCAGTAAGTGAGTGAGACGTTCCGGATTTCAGATAGAACTCCTCCAACCCAAGTCCACCTGAGTGCTTGGCAACTTCGCTCCCGCTTTGTCGTAATCCCTTCTTCTGGTGGACAAGCTCAGTCAGGAACAATCTGATCAGTCAATTCCCGGGGTGGTGGGTAAGGTTTATCCAGCCTAGGGACTCGGTTGGTTGCACGTGCCCGAGTTGTGCTTCGCCGAAGGCAAGTTGGGCCTGTATTTCTTATCGTCGACCTTAGCGCTATGAAACGTCATCTCAAATAGTCGCTTTCGATCGTAAGTATGCACTAGCAGACCACTAGTGCAGTATACTAGAACTTGTTTCCACCACGGTTTGGCCTTCATCCAATCCACTTTCTCAACCCCCCCCCCCAACCTTCTCCCCGTGGATATACCCAACCGATCCGGCCCTAACTCAGATAGGGCCCTCATTGCTACCGGTGTTAGGCCATTGTAATACTTGAATCAAACTAAATGAAATGGGGCCACATATGTACCGTACACAGCCAGAAGCGCAGTAGAAGTGGGGCCGAAAAAAGTGAGAGGGCACATTCAATTTTACGCCAAAATTAGCTGATTTCAAGACGTCGTCATAATATTACGCCTGAGAAAATTTTTACAAAATTAAAAATTTTCCCTAAATCCGCTAAAAACATTAGGGCATGATTTTCTATGTCCAGGTCTCTACTCAATTCCCAACCCCTCGAGAGTGGTATATGATGCTCTAATCTGAACAGGGGAAATTGCCAACAATATCGCGAACGACCGGCCCAAGCGTGCCACAGTTTCTTGGCCTTTACTCGTGTTGCTTGCTCCTCCTCCTCGAGGTTCCCTAGGCGTGTGGTTCACCAAAACCTAATGGACTCTCTCAGCGGAAGTCAAAGTTACCCTCACTCCTCGCAAAGCTCGCCTTCCAAGCCTTGTTCGCTTTGCCCGTGTTCTTGGTTGGGCCCAGTGGTTTGGACCCGGTTCGTGAACCCGATAGATGTTTCAAGCCTTGGTTTCCGCTGGAGGAGGGTTGCTATCACTACCACCCAACAGCAATATTTGCCTATAAGAACAGGGAACCCTATTTTCAAGGATGGCGGGAAAGTGACGAACATCGTGTAAATAGCAAGCCATCCAAGAGACTAAACTCACATCTCCAAAGATATCGAATTCATAAGAAATCACTCGCGATAAGTTTTGAAGGTTTTGCGGAAACATGACTCTGGCACTAATGTGGTGTTACTCACACTATTGCTTTTCTCCTTACGTTGGACCTTATCACCATATATAGGCCCTTGCACAATTGGCACTATTAGATATACCTCCTTACTTCTCTATCACTTCTCTGTTATTGTTTACTTCCTGTTGCTGTTTACCTGCCACTTATGTCTCGCTCTCAACAGTAAATAGTCTTGGTCGATTGCCCTCCGATGAGAAGCAATTAAGCATTCCCCGGTTCTCAATCACTCAGCCATTCGCCACGCTAACGTTCTGTTCCATATTATAGTAACGACACATTTTGTTGGAGATATCCACGCATGCACATGGGTACAGTACCAGGACACGTCAGCTCCCTGTACAGTACTATGAAAGCACGAAAAAGTTCTCTCTATGATCATATATGTTTTCCTCTTTTCTGTACTTTCACCTCTAATATCCTTAATCTCTTATCAACTCATTCAGCAATTTAAAACTTCTCCGCTCATCACAAAATAATTCTCTTGTTCTTCCAACTCTTTTTCTCTCAACTCCATGGAACCCCCAATTTAATCATTTCCATTTTCAACACTTTTATCAAAACACCCTAGACCTAGGAGAAACCTCCCTATCACACCCAAGCCCACCCGAGTACCGGCGACTCCGCTCACGATTTTTTGTCGTTCCACCTCTCTCTTATCAACAGGCCCGGTTAGGAACAATCCCCCTAATCAATTCCCGAGAGATGGATAAGACTTTTCATACCTCGGGACCTGACGCACCTGTCAGAGCCATGCATTGCTGTCGTCATGTTGGACCGGTATTTCCTGCTGTTGGCTCTAGCGGTATGGGACTCTTCTTACAGTATCCAGTTGTCATGTTATACAGGTATGAGCAAGTAGAATGGTACAATTCATCTTGTTTCCATCACTTGCTAACCACGTAATCTAATTTTCCAATATTCTTACCTTATTCACATAGACGGACCCAATGGGCTCATCGTTAACTTGGGCCGCGTTTCCTTATTTCCGGCGGGCATTATCCCATTAGAACGCTTGGATAGAAAACTAAACGTAGGCGTGGCAGTGCATGGGCAAGAGTGGGGGGGTATGGATACGGTAAACAACTTCGTTCGTTGACGCGATCTCTAAACTAAGGTAAAAAGGCAGATGTATAAGTAAAACATGACCAAATGCACCCCATCCTTCCATAGATCACACCTATCTCTATGTCTCCACACATGCCCCCATTCCTCCACACATTTCTGCGATAGAAAAGGAAAGACACCCGAAGAATCCACTGTGTAAATCTCTGGTCCCCCACACTGATCTATAGAACTTCTGAACTCTCCGAGAGACTCCCGAAACTTCCACAATCTGCTCCGATCAATCGACATCAATCTAGAACGTTCAATGTCGGCGAGCCTACTTAGGGTTTCGACTATCCATGAAAACAGGGTGCGGCTGTAGCTGGTGTTATTTCCTTTGATTCTTTATGTTTACTATTTAACCGACAGCCATTTTTCTCTACCGTTCTCATAAGTCAACCATTTCCCGTCGTTCTTGAGAGTTGATCGTTGACAATGCTCAACGCAACCCACAATCACGCCACCCTCTCCACCCCGCGAGGCCCGCGTTGCGCAATCGCAACTAAACGAATGTCAAATCACCGGCACTGATTCCAAGCGGATGGGCCGGCCACAAACGCGTCTTAAGAACAAGGGGGAAAAATAAAGCATGTGAGCTTTCCGAGTGAGCACCGGTGATCAAACCTATAACGTCTCGTTTCTTGCCTAGGGAATTGATGGGAGGTGGGAGGTTTGGGGGAAGGAAGCTGTATTATCATATCATAGATATACCTGTGCGGTGAAGGAATGAATTGACAGACCAAGTGCTCCCTTCGACAGCGCGATGGGTCTTTGAGCTTTAATAGCGCAATCAGATTTTCACCCTTTTGTTCTTATCCGTCTAGCAGGGGACGTAAGGATGGAACTGCAGGTTCATAGAAGGGAGTGGATTGCTTTGGTAACCCTAGGGCATGGTGTCCTGTAGTTCGGTTGCGGAAATACAACGTATATATCTCCCTCCCGGAAGTGTCTTATGCTGTGTATTGGTTTTATAATGTATCCTTCCCCATAGGAAATCGTGTTGTGGATCATGTAGAGCGCCGGGCAAGTTTTAATGCTTCAATTGCGACATCTGCTCTTGGACTTGACCTTCCAGTACACCTTCCTGGAAGATCTATTCCTTTTCGTGGTAAAGGGTGCCATATACCTGTGCACAATTGAGCATTGGATGTCGCAGGTTTGCTTACATGTTAGCATTGATTCATGACTGAGTGGGGGAACACTATTTTATCTTCCCGCAGCCCCTAACAAGAGGAGATGCTGTGAGAAGAAACTGTTGGAACTATCGGCTCCAGCTAGTCCTTTGAGCTATCGGAGGGGTCTGGATTGTTGGAAATCCAGCTCGGCATGCTCTGGTTTATTACTTTCTTTTGTTCTTTGGAAGTATGATACGGGTATTTTCCAAGTGGGGCAGGTATTATGGAGAAGTATTTCTTTTGTTCGGGAATTATGCAGAATGTTTTCTTCTTGTTATCTGATGGAGGATTGACAGAAGGAAGTGGACATCAATGGTGATTGATGGAAGGTTCGGAATGGTGCTATGTTTTTCATATATACTCCTGTTATTGCCGCCAGCTGGGCAAGTGTGATTATCAACAATTCAGTTGCTTACTATCCTTTCCCACCGTTCTTCTTCGTCGTGGTGCCGTATTTTGTTATTTTGTTTATCATATGAGGGATAAAGCAAGGGTCTTGATCCAATGAAAGAACAAACCTCTAAATCCCTAATTATGAAGCCAATTTAACTCCAATCAAAAAAAGTAAACCATTCAACACCTCCGCATGGAGCAAGGGAACCCGACGTTAAGAAAGCTCCATATTTCGAAAGAAACAGAGAAAAACTAAGATGTATAAAAAATTGTCAATAATATTATAATTTCATCCATAAGTAAACCTGAACCCTTCATCTGTCATAATGCTTCGTCCGGATCGATCGCCGCCCGGATATAGAGAAACATCGAGAGGTGGCTAAAAGCTTTTTGGGTCGTAGGATGGCCCCGCCCTAGAATTCTCTCTGCTTCCGCGACTGCTCGTCGATACATAACCTCCGCTTCATCGTATTCTCTTTTCTCGTAAAGTACTGTACCTAGCTTGACGAGGCTACGAAGGGTGTGTCGATGACCTAACCCAAGAATCTTCTCTCGTCCCGCAAGCGCACGTCGATGCATCATCTCCGCCTCGTCATACTTTCTCTGTTTGTGTAACGCACCAGCCAGGTTATAGATGCACATTAGGGTATCTTGGTGGTCCAGCCCAAGCGTCCTCTCCGTACCCATCATCGCACGGCGATAACTAATCTCCGCTTCGTGGTACTTGTGCTGGTTACGCAGTGCCAGGCCAAGATTATTGAGACTTAGAAGGGTATCTCGATGATCTGGTCCAAGGGTGTTCTCTCTACCTGCCGAGGCACGCCGACACATAACTTCCGCTTCACCATACTTTTTCAGATCAAGTAGCGTCTCGCCTAACGTATTCATGCTGTCAAGGACCTCCGGATGGTCGGGCCCTAGAGCTTGCTCCATACCCTCTAGGGCATGCCGATACATGATCTCAGCTTCCGCATACTTTCTCCGATCAAGTAGCGTCACACCTAGGCGAAGGACGCTCAGTAGAGTATCTGGATGGTGTGGTCCGAGCACTTTTTTTCTGCCCGCCTGCACAGATTGAAACACCCTCTCAGCTTCTTCGTACTTTCTCTGATGATATAGTGTCCGACCAAGGCTATCGGCGCTCGTAAGGGTAGCTGCATGATCTACTCCTAGAGTTTCCTCTCTACTCGCCAACGCGCATCGCCACATGGCCTCCGCTTCGTCATACCTTTCCAGCTCGAGCAGTGTTTCTCCGAGCATATTCGTGCTGCCGAGGACATCTGGATGATCAGGCCCCAGAGACTTTTCCATAGCCATTAGGGCATGTCGATACATGAGCTCAGCCTCTTCATACTTTCCCTCAGAAAGAAGCGCCACAGCTAGTCCAACAACACCTAGTAAGACGTCTGGGTGGGGTAGTCCAAGTGCGTTCTCCCCACCTTGTGCTGCGTGTCGATGCATAATTTCCACTTCGTTCTTTTTCTGATCTAGCAAAACGGAACCCGGATTTTCGGCACTTTGTAAGCTATCCCGATGATCTAACTTGAATCCTTTCTCTCGTCCTGCAAAGGCACGTCGATGCATAACCTCCGCTTCATCGTACTTTTCCTGACGATACAGCGCCACGCCTAGATCTCTAACACTCTGCAAAGTATCTCGATGGTCCTGCCCGAGCGTTTTCTCTCTACCCGCCAATGCACGTAGGTACATAATCTCAGCTTCGTTGTACTTTCCTTGACTACGCAAAGTCGTACCGAGACTATTGGCACTCTCTAAGGTATCTCGATGATCTAATCCGAGCGTTTTCTCCCTTCCGGCCAATGCACGTCGATGCATAATCTCAGCCTCGTCGTATTTTCCTTGACTACGCAGAGTCGCACCGAGATTGTTAACACTCTCTAGGGTATCTCGGTGATCTGGCCCCAGCGTTTTCTCTCTGCTCGCTAGTGCACGTCGGTGCATATTCTCGGCCTCGTCGTACTTTTCCTGGCAATGCAGCGCCATACCTAGTTCACGAACACTGTGTAAGGTATCCCGATGATCTAGCCCGAGTGCTCTCTCCATGCCTGCTAATGCGCGCCGATGCAGAATCTCAGCTTCGTCGTACTTTTCCTGAGAATGCAATACCGCACCGAGATTGTTCACACTCTGTAAGGTATCTTGATGATCCAGCCCGAGTGTTTTCTCTCTGTCCGCCAACGCACGTCGATACACAATCTCTGCCTCGTCGTACCTTCCCTGATCATAGAGTGCCAAACCCCGGTCAGCAACGCCCCTTAAGCTATCCGGATGAACTGAGCCTAGTATTTTCCGCACGCCTGCCCGCATAAACCGACGCATAATTTCTAATCCCCAGTACGCCCTCTAAGCTATTGTTTGAATATGCGGATTTTGCGGCCCAGGTCTCCCCTCCACTACGACAAGAACCGGACTCCTTGCTTGAACCGAACTTGTTGTCGCGGTCATCGGGAAAGGGAACTTCCTCGTCTATTAGGGGGCGAATTTTGGCCTGCTTCCCTAAAATACTTGAGCAGGCCTCGGGACGATCAGGAATTATTCTCGCTAGAGCTTTGACGTTTGGTACTTTAAAGTGTTAGTTTTAACGATTGTTCCTGAGAATACAAGGTGAAACCCAAGATTACTCACAGTGCAAGGACTACACTTACTCAGTTCGTACACTTATTCTGTGACTTGTACTGTTTTTTTTTTCTCCCCAGCTTCTTTCCGACCTTCGCGGTAGTTTTCCACCTGAATCTGGAGTCTACTGTCATTCGCTTGCAACATGCCAGCACCCAGAGTCAGATACGAGTGGGATATGCGTTAATAGCGAGGATCAAACCTGTGGTAGAATGTAAAGGGTAATCCGAGATATTCCGCGTACAATAATAGAAGAGGGCAGAATACTGGCAACGAGCTTAGTGGGTATGGTGATCGTTGGTTAGTGCGAAGATAGACCGCACCCGGCGTTAGGCATGAGGCTGAGAGCTGAAGAAGTGCATCCCTTAAACTAATCACGTGGTTATGAGCCCGTTGTTCTGATACCAGATCGGTAGGCTAATTTAAGCGAGTGCTTGGATGGTTGGTAGCGTGTGGCGGAGCCGCACTAGCACCAGGCACTTCGGTTCATGACTTTGAACCTTATCTTGTGCTCGACAGGTATGCCAAGAACGTAAACCTTGAACCTATTGGTGTAACCATTCAAGGATGACATTCCCAGCAATAGGGGGAAGAACTCATCCAAGCACCCCGTCTACATCTTGACTTTCACTTATGGTGCTCGCTCCCCCCATCATTGTTCCTCTGGTTACCCCATGACTCACACGAACCCAACCGACTCTCCACCCAGAGATTCAAACTACCTTCCCTCCCTGCAGACCAGGTCCTCCAAGCTTCGTCCTGTTAACCTGGGTTCTTGGTTGGACGGGGTGGTTTTAAGCCGGATACCCAACAAACCAGACAAATGCATCAATCCTCGGTGCTCTCCGGAAGAACTACTATCAATATCGTTGGGAACAACAATCTGATCCTACGGGATTACCGAACGACCCTCCCGATAAGGGAGGGGGCGTGGAGGAAGATGTGCGCATCTCGATAATTTATGAATGACACTAACACAAGCCCACCCGGTCAACGTACTCGTATGGTATTACTTGTCGCGAATTTTCTCTAGTTCGGTGAGACATTACCGATTTCATATAGAACTCCTCCAACCCAAGTCCGCCTGAGTACTCGGCAATCTTACTCCCGCTTTGTAGTAATTCCTTTTTCTCGTGGACACGCTCAGTCAGGAACAATTCGATAAGTCAATTCCCGGGAGGTGGATAAGGCTTTCTTGCCCCGGGACTTGACAGGTTGCACATGCCTAAGCTATGCGCCGTCCTAAGCAGGTTGGGCTGGTATTTCTTATTGTCGACCCTAGGGCTATGGAAACATCTTCGAGGTAGTGGCTTTCCATCGCGGGCGTGTAGGTGACTAGTGTAGTATAATAGAACCTGATTCCACCACTGTTTAGCCTTCATCCAGTCTACTTTCCCAACCCCTCCCTCCACCTTCCGTGGATATACTCAACCGATCCGGCGTTAGCTTAGGTGGGGTTTTCTCATTTGCGACCGACGTTAGACCATTGGAATGCTTGAACTAAACAAAGTGGGGTCACATGTGCACCGTACATACAAGTGGGACCGAAAAAAGTGAGGGAGCATATGCAATTTTACGGCAACAATAGCAGATTTATCGTCATGATATTACACCTGCGAACGTTCGCGAGGGAGTGGGGACTGTCCATAGAACCGCTGAAAACAGTAGAGCAGGGTTTTTTTTTTTTCTATACACGAATATCTACTGAACCCAAACTCTCGAGAGTAGTATATGATACTCCAATCAGAACAGTGGCATTCCCAACAATAGGGTGAGCGTTTGAAAGCAATTAGGCCGGGGGGAGATCGGCGGGGAAGTATGGGCATTGGGTACCGATATGAGAAATCGTGGTTCCGTAAACGAATAATATACAGCCTTGGACGGTATCTGCGCCCACTGCTAATCCAAGGCACTGCGATAGTAGCATCGCTGGAGAAATTCCAGCCATGGCTGCTGACAACACAATTTCTTCACAAATAAGTCGCACCCTATTATACTAGGCCGCTTTGCGCCGAAAAACTACTTCCGAGAAGGGATAGGCCGGGATCCCGAGCCCCTCATATAAATTCCACCAGTGTAACGAATTACGCTATCTAATGAATTCGAATTGATTCTTTAGATGTCCACCCAATCCCTACACAAATTTAATCTATGATATTAAATAACCAGAGCCTACTTGATTCATGCTTAAGCACCATAAGGGTTTTCCTTCGGAATTCGATCACTCCAGCTCCTCAGATGCTCAGACAGGTTTGGCTTTGCCCGCGCATGTCCGTCCCCGCTCTTAGACAACTCAGAAAACTGACAATTTCAAGATAACGTGGTTGAAGGAGGCATAACTCTTTTCCGGGTTTGAATTCAAGTTAAAACCCCCAACCAGCTGTATTTGGCGTGGTTTCGTACTTCTTGACTCGATATGGGAGGTGATCTGATATCCCTGTTTAAAATCCTTTGCCATTGCGAACTCATGGTGCCAGATTTGCTTTTAATGACAGAACATCTCCCTAGTTTCCCCAATTATTGGGTGGCCTTGGACCGTATTGTGGATCCTCGGTTGAGGAGGGTGGCGTTCTTTTCGGGCAATGGCAAACGGTTAAATGATAACTTGCGATGGAGGATGGACCAGTTCTCTGGTAGCCTTGAAGTGGTCTCTGTTAGCCTCACCGGGAAGTCATTATCCTCACCTCTTCAGGTTTGATCACGATAGTCGGTAGTAGGTCTCCGGGAAGGTGCAGAATGGTCAATGATTGGGAGCAGATAAAAGTCAATGATATAGGGATGGTCCCCTTACCCATAGTATCTCTGAGTGCTGACGACGGTACCTCGCGGTCATATACTGGGAACACGTAACCACCACTCTCTGCCCACTCTCATACCTAACAGTATCATACTTAATATGCGGGGCCCATCGACTCCACTACCTGCTATCTATTTTTGCTTCTCTTCACAGCTAAGCCTATACTAGCAGCTGGTGATGTCCAAAAATGGGGCACCTTAGTCTCCGCCTCCGAGGAACTTGAGCCACGTCAGCGGGGTGCCTACTATTCCCTTACAACTCTCCCGAGACCAACCCTAGCCATCGTTATGATGTGATACGAGTTTCCTGGAGCGGGGAGTGAGCCCTTGTCATCTGATAAGCTTTCATGTTCCGTCACACCCTCTTAGCCATCGCCAACATCGCACAATTGCAATCAAATCCCGTTGTCCCGGATTTCAGTCTCCCGGATTCTTCGCTGTCCTGGACAATTTTTCAGGATTTGTCAAAAGTACGTAAAAACATATATCTCTGTCATTCATGGGTTTCTTTTCCGATTGGATCGAAGTTTAAACCCCTCTAACCCATACTGGAAAGAAAAAACGAGATGGACTTACTAACAAGATAAGGAAATCGTCTACAGAATGCCCGCGCCTCATAGCCAGGAATTGGCATCCCTTTTGGAATAGCACCCATGGGCTGGTAGAAAGTATAGTGTTGGAGCTGCTATCTAAGGGAGTACATAGACCGCCCCTATTCCGGTTCTGCCGTGCCAGGGTATCCACAATAAAATTACCAAATATAGAGAGCAAAAACATCACGGACCTTGATAGCAACATTTTTCGGCCATGAGACTTGACAAGCCTATCAAGTATTACATACTGCTTGGCTTCCTCACTACTATAAATAAAATATATTGCGCCATAGAGTCCTTCATGTAATTCTAGCATGCTTCAATTTCCTTCATATCAGGCGAATTTTGTGGCTAGGGAGGAGGACATCTAATCCCTTGTAAGAGTGGTTGTCATATTCTGTCTGAGATGACCACTCTAACAGGATACGGTTATCTTGCACCACTAGCATAACCCCACAAACAACTCGAACGCTGACTTTATACTTTTTCTGGCTGAACGGAGGGAGGTTATTCAAAGAGAGGTGCCAATTGTTGTCCCAGAGACACGAATATGTCTACCATCAACAGCCGCCCCCCGGGTGTTGTTGATCGTTGGTGGCGCTCGATGCAACCCACAATCCCGCTATCTTCCCCACCGCTTGGGCCATCACAGCGCAATCGCAATTAACGGGTCTCAGATCACGAATACCACCGCCAAGTAGCTGTGCCACCCATATGTACCTCAGGCCCGAAAAAGAACAATGCCAGTGAACGGTCCGAGTGAGCTCCCGTGATCATACCCCTAACATCTCGTCTCCCGGAGGGGATTATGGGTGGGAGGTTTGGCGGGGAGGGGAAGCAATATCACCGCATCTTAGATATATTTGTTTTGAGGAAGTAGGGAATATATACACGGAACGAGCACAGTCACACCTCGCTGTCTCGTATGAATCTCCGTGATCTCCGAATTTCTTTCTCCGATACCAATGCCTAACCAGTTGTCCCGGACCCCTCGCCGCACCGAACTGATTCTTCGGGTTTTGGCCGCCCGCGATAGCGAGGTGCGACTGTACGCCCTTCGGCGGCACCACGGGCCTCAGAGCCTGGATAGCGCAATTGGATTTTTTGCTTTTTTTTTTTCCGACAAGTAATGTATGAGTAAAGATTGGATCGCAGGTTCACCGAAGGGGGTATATTGCGTTGATAATCCTAGGGCATGGTGCCCAGTAGTTTATTGGCAGAAATGCAACATATATCTCTCCTCCGAGGGAGTGTCTTGCGTTGTTTACTCGAGCATAGAATTAATTCTACACTACGGTCGGACCTCACTATCCCGGCCGGCCAAAATACTGAGAACTCGTCCGGCACAGCGAGGGATCCCGGACAACGGGTCAGGCTCTCGTAGAAAGAAATTTAGAGTTTACAGATATTCGTGCGAAACGGCGAGGTATGATATTCGGATTATCGACAGCGAGGCGTGTCCTTCCTAATGGGAATTCACGTTGTGGCCTACGGAAGCGCTTGGACGCTATTGGCTTCGGTTGTGGATCACGTAAAATGTTAGGTGGAGTGCGATGCTTTAATTGCGATATTTGCGCTTGCACTTGACCCTAGTGCACTTTCCTGGAAGGTCTATTCCTTTTCGCGGTGAGATGTAGTGTATACCTGAGTCCACTCGAGGAACGTTGGATGTTGTAGAAGGCTTGTTCGTACACTGGGTGCTGTTTCGTAACTAAGTGGGAGAGCACCACTTTACCCATACGCCCCACGAGCCCTAACAAAGGTAGATGCTGTGAAAAGAAACCGTAGGAACTATTGGATCCGGTTAGTGCATTGGACTATTGGCAGGCCGGTCAGAATAAACAAGGGTCAAACAAAACACTGGATCTCTAATTATGAAGCCAATTTAACTCCAATAAAAATAAAAAAAGCATCCAAAACCTCCACCAAGAAGCGAGAAAGGAACCCCGGTGTAAAAGAAAATTAGACATTTCGAAGAAAAAAAATAAAAAAACTAGAAGATATAGGTGAGGAATAGCGAACATAATCTCATCCACAGTAAACCTAACCCCCCCACCTCCGTCATGATGCCTCGTCAAGGACGCTCGCCGGCGTCCGAACATAGAGAAACACCGAAAGATGGCTAAAAGCTTTTTGGGTCGTAGGATGGCCCCGCCCTAGAGCTCTCTCTGCCTCCGCGACTGCTCGTCGATAAATAATCTCTGCTTCCTCGTATTTTCTCTTCTCGTACAGCACCGCGCCCAGCCTGACGAGACTACGAAGGGTGTGTCGATGGCTTGGCCCGAGAATCTTCTCGCGTCCTGCAAGCGCACGCCGATGCATCATCTCCGCCTCGTCATACTTTCTTTGTTGGTGCAACGCCCCAGCCAGGTTATAGATGCACATTAGGGTATCCCGGTGGTCTAGCCCAAGCGTCTTCTCTGTACCCATCATCGCGCGGCGATAACTAATCTCCGCTTCGTGGTACTTGTGCTGTTTACGCAGTGCCAGGCCAAGATTATTGAGACTTAGAAGGGTATCTCGATGATCTGGTCCAAGGATGTTCTCTCTGCCTACCAGGGCACGTCGACACATAGCTTCCGCTTCGCTATACTTTTTCAGATCAAGTAACGTCTCGCCTAACGTATTCATGCTGTCAAGGACCTCCGGATGGTCGGGCCCTAGAGCTTGCTCCATACCCTCTAAGGCATGTCGATACATGATCTCGGCTTCCCCATACTTTCTCCGATCAAGTAGCGTCACACCTAGGCGAAGGACGCTCAGTAAGGTATCTGGATGGTATAGTCCAAGGACTTTTTTTCTGCCCGCCTGCACAGATTGAAACATCACCTCCGCCTCTTCGTACTTTCTCTGATGATACAGTGTCCGACCAAGGTTATCGGCGCTTGTAAGGGTAGCTGCATGATCTACTCCCAGAGATTTCTCTCGGCCCGCCAATGAACGTCGACACATAGCCTCCGCTTCGTCATACCTTCCCAGATCAAGCAGTGCTTCGCCAAGCGTATTCAAGCTGTTGAGGGCGTCAGGATGATCTGGCCCTAGAGCCTTGTCAATGGCCTTTAGGGTATATCGATAGATGATCTCAGCTTCTTCGTACTTGTTCTCTGCAAGAAGCATCACAGCTAGTCCGACAACACCTAGTAGGACATCTGGGTGATGTGGTCCAAGCGCGTTCTCCCCACTTTGTGCCGCGTGTCGATGCATAATATCCACTTGGTTCTTTTTCTGATCATCCGGTAACGCGCCCGGATATTTGGCACTCTGTAAGCTATCTCGGTGATCTATCCCGAGCATTGTCTCTCGTCCCGTAAAGGCACGTCGATGCATAATCTCCGCTTCGTCGTACTTTTCCTGACAGTACAGCGCAACACCTAGGTCTCTAACGCTCTGTAAAGTATCTCGATGATCTAGCCCGAGTGTTTTCTCTCTGCCCGCCAATGCACGTAGGTACATAATCTCAGCCTCGCTATACTTTCCTTGACTACGCAGAGTCGTGCCGAGATTATTGACACTCGCTAAGGTATCTCGATGATTTAGCCCAAGCGTTTTCTCTCTGCCGGTCAATGCATGTCGATGCATAATCTCGGCCTCGTCGCGCCTTCCTTGCCTATGCAGATTCGTACCAAGATTGTCGATACTCTCCAAGGTATCTTGATGATCTAGCCCAAGGGTTTTCTCTCTACCCGCCAATGCACGTCGAAGCATAATCTCGGCCTCACTATACTTCTCCTGACAACGTAGCGCCATCCCGAGATTGTTCGCACTCTGTAAGGTATCTCGATGATGTAGCCCGAGCGTTTTCTCCATGCCTGCCAATGCGCGGCGGTGCATAATCTCTGCCTCGCTGTACTTTTCTTGACCATGTAACGCCACACCGAGATTACAGATACTTATTAAGGTATCTCGATGATCTAGCCCCAGCGTCTTCTCTCTGCCCGCCAATGCACGTCGCTGCAGAATCTCCGCCTCACGGTACTTCTCCTGACAACGCAACGACATACCGAGATTGTTCACACTCTGTAAGGTGTCGCGATGATCTAGCCCGAGCGTTTTCTCCATGCCTACCAATGCACGTCGATGTATAATCTCGGCCTCGTCGTACTTCCCTTGACGATACAACGTCGCGCCGAGATTATTGAAACTCGATAAGGTATCTTGATGATCTAGCCCGAGCGTTTTCTCCATGCCTGCCAGTGCACGGCGATGCATAATCTCTGCCTCGCTGTACATTTCTTGACTATGTAACGCCACGCCGAGATTATAGACACTTATTAGGGTGTCTCGATGATCTAACCCAAGCGTCATCTCTCTGCCCGCCAATGCACGTCGATGCATAATCTCGGCCTCGTCGCGCTTTCCTTGCATAAGCAAATTCGTACCAAGATTGTCGATACTCTCCAAGGTATCTTGATGATCCAGCCCTAGGGTTTTCTCTCTACCCACCAATGCACGTCGATGCATAATCTCTGCCTCGCTGTACTTCTCCCGATAGCGCAACGTCATACCAAGATTGTTCACACTATGTAGGGTATCTCGATGATCTAGCCCTAGCGTTTTCTCCATGCCTGCCAATGCACGTCGACGCATAATCTCGGCCTCGTCATACTTTCCCTGACAATGCAGTGTCGCGCCGAGATTATAGACACTCTTTAAGGTATCTTGGTGATCTAGACCGAGCGTTTTCTCTCTGCCCGCCAATGCGCGTCGATGCATAATGTCTGCTTTATCGTACTTTCCCTGACAATGTAACGCCCTACCGAGATTATTTACAATCTGTAAGGTATCTCGATGATCCAACCCGAGATCTTTCTCCGCGCCTACCAATGCATGCCGATGGATATTCTCTGCTTGGTCGTACTTTCCTTGACTCTGCAGTGTCGGACCGAGATTGTATAGACTCTGTAAGGTATCTCGATGATATAGTCCTAGCGTTCTCTCTCTGCTTGCGAGTGCACGTCGATGCATAATCTCCGCCTCGTTGTACTTTCCCTGACAATGCAACGCCACACCGAGATGATCCATACTCTGTAAGGTATCTCGATGAACTAGCCCAAGGGTTTTCTCTCTGCCCGCCCATGCACGCCGATGCATAATCTCGGCTTCGTTATACTTTCCCTGACAATGCAATGCCCCACCGAGAATATTTACAACCTGTAAGGTATCTCGATGAGCTAGTCCGAGCGCTGTCTCCATGCCTGCCAATGTACGTCGATGGATCATCTCGGCCTCGTCGCACTTTTCCTGACAATGCAATGCCGCCCCGCGATGATCCACACTCTGTAAGGTATCTCGGTGATCTAGCCCGAGCGCTTTCTCCATGCCTGGTAAAGGACGTCGATACATAATCTCGGCTTCGTCGCGCTTTCCCTGGTCATGCGGTGAGTGAACCGAGCCCTTGGCTTGAGCTGAACCTGTCGTCGCGGTCGTCCTGAATAAATTCCCTCGTCTATTAAGCCGGTAGCTTTTTGGCCTGCCCCTCTAAAAATACTTGAGTCGGCCTTGGGCACGATCGGGAACCCGTTCTCGCTAGAGCTCTGAAGTTTGGTACCATAAACCGTTAGCCTTAGCGATTGTTCCTAGGGACGCTAGCTAGGGCCCAAGATTACCCGGAGTGACGGAGTATATATAGTACACCTACTCAGTTCGTACACCTATCCCCGACTTGTGCTGTTCTGTTTCTTTCCCGACTTCTTTCCGATCTTTCCGGTAGCTTTTTACCTGAACCGGGAATCTAATCGGCTTGCAACATACCCAGCGTTAGATACGAGTGGGATCTGCATTAACAGCGAGGATGGAACCTACGATAGGATGTAACAAAGAATCCGAGATATTTCGCATATAATAATGGGAGGAGAGAAAATTCCAGTGATGAAGCACTCAACACAATACCGGTAGGCTGAGGCTGAGAGGTGGAGTGCATGCTCAAACCCAATCGGGTGGCTCTCCTCCCATTCTTCCGATGTGTTACCTCAAAAATATGCTAGGAAGTTGCGCAGTGTACTCGTATATTCCTTTTGTTTGTCTCAGCTGGGGGGCCGACTTTCCGTGTTCTCCCCGGGCTTAGCCAAAAGGGGAATTCCCACGGCCTTTGCACGTTTTTCTTCTACCGTACGTATTGTCTGTTAGCATACGGTAATTAACCGAACATCGCGATGCAACTGGGCGTACTTCTTCCGCAACACTTGACCACCAAGACCACGACTAAAAAATATTTAATAACCAAATAAATGCCAAATCCTAATTAACATCTTGTTTACTATAGATTTTTTGCTATGGTACAAGTAAAGGCATAGTGGGGTTCGGGAGCGGGATGACGAGTTGCGATGTCGATCTTTGCAGCGCCAAATGTTCGGTCAATTAGGCTAACCTACGATACTCAAGTCTTGACGGTTACTGGAGTGCTTGTAGCGCCAGTTCCGGCCTCGGCAAGCTCTGGTAGAAGTATTCAATCCATTGAACGATGGGACTACCTCTTGGAGAGGAGGGACATCTCTTCCCACTAATGAACATCGGAGACTATAATTATGTACTCGTGTCTCACAATTGGGTGGTGAGTTGCGAAGCTTGCGACCGGTCGCGACTGATTCCAAATACCCGCACAGTATATAAAGTTATCAGGCTTGATACAAAGTGGCAATCTGGGGAAAAACTTTAGGCTTGCAAAACGCCTAAGATTAGTGTAACTCAGCCATACTAAGTATCGAGGTAAACTAGACAGAACGAATTACTTCGCTCGCAATCCTTGCTTTCAAGCATGGGCGACTTACCCCTGTGGTCGGATAGATAGAGGTAGTACTCGAGTTAAAGTACGCTTTAATAGGTCAATCGTCGTTCTAAACCGACAACCGGTGCTTAACGAGACCAAAGAAACACTACAAGTACAGTATGTTGATGAGGCGGGAAAAACTCAGAATGCGCTAGGACGGAATGGTCGGTAGCGTGTGGCAGAGCCGCACTACAATGCCGGCACCGGTACAAGTACCATAGTAGTGCCGTTCATAACTTGCAACCTCATTTTGTGTTCGACTGTCGATAACGTACCCCACGGCGGGTCGAAACACACTGTGACACGAAATAACTGGTGCTTGATCGGCATCAATAAACCTGTTTTCTAATTAACTTGGCTAGTGCAACAACCCAACCAGGATATCTGTCGTCATGTAGAAATCAGTCCAAATAGAATCTAGCAATCAAAAAAACAATTGAAGCTCATCAATCCTCTTTACCATCTACGAAGTCCTACAAAATGTCTTTTACTGAGAAGAATTTCACACACGAACAACGCATCGAACTGGCACTGGCCAATTTAAGTCATGCTCGAAAAGAAAATGACCGGATTCCTACTTTTGATGAATTAGCCAGCGATTATGACGTTCCAAGATCAACCCTTTGGCATCGTGATCACAGTCGGATCCCAACAAGCGAGTATGGTGAACGGAAGCAATACTTGACTTCAGGAGAGGAACAAGCCCTAGTTAATTGGTATAAAATCAATGTACTTAATTGAGATAAAGATAGTGTTAGTTAATTAAAGAGTAGGTGTCTCGAGATGCAAGCCTACTGCTTTCCACCGCGAATTGCCTTAGTAAAAGAAATGGCGATGTATCTACGCAGTAAACGGGATTCTGAAAAGGCTCAGTCTATTGGATATAACTGGCATCTTTCATTTCTAGCCCGCCACCCAGAACTCGGCATTAAGTACAGTCGACAAATTGAGAACGTTCGAGTAGAGGCACAGCAAGACTGTTTTATATTTGCAAAGTTCTTTGAACGAGTATGCTTCCCATTCTACAGTAAATATTATACATAGCTAATTTAAAAAGCTTGCACTAGCTATTTCAAAGTATCACATCCGACCTGAAAATCTTTATAATTTGGATGAAATTGGCTATCTTATGGGCTTTACACAGTCCTGCCGAGTCATCTATGGTAAAGATTTACGACATTGCAATAGAGGTCTACGGGCTATTGATGGTGGAAGGGAAATGGTAACAGTTATAGAGACCATTTGTGCAGATGGCTCTGAACTGTTACCTATGATTATTTTTAAAGGAGATGGTATACAGGAAGATTGGGTAGAAAACAGCCATCTTTCAATGCCAGATGAGGTTCTGGTTAGTTCTTCCGAGAATGGCTGGACTGATCATAAAAAAAGTCTCCGATATCTCGAGCACTTTTTTGGTCCTGGTACCAGAACCTCTATTAAGGCCAATTACGGGTCCCAATTTCGCATGCTTTTATTCGATGGGCATTCCTCTCATGTGACTTGGGAGTTTCTTCTTTATTGTTTACAAAATTGCATTATTCCCTTCTGCCTACCAGCCCATACTACACACAAGTTACAACCGTTAGATGTTGCTGTCTTTAGTCCACTGAAGCGGAAATGGACAAATACAGTTTGGGAGAGGTTTCAATGGGGGAACCATACAGTTAAAAAGGAAAGCTTTTGGGAGATTTTAGAGCAGGCACGGGCAGGTGGTTTGACAAAAAACAATATACTGAGTGGCTTTGAAGCCACTGGTATTTATCCGTTAAATGGTCAGAAGATTCTAAAAACCCTCCCAGGATACGATTCCTACCAGCCAACGGAAACCATATCTCAAACTCCAAGTCTAACACCAACCTACGAGCCGAAAATACCGAAGAACGAGTCTGAAATCATAGAATTAGCAACCTTCGCTGAGAAAAATATCTACCGAAACACACCACAATCCCGCAAAGCCCATGCTGCTGTTCGCTCTCTTGCTCACTCCGCATCACTCCATTGCTCAACCCTAAATCTACAACAAGAGACTGAACGAAAGAGACGACAATACCTGATTGAGGAAGGTATTAATTTCGGTAACAAGGGTAAGAGAAGGATTAAGGTTGACAACTCAGCTGTTTCTGCAGGTGATGTGAAGAAGATAATTCAAGCTAATTACAGTGGTAAGATACAGGTAGCAAAAAGTAGCTTTGAATATTATACACGATTGTATAATAGTACACTATCTAAAATTACAGAAATAGGAAACAAGATAAAGCAGCAGTATGAGAGAGAAAATAATCCTGAAGGAGGAGGAAGCAAAAGGTATAAATCTACAGTTCAGTTAGGAGGCGAACAGAGGAAATTGAAAGAGAAAATGGAAAGATACAGAAAATTAGTAACAGAGAAAGAGAACGCATATGAAAGACTGAAGTCGGAAGAGAGAAATGCCTTGGAAGGATTGGATGGTTTGGATATTGAATATGAGGAAGACGATGAAAGGGGAAAACATCATGAGAATGGATCGGATATTGGTGTTGAGGTTGATGGAGATGATTCCTGTTAATTATTGATTACCGATGGCGGTAGTTGCAGTATAACTTGTATTAAGCTACACTTTGTTTGGCTGTTTCGTGTCACCGTGTATTTCGACTCGCCGTGGGGTACGTTATCTCTCCTGCCTCTCCTGTATGATATGACTCGATATAGTATCGTAGCACGGTGCAACTCGTGTTTTCCAATTTCAGCTTTTTAGAACCGAAGGCGACCGAAGCTCTAGGCAAAAACACGAGATTTAAAAACCTCATCTATCATACCCGCATGCCAAGAATGTAAACCCTAAACCCATTCGTGTAACCAGTGGTGGGATTTTGGCATATCGTAAATCGCACGATGTCCAAATCTTGCGGTGACAACTAGTCCTTCATCTATGTTGGATTATTGGTCCCCGTTACTTGAGTTTTCTTTCAAACACTTGATAGTCTCCTTGCTTGTTTCATTATTGCGAAGTCAGGAGATCAGGATATCTCCACGCTATTTGTTTCATTTGTTTCTTTGAAACTCTTCACTCCTTACTGGTGAAAACTCTTTTCTTTAGCAGGAGAAAATATTTCTCTCCCTTACTTGGAGATGAAAATTTTCACACACATGGACTTGATATTGGAGGGAAACAGATCCTATTAAGAAGGACCTGATCATGTAGTTAGAAAGTTATGCGAACCGGACAATCTGCGAATATCCTAAGAACTTGAATCTCGTTCTATCTATCACTTTACACAATTCCTCCGCTCTTATCAGTCTGTTATTTTTCACAATCTAAAACACCACCTCCAACAATACATCCGACATCTCCTTTGAGGGAAATACCCCTACCATGTGGAAACACCCTCGGTCGGACTATACCTCTCGTCATGTACTCCCATCATCGACGGAAAATCAGAAGAATGGGCAATGACACAGCAATTGGAGTTTACCGGAATGTTTTCAACAACAAGGTTTACGGACAGCGGTCTGCACACTTGGTCGGATCGTGGGCTGGACAATTTGTGCAATATAGCGATCGTATTTGAATATCCTATCATAACTGGAGAAATATTCTCGCAAAGAAAAAAAATATAGGAAACGAAAAAGGACAAAAGACCGATTGACCCAAACAGAGGTGACAGCGGAGAGAGACAAATTAGATGATGAACGAAAGTAATTAACAAAGGGAAAACAGGCTGTCTTTTATCCTTCTCTGGATCATCCAGATCCTTTCCCACATACTTCCAGCGCATGCCGTGTTCTTCATCGCGTTCAACTTTATCACCGCCCATTTGGCTGTTCCGACCTCGGATGGAAGAATTTGACCGAGGATAAGTTCTGTCCGGGGGTATTAATACGACTGAAGATATGCCGGTCCATGGTATCCCCACATGATGGGGGTACTGCCTTCAAAAAGGTGTTGTCGCAAGTGTTGTCGCAAGTGGTGTTTGATGTCGCTTGATGTGTAGGACTAATCGTTGGTCAAACATAATATAGGTGTGCTCGAGAGGTTGTATGTGAGTTGAGAGGGTTAGGGTTTGCTTAGTCAACATATTCAGAACCCCCTGGTCTGCTTATTTGGGTTAGGGTTGTTGAGACTGCCGATGAGAGCAGTGAGCAGCCAAAAAGATTTCCGTCCAACGGAATGGAAGGTGATAAAGGATCTGGTATATTCTGGAAGTATGCAGGAAAGGGTCTGTATGGTCTAGGAAGGATAAAAGGCGGCATGTTTTCCTTTGTTAACTTTGTTGTTTTCGTTCACCATCCGCTCCTTCTCTCCCCACCCAGTCATTTGTACGAGTACTTGGTCTATCAGCCGTTCGTTTTTACGCCCCCGATTTTTTTTGTCCACCGGAATATTTCCCCCCGCTAGGATAGCCATAAAAGGTATCCCGACGGCCTGGCCTTAGGGTTTTCTGTCTGCCCCTCGTCGCACTTTTCTTGACTATGCAAAGCCGCACCGAGATTATAGACACTCTATAAAGTATCTTGATTATCTAGTCCAAGCGCTCTCCCGCGGTTTGCCTGTGCACCTTGATGTATAAATCTCGGCCTCGTCGTACCTTCCTCGACTGTGCAGAGTCAGACCAAGATTATCCACACTCTCTAACGTAGCTTGATGATCTAGTCCTAGGGTTTTCTCTCTGCCCAGGATTGCACGGCGATACATAATCTCTGCCTCGTCGTACTTTTCTCGACCATGCAACGCCGCGCCAAGATTATTGACACTGGCTAAAGTATCTCCATGATCTAGCCCGAGCGTTTTCTCTCTGCCCGCCAATGCACGTCGATGCATAATCTCTGCTCCGTCGTACTTCTCTTGAAAATGCAGCGTCACACCGAGATTACTCGCACTCCTTAAGGTATCTTGATGATCTGGCCCAAGCGTTTTCGCTCTGCCTACCAATGCACGGCGATGCATAATTTCGGCCTCGTCGTACTTTCTTTGACTATGTAGAGCCGTACCGAGATTATTGACACTTGCTAAGGTATCAAGATGATCTAGCCCAAGGGTTTTCTCTCTTCTTGCCAATGCACGTCGATGCATAATCTCGGCCTCGACGTGCCTTTCCTGACTATGCAACGTCGCACCGAGATTGTTTATACTCTCGACGGTATCTCGATGATATAGCCCGAGTGTTTTCTCCCGGCCCGCTAATGCACATCGATACATAATTTCTGCCTCGTTGATCTTCCCTTGACAATGCAACATCACACCGAGATTATAGACACTCTCTAAGGTATCTCGATGATCCGGTCCGAGAGTTTTCTCCCTGCCTGCCAGCGCAAGTCGATGCATAATCTCTGCCTCGTCGTACTTTCCCTGACACTGCAGCGCCGCACCGAGATCGTAGACACTCTTTAAGGTATCTCGGTGATCTAGCCCAAGGGTTCTCTCTCTGCCTTCCAATGCACGTCGATGCATAGTCTCTGCCTCGTCGTACTTTCCTTGACTATGCAGAGTTAGACCACGATTATAGACACTCCCCAAGGTATCTTGATGATCTAGTCCGAGCGTTTTCTCTCTACCCGCCGATGCACGTCGATGCAAAATGTCTGCCTCATCGTATTCCTCCAAACAATGCAACGCCCCACCGAGATTATTCACACTCTGTAAGGTATCTCGATGATCCAATCCGAGAGTATTCTCTCTGCACGCCAATGCACGTCGATGCATAATCTCCGCCTCGCTGTACTTTTCTCGACAATGCAACGCAGCACCGAGATGATCCACACTCCGTAAGGTATCTCGATGATCCAATCCGAGTGTTTCCTCTCTGACCGTTAGTGCACGTCGATGCATAATCTCTGCCTCGTCGTACTTTCCCTGACAATGCAGTGTCGCACCAAAATTATGGAGACTCTCTAAGGTATCTCGATGATCCGGTCCGAGCGTTTTCTCTCTGCCTGCCAATGCACGTCGATGCATAATCTCTGCCTCGTCGTATTTTCCCTGACAATGCAGTGTCGCACCAAGATTATAGACACTCTTTAAGGTATCCAGATGATCTAGCCCTAGCGCTTTCTCTCTGCCTGCCAATGCACCGCGATACACAAGCTCGGCCTCATCGTACTTTCCCTGACAATGCAGTGTCGCACCAAGATTATAGACACTCTTTAAGGTATCCAGATGATCTAGCCCTAGCGCTTTCTCCATGCCTGCCAAAGCACCGCGATACACAATCTCGGCTTCGTCGTACTTTCCCTGATCATAGAGTGCGAAACCCCGGTCAGCGATACCCCTTAAGCTATCCGTCTGATCAGGGCCCAGCATCTTCTGCACGCCTGCCCACATAAATCGGCGCATGATTTCTAATCTCCAGTGCGCCCTCTGAGCTATAATATGCGGATGCGGATTTTGCGGCTCAAGTATCCCTCTCCTGCGGTGAGAGAGCCGAACTCTTGCCTTGAGCCGAACTTATCGTCGCGGTCGTCCAGAAAACAAATCCTCTCGCCTGCTAGGGGGGCCTCCTTTTCGCTTGCTTCTTCAAAATACTCGAGTCGGCCTTGGGCACAGTCGGGGATTGTTCTTGCTAGAGCTCCGACGTTCGGTACTATAAATCCTGAGTTCTAGCGCTTGTTCCTGGGGAGGCTCGCTAGGACCCAGATTGCTCTCAACGCAGGGGGCACACTTACTCAGTTCGTACACCTATTCTTTGACTTGTACTGTTTTGTTTTCTTTCTTTCCGACCTTGATGACGGTTTTTCCCCTGAACCGGGAGACTAATTTGATTTCAGCGCACTATGATAACACTTAGCGTCAGATATGAGTGGGATCTGCATCAATAGTGAGGGTCAAACCTAAGGCGGGATGTAAAAAACAATCCGATATATTTCGGATACAATGGTAAAAGGGGCGAGGGTTCTGGTACGAGTACCGGTAATGTGCTTACCGGAGATGAAAATCGTTGGGCAGGGTGAAGATGCACCGCGCGTTAAGCTGAGGCTCGGAGGTGAGGTGTACTGTACCCATCAAACCAATCACATGATTCTGCCCCCCCCCCCCCCAATTCTTCTGATACGGTAGGCTACCGTATCGGTAAGTTACTCGAGTGGCTGGGGGCGCCCATTCCAACCTCAGCAAGCGCCCGTTGAAAACTACCCGTGTCTTGAACGATGGGACCACCTCTTGGGCTGAGGGTTTTCATTTCACTTGTGCCAATAAGCATTACGGTAGCGACTGTCCCACAACCAGTGAGTTATGAAGTTCGCGGTAGACTCGATACAGGATATAGAATACATTAATAACTTAAATGACAATTTGGGGGAGACCGTAGGCCCGCAAAAAATGGGCCGGTATTACAAGGTAACCCAGTGATTTCAAGTATGACATGATAGACCTGACAGACGAATTGTTTCGCGGGCAAACCCCTCACTCGCGGTCAGGTCGCTTACTTTCAAACACGGGTAACCGGTATCCTGTATGATACCGTACCTTAAACTCTCGATAAATCCACTATCGTATGATATGATATTTGTAGATCGGGGGCTTGGCACGATTATAGGGTGGTCTACGCGATAGGAATTACCCGTACCATACAAAGCCACAACAAAGCCAAGAAGGATATAAGAATTGCGAATACCGGTCAATGAGATCTATCAAGTTCCGTTGACCCAAGCTATGATACTTGCACCGTATATCGCACCCGGGAAGCACTATTCCCTCTTGGAGTGCTTTGACTGAGAACAGCGATGGTGGATTTATCGAGAGTTTACGGTAGTCGGATAGATAGTGGTATTACGGTACTTGAGTGAAAGTATCATACGGGTACCGTACCGCACGCTTTGATAAGTCAACCGCCATTCTGAACGTTCAGCCGGCGCGTAATATTATTGACCAGAGTGCATTCACATTACCACCGCAACCAATTTCCCTATGATAAGCCACTCATGAGCGCTTGAACGGTGCGACAACCTTTCAGCGTTGCAAATTGGGAACATAAAAATGTTCGTGCTCGTACAAGTACCGTGCCGTACAGGTGCCAGGGATATTGTTTTCGGACTGTTGACCTCGCTTCCTTGTTCGTGAGCTCATGGCTTATAAATTAATTAATTTTTTTTTTTTTTGAGAACGCACGCTGGTGCTTAACCACTGTAATAACGAGACCAAAGAAACATTATGATGCGGAGCCATGTTTTTCACCCGGAGTCGAAGACGGGAAAACAATTCTCTTGTACGATCTGAAATTGCCGAGTACGTAGGGAATAAACTTGGGTAAATTTATACACTCTCAAAAATGTTCCAAAGCCTTCAACAGTGCCAAGATCATGTTTGAACCTCGCCCGGAAAAGTCACCTTCCACCAACCCCACCCTGCTCCAAGAAACCAGCCAACTCTGTGAGAAAGGGTAGAAACATAAGATGTGAGCATTTGGAGCGAAGATTGCTAATTGCACAGTACAAACGTATCATTTGAGTTTTGCTAGGCTTAACAAGCGTTTACCAGATTTCAATCGCGGAGGTTTTCGGACTACTATCCTATACCAACGTGGCCGAAAAGGGTGAAAGACTATAGGGGCACCCGAGTGCGAGTAGTATTTGTACCAGAGCTATCACACTCAATCTAGCTGGGATAAGATCAAGCTTTTTAAAGGGTGACAACTTCTGGAAAGGCGAAACAACCACAAAACAAGACAATGAAAAGGCGAAACAAAACCGCCACGAT
Organism: Tuber indicum; assembly: GCA_006112555.1. Taxonomy (NCBI): domain Eukaryota; kingdom Fungi; phylum Ascomycota; class Pezizomycetes; order Pezizales; family Tuberaceae; genus Tuber; species Tuber indicum. The sequence continues at coordinate 627,690 of VBSK01000013.1, forward strand.
TAGTACGGTGGGGCATCGCGAAAGACGCCGATTGTCAGCGCACAACTTTAGGATAAGTGGGGAAGTTCCCTTATTCTCATTCAACTCTCTCACCCTCTCAACTAACTTAAACGGTAAAGACAGGACCATATATGGATCGCAATAAAAGCCTCCTTCTATCTTTCAATCAATCACCATAGATATCCACTCTCCCATGCTAATAAAACAATAACATGTTTCATAAAGACATCCATTGTCAGTAGCCTCCGGACAGTAACCGCTGCGTCCCTGATAACTATCCCCTCCTGCTTCCGACAATTTCATCTTTCCCTTCCACGGAAGCGTTAATCCGAACTGCATCTCCAAAACCTCTATCCGAACAAGCGAAACAATGACCCGAGGCCCCGAGGCTACCGAGCGCGATCTGCGATTCCCAACAAACCGGTTAACCCCCGTACGAAAATATTTAGGAATAGTCGACTAAAATTGACTATTTCTTTACAGGGGGAACACAATACTTGAGTACTGTCTTCCTCTGAGCAAAGCAATACCCAGACTAATCCCAATGGCATTGACTATTCCTTGACTTGCCCGGGAATTCGGTTGAAGCGTTTCTGTCCCCAAAAGCTACTGTAATGGTCTTTTGCAATTGGCGTTCCTCGCTCGGGCTTAATGTTCTCGCCTTGTCAATATTAACTCACTCTTTTTTTTTTTTGAATAAATTTTACTTTTTAAACTTTGTCCCTATTTGTCATCCGATAGAAATTGTAGTCAGTTACTGCGAATTTTAATACTCAATACTTCCGGACTTTTCTCGCATTCTGGCAGAAAAAAAAAAAAAAAAATTTATAATTACATATTTTTTTTTTTTTTTAGTTATAGCCTAACGAAAAAGACCCCCAATCGGACACTTATTTTCCTCACGGTTATCATCAAGCCAGCGGCTATTTGTATGTGGCTGTTTCAGTACCCTTTGACCCTTTGGACAAAGGGATTAGAGTTTCTCTTTTTGAAAAAATTGAGGCTGCGAAATTTTTGGGTATCATGGTGCGCCAAAAAAGGTCTCGATTTGTATAAAAAGCCGCCACATTATTCACGGGCGCCAAAACCCGACGATGGCTCGGGCAACCGCTCGGTCGGATCTTGCAGCAACCTGCGGTAAGTCAGAGCCGCTAAAGGTCTCGGCAAAGCGGTAAGATGCCCACGCGAGCCGGGGATTCGGTTTTGAAAAGCCACTTTCCAGTGCTATGATAGGAGAAAGAGCGGGAACTCAGGGAATCGCAAGCGACGGCCCAGGAAGGTGGAGGACTACGTCGCTTGGGGATGTACGAGTGATGTCTCATGATTTCTGAGCCCCCTATATCTATTCTTAAAACCTAACAAGGAACTGGAATGAATGAACTGGGTAGGAGACTTGAGGTTTGGACCACCGAATACGCCTTGTTCTGGAATAGATTATAGGGTTTTATCTGCCACCTCAGAAAATAACGACTTTGGGCACATCCAACAATCCAAGGCGGTATAACGTGAGTAATGATAGAAACACTCGAATGGAAGGCTGATCGTGCGCAGGGAAAACCGGCGGTGGAGGAAGCACGACTGTTGTACACAAGTGGATCTTGTGGTCTAAGAGAACCGTGTGTGGAAAGGAGTGTTCAATATTCGATGTACATGCTCAAGAAAGACTCAGAGAGAAAGGGAGGAACCCAGCACTGCTAAATACAAGTTGTGGTGGTCGAGTCCACCAGTGTGTATTACCCAAAACAGTTCTCTTGGGTCATCAGACCTCACTGTGTCCCAACCTAATACTGATATCATCCCATGATGGGATGACTCTACCAAGTAATAACGCATTTACCAGGCCTGTTTGATAGTGAAGGCATCCATTTTGAAGAGCACGACGTGGGGATCGAAGGAGAAGTGGACTTACGTTCGGGGTCATCGATCAATAAAACGCTCGCTACCCTGAGCTGTATTTAAATTTTTTAGTCGGGTAGATATAGGAAACAACAGGGGGAGAGTGAAGAACGCAGGCTAATTTCTGTAGTCTACCGCATCATGCTGGATGCCCTGGATCACGTTCCGTCTCTGGCCCTTTGCCTATCGGGTGTGTCGTATCCGGGCGTCAAAAAAAAAAAAGCTGTCACCGATTGTCCGCTTAGTGTTATCACACCTCCAGGACACATGGACGGGACCGTTACTGCTAACGTAATGCAACATGCACCGAGACCTAAGGTCCTCAGCACGTGTGCAATATCAGATTAAGTTCAAGTTCTGACGGGGACAGTATTGAGGACCAAACCTCCATAAAACCGGTACGAGATAAAATCTGAGTATGATTTGATATGATATGCTTAGAAACCTATCGGTATGTTGATGGAATAACCCTAGTTTTATCCAAGAAGGCTTATGGGAAGTCAAATATTGTAACCTTTGTTTGCTAGGATTGAGAGGTGCTATATTATATAACTCTGAAATTGTGAGGTGGAGAAGAATTTCCAGGAAAAAATATTCAAAATCCGTTTTCATGACATGAACACCAACGAAGTCGCCTAGGATCTGAATATTTTTCAAAAAAAGTCAAAGGACCGTTTGAAGCTGGGCAGTCATAACGAGTGTTCAAAATTAAAACTTGTTCTAGAGCTCAATCTGAAGTAGAGGTGTTGGGCTGGTGTGGGCGTACGGAAGATTTGAAAATGACCGGATGTTACATAGTTTCATCATGGGCCTTGGCATGATTATGCATTATTTTTGCAGAGAGGAGAGGATAGAGCAGAAGGAAGCAGTGCATCAGAGCTGACTTAGTCCCTTGGACAGCCATATTTCTTCCCCACCGTACAGATACAGTACTGTATCATACATAACAAGATTAAAAGATAAGACAGGAACACCAAGAACAACCAATAGCTGACCCCCACAAAGCCCTATATTCTGAAACACAACAGTTTATTAGAGCAAATGCCAACAATAGAAAGCAGCATAGAGTGTATGAAAAGGCGCCACAGCCGCAAACAAATAAACGTATGGAAGAACTAATGAGCCTTGAACGAATAACTCATCGGAGAAATTTAATCTATTATGCAGTGAGAAAGGAGGCATTTAAACGTTGATTGAAACAAGAAGACATGTACCCACCCCTCTCACGATTAAGAATTAACCGCGAGGAGGCCGCGGCCTGCTCGGGCAACGTGTGCGGATCTGGTGTTTCCGGGAGGCAAAACTGTAGGAGGGTGAATAATAATCTGAAAGAAGGGGCGATGATAGACGAAAAAACTCACATCCTATAAGAAAGGTTAACAGATATGCGATGCCAACAGGGTCAGTAGTAATCAAATCGTATTACTCACCATCTATGTTGCCCAAATGATTTTGAGGTACAATGTGAGTTAGTTTGGGAAGACGAAAGAGGGAAGAAGGAATATACGAACGAGCTGTAACAAAATGTCAGATAAGTATTATTAGTGATGGTTATTAGGGGGATAAAGCTTTGCATACAAACTAAGACGCACAGGTAGTGTCTAGGTTAGCGCTGTGGAGTGGTAAGATGTGGGAAATCGGAGTGATTACTATCTGTTACAAGAAGCAAGCGTGAAGTGTGAAATTAGTAGGATGACGGAAGGTTTTGGCAGTGGTCGGTCACATACAGTCTGAGGCGACGGGAGAGATGTATTAGTAAAGTAGAAACGAAAAACAGAGACGTGGAGTTCCTCTTACAGCCTAAGGAAATTGAATGAGCAGGTATTAGAAATTTCTTAATCACAAAACCGTGGTTAATGCTGTTCACTTACATCCTACAACACGGGGCGAGCGAGGGGTTAGCAATTGCTTCGTTCCAAAACAGTGATAGATCCTGTTCACTTACGAACTACAACGCGAAGAGAGCCAGAGGTCAGCAATTGCCTCATCCCAGAATGGTGGTTGATCTTGTTCACTTACCTCCTACAACACGAAGCGAGCGAGAGGTCAGCAATTGCCTTGTCCCAGAATGGTGGTTGATTTTGTTCACTTACGAGCTACAAGACGGAGGGAGCCAGAGGTCAGCAATTGCCTCGTCCAAGAATGGTGGTTGATCTTGTTCATTACCTCCTACAACACGAAGCGAGCCAGAGGTCAGCAATTGCCTCGTCCAAGAACGGTGGTTGATCTTTTCACTTACGAGCTACCCCACGAAGCGAGTCAGAGGTCAGCAATTGCCTCATCCTAGAATGGTGGTTGATCTTGTTCACTTACCCACTACAACACGAAGCGAGCCAGAGGTCAGCAATTACCGCGTCCTAGAATGGGGGTAGATTTTGTTCACTTACTCCCTACAACACGAAGCGAGCCAGAGGTCAGCAATTGCCTCATCCGAGAATGGTGGTTGATCTTGTTCACTTACGAACTACAACACGATGCGAGCCAGAGGTCAGCAATTACCGCGTCCTAGAATGGTGGTAGATTTTGTTCACTTACTCCCTACAACACGAAGCGAGCCAGAGGTCAGCAATTGCCTCATCCGAGAATGGTGGTTGATCTTGATCACTTACGACCTACAACACGGCGCGGGACAGAGGCCAGCAATTGCCTCGTCCGAGAATGGTGGTTGATCATGTTCACCTACTCTCTACAACACGAAACGATCCAGAGGTCAGCAATTGCCTCGACCGAGAATGGCGGTTGATCTTGTTCACTTACTCGCTACAACATGAAACGGGCCAGAGGTCAGCAATTGCCTTGTCCCAGAATTGTGGTTGATCTTGTTCACTTACGACCTACAACACGAAGTGAGCCAGAGGTTAGAAATTGCATTGTCCCAGAATGGTGGTTGATCTTGTTCACTTACGACCTACAACACGAAGTGAGCCAGAGGTCAGCAATTGCCTCGTCCAAGAACGGTGGTTGATCTTTTCACTTACGAGCTACCCCACGAAGCGAGCCAGAGGTCAGCAATTGCCTCGTCCAAGAATGGTGGTTGATTGTGTTCACTTACAACCTGGAACACGATGCGGGCCGGAGGTCAGCAATTACCTCGTCCCAGAATCGTGGTTGATCTTGTTCACTTACCCGCTAGAACACGAAGTGAGCCAGAGGTCAGCAATTGCCTCGTCAAAGAATGGTGATTGATCTTGTTCACTTACGACCTAGAACGCGAAGCGAGCCAGATGTCAGAAATTGCTTCGTCCCAGAATCGTGGTTGATCTTCAATTACCCGCTACAAAATGAAGCGAGCCGGAGGTCAGCAATTGCATCGTCCCAGAATGGCGGTTGATTCTGTTAACTTACCTCCTACAACACGAAACGAGCCAGAGGTCAGAAATTGCATCGTCCCAGAATGGTGGTTGATCTTGTTCACTTACTCCCTACAACACGAAGCGAGCCAGAGGTCAGCAATTGCCTCATCCCAGAATGGTGGTTGATCTTGTTCACTTACGAGCTACAACATGAAGCGAGCCAGAAGTAAGCAATTGGCTCGTCCCAGAATGGTGGTTGATCATGTTTACTTACTCCCTACAACACGAAGTGAGCCAGAGGTCAGCAATTGCCTCATCCCAGAACGGTGGTTGATCTGGTTCGCTTACCTCCTGGAACACGAAGCGAGCCAGAGGTCAGCAATTGGCTCGTCCCAGAATGGTGGTTGATCTTGTTCACTTACTCGCTACAACACGAAGCGAGCCAGAGGTCAGCAATTGCCTCGTCCCAGAATGGTGGTTGATCTTGTTCACTTACCTCCTACAACACGAAGCGAGCCAGAGGTCAGCAATTGGCTCGTCCCAGAATCGTGGTTGATCTTGTTCACTTACCTCCTACAACACGAAGCGAGCCAGAGGTCAGCAATTGGCTCGTCCCAGAATGGTGGTTGATCTTGTTCACTTACCTCCTACAACACGAAGCGAGCCAGAGGTCAGAAATTGCTCGTCCCAGAATGGTGGTTGATCTTGTTCACTTACCAGCTACAACACGAAGCGAGCCAGAGGTCAGCAATTGCCTCGTCCGTGAATGGTGGTTGATCTTGTTCACTTACGAGCTACAAAACGATGTGAACCACAGGTCAGCAATTGCCTCGTCCCAGAATGGTGGTTGATCTTGTTCACTTACTCGCTACAACACGAATCGAGCCACAGGTCAGCAATTACCTCGTCCCGGAATGGTAGTTGATCTTGTTCACTCACCTCCTACAACACGCAACGAGCCAGAGGTCAGCAATTGCTTCGTCCCAGAATGGCGGTTGATCTTGTTCGCTTACTCGCTACAACACGACGCGAGCCAGAGGTCAGCAATTGCATCGTCCCAGAATGGCGGTTGATCTTGTTCGCTTACTTGCTACAACACGAAGCGAGCCAGAGGTCAGCAATTGCATCGTCCCAGAATGGTAGTTGATCTTGTTCATTTACTCTCTACAACGCGAAGCGAGCGAGAGGTCAGAAATTGCATCGTCCCAGAATGGTGGTTGATCTTGTTCACTTACGAACTACAACAAGAAGCGAGCCAGAGGTCAGCAATTGCCTCATCCCAGAATGGTGGTTGGTCTCTTTCACTTACCCACTACAACACGAAGCGAGCCATAGGTCAGCAATTGCCTCGTCCCAGAATCGTGGTTGATCTTATTCACTTACCTGCTACAACACGAAACGAGCCAGAGGTCAGCAATTGCCTCACCCCCCACCAGTAGCTGATCTTGTTAACCCACCTCCTGCGACCACCAGTGAGTTAGAGGTTAGTATTTGCCTCGTCGCTTTAATTGATATTGTCCAGTAACGTACAAGCTATAGCACCCCCGCCTTTGCAATTAGTTGTCACATTTGCCTCGGAGTTATTTACGGAGTTTCCTATCATACCTCCTATATCTCCACGAAAATTAGGAAACCTCATTCTCGCATCTACTGTTATTGGAAATGCTAACTTACAGTCTATGCTCATGCATTACTCGAGTTAGCTATCATAGCTACTCTACATTCATAATACACTTCACTCACTTTCTACCATTTTCAATCCCGTCGTGTTAGTAACATGATAACGTATCGCAGATATGACGTCGGGTTTTTACTTACCTTCTGTAACGCAAATCCAATTCCGGATTAGCTCTAAGGCCCTCCGATTGCTGCAAATTCACCTACCGTCTGTAAGACATTGTTAATTTATTGTTAGTTACGCAATAGTCACTACAAACATTGACGTTTCTTCACCTCCAAAATGTTATACTCCTTTCCCCACAGATAGGCATTCACGTTCTTCCGCAGTAGCTTTCTGGTCATGCCCTTGTCCTTTCGGAGAGCTGCTATGTTCAGCGCAGTGCCATATACTTCGGAACGAGCATTGATATATCCCTCCTCCTCCTCCAAAAGTAGATCAACTATAGTCCCCAGCCCAAGGAATGATGCTATCATTAAATATGTCAAATCTTCGACGAATGTCTTACCGGGCCAGGTATTGAACCAGTATATCTGAAACCATGCCAGAAAGCGTTTAGATCCAGGTCCACAAATCAGGCGCGCAAATTCGAATAACTCCATCCCCTTATCCTGCGAATCTCGCATGTGATCTGCCCAGTGTCGAACCGAGTAATCGAGAAAAGCGTATTTCTGGAGATACTCATTAACCGCTTTCTCTGAAACGAAACCTCTATTGTCCATCTCTAATGGGCTGCCCATAAACTCCTCCCGTGAAAGATAGGAAATACAAATGTTAGCAACTATGAAGTTAGAATCCTGGAGACACAGTGTGTACTGCCAGCTTCCGGTGCCAAGCAAAGACCCCCTAATCAAGAACTCCCTTGCTGTTTGGTGGACGAGGTAGATCTTCGAATCGATAATCCGCACGAAGAGCCCGCAGAAATTTTTAATTGTCTTTTCAAACCCTGCACAAATATTGCCTGAGAGGTCTCGCCCTGACGTGTGATTCCACGTGATCCGGAATGCAACATTCATTTCCGCAACCGTAAGGGGCCTTGAGGCGGCTACCACTATTTGCAGGATTCGCCGGGCTTTGTTGGTATCTGAGCTTCTATCGAGGATCTTGGTGTAAAATTCTCCTAGATCGCGTGGAGCTGTCGAGATAATGTTAGTAAACTCTTCGGCCGAGCCATCTCGACTATCTTTCAAAATGTCCAAAACAAGAGAAACCCAGAGGAATGTCCGGTCGGCGGCCGACACGAGTAGATTGCGCAAATAGTTTAGTCCTCCAGGGTTTTCCCAGATTAACTCGAGCTCCCTTATCCCATTATCTATAACACGGGCAACATCTGTAGTAATAGCACCAATTTCGTTCTCCCCTCTAAGACGGATTGTTGTTGCCCGGGAGCCAAGTTCTTTCTCGATGTTATGATACGGGCGGCCAGTCACAACGAATTTCAAAGGTGTGTCGGACGTTTGTTGTCCAGGGAGGCGGTTTATGTGATGGATAAGGGGAGCTAAAGTCACATCCTCGCACTCGTCCAGGGCGTCCACCACACAAATTATATCGCCGCACCCCCCCTCAGCCACCGCCTTGACCAAAATATCCCACAATGTATCCACCCCTTCGGTAAATCTTGTGCCTCTGGCCTCTAACGCTGCCTCGGCATATCTACAGAGAGACTTTCTCTGCGAGAAAAGTTGATGAAGGATGGTGCAAAGGGCCAATGTCGCGTTTCTCTGTTCGTCGCTGTCGTCCTTAAAGAAGAAGTAGCAAATGATGGCATTGGTTTTCTCTTTCAGATGACCCACGAGGAATGAAGCCATGACAGATTTCCCACATCCCGGGTCCGCCGATAGCCAGAGGAGAGCAGCCGATTTCTTCCCCATCCACTCCCGATACTTTGGATGCTCCGTAACCCACGTGCACGTTCCCTCAACCGGCTCGCGAACCCGACGCCGGTGCGACTCATACGCAGATTTGTACAAGCATTGCAAAATTTCGGCCTTCTTATTGGACGAGTTCGTGGGGCCGTAGTTATTGATGGTGGCGGTGGTGTTATTGCAGTTGAATTGATTACTGGAACCGGTGTTGCCGCTATAGTCACCGGAAGTGTGGCTATTCGCCGCGAGAGCAAGGGCCGTAGAAACCCGCATTAGTGGACGGAAGCGTAAACAAACACAAGCGACACTCCAGAGGCCTACCTTTGCGTTGAGGATTGGCCCTCAGAAGAACCGCTTGATAGAAGATTACCCATCTTATCGATTGATTATTGAATTGAGAGAAGTTTTGTTTTGTCGACTTAGGAACCGAATGTGCTCTTTGATGCTCGTATCGATAATATTCAACCTGGGAAGAAGGGAAGAGCCAGAGGGGTTGGGGATCCTGAACACTACCCTTCTCTTGAGAGCGCAATACCGAACCCGCGAAATGCCAGAGTTCAGCTAAGCCTGCATACAAACCTTTGATTATTTTTGACCCACCCTATCAGCAGTCCGCCGGCGGTAACATTTCACCCAAAGAGTGGACATCGCATATGCCCCTCCGATCCAGATAAATTCGGTCACCTGATCACACCCCGGATACTCATGCAGAAAACAATTTTTTAAATTTTCGCGCGACATGAAATCCGGCTACAGTTGCTTTCTAGCCCCAGGGGTTACACCTAATAGTGGGCTGTGGCTTGTAAACACGACCACTTGCATGCCGCCAAGTTTTGGCCTTCCTGTTCAGATATGGGTTCTATGGATGCAGTTTGGTTCAAAAGAGTTCAACTCCATTGCGAGTAGGAATTGCCCGGCGTTACTTTCCGGGATACGTCTTCGCTAGACTATCCGTATGAAAGCAGATGGAAACCAGCTCTCCCCCCCCGGTTGTCTGTTAAGAGGTATTTTTTTTTCATCGGCGATTGTATTTTCTCAAATCTTCTCACAAGCGTGATAGAATTGGACCCAAGGATCATCTAATATTTTTCTTATTATGCTCTGTCCTCCCCCCCAAAAAATGATTCGTATGCCTTCTACTGTAGATCATTTAAAATGGCCCCTGCATTATTCCCGCAGCCTATCTTACGGGTAAACAGAATTACGCTTGCTTATCATATGATACATTCCTTGAGCGCACCCCGACCCTCCCCAGAAAAGCAGACGGAATCCAATGCACAAAGCTATGTTTTGCAAAGTGCCACCCAAACCCGAATCAGCAAAAATGTTGCCCAGCCCTCAACGGAGGCTGTATCACGTTTTGATCCCAATCCCAAAAGTCTTTCGCTATTTCCACTTTTTGATTTAAAGAAAACCTTCTGCTCTCAGCAGAACCTACTCCCTCGCTCACCCGTTATCCGAAGAGTCCACAACCCTCACTTTCCCCCACCACAGAAAAATGTGATACAACCCTCCGATCCGTTTTGAAATGGCTTTTGAACACCAAGATAACAGCTGCAGTACCTCTTTATCATTAATAATTATCAGCCGATCGTTCTCCCCCTCTAGCCGCCCGTTGTACGAGTCTTCCCCCAGTATTCTGTGCCCCATGAAGGATGGAGGACTATTTGCCATTGGGAGATCGCCTGATCAATGAGAAATAAACAACCCTTGGCACGATAATACCGGTGTGGGAAGCGGGTTTGTTTGAGGACTTGGTAGTGGTGTCTGATAGGGTTTTCAGCCCTGCAGACTGGTTTGTTTAGGGGTAGTTGTTAGGGTTTGGCGCACAGTTCCTTGCGGGACAAGCGTGGCTTCTTTACCCATCAGATGATAGCATACGAGTAGATATCATACAAGACAACCACCTAGGTAGGACGGAGATATGTAACACACCCCACCCAGAATAAGGACATCTTTTATCCTCTTTCCATCTATCATCCAGATGGGATTACACGGTATCCTATCAAGCTATTTTCTCATTCGCCTATTTTCCAATTTAAGAGTACCAGCTCATTGGGGAAACTCACCGGGGATTAGACTCGGTCCCCACACCATCCGGTTGGGGGAAAGAGAGATTCTCGTCAACATCGGCAGGAAGAAAAATTACATTTAACTATTTAGGAAATAAAGGAGGTGATCCGTAGGCATCATACCATCATGGGATGCCATCTTAATGTCCACCCGTGGTGGGAATCACTATCATGGCTGATTTACATTTTTCATCTTTTCGCTCAGTGTTTTGATTTATTTGTATAAATTTCAGTGCTTAACCATCCAACCGTACCACTCGTGAAGATTGGATGTTCGCTTAGTCTAACAAGCTTCCAATCGTCAAACCACGATGTGAACTCTGAAGAGTCAAAAGTGATAAAAAGGACCCCAGAAGAAGGCCATTTTCATCTGCCGTTCGTCATTCCTCACAACCATGACTCCACCCCGGCACCCACAAAATTGTGTCGCACGATGGCCTCAACCGGACAGTTTTCAAAGGAGGGGACAAGACGCGGAACAACCGTTCATGTTGGCTGATAGGTCGCTTCCAGAGCAGCGAATGAACGACCCATTGATAGTCTCTCGATCGAAATCTGCGGGCGCTGCATTAGGCTTATGGGCCACCTAGATTAATATTACGAAAATGAACTAGAGAGTATCATACCCCCTTTGATAAAGGATAGAAAAACATTGCATTCATCATCGACCGATACCTACTCGTCGTTTCAGGTAGTATCGATAAGCAAATACCGAAACCAATCAGCTCTCCCCTTACCGTCATATCACTGCTTACAGTACCACAGCTCCTCACCACCTCTGCTGTTTGAGTACTGTACTAGATCTCTTATAATAGGCTAGCACAATTAACAGAATATTTGCCGCCACAACGCTCGACCACGGGGACATCGCAACCCCCCCTCATTCCCGAACCCCACTATGCCCCTACCACAACAAAAGAATCACCGGCGTACGAGATATCGATTAGGATTTTGTATCTATTTGATTTTTAAATATCTTTTAGTTAGTCTTAGCAGACAAATATTGCGGGAGAAGTAAACCCCGTTGAAGCGCGATGTTACGTAACTTCTGTTTGGTCAATCATACTAAGGTGCAATACCTAAAGGGACCTCTTCGGGAGTATGATACCAGCCCCACCCTTGAGCTTTTAGGCAGGGCACCCGCTATTCTCGCTATTCTCCCCACACAAGTACGAGTACTGTATATACGCTCAATGGGCTTAGTGTCTAAGGCCACCAATGGCTACTGTACTTGACCATACAAACGTTAGCTCATTCACCGTTTCAGTTTTCCTAGTCCTACCGAGGGATCGCTAGCTAGTAATGCCAGGGGCTTTCAGACTACGGTACTACAGTGTCCTATCAACGTGGTGAAAGGTTCCAGATTGTACTCGAGTAAGGGTACCGCACAGTACTGTACGGTACAGTAAACGAACACCGGCACTCTATCCGGGATAGCATCAACCTATCTCTCGCTCCACGACTCTGCTGATCCACGACTCTTCGACTCTAAACTAACAGGAAAAGACAGGAGTATAAATAAACAACAAATATCACCTATCCTATCCTTCCTGCGATCACTTTCATACCATTATCTCTAACATCTCCCACACCCATCTCTCATTTCCACCGTGCGCTCTCATGCTAACAAAAGAGAGAACAAACAATAGACTCCCCAAAGACTCTCCAATTTGCCTCCCATGCTCCAATTTCCTTCCGTACCCCCATTGTCTTGCACGCTCCCGTGCTAACACAAGACATACAGGAACAAAGACTCCCAACAGTCTAGAACTCGCTTGACGTTGATATCATTCTCCGCCGAAAGCGCTTCTCCAAAGCGCACAACGAGAAAATCTGTCCCGACGAAGCAAATGTGCCGACAAAAAGTAACGGGAGGGGAGCGAACAGGCGGGAACGGACAAATGGCCGGCCCCGGGAATGTACATAGAATATGCGGACAGGCAAACGAACAGGCGACAAAAGAACTGATAGCGGGTGGACAGGCGGGTAGTGGTGCTCACGGACGGATATGCCAACGAACAGATATGCCGACGGACAGATATGCCCGCAGACGAGAGAACGAAGCGTTGAGCATGCCGAGTAGCATCCATGATTTCCAACAGTATGTGCGTCGCAACGAAAGCATACAAAAGCATCATCCTATCCTTCCGTCGAACACCACACATATCTACTCTTGTCCACACAAGTCTCCCTCTACGTGCTCCTATGCTAAGAAAGCAATGACAGGCTTCACAAAGACTCCCACCCTTCGCGGCCTCCGGACGGTCACTGCTCCGTGCTTTTGACTGTCCCGTCCTACTACCGCTCCGCGCAGTCCGTTTGACTTTCCCGTGCCGCTTCAGACAGATGCACCTTTTCCTTCCATGGATTCATTAATCCAAAGCGCACCCCCGAAACCTCTATCCCAACAACGAAAACAATAACCTGAGCATCCGAGCATGCTGTGCAGGATCTGCGATTTCCAACAAACCGCTTAACCCCCGGGAAACGAAGAAAGGATCCAGGAATGACCCACTACAATAATTGCCTATTTCCATCCAAGGAAAACCTGGTAGACCATAGTCTAGTACTGGCTTCCGCTGAGTGAAATAATGCCCAGACTGACCCAAACGACCCGGAATGCTCCTCGACTGCCAGTGGTCCAGAGCTTCATGTGAACCGTCACTGTCCTTAAAGCTACTGTAAGACCCCGGTCACTCACAATTTGGGTTCCCCATTCCAGCTTAACGTTCGCACTTTGCTAACATTAACTCTGTTTTTTTTTTTGGAAAAGAGTTTACTTTTTCAATTTGGTCCCTATTCGGCATGCAAGGGCAATTGCGATTAGTTGCTGTGATATTCAACGATGAACTATTTCGGACTCCGCGCATCCCTGCAAAAAGATATATTTTAAAATTACAATTTTTTTTATTCGGTTATCCCAATGAAAAAGACCACTAAATAGACCTTTATCTCCGTCACAATTACGAGTAGGCCAGCTGCTATTTATCAGGGGCTATTTTTTTTTTTGCACACTTTGGTCAAAGGAACCACCATTTTTTGTATCATGGTACGCCAGACAAGGCCTGAATTTGTAAGAAGAGTGTTTACTCTTTATTTTACCCTGGTATATTATCGTTGCCGGCCAGATACTATATCCCGCCAAATCCCGCCCAACGCTCACACGGGGCCGATCCTTGGTTTTGAAAAACACTCTTTCCGTGGGTCGGCTAGGCCGTCACTGAGATCAGTCCGGCCGTACTCAAAGCTGGCCTCTTGGGTTTCCTGAATTCCATCTCTCCTTCCTTAAAGCCTACCCGGAGACGTATCTTGAATTGCTGAGGAGGCGTCCATAAATGCTAAAGCCACATGATATTTAACACCACCGATATTACTGGTTAACCTATATTGTTCTCATATAGTTGGTTATGGTGCTGCGGTTTTTAAGCAGCTCTGACCTTCCGAAGCAGCAAAAACTACAATCACCGGCAACGGCATTGCAATCACGAACTATCACTTGGTTGAAACAAAACGAAACGCCAAGACAACTACCGATAGTCCAGCATGAAAGGAGGGGTAAGAAAATTTTTCTCCTCTTCCTTTCTCTCTCAAAGACACTCTTGCTCTCATCACACTTGATTCTTTTTTTTTTGCTCACATTCTACAACCAAACTAACTAGCGGGGAGAGCACAGAGGTATAGATAAGCGATAAACAAGCCTTCCCTCATGGTTCCACCGAACTCCACACTTGTCCTTCCGACCCACGCCTGCCCACTCAAGTTTCCCATTCCTCAGCTCATCCCCATCGCTAGTAAAGAAACAAAGGAACGGGCACCACGAAGAACTCCCCCTCCTGACGTACTACTTCCATGCTTATATATGAAATACTGGCCCAGGAGAAGACACTCCCATTTCCTTCCGCGCTCCAATTGCCTCCTGCACTTCCACTGCCTCCTGCGCTCCTGCTACCATGCTGTCGCACTTCTTAAGCAAATGCGATATGACAAACTGGTGAATGAACGGCGAATAATGGGCGACCGGGGACAAATGACAAACAACGAGTAAACGACGGTCGGTTAGACGGTGGACAGCTGGGCGGATGGAAGGATGGCCAGGCTGACAGACGGATAGTACAGCAGACAAACTGACAAGCGAACAAGCAGACAAGCGAACAAGCAGACAAGCGAACGAACGGGCGCGCAAACGGACGAGTGAATGAACAAACAGGCGAACGGACGTGCAGGCGGGGATAAGCAGGTGGAGTATCGGATATGCCGGTTCTTTGGCCGTCGGGCATGTTGGTGTTGGAAATCTTGGATGCTGCTCGGCATGCTCAAGGCTTTGTTCTCTCGTCCATCGGTATATTCGCCCTCTGGCATATCCGTCCGCCGACAAATCCGCCTGTTGGCGCCACTACCCGTCCGCCCACCCGCCATCAGTGCTTTTATCACCCGTTCGTTTGCCTGTCCACATATTCGATGTACATTCCCGCGGCCGGCCATTTGTCCGTTCCCGCCCGTTCGCTCCCCTCCAGCCACGTGTTTGTTGGTACATTTACTTTTGTTGGGATGGACGTTCTTGATGTGCGCTTTGGAGAAGCGCTTCCGGCAGTGAGAGAGATATGAGCGTCAAGGGAGTTGTAGACTGCCTGGAGTCTTTTTTCCTGTATTTATTTTGTTAGCACGGGAGTGTGGAAGACAGTGAGAGTACGGAAGGCAAATTGGAGCACGGGAGGCAGATTGGAGAGTCTTTGGGGAGTCTATTGTTTTCTCTCTCTTTTGTTAACATGGGAGCGCACTGAGGAAATGGAGATGACTCTGGGAGGTTTTGGAGATACCTGTATGCGGTGATCGCAGGAAGGATTAGATTGGTACTTGTTGTTGTTTATTTATACTCCTGGCTTTTCTTGTTAGTTTGGTTAGAGTCGAAGAGTCGTAGATCGGGAGAATTATGGAGCGCAGGATAGAGAGTCGTTGAATAGAGCAAGTTGCGAAGCGATCTTGGTGAACTTCTGTTGGAAAACATACACTGAAGCATGTTTATTTAGTGTTCCTTTATTGCTTAATCCTTCTTTGTCCCAGTTCCTGTGTATCGACTCTTTCTTCCTTGTCACTGGTTTGTTCTTGTATGATTTGGGTTGATGAAAGACGGTCTATCTGCTGTGCAAGTGTGGGTACACATCAGGCTATAAGAAGGAAGTGTTGGACCTTGTATTGGAAGTAGTAGACCAATTGAGAAATAGTCCGCTGCCAAAATCTGTTCTTTACAACAACTTCCCCAATTTTGGTTGTGCAGAGTTTTCACAGCGCATTTAGTGATCGTTGTTTCCCTTCACCGTCGCTCGCTCGGTATAGTTCTGGCTCCGGTTAGCCCGGTGATTTCTAAAATTTAGTATGCGCATTAGCAACTTAGACTTGGGCTGCGTCAATATTCGAGCTGGCAATTACATGGGTACCTGCAGGCTCCTGCTGCTGCCGTCAATTTCCACCGAACTCACAGAGGTTTTCCAAGATCATGACCGGACTGGCGGCTTGGGGTCACTGCCCCTGTCCCATGGTAGGTGGCAGAAACAGCGCCGGGCTACAGCCTAAAGACCCCTATAGTTGGTTCCGATATTAAAATAACATTCTTATAATATTATAGTAGCTTCTTTATTCGTTTATTTTGCGTGATTGCTGGGCAGTATACTGTATTAGATAACGATGGGTTAAGGTTACTAAACGCCTGGATTAGAAATAACGGTAAAGGTCTCATATGTCATTAATGTTTTCAAAAATTCCCTCGAATGCCACGGTACCCTCAGATGCCACGAAATTTAATTACATAAGTTTTTTAATAATTAATTTCAAGTTTAAAATTTTAATTAAAAGAATTTTTTTTTTCATGGTAGAGCGGAGAGCCAAAGACCAGGAAGAACGGAGAGTGAGGGATTCAAGAGTAGTGTAAAATTTCTAGAAATCTGCTATCTCCAGTCTGTCATCAATATCCCTGTAACTAGCGACATCTACCTAAGATAGATTTAGCTTGCAAAGTAACAAGATCTAACATAGACAAGTGACTCAGCCTATAGGATGTCAGGAAAACCCTGATCCTTCTTAAGAAGTCCTGACTTAGAATCTGGAGAGTAGGGGCTGCTGAAGATGGTGGATTGCAAGAGATTTTATGGTAGGAGAGAGTGTGAGAAATGAGGGGGAAGGTAGATTGGCTGAGTAGGAGAAGTAGCTGAAGGAGAGAAAGTGTGAGGGAAAAAACAAAGTTGAGTTGGAGAGAAAAAATAATGATGAGGTATAAAATATCTGTTCCTGTGTAATAGGAATTCTCCTTTACCAGTGTTAAGACTAAGTAAATAATTTACATTAAGAAACCTAATTTGTATCGAATTTACATAGAAGCAAAACTTACATAATATATGGCTGTGGCATCGGAGGGAATACTGTGGCATTTGAGGGGATTTTTGAAAACATTAATGGCATATGAGACCTTTACCGTAGAAATAAACCAGCGAGGATCATACCTCTATTGTATGATAGCAGACAGAAATTATTCTATTTTGATCGACAGTAACAGAGACCCGGCACCCGCTGTCCAGTGTAGTATCGATTAGCTAATCCCGGAACCTTACCGCTACTCCTCCTCAGTTAATTATGCACTCCAGCTTACGACAGCTCTTTACCATCTCTACAAAACATTCCAATACCAACCCTGCTACCGGTAATACTCATTATACACATCTCATGGGCACAGGGAGGCAAAAAAAAAGAACCCAAGTGAGGCTAGCACCATCTGTCTTTCCCGTGAAACCTGTCGAAAGTATTTTGGTAAACCTTCTTGTTGCAGTGTGCCAGAAAAGACGCGTGGCGGAGATATCTATTGGCCGCACTTTGTACCGTGCCGTACGGGTACTGTACAGGAGTTTACTCGATGTGGGGAATACAGACTGATGAGAGAAGAGGAAATTGTATGAGTTGATAGAGTGAGATTCGGATTTGGCGCTATTCACTAAGGCAGATGATTGATGTTCGAATTCGCATACATTTCTAACAATGATACATGATTGGGTCTCCTAACACCAAGTCCATGCGGGCGAAAACTACCACCCCCGATAGGAGCGGAAGCAAAGTTTTCTCTCGCTAGAAGGAGGAGAGGTTGTTGAAGATGGCTGCTCGCCGTGCCTACGACCACCACCACCCGGCGTACGCGACGTGTTCCGAGCATGCTGGGCATGCCGTTTACACCACTACCCATCATTCGTCCATCCATCCATTCGTTTTCCGTCCGTCCTTTCATTCGTCCGTATGTTTATCCACCAGTTCATTCGTCCGTTTCTTAGTTTGTTCGTTTATTCATGCGTTCGTTCTCTGTCGGCATATCCGTTCGCCGATACCACTACCAATCCGGCCTGGGGCACAACTACCCATCCGTCCATTCTCCGGTCAGTCTGTTCGTTCACTCGTTCGTCCACCCATCCATCCGCTATCGGTTCTTTTGTTGCCCCATCGTTGGCCTCTCTGCATATTGGACGTTCATTCCCGGGGTCACCTGTTCGTTCCCATCCCACCACTTGCTTTGTTGTGGCAGATGTTCTTATTGTGCGCTTTCGAAAAGTGCTTCCGGCAGGGAGAGATACGAACGTCAAGGGGGTTATAGTCCGTTGGGAATCTTGGTTCCTGTATTTCTTTTGTTAGCAAGGGAGACAGTAGGAGCACGGAAGGAAATTGGAGCGCGGAAGGCAGTGAGAGCGCAGAAGGATATTGGAGAGTCTTTGGGGAGTCTGTTGTTTGTTTTTCTTTTGTTAGCATGAGGAGTGCACAGAGGAGATGGGAGATGGGTATGAGAGATACCAGTATGGGAAAAGGGAGGAGAGGAAGGATAGGTGATCTTTGTCGTTTATTTATACTCCTGTCTTTCCCCGGTTAGTTTAGTTAGAGAGAGAGAGAGAGTTGTCGAGCAAGCGAGTTGTTGAGGAAGCGAGTTGTTAGAGAGAGAGAGAGAATCGAAGAGAGAAAATTTTTCCTACCCTTCTATTGGCTGCCGCCTTGGAGTTTCGTTTCGGCCGCGTGATAGTCTATGACGGCGGACCCTACCCCCCATAACGGTTATCGCTGATTTACTACTCCGGACAGTTATCATTTTTATTAGAGGTTTTACCACTCAGGGGAGAGAGTTTCAAATGAACAAATGAAACAATTGCTTGGAGATATCCGTACCTCCCAGCTTCGCAGCAATGAAACAAGCAAGGAAGGGGACGACAAAGAGTAAGATAACTCTAGTGGCGGGGACCAAGAATCCAACACTCCAGCACACAAGGAGCGAATACCCACGATTCCAGACAGCCACACCTACCGCCGCGCCATGCCTCCGCACAACTAGATCTTCCCCCACGCATGCCTGCTATTGGGACACCTCCATCACATGCCTTGGTAAGTAGTCGAGAAGGGATTGGTTGAGTGAGATTCAAGTTGACCACGACGGAGTCAAATTGCGACTGAACGGTAGTTTAGGGATATTATAGTATCAGATCAAATATGCATTCCTACGGAGATTAGTACTCGTGGGGAGAATATGTCTGTAATCGGCATAGCCAGTCTTGGAGGTTGCGAACAATGAATCGGAGATTGGATACCTAGGGGATTCACCGATATCCCAATCTTTCGCTCACAGGCTTTCCCCATGCACTCCCGCAGTTGCAAAAATACCCATCGATTATCTTGCCCAAATATGTCCAGGAAGGCTAGGGTGCAAAAAAAAACAACTTGCCAGCATTGAGGCACTAGCAAATTGTAAACCAGGTGCCGAGGAAAGCCAGCAGGAGGAAAGCCAGCAGGAGGGGAAGTAAACAAAATAGCAAACACAATTTTCTATAATTAGCAAGCACAACAACTTGCCGACAAATAGAAAACAGGAGGGGGTATAAGTGTATTATCAAAAACATCGTAATAATTTTCAAAAATTTCCCCACCCAGAAGGGGGGAGTGAGCTGGGAGCGTCAATGTAGTTGTAGTTTTCAACCAGCAAACATCAGAGCTCAAACTAGTCTTCACTGCTGCTGATCTTGCCCGTGCACAAGGATGGGGAACAAAGGAAGAGGAAAGAGGAGGGATTGGAGCGGTATCTATAGTGCAGGAGTTGAGTGCCAAGACTTGGTCTGGATGGAGGGTGCAGCTTGGTACTGGGTTTGGGGTTTGGGTTATTGACTGTGTATGTACGTGTGGCTTGTTGGGAATGTTCTAGGATGGGGTTGGGCCAGTGATGGCTTCGCACCTTCCCGTATAGTCATGCGGTATGGGTTCCGGCCCCCCGGTTTTGTGCGATAGTTTGGGCTGGAGGCTATCTTGTTCGGTGAAGCTAAATCAGCTTATGGACCCTTCCACTCCTCCAGATTCACGGATATCAGTTGGAGGGGTGGTGGAGCAAGGTGAAAGAACCCCCAGCTATCACCCTGCTCCCTACCAAGAGCTCGGCACATGAGGTGTTAGCATAGTAATGTAGACCTCTTTAGTCCAATAGTTTATCATATTTGTAACCCTTCTCCACTCCCTGCTGAAAATGGCGGTAGAGTGACCATACTTTGAGGCTATGGTGGTAGGTCTATATGCTAGTATAAGGATGCGCATGCAATGAAAATTTCTCACCCCTATGTTTCTCCTCCTCCTAGGCAATCCCCCCCCTCACTTCATTCCCGTACGCAACACTCTCGCTTCTCTTTCTACTATCCATCTCATCTCATATCTATTGTTGTCCTAGTCTCCTCTTAATAAAATATTTCATCAATTCCATTCTAGCCACTTCTTTCCACTGCGCAAAACCCCAATGTCGATCATTGCTTTTGTATCGACTATCCTCGCCGATTTCAATCTCAACTTCTGTAAGTATATTACTACCGAGACGGTTTACTGACCTTACAGCATTACTTCTGAGAGGTAAGGCAACTCCACACCTCCGCCCATTGAGTAGTACATCTGGAAAGTGTGATACCACCCACGCGCCCTCTAGCCAAAGCCGAATGGTTGGCCAGAAGATGTCTTTACCATTAGTTGAGAAACGAACGAACGAAGTTGTTTTTTCCTTACCTCACGCTCTCGTTCACCCCCTGTGATAGTTCCCACATAGTCCTTTAGTTTTTCTCTATCGCTGCAGGCGTCAATCGTTGACTGCTATACCTGCTCACGAGATTGAGAACGTCCCATCTCTAGGCATTGGATAACTATACTTGAGCCGCGGGTTTACCCGCCGAATGTGCGAGTCCGTTTCTTGAGTGCGGCAACGGAAGATAGAAAATTGCCGTTTCTTAAACAAGCAGGGGGGGGTGTCCTCCTACTCGCAGCTAATATCCAATAATCACAGAAAGTGATATAACGGATGCGTAATCTTGGTATTATTCTAGTACCCTCAAGTGATCTGATTGTTTCTTCTCTGCCTGGTTCCCCAATAACTCGATGAATATCTATCGAGTGACACGCTTTCGTGGCCGGTTCACATGATTAAATAGTATTCGCATGGCTGGGGGTGGGGGGGTAGCAAAGATGTCCAGAGGTGCGGGGGATACTCCTGAAGGGCGAAGTTAGTCTTAGTGCGCCGCGTGAAAGCCTTGGTACTAGCCTAGTGATGCGCCCATCGGACCAACACCACCACAATCCAGATCAGTGGTTATTGTCTCCACTGCCGACAGGCGACAATGCTTACCCGCCGGTAACGGCTGTTCGAAACGACAGGTCCACATGAGAGTAGTAGCTTTTCCCCGGTTCGCATTCCTAATATCATATGTTTCCGAACCCATTCCAGGACCCCCCCTCATAATATCTACCCGCCACCCCCCACCAGTGCCACTCTTGAGTTTCCCCCGCATATACATAGTGGCATTCCTCCCCCGAGTTGCATCAATATAAAATTCACCATCCTCCCAAGTCCCCTCCCAGCCTCACATTGAACACGTGGTCTTTCTGTCATAAATGTATGAGGGTTGGGCGAGCTCCGTAGAGTTTGTCTTAGCAACTCTAGAACGACCGCTCGATGCTCTAGAACATATTCCCCGGGAGCACTAACATATATTAACGTGCGCTTTCCGCTTGGGGCGCTCTGGAACATCTGAGAATTCTAGAATCTTAAGAGTCCCGGACATGGAGACCCCCTTCAGGTCCCAAAGCTC
The DNA here is from genome assembly GCA_006112555.1 of Tuber indicum. Taxonomy (NCBI): domain Eukaryota; kingdom Fungi; phylum Ascomycota; class Pezizomycetes; order Pezizales; family Tuberaceae; genus Tuber; species Tuber indicum. Next base: position 649,620 of record VBSK01000013.1, read on the forward strand.
TCAAACTACTTCCATCAGAATTGCTTCTAACATTAAATATGGTCATGTAAAGCCACTTGTCTCATTTTGATTTGTAACTATTTCTTTTTTCTGGCGCCGTTTCCTAGCTTGTTGGGATGTCGTCGGGCTCGACCCCTTTCATTGCGTCTAGCTTCCTGTCTTCCAAATCGCATTCAGTCATAAACTTCGAAGGATACGTTCGAACTTCTGCCGAAAAGACAACGTATTGGGTCCCAGCCGCTTTTGTTCTGACCTTATTTTATCGCAGTTGGTTACTCGCTAGCACGATATAAGCTGTAAAATAGGCAAACTGGATGACCTGTCAGCATGTTGATGATGAAAACTGAGTGGAAGGAAATAGGAGATGGAAGGCTACCGAAGTCATTGATAGACCTTGTTTGGAAGGATGCAGAGAAGATAGTTAAAAGAAATAGGAGATGGGAAACGATCGAGAAATAGATAGAAAGCAGGAAGTATAGGGCGGTGGGTACTGGTTGATGAAGATGGTTAGCCGGTTGCTTCCTTATGGAGGATTGGAGAGAATGGTTATATGCTTTGTTTTGGTGGAGGGTTACAGAAAGGGAGGGGTTCATGTGGCGATGAGGGGAATTTCCTTTGAGTTTTGTATTTAGATTTGTCTGGGACCAATGTGGTTCGAGTTGAGAGAGGTGTCGGTTTTTGCTTGGACCAATATCATCGAAGTTCACTGTTTCCCTCCGTTACACACGATAGTATCGCTAACACAGCAGACAACTACTAGTACAAACCTCAAAATAAAAGCCCCCGAGCGCTGTAGACAACGGTTAGGAGGATGGGCTTATTTTATTTTTTATTCGAAGAACGTGCTTCCGCCAAAAGGAGATGGAGGAAACCTTTTTATTAGAGCGAAATAACGGTAAACGACTCCCGCCGCCAACAAAGTCCTATGATACGTTTCCGTTTCCAAAGAGAGGCCGAAACCATCTTATCGGATAGGGAAGATCTCATGTGGCCTATTTAATCGAGGCAATTCATTTTAAGATTTCTCTTATCATGACCTCCACTGTGGCTTTGTACAGTAGCGAGCTCTTGGTGTTTTTTCTTTTTTCTATGTCGCAACAAGGTGGCGTTCTTGCAAATATGATGCCGGTACGAGTACTCAAGTATGACACTTGACTAGATACCTAGGATAGTTAGTCTATGGTACCGATAAACTCGCGCTGCGGGCGGCAAAAGGGTGGGTGTAAAATTTCGATCCATATGCTACCGAGATAGCAGGAATAGGAAAAAACTCGGAACGCGCGAGGACATAAGGGATTGCGGTGTGGGGCAGAGCCGCACTTAGGCTGAGGCTCATACAACCTTATTTTGTCCTCAACCGCCTTCTCTGTATACTCACTAAAAAGCCTAAGCAACTCCCTTCCTTAAAGGTGACCCGACATTGAATCCGCTCCGGTTTAGTCTTCATTCTCGGTCACCGCTCTAACCGGGCCAAGGCTCCTGCCGATTATGGATATTATAACGGCGAGCGGTTTCAAAATCTTGCGGCGCGGCTACGTTACAACGTGCCCAATGGCTCAACGCCGGATTTTATAAAAACTAGACCTTCAAATTCATTTCCTCAACCACGTCCGGCCGTTGCGTTACCAGATCTTTTCTGCTGCCTTATAGGTCGCTCTAAATCTTGGAATATCAACTTCTACAGTTTTTTAAAATGATGAATTGCCTCCTTCCTCGGCTATTCTCGATGCTTCCCTACCTACCCTACCTCCCCCAGCACATCTACCTCCTCTTTTTTAATATACAATTGTTCTTACATAATGAGTACATGTCGCTGCGCCCGTCTGATCTAACGTGTTGTTACAGTATTAATGGGTAAATTGCGATTGTTCGGTTGCTTGGGTTTTATTAAAGCCCCTATAGGCATGAACCCCTGTTTGAACTCGGACAAGACACTTCAGATGCATATAAACTGCGAGCTACTTGGTGGGTTAAGCCCCCCATTGACTGCAGGACTCTGTGCTCATATTTGGTGCTCTTTCCATCATGTCCAGAGGATCTGCCCAGAGTACTGAATTCATGTAACTTAGCGGCAAAACCTGGTTTTTCGCTTTCCTGTAACTCGTAACATGCTTCCTGGATCCTAGCTTTTATTTTGATATGTTTTTCAGATATTTCTGGTTTTTTTTCGTGGTGTATGTAGGGTTAATGAACGGAATGGTTATAAAATCTGAGGCTGAGCCGAATTCCGAGTTGAGCTGTGGAGCACGTCGTAGACATGCTGCAAGAGTTTGGAACGGCTCGCTGGACTTGGGAACGGTTGGTGATTTGAAAGCCTACACTTTCCTTCGCTGCATAGACATGCGGGGAATTCGTCTTGAGTGAGAACCGTGCCGCCAAGGCAGAGTCCTTGTCGTGAGGCATCTGTAACACAAGCCGCGGACGCTGTAGGGCTACGGCAGCTAAGGTAGGAGGAGGTTAAAGGCAGCAAATAGGAAATTAAGCATTGAAAATCAAGGGGTGAAGTTGGGAATTCAATAGTGATTGTAATGGGGGCAGAGAGGAGCAGGGAGAAAAGGAGTAATCATTGTCCAGGAAGGTGCTGAGGGGGAAGGTTAAAAACTTGAGCGAGTCAATAGCGGGGTAGCCGGCGCAGTTGGCAAGGTTGGCACAATTGAGGCAGACGGTGTAATTTACCGAACTGTATGATAGCTTAGGCTTCGTTAGGTTAGCCACTGAACGGTCCGTTCGAGTAGGGAATTTTCAGGTTCAGCCGTTCCTTTCAACGGCACCGTTCGTGAACCAGATTTGATGTTCGGTTAACATCCTTCTGTTGGTCAAAACATTGCGCGAACGGTAAAATGTGAAAAGGACCACAGGAGGTCCTTTTCACCTGCCGTTTGTCATTTTTGACAACCACACCTCGACACCAACACCCACAAACTGTGCTGAACGGTCGGATTAACCGAACACCTTTTGAAGGAGGAGACTAGATCATGAGCAACTGTTCATGGGGCTGAACGGTCGTTTCCGGAACGGCGTATGAACGGTCCATTGTTAGCCGAACGGAGCCTTATTAGATAAGACTTCGACCCACCCTCCCACTATTTTCACCAATTGGCGGTTTCGCAGGACTATGATAAGGCCAAATCTTCGCTTAGTGCTCCCGGATTCCTAGGGGGATGCCTTTAGCTGACAATAGTCTAGGTTAGGTGGAATGACATGTCAAGGGTATAAGGCAGAAAGAAGAAACTTAAGTAATCGGAGGCTACCTACTAAGTTGGCACTGTCTAAAAATAAGAATGGATGGAGAGACCCCCACCAGACCCTTGCCCGACTTTGAGAATATGTACTTGAGTGCGATGCACGGTAGATGGCTTCATTTAGCTACCGGTAAAGGGCAAGCAATACGGTAGTTTGCCCTCGAGCACGGGCTGGAAAGAATATCGCCCTCTATATTTCCCCAGGGGCTGTTTGGTTCACCGTGGTTTGGGGTAGCGGTGATCTCGGATCGCGGTTTTCGAGTCGCACGCAATCCGAGATCATCGTCGTCTTAAATTACTGCTAGGCAAACACCCTCCAGACCGTTCTAGGAACCTTGGCTACCCCGAGTTACTGGTATGGCCCTCTAGTTTATTGTGAGTTTTTCTAGTCCGTATAGAGGTATAGCGCCTAAATTTTGTATGTTACACTCGCAGTGGGCATCGTGTGAGCATGGTGTAACATACAAAACTTAGGAGCTGTACCTCCGTAGGGAGCTCGGCCACAAGTTCAAACCCATCGGGGTTGGGATTATTTGCCACCACCCCTCTTGCTCGTATTGGTCTCGGCTTTCATTTAACCCAATCACCATCTGCTTTGACGTTTTCTCCTCTGGGCCCGGAATCGCCCTTTAAGCAACTGTATCTGGTAAAGGGTATTTGAAAATAGGAATGTTGTGACACAGGCACCCCGCGATTGGAAAAATCGCTGTCTAATTTGTAGATACTTTGTGCCGGATATAAAAGCTATACAAATACGTGTGCTATCTGATTCACCTACGTGCGGTAGGAAAGGGGAAAAGGGTCCCAGGATTCGCACCCCTCTCGGTAGATACCAGCCCAACGAAACCACCCAATGTTATCTCGGGTATTTCAACCTCCCTGCGGACGGCCATTCTATCAAACATTCGGTTCTCTTCCCCCTGTCTCTATTTTGGCGGGCCTTCTACCGGCTGTCTGCGTAGTCGATACAATTACCTAACTGAGATTAGCGGTTGTGGTGTCTAAGGCATTGAACCCGACAGCTATGACGGGCTCTTTAAGTCGCGTCACACAACTATATGCCAAAATATTCTATTGCCGGGAACGGGTTCGAGCTAATGTTGCAATAATCGGAATGGCGGTTGGTATTGTGGGTTGAATCGGTGGAGGGGTGTCTCCCGGGTGGTTTGCGAATGAAGGCTGGTATGGAATGAATGCGGAATCTAGGTGGCTACGTTAGATTTGGTTTTTTCTTGGTATTGCTGTTTAGGTAGCGGGCACGGGCGATTTAATAATATCTATAATATATTATAAGGTTGACTCTGATTTTCAGATACTATGAAGAATTTGAGAGTGATATTTGATTTTGCCATGCAAAAATAGTTGAGACAATGAATGAAAGGTCAAAAAAGATGTGACTTTCGTCTATACCCGAGTACTGTACTGTACAGAGCCATTGGCATGTCATGTCAGCTCGGGGTGCTGGATGGAACTTCCGAAAGTGTCCTATTGCTTGACTGTGTGATACCATGAATTCTTATGATACCCACAATATCTTGGCATGTCTCGGCGCGACTCCAACCGCTTGCAACGGGGTTTCTAGGAGCACTCGTACCGGTACTCCATGTGATGCATAACGGTATTTTCCATGAACAAATCGGGACGGCAACTGCCGAAGGCCTTCAAACCCATCCACCAAACCAACGATGGCACCACCTATCAGCAAGTGGCCAAGCTGCACAGCACCACCTGCGCACCCAGTTGAAAGCCGAAGCGATAGCTGAGTTAAATCATGCGAATAGAGCCACCAGAACCCGCTCGAGAAGCGAGGACTCCATCTCACTGTCAAAGAAATAATCGTTTACGAAGCGATAATCCTTTACGCTCTATAAACGGGACTTTCGCTTAACGACACGGCCCGTGAACAAAATAATCACTTACCAATTATTCACCGACCTCTCTAAGCATTCCAGTCTTGCAGTGTGAGTTACCGGTATTTTGGCCCAAGAGATTCAGCTACAGGACCAGAGGAAATAGAGGGCTTGCGTAACTGGGCTGCGGTGATTCGCTCACTCTCTCCCGTTCTTGACTTGGCTCCTCACAACGAACAGGGAAGCGTCAAGCTATGCGGACGGTGTCTTTGGATTTGGCGCAGTGTCTTAACAATACAATAAATAGGACACATCATCGGGAACCGGGCCAAGAACTCCATGACGGGGAGGAAGGCTCTTCAGTAGCGGGTGTTCTTCGGTCGCTACGAGTGCCGGTAGAACCCGCTGAGTTGGGCTGTTCTGCGGGCCAAATATATCATTATTGGGATATGATAGCAGCCTTATTTCATGATACTCTTAACCATCTCCCCGGTTCCTTTTGTGGCTCGGCTAACGGGTTTAGTATTAAGACCCGGCACGAGCGCTCATAGGTAGCTTAACCTGACCAAGAAATATATTGGACTTATTGGCTCTTCCAGATTGTCTGACGTTGTAGAATGGATTGCCGCCGTAAAAACTGGAGTAATTGGACCTCATACTAAGGTGCCCAGGATCTCCTCCTTTGGATTAGAGGGAGAAACACGCAGCGAAAAAATTGTCTTTTAGCCTTCAGCCGCGACGGTCGAGGGGGGGGTACAAGTACGAGTACACTCAACATTACACCTAGAGATAACCAACGAGGTCCTATTCTTCTAGTTTTTGCGATATTGCATATAACGAGAAGATTGGCCAGGGTCTCGGTTTTTGTGATATACAATAGCAGTGGCTTTTACAAACGCCAGGCAGTTATGCACGAGTGCTGTACGTTATTCAAATATCTCCCTCTTTGTCGGACCACCTGGTACTTGTAGATGCTACAGGTTGCATGTGGCTCAAGCGTCGCATTTAAGGGCACAATCTATGAACACCTTTTCTTATTCTTGATTTCCTTCGGGTGTTTCCGCCTCTGCCCAGGATGAAGCACTTTTCGGTGGAAAATACGCACTCTGCTCGCCGAATATCTGGATACGCCCCCCAGCGTTATTACCGCGGAGATCATCCAAGAGATGCAATAATATTCTCTGCACTACCCCGCAGTGATCTCAATCCGGTTTCGGTCGGCGAAAACTCTCCTCTAGGTGTTCCCTCTGCCGAGAATCTGCGCAACCCCTGCGATAGATAGTCAAATGCGATGACCACCGCAATCGCAAATGATGGTTACATTCTCGATGGCATATCACTACTGTGACTGAGGGAAGATATACCCTGTGATACCTTGGAAACGCTTCAAATTGTAATATACCGCAGCCCTAATCTTTCCAGTGTCGAAATTCTTCCCGGTTTATTTCTCGCCATTTTCCTCCTTTACCCTTAAACCTACACTCTCTGATTATTTAATTCTTAATTATCTTCTAAAGCCCTCACCTCCAAGGCTCATAAAACATGCCATTCTTTAGATCAGGCGTTTGGCTTTTTGAGATATTACTATCCTTGGTATTGGTAGTATATAGCAGGGACCCTGACCCTACTGAAGATTTTTGTTTTTTAGGGAGCCACATGAGTAGGGTCCATCCAAATTAGAAAAACGCTTTTCTTCGCTGCCTACTGACTAAAGGTCGAAGTATATAGTGGCCCAGAAAGATAGTATTCTTTATATTGCTGGAGGATGGATGAGTTATGGTGGCGAGTACGCTAATCACAGTGGCCCTAGTTCGTACCCCCTTTTAATGCACAGCGTTATCCCGTTTTTCTATATTAACAGTTCGGCGACGTGTTTAGATACGGTACTTCGGTCAATAGATTTGTCTAAGAGTTTCCAAATTTCCGATGGAAGTGCGAGTTTTGTTCAAACCGAGAAGATTCCAGACATAGTACCACGCGTTAGAGATGCCGCGTTCTTCCCCACGAAATCCGGGCTTGAGATCACCTTTGGAGTATGGGGGCCATACAACAGTACGATTTACGGAAACCGGAGCGCTCCCATGGAGGACAGGAAATGGCGGTATGAGATTGAAACTCGGCAATGGACGAATGCTGGGATAACACTCACGAATTGGTTCCAGAAAAACTCTCCAAGGAGGCTAGCTGATCCAATGACAGCATGGATTCCAGCATTGGAGAAAGGTTTTCTTTTCGGTGGTCTATTTGTCTCGACAAACCAAACATCGTTCAAGTTGGACGTGTTCGAGGAGCATAACGGTCTAATCACTTTTGACCAGGCTACTAATACGTGGACAAACGAAACCACGCCATTGGGTGGGATAGCTGACGGGGCCTTGGTGCATATCACCACAGCTACAGATGAGGTCTTGATTCAGTTTGGTGGAAAATCTGAGTGGTCTACACACGTAGTATGTCACTCCGTCTATTAGAGTTCTCTAATTAAAACACTGATAGAATCTGGTAGAGGCCATTTTCTGAAATCAACATTTATAGCACAAACCGGTCGACGTGGTATACCCAACATCTGCCGCTTAGTGCTGAGGTACCGGAACCTCGGTTCGCATTCTGCACTGCTCTCAAATCAGCTTCGGACGGCTCAAGCCATCAAATCTACATTATGGGAGGTCTTGAACCTCGCACACCGATAAATGCTTGGGGAGGCCCAACTGCTATGTCGGTCTGGGTTCTTTCGATTCCAAGCTTTGAGTGGGTCCTGCTGCCCGTTGCATCGCAGACCACGGCTGTGGACCCGGGAAGGAGGTATTCACCGAAATGTGAGGCTATCGGAAAACATTACATCTTCTACTATGGTGGGTCTACTGCAATGGCCTCCTCTGACCCCATGATTCCCTGCGATGTGAAGGCAAATGCTGCATTCCTGTTCGATATAAACACGTCGACCTGGATAGACGAGTTTAAACCGAATGAAGGAACATACGAAATTCCCTCGAAAGTTATTGAGGTTATTGGTGGCAAGTAAGTTGCCCAACTTTCTGAAAGACGGGCACTAGTGCACGGGAATGAGCACTAATCGCACTGCAGTAAAAGAGGAGGATCGACCAAGAAGGCCCCGGCCAAAGGCTGGAATGACCCGGATCTTGAAGCCATAATGGCACTAAAGATTACCGCTACAGCCACAAGTCCACCTACCCCCTCAGACTCCGGTACATCCAAAACCAACGTTGGGGCGATAGCGGGGGGTTCAATAGGAGCAGTGGCCGCGGTACTTGGCCTACTGGGCGCGATAATACTCTGTCGGCGCCGTCAAGGGGGGAATCTTTGGGTCAACGGGCGCAAAACGCGCCCTGCAGAGTTACCATAGGGGTAGGTATACGCTGGACGGAAACGGGTAGAGGGTAATATAATGATGGGGGGGGGGGGGCAGAAGGAAGAAAACAAAGGGATAAAAAGCCCTCATTCGTCATTTCTCATTATAATTTTTCTCAGAAACCCAGCGAGCCAGCTTCTCTTAAGCGAAAGATTCACCTTTTCACTAATCATCTATTTACCCACCCACCAAACTTACCCTTCACCTCAGGCCGACCTGGCATGCGCTACACAGTATTCTGTCAATCTCCACACTTTTTTCTTTCCCCAAGGGCAAGAAGGAGCACACTACTATATCCTATTCTTACGCTAAATGATATTCCTCAACCCTAAGGGCCTGAGTAACTGCACCTCATGTTGGGACGTTGGAATTGCCTTTGCTGGTAAGGCCTGGCTCTTTCACTTTTTTCCTTTGGTTTCAAGCTGGGGCCAACGGGATTAGGTTCCGCAGTTTTTTTGGCCCCTCTATGCAAGAGAGGGAATTCTCTGGGCGTCTTAGTGCAAGGTCAAGTTATTGGAGTTCTTACGGGTAGTGTAATTACAAGTACAAGAATTTGCTTCCAAAGACCAAAATGATATTTTCTTTTACGCGGTCAACATAAATGCTGCTTCCGGGGGGGGGGGGGTGAAGCTAAGCCTCCTTTTAGGTGCAAATGTAATTACAAAAGTCGTTTCCTTTGTCTCCTCTTTGGTTTGTGGGCACTTATTCTTAGGCACCACTGCAATAAACACCATGGCGCTGCACATACCAGCCCAATCAGCAAGCGTTCCGCGCAGGAGCGAGAGGGGTACCCACCAGGTACAATGCCATGACACAAAACTCGCGTAGATCTACTCATTGGCCTAGATCCCTTCTGATCTGAGCTACGGTCATTTACTCTTATGAGCATCACAGCTAGAAACCACGGGAAAGCAGGATGTCGATTGGCGAGCTTAATTAGAGTAGAGTGAAACCTTGGTTCACGTTGCACCCCCACCTACCACTACCTGTAGCCCCCGCTAGAAAGGGTCAGTGTGCGTTTTCTCGACCTCCTATACAATCTCGCCTTGTAGGGTTTAACTTATATCTTATCACTCGGTATTATATTCCGGTAGTTCTCGTCGAAAGGTATCCCCATAATAATATTATTATGATACCTCCAAACCAATATCTAGCGACGGGTGTGTTATAGCGGGTTACGCGAGCCCTGTTCCGCTGAAGTGGTATAGTTTATTAGGGCGAAGCCATAGTCATGTCAGCTGGATTTTGACAATGTATCGGTGAGGGCTTGGAAAATGGTTTAGTTTGAATGGTGGTGAAAAATTAAGCAAAATCCCACCGTGGCAATGATAATAACACCCTAGCGTGGCTAATGAAATTCCGCTGAGGTTAGTAAAACCCCATCCAGACTAGAGGGATTCCATAGCAGGTAGGAACTACCAACGAATTTGCCAAGACCAAAAACTAGATGTCAGGATAGTCTTCAACATCAGTTATGCCTCCTGAAACCCATAAAAGTCCACTGGCACAGGGAACCAGCTTTTACTTGATACCCCCACCCATTAAAAATTTGTAGCAATCACTATAATAAGTACTTCTCCTCAAAGAATACAACTTGGTAAAGTCCCATATAGCCTGTGTGGCACTCAAGCACGCAAAGAAAACCCTCCTGAAACCCCCCCAAATAGAAGGCCACCCCTAGTAGATGACCTGAAACATCCCTTCTTCGATGAGTGCAAGTGAGGACTACTTCTAACCTTGTTAGGCGGCAGCCGACTCTAGGGTATATTGACTCAGAGATTGGCTGAGACCATGGATCTTTTATCGTAGAGGGAGACTTGTCTCGGAATACTAGTAATAATATAACTTGCTAACTTGAATATCACTTAAGAGCGCAAAAGAGCTTCAAGAATAATGATAAAGATTTATTATAACTTGTTATATTGATAAGAGCTGTTCTTGGATGTTGGATTGCCTATAGGGCATGCGTTTAGGTGGCGGTTGGTGTGCGGATATCCGATTCTGCGGGTATGCCGTTTAGCGGATATGCACATTTGCGGATATGCAGCTAGGAGATTTGAGGTAGTGGGCATTGTTTCTTTCATATTTTATGTCGCTTGGCATATGGGAGCAGGGCGCATGCATTATGGATCATGGTGGATCATGAGAGATGAGAGTGTCTTTTGGATTGCTTGAGTTTCGGGAGTGTTCTGTTGTTGTTTTTCACGGAGAGATATATCTCCTAGTCTGTCCTTAGCTAGATAGTCAGCGATCATTCAGTCTATCATTCCGCTCTCTTGTTTGCCGTTCCTCCGAGAGTCCATTCTGATCCCATATTCTCTTCTCCACTTCCTTGATTTCTTCTTTCGGTTTTATCATTGGCTACTTGTTGAGTCAAATTGCTAAGGAGGTGCTTCAATATTTATATGCCACATCCGAGTGTTGGCGGCTACATCTATCAACCATAACTTAGGGATCGTGTAGGGTCATAGTATAGCAGGAAGGTTTAGGTTATTTAGTGTGTTCGTTGGGTTTAGTTGAGTTTCCGGAGTTGTTAGAACCAACACCTCCCTCGGAGGTGATATGGTACCGGGATTGTACCTAACTTAAATGAACAGACTAGCTGACCTGTGAAAGGCCGTCACTCTTGATACCCTATTATTCTCGGTACCCTCCCAAGTAGCATAGATATTTGGAGATGTATTTAATCTCCCTGTCTGCCCTTATGTAGCATCTCTATCGATGGTCTAGCTCACCCGCCCTCCTACGTTCCCTTGAGCTCGGACCTCAGCGACTCCACCCCCACTGCTTCGTCCTTTAGTAGTTCCACAAGGGTGAGGTGGTAAAACTTTGTGTGGGAGTGGTGGGGTAGGCGGCCCTTTATCCAGTGCCGACCAGAAAGGTGTTGCCGAGAATTTGAGAGTGAGATTTCGTGATTCGTAGTATGGGAATGGGTGGGGGGAGTAAATCTAAAGTTAACACAGATGCGGCCGACAAAGCTATCGACATGATGCCTTGGCTTTGGGGACTAGCTATTATTTCCTATCTATCTATTTATTTACCCCCCCCCAATTGTTTCCACTTTCTTTCCCAGGGGCACCCCCAAATCTCACTCTCAACATCTTGTCATCTCTCAGTACATCTCCGGTTGGCATCATAGTGTTGGAAATCATGGATGCTGCTCGGCAAGGCTTTGTTCTCCGTCCGCCGGCATATCCGTTCGCTGGTACGACTACCCGTCCGTCATTCAGTACCACTACCCGCCCATCCATCCGCCATCGGTTCTTCTGTCGCCCTTTTGTTTGCCTGTTCGCATATTCGATGTGCATTCCCGGTGCCGGCCGTTAGTCCGTTCCCACCTGTTCACTACCCTCCTGCCACTTGCTTTGTTGTGGCGGACGTTCTTGCTATGCGCTTTGAAAAAGTGCTTCCGGCGGAGTAGGATATGAACGTCAAGGGAGGTCTAGACAGTCGGGAATCATTGTTCTTGTATTTCTTTTGTTAGCACTGGAGTGTGGCAAACAGTGGGATTACGGAAGGCAATTGGAGCGTGGAAGGTAAATTTGAGAGTGGTTGGGGAGTCTCTTGTTTGTTCTCTCTTTTGTTAGCATGAGGAGCGCACAGAGGAGATGGGAGATGGGTGTGGGAGATGTTAGAGATGTTGGTATGAAAGTTATCGCTGGCAGGATAGGAAAGGTGATCTTTGTTGTTTATCTATACTCCTGTCTTTTCCTGTTAGTTTAGAGTAGAAGAGCCGTGGATCAGCAGAGTCGTGGAGTGAGAGATAGAGTCGTCGAATAGAGAGAGTTGTGGAGCGATTTTGGTGACCTTGCCTGCCTTTAGTTGTGCAGAGTTCTCACAGCGCATGTGTTGAAAGTCACGAAGCTTCCATGGTTTGGATGATGAGGCGAAGGTTGTTTAGCAATGGTTTGGAAATGCAATGGTGGAACAAGCTAAGGAAAGGGTCGGCGTGTCGGTAAGAGTGTGTGAGAACTAGCGATTAGTACAAGGAGAAGTGTTTGGGATGTTTTAGGAATTAGCACTAGGGATACCGGAAGTAACAGGTTACGCTCCGGAGGTCTAGAAGACAACTAGGTGTCGCACTATAAGAGTTAGGAAACTGGAGAAGAAGCACGAAGGTATCAGGACTGTCTGGAACAGCTATAGCTTAAGGGAAACGTTTTGGAGGATGTTTGAAGGAGTTGAGTGAAGGGAATGGTGTGGCATCACGACAAAAAGTGTGGTATGGAATTCTGCGAGGTTGATGGACGAGGAAGATGTTTGCAAAGGAACAGCTTGTGTATATATAGGACACCTCCGGCAGCATAGAATGAACAAGAATCGCGGACACTCTCTACCTATCATAGCCTTATTATTTGAGCATGTAGTGATCGTCGTTTCGCTTCATCATCGCTCGTTCGGTATAGTTCTAGCTCCGCTGAGCCCGTGGATTTCTATTACATAGCAACAGAATTACAGCTCCACCCGAGATGCGACAGCATGTGTCGGATGTTCCAATAGAAGCTATAGCAGTTCCCAACGGTGCTGATGGAACTATCGCTTCTGGCTCTGGAATTGATAAGCCCACTGTGCGAAAGAGTTTATATTCCTTACTGGTCAGGGAGCTCTAATTCTGTATGATGTACAAGCAAGAATACCGCTTGAGAGCGCAATGTGTCAATAAACCAATAATTTATGAAGTCTCTACCGATTGTTCTCAAAACTTACTAGCATACTACGAGTAGTGTTTTTGAGCCGAGAGATTTAGCTCACACCGGAGCCAACAGAGGGCGTACATAACTGGGGTACAAAGGCAAATACACTTAACACCGTTCTTGAGTTGGCCTTTTACGGTGAACAGGGCACTGATATTGAGAATAATAATGGCTAACGACGAGATATCCTACTCGAACTCTTTCACAAAACTCCCATTCACTGTTCTAGCCGAGGATTGGAGTATTTGACCGAGGGTATGATCTGACCGGGGTATGAGTATGACCGAGGATATGCCTAGCCACGGTATCCCTACATGATAGGAGTATTATCTTCAAGAGAAGATTTCGGAAGTGTTATCGTAAGTGGAATCTAATTCGTAGGACTGGTTGTTAGTCAAACATGTTGAAGGCAGTGTATCTACGAGTATGAGGTAGAGGTTGGCCTCGCTTAGTTAGAAAAACACGCAGAATGACAATCTTGTGTATTAGGGCGAGGGTTGTTGTTTTGCTTCGAGCAGAGAAGGGAATGTATGTAGTAGTGAGCAGCAAAAAAGATCTCGGTCCAACACCCTTAGCCATTGCCCCCATTCCTTCTTTAAGCTCAATGAAATGGCACTCTACTATACAGTATTGGGACCCATCTTGATCGATCATAAGCGTTGTAACTCCATATGGCGTTGAACTACAACTAACCTATCCCTCGGTACACTAATCCATCCACTCGAATAGTAGACACTAACTACGGTATATCGCAGTTTCCACCGAAGCCCAACGTATTGTATTACTCAAAACTACTAGTACAGCCACTCGGCAGAAGTGTTTGTGATCTGGGGCATGTCCCCAACTGCGATCATGCAATTGGCCAAGTTGGGGTCTTAAAATTCGTTCCGTCATATCTCCCTTTCCCGGCAGTCAATGACCAAAGAATTATTAACAAGCACGAATAAGAAAAAAAAAAAAGTGATGAACGGAGGATAGCTAAATAATAGGAACAAGAAAGATATAAACCGATATCTAATACCCGTTTAAACCCACCCCCCTCCCGGCTTCCAGAACTGCAGCAACTCCGTCATCTACATATTTCTACAATTTTTCAGAAAATATCTCAGGAATTATCTGGCAGACTAAGAGAAATCCCATGCTGCCCTCTTCTTGACAACAAATTTATCTCCAAGGTATCCACAATCCTTGGGCACCGCTGGCACAGTCGGTTTCTAAACTCAACTCATATATGTTCCGCAGGATTCGAATTGGAGAAATAAAAGGAAGTCTTCTACCATGTCAATATTATCGACTTCTACTTCCCCACAACATCACGGGCCGTACAAATTGGGGGGAAAAAAATTATGGATACCCCAAGCTAATATTTGGTGAACAATGCCTTTCTTAGTGCCCGTGATTTGCTATGAGCTTCCTGATGCCTTCCTTTCTTTTTGTCACCCCCAAGTCACGTGATATGATCTAGCATCCCTGGCCCTGCGAGGTACAGGGGTGGCAGAAAAGGCTACTGTCATGGCATGGAATTGTGGGGGAAAAACAGCCAGGCAGCGGTAGTTGAGTTCAACTTCAAGCGCTGTCATCAGCTAGGGCGGATGGCTAATGTGAGACATGTTTCGCGAACACGTCTGTCCGGTGGCTGTAAAGTACACATGCCCTCTATGACTGGCACTGTGCTGTGGAATACTTTATCGACTACCCGTAATTTCTAGAACTTGGAAGACGGACTACTATTTTGTAATTTCTAGAATTCCCCCAGTGTGTCAGAGCCTCGGCCGCATGCAATCACACCATTTTACAAATATCATTCCAGGAAATTAAGAGTATGACGATTCCAAATCCCGGTAGTTCCTGCTCCGTCGAATCACCTGGCTGCGGCAAGGATTCTGGGCGGCTAAAGCACCGCATTGTGTTGAACAATCTATGAAAAAACACCTCCGTTTCTTTTTTCCACCATTTTCTGGCGCTGCGGTGCCTGGCTCAGATGTAGAAAATAATAATCGCTACCGCTTGGGTAATATCCTGATGAAATTCTAAACGTTGTTACAGGGGAGTTGACATCGAAACAAAGCCAAAACTTTGTCTCTGCTACACAATGATCCTAGTTGGGTAGTACTAGTTCCAAAGATCCCGGACAGCAACAACTCGCATCGAGTAGTCTCCCACCCAAAGAATCAAAAATACCCCTGTCCCTGATTGTAGAATGTGGTGACTGGTCGCAAACAATTATTTTATTCTCGTTAGTATACCAAGTGAGGAAAGCTATTCTGAAATGCCTTGAAAATGCTTGTCAAATCATAATATGTCATAGCCAGAATATTTCCAGCAGGAAATCCTCCCAGTTTATTTCCCACCATGTCCCTCCTTCTCCCTTAAACCTAGATTGTCTCATTGTTTAACGATCTGCAGAGCCCTTTTGTCACGCCTGAGGAAGCATGCCATTATTTAGACCTGGTGTTTGCCTTCTTATGGTATCGCTACCCTTTATATCAGCAATGCACAGACAAGATGTTCACCCCACTGAACATTTTTGTTCCTTAAGTGGACATACAAGTCGGGCTCCCTCCGCCTGGCAAAATGCTTTCCTTCGCCGTTCGCTGACAGATGTTGAAGAATATAGTGGCCCAGAGAGATGATACACTTTATATTGTTGGTGGATCGATGCTTTATTCTTCGCCGAACGGGAACTACAATGGCCCTAGTTCGTGCCCCATGTTAACGCCCATGGTTCTCCACTTTCTCCGAGCTAACAATTTGACAACAAATCCAGATCCGGTACTTCGATCATTGGATATATCGAAGAGCTTTCAGACTTCTCTTGGCAGTGCAAACTACTTTAGAGGCGAAAAAGTCCCAGACACTGTACCTAGTGTTTCTGATGCCGCACTCTTCCCCACAGAATCCGGTTTTGACCTCACCTTCGGAAGATGGTATCCACACGACAGCATGGTTTATGGGAAGAAGGACGCTCCAATCGGGGATAAGAAATGGAAATATGAGATCGCAACTCAGAGATGGACGGATACTGGAATAATACTAAAGAATTGGTTCCGAGAGGGCTCTCCGAGGAGAGTATCCAGTTCAATGACAGCATGGATTCCATCGCTGAAGAAGGGGTTTCTTTTCGGTGGTACCATTGCTCCGGCAAACGGAACATCGCTTGATGTGACAGAGCTAGAGGGACATCCCGGCCTAATCACTTATGACCAGGCTACCAATACGTGGACAAACGAAACCATGCCATTTGGAGGAATTTCTGAGGGAGGCTTGGTGCATATTACAACAGCTACAGATGAGGTCCTGATTCAGCTTGGTGGATGGACTGAGCGGGCTTCTCGCATAGCATGTCACCCCATCCATTGATTTTCTCACACGCAAAACGCTGATGGAATTCGTTAGAGAAACCTTTCCGAGATCAACATCTACAGCACAAATCGCTCAAAATGGTACACCCAACATCTCCTATCAGATGCTGTTGTACCGGCTCCTCGATTCGCATTCTGCACTGCTCTAAAATCAGCATCGGATGGTTCGAGCTATCAAATCTACATTATGGGAGGCGCTGAAGCTAGCAGCCCAGTAGATGCTAAGGGAGGCCCAACCGTTGGCTCAGCCTGGGTTCTCACAATTCCAAGCTTCGAGTGGGCCCAGTTGCCAGTTGCATCGAAGACCACCGCTGCAGACCCGGGAGGGAGGATTTCACCAAGGTGTCACGCGATTGGAGAACATTACATTTTCTACTATGGCGGGACAAACACTTTGAATCACCATGGCACTCCTGCCTGCTATGGGGGGACGGATGAAGCATTCCTGTTCGATGTGAATGCATTGTCATGGACAGACGTGTTTACACCAAATGAGGGAACGTATGAAATTCCTCCGCAGGTTATTGGGCTTATTGGTGGCGAGTAAGCTCTCCGATTCTCTAAAACGCGGGGGTAGCTCACTAGGAATGAACACTAATCGCCTAGCAGTAAAAACGGAGGCTCGAACAAAAGGGCCCCTGCCAAAGGCTGGAGCGACAGAGATCTTGAAACCGTAATGGCGCTAAATATCACCGCCGCAGCCGAAGGCTCCACCGCCGGTGGAAACGCCAGCGTCAGCAACGACAAAAGCCTAGCTAACGGACCTAGAACCAACGGTGGGGTGATAGCCGGAGTAGTAATAGCGGGCGTGGCCGCCGCAGGGCTCGCCCTGTTGGGAGTAATGATGCTCCATCGGCGCCGTCAAAGGAGGAGGTCGCAGCATCCCCACGTCAGTGGGGACGGAGTGCACGATGCGGAACTGCCGTCGAGGGGGGTATGTGCTGGAGATGGGAGCGGAGAGAGGATGATATGGCGATAGAAGGAAAGAAAAGATAGCACATATTTGCCCTTAACGAAAATACGAAAAAAACACACATATTTGCCCTTAACCATCCGCACCTTTTTCAGCAACCCAGTGAACTGGTTTCCCTTTAGGAAAAGGCACACCCCCCACCCGTCATCCATTTACCCACCTAATTTATCCTTCAACCCTCAGCCACGAGGCATGCACTACCTGCGCCCCTTTAGTCCGCAGTTATTACTATTTTTCCCTTTTCTCAAGTGTTGGAAATACGTTATCCACCCTATGAGTCATAAGTATGAGTCATGGTATTGACTCATACATGTGACGAGATATGAAAAGGGGGTTTCCTTGGCAGGAGAACCATGTTATCACGTGATGGAATATGTCTATATAAGACCAAGTGTATTTCCCTCTGTTACCACGTACTTTGCTAGTGCAAGCGTGGAATCTTATCTTTATATCTAAACTATACTGCGTTCAACTCTCAGTGCCGCCTTAGTATCTAAGAGACAGCCTCAGAGACTGCAATATTTTCAGGTTATGAGCCCGGCTAGCAAGCCTTTCTGCTACCAAGTATCATATACCATATAGATAAAAGAAAGACCCCTAAGCGAGACGCTACCTCCGTTACCTCCCTCACATACATCTTCTCATACCTCCTATCTGACCGTATGGTCAACGAATACCTTGATATACACAATCTATTCCATTGCAGATACTGCAACACCACCCGTCCTCTTACTCCTGAATACCGGTACCTATCCTGCTGTAAAGCAGACGCATATCGCATACAAAGACAACTACATCGTCTCAGACTACTCAGACTACGAGCAGTTGCGATCCCAATACCGACGAACTCAGGAAGAAAATAAACAAGCCTACATGCCTCGCAGCTACCACGACGCCCTTGAATACACAATAGAAGAAACCATCACCAGAGTCAATCAAACCATCGCTCATAAGAACCTCGAAATTATCGACTATAACGATCGCCTTCAAGCCATCCAAAAGAAGTACGGTGAACAACTGGATATACCTCTGGAACCCGCCATACCAGAACTAACCCTTGCCGACTTCGAACACCTACAATACGATCGCGAAAACGATAGTTACCGAGGTTACTTCGATCCAGAAACTCTGATCAAGTGTACCGGCTGTCTCAGGTTGAGACCCTTTCCCATCTTCTCCGGAAACGTACCGAAACCCTGCTGTGAGTCATTTGAAACCAAAACTAGGGATTTCGCACTTCTGAAGTTACGGGAAACAAGACGTGTCGCATACTGGAAACCTCTGTCAATTGGTAATACCAAACTACGACAACTCCAGTAAACATGTCAGACTCCACATCACCTGAACAACCCTTCGGCAAGTTGTCCTTGTCCTTCAACAAATACCCCACACTACAAGGACAACAAAACTATCGATCATGGGCAACAATGTGGAAAACAGCCTTTAGGGTCTGTGGTGTATGGGAATACGTAGACGGAATAACACAACAACCAGTCACATCGGATGAAGGCTCCTCCTCTCAATCAACAGCAGTCACGGAATGGGAAACGGAGAACGAACAAGCAAAGTTCCTTCTGTTTCAAGCAGTAGGCGACCACTATGAAACCGTCACCTGCTACCCTGCCGTTAGCGATGCCTGGAAAGCCCTCAAAGACAAATTCGACAAAGAGATACCCTCAACGAACCTTGTCCTACTTGAAGACATATTCAAGAAACTTCCTCCCAATAAAAACATTACCGAACAAGTCACGAGTTTCGAAAATGCATGGAACCGACTCTCCCAAAGATGCGCGAACGCGAAAGGAAAGACAAATGACGACTTCCTATCAACAATGAAACTAGTCACGCAATCTGAAGCTGTCAAAGGGGCCTTCTTCATGTTATCCATAAAAGAGCAACATAAAGACCTTTGTGATATACTCGCAGCAAGAGGGGATGACCAGTATACCGATATAAGGGAGTTCTTCATTAGTCGAGCTGCGGAAAAGTCGGAAACAGTGAAAAAGATACTACTGTTCGTACCAAAGAAAAAGGACACGAAGGAATGTTCCTGGTGCAAGATCAAAGGGAACAAAGGGTTTAAGAGTCATCACGTCAAAGATTGTCGAGGTCTGAAGAGAGAAAAAGAGAGACGAAACAAGGAAAACCCGTAGGGACAAAGGACCGCCAACCTTACCGATGCAACTGTAACTGTGCTTATGACGAAAACCAAACCGAATGAGGAAAGATCAATAGACTGGTTATGTGACTCTGGAGCGTCAGATCATATATCACCAAACATAGGTGACTTCCTCAACCTCCTACCAGACAATACAAGCATAGTAATAGCAGACGGCAGAAAACATTACGCAACAGGAACTGGAGATGTGCAGATCCCTGTGCGGTTGTTGGATGTATCCCATCATACGATTCAGCTCAGACGAGTACTGTATGTCCCGACATTTAGGTACTCCTTGGTGTCCGAATCAAGACTGGATGATGTCGGAGTTAGGATAGAAATTGAGAAAGGAAGGAGAGAATACAAAAAAGGAGGAAGAGAGATCATGATTGCAGATAAGAAAGACGGTCTGTGGTATGTTAGGACAAACAAAACAAGAATACTTGTATCCACCTACAAAGAGAGACACCAAGCACTTGGACATCCGAGCGTGATCAAGGATTGTTATCAAGATGCAAAACCAATACCCCGTCCAAACGACTTCAGTTGTGAAACATGTAGATTACAAAAATCTACACACCATGTTCCCTTAGGAAGAGAAATAGAGACGAAGAAACCGTTCGACAAGATCCATTCTGACTTAAGCGGACGTATCTCTACGCCAACACTGGGTAAAAACGAATACTATATGACGTTCGTTGATGACTATACCAGATACTGTTGGCTATACCTACTGAAAACAAAAGACGGAGCAGAAACAGCGATTAAGAACTTCTGGGAACTCGTCCTCACTCAACATGAAGCCAAGATCAAACGCCTTCATAGTGACAATGGAACCGAATACATCAACCAAGAAGTATCCAAATTCCTGAAAGATAAAGGTGCTCTCCATACCACATCACCAGCCTACAATCCTGAATCAAACGGTGTTGCCGAAAGGATGAATTGTACCTTAACCACCATGGTACGATGCATGTTACCGACCGACAAGAAGTTTCTATGGGGGGAAGCCTATGCGACAGCAGCCTACCTATACAACAGACGTTGGCAGTCAACAATAAAGACAACACCTTTCGAGCAACTACATGGAACGAAACCCACTATCAACCATCTACGTCCTTGGTTCACGAACACAATTGTGCACATACCTTCGGAAAAGAGAGGCAAACTTGACCCTACAGCTGAGGAAGGTCACCTAGTAGGATACACTTCCAGTCCTACAGTATATCGTATATACATACCCAAACGACATACAGTGACAGAAGCAAGAGACGTAAAGTTCAGTTCAATAGAAGGAGTATCGTTCGAATATCATCTAGACCAACCAGCAATACGAAATAAAGAACACAAAATACCACCACTACCCGAAGACATTCCATTACCTGAAGAATCAGAAGAAGAAGAGTCTGAAGTAGTACCCGGCACGTTTCCAGTATCACCTGAGCAAACTAAACCAAGGAGAAGGTCAACTTGTCAAAGAAAACACACCGAGAAAGGAGCTGGTTACCGAAAAGACCTAGCTCAGTCAAAGCTTAAAGATCTCAACAACAAGCTAAGACAAGCGAATGAAACCTTCAGAACCTACATGAGAGGGGAAGGTGGATCTGGCAGTGTACAACAGGTTGGTTTACAACATCAGCTACTTATCGAGGAACTTCAGGAAAAGATTCGTAGACAACAGGCAGCCATTGATAAGGAGTCCTTCGTTGGATTATCCTATCACATACCAGACCCTGAAAGCTATCGGGAAGCCATTGAATCACTTGAATGTGATGAATGGCAAGTGGCAATGGATGAGGAGATGAAAGTCTTAAATGAACACGGAGTAGGGGAAGTGGTTGACAAACCACAAGGTAGAAAGGTTCTGAGAGGACGATGGGTGTTTAAGGCAAAAGTGAAGAAAGATGGTACGTTGGAAAGGAGAAAAGCGAGATATTGCGCGAAGGGTTTCAGTCAAATCCCAGGAGTGGACTTTGAAGAAGTATACGCACCGGTAGCACGACTAGAGTCACTTCGAGTACTACTGAGCATCTCAGTCATCCGTGGCTACGCTATGCGACAACTCGACATTAAAAGTGCATTCCTATATGGCGATATAGACTACGAATCCTACTTAGAAATGCCAGAAGGTTACCGAAAACCAGGCAAAGTATGGAAACTACGAAAAGCCATTTACGGACTACGACAGTCACCTCTCCTATGGTACAAACATCTCACAAATACCCTCGAAGACATTAGTTTCAGTGAAGGGACCTTCGACCCATGCATCCTCGTTGCAAAAGACCTGTATTGCTGCATATATGTCGATGATATCTTAATAACAGGCAAACGACACTTAGTGAATAAGTGCGTCAAACAACTCAAATCCCATTTCCAATGCACAGATTCAGGGGAACCATCGCTTCTACTTGGCATGGAGTTAAAAAGAACCGAG
The DNA here is from genome assembly GCA_006112555.1 of Tuber indicum. Lineage (NCBI taxonomy): Eukaryota > Fungi > Ascomycota > Pezizomycetes > Pezizales > Tuberaceae > Tuber > Tuber indicum. Next base: position 671,703 of record VBSK01000013.1, read on the forward strand.
GATGGACTTCGAATTAATCAACAAAGATACATCACGGAGAAACTTGCGAAATACAAACTCGAAAACGCCAATGAAGCAAAAACCCCTATCGAAGCTCACTCACCACTCGTCATAGCTACAGACACTGAGACAATGTGCGATCAGAAATTGTATCAATCTATACTTGGTTCTCTCATGTATGCAGCTTGTGCAACAAGACCTGATATAGCACATACGGTCGCCTTCCTCAGTCAGTTCTCAGCTAGACCTACCGAAACCCATCTATCAGCAGCCAAAAGAGTACTCCGATACCTTAAAGGAACAAAGACTATGGGACTCATCTACCGATCAGATACAGAAAAGACGCCGATAGAAGTCTTTAGCGATAGCTCCTATGCATCCAACCTTACCGATAGGAAGTCCTTCTCCGGTATCATACTCCAAACATATGGTAATACAGTACTCTGGCGCTCCCGAAAACAACATACCGTAGCTCAGTCCACAACCGAAGCAGAATATGTAGCACTAGGATTTGCAGCAAATCAAGGAGTTTGGGTTAGTAGAGGACTCAAACAAATGGACATCACAACAACACCGGTTGTATACTGTGATAATACCGCTGCAGTCAGCCTAACCGAAAACCACGGTGTTTCCGATAGGACCAAACACATCGATGTGCGATACCACTACGTGAGAGAGTTACGGGCAAAAGGAGAGATAGAAATCAAACGAGTTGAGTCGGAAAAGAATCTAGCGGACATATGTACAAAGGGATTAGTTAGAGTTACGTTTGAGAAAATGCTATGTTACATTGGGATGGAAACGTAGGGGAAGTGTTGGAAATACGTTATCCACTCTATGAGTCATAAGTATGAGTCACGTTATTGACTCATACATGTGACGAGATATGAAAAGGGGGTTTCCTTGGCAGGAGAACCATGTTATCACGTGATGGAATGTGTCTATATAAGACTAAGTGTATTTCCCTCTGTTACCACGTACTTTGCTAGTGCAAGCGTGGAATCTTATATTTATATCTAAACTATACTGCGTTCAACTCTCAGTGCCGCCTTAGTATCTAAGAGACAGCCTCAGAGACTGCAATATTTTCATCAAGCGCGAGCGAGATGGTGCCACCACATTCTCATGGCGAGTTATGTTCTTCTACAGGTAGTATAGCTACAAGTATTGCTCTCAATCACTGAATCGACGGTTTCTTTCAAGCTGTGAAGACATATATCACTTTGCGGTGTGAAGCGATATTTTCCTTTCACGTGGTGAACACAGAGATCGCTTCCGTTGCCAGCTTCAACATCTCGCTTTGGGCCTTTGTTCATAAATAGCAGTACTGTTGTAATAAATAGCTCTAGGGGCGCAGAGGCCCACCCCACCAACCGATCTGCGCAGGAGCGAAACCAATACCAACCAACCATGAAGTTCCATGGCAGTTGTACACGAATACCCGGCACAGTAACACGAATAACTGAACCCCGCGTTGCTTGTCTGACGTCCAGAATTCCCTCTCTCGCGGGGGGGAACACTCCGAAAACTTATTTTAACCCCTGAGCCGAAGCTCAAAAGAGTAGAAAGGGAAGAGGTCCTGCACTCTACTAGAAAAGGCAATTCCAGCGTCCCAGCGCGAGGCTCGATTATTCGAGCTGTCACAGTAGAAGATGGGATATGGCACGGTAGGTAACCGTGAAAATAATCCTTGCCTTGCACGTGTACGAAAACTCCTCCCCTGGTACTTGCACAGGGTTTGCGCAGGGTTTGAAATACCGGTAGTCCACCGTCTGGGTGGTTGTTGAAAAACTCGGGTGATGGCCCGTAAAAGCATGGACGTCCCAGGCAAGAAGTATTCGAAAATACGAGTCGTGTTTATCCATGCGCTCATACCCGCACGGACCCTTTGCCATATATTTTTCGAACCCTTGTTTTCGAACACTAGACCTCTTGCCTGGGGCAAGTATAATGTTCGTCAATGGGCAAATGGTTGAAAGGTGAACCCGGCCCCTCCATATCAACAACCAAGTTACCGGATAAATTGGGAAAAACTCGGAACAAGGTCCGTGACCGCAATTTCCCTTAAGTTACCCTGTTTTTCGCCTTATGTGTAGGAGTATCGGAATGGGGTTCGGTACCAGAAGCATAAAACAAAAAATTTCACAATCCTCCCTGGCCACGGAACTCAGAGTTCCGCGGGTGCGCTGGGATCGCCCTCGCCGTGGTGTAAAACACCATGACTGACATCTTACCACTACGAGTACTACACAAACACGGCGGCATCGGTATCGTTCTAAGTTACTCTTCAGTCTGCTCTTCTGGTGGAAAACGGGATCCCCGCCAAATACACAAGCAAGCATCATTGACAGATTCGTGGGCAAATTCATTGTCAAGGGGTTGAGAACGAGCTTGGTGACAGAATTCGTGGCCCCCCCGCCATTTTACACCAAAAATAGGTATTTTCACATTGCAGAACCTCAACCCCACCATCCTACAAAAAATCGAAAAAATCCCTGGAGCCGTTAGGGTCATCTAGATATTATCACCCATTAGTGACAAGCTCTCTTGGTAAATATCCACGGTGCAATACCAGAAATAAAGAGGATGGGTAAATGGTACTTAACAATTTTGTATGAGTTTGCCATGCAAATAGTACATCGGAACAGTGTCCAATCTAGACCCTAAGCTCTTAGCCATCATGGTGGAGTGGGAAAATTCTCATAATTTTTACCCAGAGAGTCTAGATAATTACCTACATCACAGCATTAATTTCATAAATCCTACCTTGTTTTCGGATATGTTGTAGGCGATCGAAATCAGCCATTTTTGGTGTGAAATGGTGAAAGGGCCACGAGTTCTGTCACCAGGATCGTACAATTACGCAGTGGGAGATAAAGGCTGGTTGTACTAAACCGACATTCGGTGGTGGTATGCATAAAGGTTTCGTTTGGAAAATGAATTTGTTTGGGCAGCTACCAATTAGGGTACCGCAGTAGTCTCTGGCTGAAGGACGGAGAAGATGACGAGCCCATATAGGCTGATATAATGTCTTAGAAATTTGGGCCCCATAGAGTCGCCCCATAGCCAAGTCGGGCACACCTCCGGAAAAAGCCTGCTATGGAATCCTGTCGAGGAGGCCCGCGGGGTTTGTTCACTACCATTGATACTTATAGTTGCTGGTTCGCTGGCCCCTGATGAGATATATGCTAGAAAAAAAATTATATCTCTAATACGTTCCACACAAAGGAACGCACACAGGTTTCCATTTTATAATGACTACCCCGCTGTTGTGGGCATCCCTTAAATAATCAAAGAGCGAAAAAAAGAATAGGGAAATGCGAAAAGAAAAGCTGTAAAATTCCAAGCACCCCAGGACCGTATCTATACCATGATCTGAATAACTCAGTCGGTGGTCCGCTACCGCCCCATGCAACCCTTACGCTAGCGCAATAAAATACCGGTAATGCGCCGCCTCGTCGAGCCCGTGGTCCCTGCCAAAACCTGTTCTCCTCAAAAGCCCCAGGAGTGGCAGTCTCCCCACGGCCACCAAGGACCCCAGGCCGTTGCCAACATAACATTCAATCTTCTCCGATTTGGTCTTTATTCTCTGTAAGCGCTCAAGTCACATGAAGACCCACACTATCGGTTTACCACACCACCCCCGGTGACTGTCCCGAATGATAACCATGCCGGTTAGGCAGAATCCCCTCGTGAGGTGGTTATAGCAGCACAAGCCGAGAATGCTGTAGGGCTAACCTATGCGGGAGAAGAGTGCAAGGGGCAAGATATGAACTTGGTGAGATACTCGTACAGCACTAGCTCAAAGGTTTTCGTCCGATGCCTTTCCTATGCCAAAAGTATCCAACCCCACCACCCTCTCTCACAGCACAATTTCAAGGAGAATATGCCAAAATTTGGCAGCGCATTGGCAAACCTGTAGATAATATAGGGGATATAAATTTTTAAATGTTAAAAAGAAATGGAGACAATGTCAACTAGGTGTGGGGTATTGGTTGTCATGTACTTTTTGTATGGAGCCCCATACAAAAATCTAGGCCACTGTCACACATGCCAACACTATTTTACACAATGAGCACAGCTTTGATCCTCTACAGTTCTACTTCTAGATGTTTAAATTAATAGCAATTATCTAGCTGAGGGAGGAATTTAGAATGGTTTCAACAGGGTAGCGTTGAGAACTGTCGGTCTGAAGATGACCGTTATTCGCAAAATTTGGTGTAAAACACGGTGTCGAGCGAAAACATCTGAGTGGGTACTTAGAATAGGGGTTGGAAACAATGTCAGGTTAGTCGTTCAGACTCGAGTGATGAAGTTGGGAACCACGAACACCGTAATGATCGGGAAAGGAAGAAAGGGGAAGAATGGGTGATCACAGTGGTGCAAGATGCATGGGAGGAAGGCATACTCGAGTAGAGAGGGTAAGGGCGTAGCCGAGCCAATAATGGAAGATCAAGTCACAAGGATGGTGCAATTGAGAGCCAGGGGAAGGGGAACACGAGTTGATACCACTCAACTAATTAACACCAATTGACAGTTTTACATCGCGAGGATCTACCGTTGGTCGTCGCTTAGTGCAAGGACCTTCCCAAATAAGTCCCCGGCCCCCTCTTAGGTATGGCAGAATTACATCAAGGGTGTAGAGCAGCTGAGAGTAGGTGTTAGCTGCTAAATTTACTAAATAGGAAGGATATTCAGGAGATGGAAGAACAATGTCTAGAAATTGGAATGGGTAGGGAAATAATATACTAGACTCGCATACGGCTATGAAGTTGGAAAGACAGATATCACCGATATTCCAAGAAAGAGATGTACAAGTTTTAGGATTAGCTTGAGCCCACAAATGAAGCACAAGCCAGGTTTTGTGACAACAAATAAAAAGTCAGGAAGAATTAGTATTCTTATAGTTAAGCATGGTCCAGTACACATATGTGACCTAGGTAAGTTTACCTCTCAAATATCTTCAACTACATCCTAACTTGTTGAACCTCTCAATAAATTCTCGAAACTTATAATAAAACCCTAGACTAATATATGGTTTGTTAGAGGCCAATGCTCCTGCATGTAGTTTCAACATTTAAATTATTTGAGATGATTTAGTTGTGTTAGCATCACTCATAATTTAGATAGAGCTATATAACTCACTAATAACCTCTATAGTCTCTGGCAGTAATCCATATAATTTCTGGAAGGTTTTTGGATTATTTTGAAGGCAATATCCACTGTAGGGTCAGCAATCTGCCTTAACATCACCACTATGAACTTATAGTACTGGCCTCCTCTAATCATGTACAAATCCTCCTTACCTTTGTACTTAAGCTTATCTCTTCAGAAGGTACTAGTAAGAAAACTGTTTCAGACAAAACCTGGTGCTGATGATTTCTCCAGAACCTGTCAAATAAACTAATAGATAGAGGAAAGAACTTCATCTTGAATCTAAATATTGTAACTTGGAAGACACAGAAGAAGTAAAAAGAAATGAAGTTGAATCATAGGGAGAAGTTAATATAGGTTGATCTCAATAGCTTTGTAAGAATATAGTGGAACTTGTATAACTAAGATAACATCAAACAAGTTATAAATAGTGAAAGCCCGCTTGGCAGGACACCCCATCAAGCAGGATATTTCACAGGGGAAAAACCCCGCTACAAACAAAAATTATCTTGTCAACAATTCTATCACATAATAGTGGGAATCTGATCATACAGGCAAGTGAACACAATATATCACAACAAATAAGGCAAATTTTAAATTAACCAATTATTACCAAACCATGGGAAAATAAAATATATCAGCTAAGGAGGTATTCAAACTTGAACCGTATTTTATAACTAACCATTTTGGAGCTATATCTGGATATTTGACTTCTGGTAAGCCCAGGCGGCATGGATGAGAGCTGATTTCACATATGAAGCAACCCCTCTCAAACTCTGATCAACTAGGTTATCTTGTAATGGGAGAGAATAACAGCCAATGACTGACTTGCGCAGCGGTGGGTAGAAACACTAAAGGACTATGCAGGGACTGTGGTAGTGGTAGGACGTGCACAAAATCGTATGGTAAGGTAAAAACTGCTTCGCTCTCTCTCTCTAAACTAACGGTAAAGACAGGTGTATAAGTAAAACATAAACAACGTATCCCCATCATTCCATGAATCACCACACCTATCCGTATCTCTCCAAAACATGCTACCCTTTCCTCCATACACTCCCATGATAACAAAGAAAAGACATGTCCGGAGAATCTCCTAACCTCCACACTAATCCATCGAATATCGGAACTCTTCGCCAGACTCCCGAAACCTCCACAATCTATCTCAATTGACCAACGTCGATCTAGAATCTTCAACAAGTTACTGTACACCTTACTTGACAACATTGGTCTTAAAAGAAACATCCTGTGCATGTTTTAGACTGGGTAACAGTGGAGGACCGATCCCGTAGCGGTGGGTAGAAAACTAAGCGAATAGGTGATGGAAAAAAATGTGTTTTGTACTGTACATCACAACGAAAATCACGCATGAAGCTACTGATAAGCTCCCCCCAGCGTAGCAGTTTCGGAGCATCGCATGCCGGGGATCTCCCGATGGTTTAGCCTGCGATTCTGAAATTGGCGTCCATCCCTCAAGCCTAACAACTGCGTGGACTTTTTATATCGTATCATGATTTCCATTCAAATCTAACAACTCACTATCGACACCGGTTTTTCTCCTAAAAAATAGTCCCTGCCCCAGTCCCCTGCTTGTGCCGGGAGCCTGAGCTCTGTTCCAGACTTTGGGCTGCATCAATTTTATCTTGAGGAGATGATATCATTCTTAATTAAGCACCCTAGTTTTTTTTTACTCCCTCAGTTCTCTTACACATCCCTTCTCCAAGAGCATCGATATGCCGATATTTCTCATCGCCAACGTATAATACTGCGGGAACATGTTCCGCCTTTCCTAATTTTCCTTTCCACCTTTCCCTTCCTTGACCAATGGACTTGGGAGCTGATCCGGGCCGGCTCCCCTAAACTTTGACTGGGGCTGGCCCATTCGAAATGGCGAATCGAAAGAATCAAAGTCCAGGCTTACCCAGTTCTATTTCAGCCTCTGTGACATGGTACGGAAGTTTGTTGAACTGCACAGCGGGCAGCCATCAGAGCGCGTCGGCAGGGGCCAGTGGAAATACAAAAGTCGATAGCTGTTTGAGGGCGAATTCGAGTTAGGTTGGGAGGAAATTGGCGGATATGCAGAGCGTGAAGATATTACCGTATAGCGAATCAAAAATAGTACGTATATCATAACTAGTATCTATCTTTTGCGACTATATCAGAGGGGCTCGTGGGCCGCATCACGAGAGCAGTTCTATCCATGGCTGCTGAGTCACACAGTTGCCGAGAATGCACGATGACTAAGACGACACCGCGGCAACCCCGCTGTGCCCGCCCCTAAGCTTGCTACGTTTGCCATCAATCGGGGACCAGACATGGACCCTGCGGTCACTCATTGGTTCGTTTTCTTCCGGACCTTCCCCGAAAATCCCGTAGAAAAACACAGTATCATACATCACCACTGTACGAAATTGTACGAATGTTGGTGTATATATCTTTCTATGAAATCCAATTTTCCGGTGCATCCGCGGTGGTGGGCTAAATGTGTGCGATTACAGTTATTCACTGGCTGCACTTGAGCGCCGCATGGCCAGGAGATAACTTATGATACCTGGTGGGTAAAGTCGGGAGAGGGGAATTTGGAAGGGGTTCATTGGAATGGTTGGTTATTTTAAGGTGCGGGTGGGTAGTCCGAGTGCATGTTTGTGCCGGAGGCGGTATCGGCCTGTAATGGCGGCGTTGGCGGTTGATTTTTTATTTTCACGATGGTTTTGGGGACGCCTACGCTATTCCAGGTGCTACCGGAATCGTCTATGTGCATTTTATCTAACTATCCATGTATCCATCTACTACTAACAGGGGGGGGCGGGAGGAAGTGGAGAAACAGAGAAAATAGAGAAAAAGAAAATCTTGTACAAAGGGATCTATTCGACCGGGGATTGGCGATGAGGATAAACCGTGCAGGTTTAAAAGTAAAATAGCCTGCGGAGACTTAACTCATAAACTTTAGCAAATATCCGGAGGTTTTAGAGGGATAGATGTCTACCTACAAGTAGGGTTTCCGCCAATGATAGTCAGGGGGGTTTCGAGTTCATCTTATAGGACAGACGTAAAGGACACAACCTAAAAAAAATGGGAAGACGGTGATCCCCTCAAAAGAATATATCAGGCTTCCCAAGATTGAGCAAACCCGGCACAGAGTGGGAGGGTTCCCACGCGATCTGAGCATTTTGATTGAGTTCCCGGGGTTTCGGCTTCATCTTAGCTCTTTCACAACCTGTGGGGGGGGGGCTACAGCGCATCTTCACTTTCCACAGACTTCAGAGCTTGTAGTAAATTCATTACGTCTTCACGTCCATTCATGCCAGCATCTGAGAGTGGTGTACCGCCATGTTTCTCTCGCCTGTCGGGGTCGGCACCCTCCCACTCTAGGAATTGTCCCACAACCCCTCGATGTCCCTTCACAGCAGCGTACCCGAGCGGTGTTTTATCATACCTATCTGGAAGATTAGGGTCGACATTTTGCCATTCCAGGAATATCTTAACGACTCCTTCATATCCCCTCACAGCAGCACACCCGAGCGGTGTTCGGCCATACTTGTCTAGGCGATTGAGGTCGACATCTTCCCGTTCCAGGAGTAGCTTGACTACTCCTTCATGTCCCTTCATGGCAGCACACCCAAGTGGCGGCCGATCATCCATATCCGGGCGGTTAGGGTCGACATCTTCTCTTTGAAGGAGAAGCCTGGCTACTCCTTCGTGTCCCTTCACAGCAGCACACCCGAGTGGTGTTCGAATGTACTTATCTGGGCGATTGGGGTCAACATTTTCCCGTTCCAGGAGTAGCTTGACCACTCCTTCATGTCCCTTCATGGCAGCACACCCGAGCGGCGTTCGATTATCTACATCTGGGTGGTTGGGGTCGACCTTTTCCCCTTCCAGCAGAAGCTTAACCACTCTTTCGTGTCCCTTCAAAGCAGCGCACCCGAGTGGTGTTCGATCATACTTATCTGGGTGGCTGAGGTTGACATTTTCTCTTTCCAGGAGTAGCTTGACCACCCCCTCATGTCCCTTCATGGCAGCACACCCAAGTGGCGTTCGGTCATCGACATCCGGGCGGTTGGGGTCGACATTTGCTTGTCCTAGCAGTAACTTAACTACTCCTTCGTGTCCCTTCACCGCAGCGCACCCGAGTGGTGTTCGATCATCCACATCCGAACGGTTGGGGTCCACATCCTCCCGTTCCAACAGCAGCTTAACCACTCCTTCATATCCCTTCACAGCAGCACACCCGAGTGGTGTTCGATCATCTACATCCGGATAATTGGGGTCGACATCATCTCGTTCCAGGAGTAGTCTAACCACTTCATCATATCCCTTCACAGCAGCACACCCAAGTGGTGTTCGATGATCCACATCCGGGTGGTTAGGGTCAACATTTTCCCGCCTCAACAGCAGCTTAACCACCTTTTCATATCCCTTTACAGCAGCACATCCGAGTGGTGTTCGGTCATCCACATCCGGATGATTGGGGTCGACACCTTCCCGTTCTAGCAGTAGCTTAACCACTCCTTCATGTCCCTTCATGGCAGCACACCCGAGTGGTGTTCGATCATCTACATCCGGGTGATTGGGGTTGACATTTTTCCGGCCTAGTAATAGCTTGACCACTCCCTCATGTCCCTCAGCGGCGGCACACCCGAGAGGTGCTCGATCATTCACATCTGGATGATTGGGGTCGACACCTTCCTGTTCCAACAGTAGCTTAACTACTCCTTCGTGTCCTTGGGTAGCCGCACACCCAAGTGGTGTTCGATCGTTCACATCTGCGCGATTAGGGTTGACGTTCTCCCGTTTCAGTAGTATCTTAACCACTCCTGCATGCCCATTCCTCGCCGCCCACAAGAGTGGCGTACTACCCACGCAATCCTGCTGGTTGATCTCGCAATCTTTCGCATTTGTTAATGCAGTCACAAGGTCAACAATCCCGAAGAATGATGCACAGTGCAGTCCAGAGAAGAGTGGAGTACCGATGCCTCCGATATAATTTGGATTCAGTATTTGATTCAAAAAAGATACAGCTGATACGTGGTCTTCGTATTGGTTGGAGAGTTCTAGCGCAAGGGTCATCGCGTTGTCTGAGAATCCCCTGCTCGCGTGTGTTCCCCAATATCTCGAGGAATATTTGAGGAATGGTACAGTTTGGTGGTCTGGGAGCGGGTGGGGCGAGAGGTTCCTGATCTGTCGTGAGTTTAAATAAGTCAAGCAGGTTTCCGCAATTATTGAGTGAGGTTGTCTTAAGAGGTCTGGATGAGCACGGAGATACTCTTGGACGGTAAAGTGGATTAACCGCACAGTTGAGGATTCCTTATCGACCGAGATCAGGCCTTGACAGCAGTCAAGCAATGTACCTATCGAAGGAACATTTTCAGGATCGAAATCCGTTGCTCCTATCTCCACTGCCAGAGCGTGGCACAGCTCATCAACCTGTAATGGTCGTTCCGAGTGACAGACCCAAGTGAGAGTGGCCATCGCAAGTTTCGTCTTTCCCCCACCTTGAGCCTTTATTCGCTCTAGGGTTACACCATATGCATCCCCTAACCCTGTCCAATTTTTCACTGACATCAGCCTTTTTCTCCGCCCAGCTAGAGTAGTCTCGCGCAGGATTGCTTCGATATGGAGGGAAGCTAGCAGGAATCTGGATTCAAATATGTTAACCATTAATCCGAGGTAGCTTTGCCCTTGTACTGGTTTCTACATACGTTTCGGAACCTATTTCGGGAATGTACTTCAGAATATTTGCCTTGAGAGTGGCGCTCATTATGTCCGGGGCAGTGTCATTCCTGAGTTTCTCGCGCAGATATCTAATGACACCCTCTTCCGTAGCCCTTATTGGTATAAAAGTTGCCGCTCCATCCATTTTCCTCTCAACCTCACTCCGGATGTGAGGTCTTCCAGTCATAAAGATGCGGGTGTTCGGTGATCCTTGCAAAATCTGCGCGAGTGATTCAAGAACTATTATCCGATGCTCTGGCACGCATTCGTCAAGAGCGTCTATACATATAAACGTGCGCTTCGCAGCTGTGACGGCCTGGAACATATTCAAAATTCCAGAAACTTGTAGTCCTCTGCCCCCAATGACCCTTCTCTGGCGTTCAAAACTCTGAACTACCACTTGCGGGATTCCTTTCAATCCACTGACAACCTGTCGCAGCAGGGAGCCGAGCATATTTATTGGTGACTGCTCATTCCGGGCAGCAAAGTCGAAGTAAAAACAAGCAACGGCAATATTTTCCTCCACAGCCTCGTCGCATAACCTGTCTATAACTAGGGAACTGCCATTGCAACCTATTAGCAATACCGTTTTTGTGATCTTCCCCAAAAGATACACGTTCCCTCTTACATTATATAGCTCTTTCCCACTCCCGGATTGCCCTCGCAGAATAAGGTCGCATGGTTCCATTCGTCATCCCCACTGCCCTTACGCCAGCGTCTGAATTCCCTGGTTTCTAGTAGCCAGCACCCTACACTCTCCACCCGCTGAGCTACGATGTCTTGATGCCGTACCCGTGGTTCTAATGGGGATAGCCACGACAGTATTCTAGATTCGTCATCGGGGACAGTGTGGTTAAAGCTATTGGCGATAACGAGAGAGTCGTAATTATCGCTGGAATCCGCGCCGTTAAAGCTATTTGCGATGACGATAGAGTTGTCGTTATTGCTGAAGGAAGGAGACATGTTTTGCTTTTCGTCGCTTAGACTGTTGTCGGGGGGAAGGTGTCGGTTAGCTTGAAGTCGGCGATGTGATTAGACTACCTGAAATTGGGGAAAAGCGGGGTTGATGGTAAACCCTTCTGCCGAACAGACCCTGAGTCAAATCGGGTGACATAAACGTTCAAGGACTCTATGTCAAAGACTACTTTAGGTATGGGGTATGGGGGGCAGGTATCATATATCATACATTTCGGTGACATACAGTATAATCATTAGTCCTACCTTTCACACCAAAAATATTGCTCTTTGTAGGGCATACGGCTACCCCCTATTGTGGTAGCCGTGTCGCTTGGGAAAAATAGCTGCGGTTCTGGGCCTACGCGAACACCTGAAATTGGAAACTTTCGCGATATGTACGAGTACAGTACTAGTACAACTTTTTATATGGACCACAATACCGGTATATAATTCCAGGGGCTTAAACAGAATTTCCGAGCTTTTCCACACAAGTGACTCCATAAGTTATTATAGCGGGAGATTTACCGGTCCAGCGATAGCGTGAGTGGTAAAATATTTGACCCGGGATTCCCGCACAGAGAACTCGAGTTGTTCATTATTCAAGAATGAGGAATGAGTTAATACTCTCGCATCCAATCCTCGAACTTTCAGTTCTAGCGGGTGCCAAACCGAGTAGTTAGGTATGGTGGGGAAACCTAAAAGTCGAGCACACTTTTTGATATGATATCATAGGGCCTTCTTGCCCAGACAACAGAGTTATCGGGAAACCAGAATCGCGCCCTCCGAAAGTGCAAGTTCAGGGGCAGAGGAGTTGCCAAGCACGAGTACCGTGAGCGCGCAACCCCGCCAAGATCGCGGGAGAAAAGCCGAGTGTCAGAGCTCGCTAGAGCTCCCCAGTCTAACAACACCGCGACCGCAACAATCCCCAATAGCAACAACATACTTCCCTCTTCCTTCTGCTACAAGGAGTTCGACAGAAGCCACAGTTGAAATCACTCTCAAATCTCTTACCCGTGGCACCCGCAGCGGTTTCAGCAGCGCAACATATACCTCCGGATCCCCAATTCCATCCGCACCGTGACCTCTAGTGCCTAATCCTCTGCCCCGCTGCCTCCCCGCCATCCCACTTCACCACCAGCGCTGGGCTCTAGCGATGTGCCCCTAGGCAAATGCGGTCATTGCTTCGAATTAGATGCTCTCCCCTCCATTCCCATTGAGCACCCGACGGCCCAAGCCATGCCAGGACATTACTCGCACCGGCAGTGCTACCCGGGGGGGGGTGCGTAGGTCAAGGGTGTTGCTAGGGAGCCTCACACGGTGCAGTGGATTGGATGGCTGGACGAGGTGCAGGGTGTTGTAGTCAATGACCTTAAGGCGTGCCGCAGAGATTAGGAGGCGCTAGCGAGAGGAGGTTGAGAAAGTGTTGATGGGATAGTTAGGGGGGGGGATGCTTGGATTGGGGGTGATGGTGAAGCGATTTGTCGCTGTGAGTTTTGTCCCCTTTTTTTCTTTCTTTGTTGGTGGGAATCTAAGTGCGTTCATGTGCCTGTTTCCAGATTCGTTTCTTTTCGTTTTCGCTTTTCTCCTCTCTCACATTTATCTCATTTTTACCAAACCCATATGATACAACGTCGTGCAATTAATCATAAATTTCGTAGTTCTGATCACTGCCACTATGGCGGTATAAATTTATCATACTATCATACACCCGGAACACTTGCCCCAAGGCCACGCCCGTAATTAACACCTCTACCATCCAGGGCACTAGGGACAGCGTAAGGGCAGCTTTCAATAGCAAACTAAGGCCCAAAGAGTCTAGCCAGAAACCCGCGATTAAGAAACATAATCTCTGATAAGATGCTTAACCTTCGGAACAGAACAATCTCCTCTATCCTAGCAATAACCCTAAACCCTATTAGTGTAAGTAGTCAATCATGTCAACCCCAACAGGTGGTACCCCCAGCGATAGGGCAAGCAACATATCCAAATCTCCGATAACGTCTTAGTTTATACTACCGTGGGCCCCCCTGCCCCTACCATCCCTCTAGACGTCATACGATTTACCCAAACCCCGCCGGCCTTCCACCCAGTGATCCAAACTGCACTCCCACTCCCCATAAAGCAAGCCTCCCAAACTTTATTTGGTTAACCCGGGTTCGTGGCTGAGTTGGCGGGACCAAGCGGGTCCAACCCAGATTACCCGATGACCTGACAAACCCCTCAAGCTGTGGCGTTCTCCGGAGGGATTATTATCGTGGCTACTAGTGTACTGTTTGGAATAACGTCCTAGCTTAAGTGACTAGCGACCGATATTTTCAAGCCCGGGAGGGAGTGGCGAGGGTTGTGTGGATCATGGTGGTTTATGTGTGACTGCACAGAGGCCCCCAAAGATACAACACTCTTAGGACATAACTTGCTATGAATCCTTCGACCACTCGATAAGATATTAGTCTGAAATTGACCTTCCCAAATGCACTTCCACCCAAGCACTCGACAACAGCCCCACCGCCGAGCTCCTCCATTGGTTTTTCTTAGTGACGAGAGCACTCTCTTTCTGCAGAAGTTTGGCCAAAGCTAGATTTTTCAGCTTTACATGTTTTGATACTGAGATCATGTCAAGTGGTTGGAAACCCACATGGTTTGACTAGACCGTGTTATACCGTGCGGGAAGGGATCCTTCTTGGAATATTCTAGAACTCCGTGCAGTGTCAGACCCGACTATATCAGGTGGCTTAGAAGCACAAGTGCCTGCGCCGAACCACACAAATCGCCCAAGGAGCACGGTAAACACTAACTTAAACTCGTCTTGTAGTCACGTGAACTTTGCCCTCTGGTGTTATCACAAATTCTCACTCGGCGCTCAATGTTGGACACAGCGGGCTCACTGGGCTATTTTTTTTTTTTTTTTTTTTATCATATATTCATTGTTTAAGGTACAAGAACCTGCATGCAGTGCTAGCTATGGCAAAAACAAAACCTGTAAACACGCGCGTCCCTCCCACGTCTGAGGCAAAAACTGTTAGGAATACCCGATTCCGATAACCTAGGAGTACCTTAGGTAGGGTAACTTTACCCGAATTCGAGAATCTTAGTCTCCAACACCCCCCTCCGGCCCCCTTACGGGGCCCGCGCGTCATCATATACATCAACCTTTGTTGCGTCCTGTGACTATATGGTCACAGAATTAAAGGTGTCAGAATAACACCGTATACGTCGCTGCCGTCCTTCCGACCGAAAGCTGTTCGCAGGATATATAAGAGGGGACCTCTGGCAAGACCTGAGAAGTGGAACGAAGTCAATCCGTCAACTACTCAGGGAGTTACTAGGCTTCAAAGATGAGACATCTTTGACATGGGCCATAAGTAACGGGACGTTTTCGCACAAGGTCGTGATATGAATGCTAAGAGGTTCGGGATATCGAACTATAGCATTCACATCCACCCTCCAACAATTAGAAAGAGTCTAGAGCTCCTGAAAATACTACCAAAGAAGCCTGCGACCTCTGAGGAGTATTGTAACTATGATAAGGGGTGTACTGCAGTTGCGGGATTTACGACCAACACAACACGAAGGTCCACCCCCTTTACATAGAACAACCAGGAGTTGCCGACCGAGGAATTATGCGAGTATTCCATAGAATGACTTCTCCTCTACGATGAGAGAGTTATCGGAATGAATTCTATCGGTTAGTTGTTGAGTTATCACAACTAGAAGTCATCGACTCCGGCACATATGCAAAGGCAACTCTGTATCAAGACTGATCCTCTTGACAACGGAAAGGACTATTGGAGCCAACTAGTTCGACTTGAGAACTCAGCTACAGGTCTATTGACTCTAAGGATCGGATAATTACTACTGGTGACAAGTATGTCTTCCGAATAGAAAAATAGTAATTACCGAAGAGGGTGTGATGGTTTTCAGGGTCTCCCGGTGTTCGCACCTTTAGGGAGAACTCGACGTTGCGAGTTAAAATCAAAGAGGTACATATTTTGTATGTTAGATAGATGTAGTCCGCGAACACTCAGACGCGGAATATAAATATCGAAGTGCCTCCCAAGCTTAAGACATCATCAAGCAACGGAGAAGAGACCTTAACAATATAATATTGTTTTTACGATTCTATTTTACTTTCTTGCACTCTTAGTAGTCATAAACAAAACGAGTTGCTTCCGAGCCTTCCTAGACAAATCTCCGTCTATACAAACGAATCTCGATTGGCCTAGACAACCCTAAGTCTATACCGGTTGTCTCCGCCTAACAAAAACCAAGAACCCCAAGCCCCTCTAGTATGGAGCCAACCGCACATCTCGCCCCGAACCAAGCCCCCCCTACAACCCAGACAAACTAAGCCACAAGAGAAACCCGAAACAGGAAAAGCAGGAAGCCCAAGGAAAAATCCCCCCGGAAATCTCACTACAAAAGAAACCAAACTCATACCCACCAGACCACGCCCATAGCACAGCCGGCCGCTAAAAAGCTAACCCTAGATCGGGCCCAAGAAGGGACCAGGTGCACCGATTCATGGCGCGACCCCCACCGTGGGGGAAAGCTTGACAAGGGGAGAACCCGACCGACAGGAGACAGTGCAATACCAGCCGGAGGGAAGGAGGCCAGGGCTGGGGCCCCCCAGAGAGAGGTAGCAGTAAGGTGCAAGCTCAAGGGAGCAGTAGAGTGCTAGCCAGGTGGCAGTAGGGTGCCGGCCGAAGAGGTGGTAGTAGGGTACCAGCCGGGAGGCAGTAAGGTGCCAGCTGGGAGAGCAGTAGGGTGCTAGCCGAAAAGGGTAGCAGTAGGATGCCAGCCGAGGAGGGTGGCAGTAGGATACCAGCCGAACGAGCCGAGGGAGGAGGAGGGAGGGGTAGACCCAAATGCCGAAACAACTATCGGAAACGTGTTCGTGTCTTAGCTAGTCGGTCTCCATTATCCCCAGTGCCCACAGTAGACAAAGCGACCGTAAAGGGTATAGAGGAGGAGAGAGGCAAATTCGACCGTAGCCTGATGAGAAAACCAACTACCAACTTCCGACCGTGGGACTAACCCGTACCCACCAGCGGGACAAAACCCGGGCCCAGCAGAGGGACTGACCCGAACCGACCGGAGGAAAGAAGAAGGAATCGAGTGTAATCGTGTACCGCAAACCGTGTTCCCAGCTGTCTGTTGTAGGGAAAAAGGAAGAACCCGACCGTGCTTATGCTAAGCGAGGCTAGAGCAAAAGCGGGGAAGGAGAGGAACCCGGCGACGAGGACACCAGGAAGGAGTAAGGAGGGGTCTCATGAGGGTAGACCTCAAGAGAGAAAGCAGGGGAGAAGTTTTGCCGTTGCAAAAAGATAAAAGATGATGGCCTAGTCCCCCGCATAGGGGGAGGACCAGACGCGAAAAGTGGTGAGAATTCCTTGGTGTTGAGATTTCAATCACCGGAGGTGTAGCGGAGACGGTCGTTCGGGCTCACTGGGATAAGTTGCCTGGGTTATATAGTTCCGGACAGTAAAAGTCAACCCCAGCTTATCACAGTAACTACCAAAAAAATACCTTCTGTAGAAACAAAAAATAATGTTATTTTGTTTTTCTAATAGAGCACAAAAGGGTCACTTGGGCTACTTTCCAGTTGTATAAATAATTTTAAAGATTAAAAAATTCCTCAAAACACTTTATACTAGGACCACGTTTCTAGAATACTAGTATTTGTAATGTGTTCACTATATACTAATCACATTCTGAGAAGAAGGGTTGAATAGGTGGCTATCTCCATGGAAGATACTAGCAAAGGTTGCCAAACTAAGTGAGGCTTCAAGAGGTGTATTTGAGAAACTAAAGAACTAACCGTTCAACCATGTATATTGAAAATACTGTCTATCAAAGTCTGTCATTCCTATTGTGAAAACAAGCAGTCCTTAAATGCACTTAAACTAATTTGTTCATACCTATTATGAATAAAATCAATAGGTAAAACAATCCTTTAGTATTGAAACTAAACTGATACTAAGTTAAACATAAAATGAATTCAGCATCAAAAGTGATACCACAATCAAATATAAAATATGCTCAAGTAGTCAAGTACCTGTCTTTCCAACCTATAATGTTATGATATTATCAACACCAATCATGCTTGTATAATTTTTTCAGACTTTTTCTTTATATATTCAATAATTTAAGTCTCATGCATTATTTTAAAATTAGAGTCTGTCTATATAATTTTGGACCTAATACATATCTAGTAATAATACAAGAATGTAGATATAGAATATACTTGATAAATGAATAGAGTACAGGATAACTTCAATTTCTTATATGATATAAAAGGCAATTTAGCTATTCCATACTTAAGATATAGTTTTAACACTTACTATGTTATGATTTTTCTATCTAAACTTTAAGAGATGTTAGCTCAATTGATCCTTTCTAAAAGTAATTATCCATAGAAGTGCATATATTTATGCTTATATTAAGTAGTCCAACTTATGTAAAGAGTAACTTAAAATCATATCTAATATTAAAATCATATTTTTAAATTAGACCTCAGTAACAAATTATAATAAATTAGTTAGTAACGTATGCGATGGGGAAACCGGATATGACCAGGTAACCGGACAACCAAGACATTAGTAAAAAATGCGAACAACTCAACCAATTCTCAACCAAATTGGACCAAACAAAAAGGTATTAATTGAGAAAGTGGAAGAGAAGTAGTACATTCTTAAAAGACATAAAAAAAAAGAAATCCTTAAAAGGAAACTAGGAAAAAAGTGAAAATTAACACTACAATAGCAAGAGAAGAAATAAAGAGAAATAAAGGCTTAGAAGTATGCAAAACCATCTCAAAAATGGCTGTAAGTAGGCTTCTACTGATAGGAATTGGTAGGAGAATAGTTGTTGGGAGCTCTGGGAAATTCAAGATGGTAGAGTAGGTAAGATATAAGTTAAATTAGTAGTATAAATGTTACTACTAACAGCAATACGTTCAGGAGGATAGGAAGATAGCACTATATATATGAAGTAGAATTCAATGTTAAATAGAGGTTGATGTACTCAGGAGGCTTGAATTAGAATGATTTTGAAGGATGTACTTGGATTTTACTATTTTTTGAATTGCCTATTTTAATGCAACCTATTTCAAAAATTTTGAAGGAGTAAAACATTTTAGTATTAAGAGCTACTTAGTCAGCAGTGAGAAAAGGTTAGTTTATGTGTTAAATAATATATAGAGTATTATATTAGTCAATTTGGCACTCCTTCTTCAAAATTTGAAATCTTACTTAAACTACTTACAATAGTTTACCTAAAAGCTATACAAACTTATGTAATTTACATTCTAAACTTTTTCTGTTAGTGGCCAGTATCCTATTAGTTTAACTACTACTAAATTACTGCTATTTTAAATGATTTATTATTGGTTACTGCTCCAAATTCTGTGTTTTTACAATCAATTCAGTACTTAATTGTCCATTTTACTTCTTTCTTTATACTTTAAATCTGTTTACTAAATACTATATTCTATAAAAGTACTTCTAACAATAAAGTAATCTTAGATTATGAAATAGTTGTTTAAAAAAATGAATTAGACTAAGATTTTATCTAGTAAATGTCAAGTATCTCAAACTACTTGATTATAGTTTTAACTTTTACAGGTATCGTAGCTGCTATATTGGCTAATATAATACTATATCTATTATTTAACACATAAACTAACCTTTTCTCACTGCTGACTAAGTAGTTCTTATTACTAAAATGTTTTACTCTTTCAAAATTTTTGAAATAGGTTGTATTAAAATAGGCAATTAAAAAGATAGTAAAATCCAAGTACATCCTTTGAAATTGAACAAAATCATTCTAATTCAAGCCTCCTGAGTACATCAACCTCTATTTAACATTGTATTCTACTTCATATATATAGTGCTATCTTCCTATCCTCCTGAACGTATTGCTGTTAGTAGTAACATTTATACTACTAATTTAACTTATATCTTACCTACTCTACCATCTTGAATTTCCCAGAGCTCCCAACAACTATTCTCCTACCAATTCCTATCAGTAGAAGCCTACTTACAGCCATTTTTGAGATGGTTTTGCATACTTCTAAGCCTTTATTTCTCTTTATTTCTTCTCTTGCTATTGTAGTGTTAATTTTCACTTTTTTCCTAGTTTCCTTTTAAGGATTTCTTTTTTTTTATGTCTTTTAAGGATATACTACTTCTCCTCCACTTTCTCAACTAATACCTTTTTGTTTGGTCCAATTTGGTTGAGAATTGGTTGAGTTGTTCTCATTTGTTACTAATGTCTTTGTTGTCCGGTTACCCGGTCATATCCGGTTTCCCCATCACATACGTTATTCTTTATTCTATTTTTCCAATACATTAGGTCTTACTTAGAAGCTCATTTCTGCATAAAAAATATTAATATGGATGAGTTATTTGACATGGTAAAAAAATATACTGTATTATTTTTATATCCAAGTTTCTATATTGCTTTTGTGGCATATTTTTCCAGTAAGCTGGAAGGCTCCAAATCAAGATAAAATAGAAAAGAAATATCATTCTAAAAATTTATCCAAATTTCTAGCTACATTATGTTTTTTTTCTAGGATCTTAATTGATATTAATAATGCATATACATATACCATTAACTAGTTTTGTTTTAAGCTTAACAATAAAGAACAGAGGTCTTTAATATATCTATTTTTTTACATTTTGGGTATGTATAGGTAGGTATGATATGTATGATACCGAACAACTGCTTTAAAAAAGTATATATATATTACAATAATAATATTATATATATATTCTTTTTTTTTAACGGATTGTGGTTTGCAGCTTTTCTGGCCTTAAATAACATATTATACCTTTCAACCATCCTTCTACACCAATCAGCCTTTACCTTTGCCTCCATCTCCGCGACAACTTACCATCACCACTTCCTACCGCCGCTTCCTACCACAACTGCATATTTCAATACTACTCCGCACTTCTCAAAATGTCTAACGACAGATTACTCCAACCCTCCACCCCCTCTCTCGGTGATATCCAAGAACGTCTTAAGGAAATTGCAGATCTCCTTTGCCCGGCACATAAACACAAAATCACTGATCCTTATATCCTGCGAGACAAGCCAATAAGACATAGCATGATGATTACATGTCGCCAAGAGGGTAATATCATCTGGCACGTGGAAGTGTTGGACGACTGTCTAGTCAAGGTGATGAGGCGCTGTCAGGTGATTTCTACATCAAAATGTAAGTTAATATATATATGTATACACATAGGATCTTGTTGCGAAATGGCACTTAGGAACTGACTGAAGAATATTAAAATAAATCTAGCTGTCCAAGGATTCATGGGTGAAATGACCTTCGAACCTCTCAGCACCTGGGAAGGCCATCAGTGTGATGACATCCTTTGGCTCCTGGGTACTGGGCATCTCAAGCAGGGCTGGTGGGAGGACAATCCATCGCGCTGGAGTGATGAGCGTAGGAATAGGTAGTACTTTTCACTTCCCTCGTTCCTTCTTTTGCTATTTTATTCCTTTAGTTTGCCGATTGCGGGCTACTGACAGGAATCCGGAACACAGACAAACTCCTAGCGGTGTGGAATCTGAAGCATCCGGGTCCCACAATTATATTGCGTACCCCGAGTCCAGCCCCGAGCCTCGCCTTGCACCCCCCAGGAATAAGGATAAGGATTCCCGGAATGAGACGCAACTGGTACTCAGACGGGGTCGCAGGGGTAGGGTCGTGCCAACTGCGACTAGGGAAATTGGGAATTAGCTGGAGAGTTTGCGGATTTGTTTTCTCTACCGATTAACCTTATAGTTGACTCATACTATCCTCTGTCAAGTATCTCTACTTTCTAATACCTTTTTCCTGTCTTCTTACTTACCATTATTTTTACCCTCTATTTTCTTCTTTTTTTGCTACTAGAGCAATTTCGGGCTATGGGGCAATTACCCCACAATACAGTACTTGGCCCCACACCAAATACCATCATTAGCCTAAGCCTCCCGCCAGAGATTGGTAACAGCATAATGTCCACCAGTATCACTATAACGATTCATTAGTGGCGTTGATTCAATAGCTTCAATCCGGACGTAGCAGAGGGAAAACTCTTGTGTGCCGCAATGGAAGGAAATGGGGGGGTTGCAGGATGGTATTGAAACTGAACCGTGCCGATCCAAAATAAGCAAATAACAAGGAATCAGATATATCATACCCGTAACCGACCTTACCGAGTTGGCAGAACCTCCCCGCAAACGCATCCGCTTGTATTGGTCTTTGCAGTCAAAATTTAGCGCCACTCCCGCGCAGGCTCGGCCCCATATCACGAGCTTCACAGAATGGTCTTTTCCACCATATTCCAAAAGAACAACCTTCTCCAACCTTGTAGGGCTTTTTTTTGGTTCCCATCGTTTTCCTCTCGCTTCTCTATTTAACATTTCTAATTAAAAAAGTGTTCCCGTTACCCAATTTCCCATTCGTAATTGTTACTAAGGTTCAAATGGTTAGCCGGCAGGGAGCCTCTTTCCGGATCATGTACAGTGACTAAGCAAAAGTCTTGGTGATCGTCCGTTTCCCCACCAAAAATGGGCAAAAACCTCTCTTTTCGATCGTCGGTATTTCATTGAAAACCGGATATCCTTTTCCTAAATTCCTAATTAAATTTTAAAGTCACTTTATCTCTGCAATATCTCATGGTTAATTTGAAGTATATCCATTATCAACTGAAGGTCTTGCAAGCTTGTGAAGTTCTGCCATCGCTTAAAAGTCACCATTATCACCAATTTTCTGTGATAATTGCCCCAGCAACCCCTCCTTCAACAATGTTCCCACCTTAAATTTGCCGCTACACAAGAGGTAAGTGTTCAGAGACTCTGTAAACAGCTGGAGGATTATCTTTACATGTGTATGTGACTACTTAGATAGTTTTTAGTAGGTATTCCACATAGCATTAGTGTAGAAGCCTGTTTAAAAACACTCCAAAATGACGATTTTTGGTGCGAATATGCCCCGATCACCAAGACTTTTGCTTAGTCACTGTATGATACCGTACCATACTTTATCTGTGATAACCAAACTCCAATAGCTTACTGAGGCCAAAACAGCTTTGGTGGGATTGGGGGGGCCCAAGGAGGCGCGAGGAAGCGAAATCAGGAAGGGGGGAGGATACCCGTTATTTGGGGGGGCTGCAATACTGTATGATAGTTGAAAGACGTTACAACTTTCCCAGTGTCCCGTTTCGGTTGTTATCATAATATGATACCATAAAAGGAAATTTTTAAGTTGGCCAAGACAGCGACACCATTCCCTTAGGGATATAATAATTATTATGATAATACTATTATGATATCATGGATTCCTATTTTTTCTCCCTTTAGGGATGGGGTTTCGGGGATCCTTGAGAACACAGCCCCGCCCCTGCGTAGATATCGCTTAACTGGAGAAGTCCCTGGATCATGCTAAACCTAAGGTGGTGTTTGGCACTACTATGAACTCTCCGGAAGGCTTCACCAGATGTTCGGAAAATGACAAGTCCAATTTACACAAACAACCAGCTAAAGAACGACTGACTTGCGCAACAGTGGATAAAAACACTAAAGGACTATGTGGGGGCTGTGGTAGGACGTGCACAAAAGCATATAGTAAGGTAAAAACAGCTTCACTCTCTCCCCTCTAAACTAACAGTAAAGACAGGTGTATAAGTAAAACATAAATGACGTATCCCCATCATTCCATAAATCACCACACCTATCTATATCCCTCCAAGCATTTTACCCTTTCCTCCATACACTCCTGTGATAATAAAGGAAAGACATGTCCAGAGAATCTCCTGTCAATCTCTCAACCTCCACACTAGTCCATCGAACTTCTGAACTTTTTGCCAGACTCCTGATACCTCCACAAGCTATCTCAATCAACCAACATCAATGTAGAAGCTTTAACAATCCAAAGCCCGCTCCGCCCCAGATCCTTGCACCCATCAGTTTCACCCGTAGACGATATCATCTTCAACCAAACGGCTTGGAACTAGGTTGACAAGACCAGGAAGTCGAGGCAGGGGGGGGGGAACCCCTTGCCAGACGCCATGAGGCACACCCGTTGTGCAAAAGTACTCAGAAGCACGAGAAAAGATCCTAAACTCCTCCAGCCATATAAATTCAAACTACCCGCTTCACTGTATCTCACCCGACTTTAAACATGTGCGATGAGAGGAAGCCTATTTTTTCAAACCCACAACTCTCCCACATACCCCCTCGCTAAGAGTTCTAGTCTCCCTTGCGGAGAGATATAATAGGTTATCTTATTAGCTAGATAAAAATGCTGCGATAGGCCGGATCAGGACCAGTCCCATCAAGCAAATCGGGTGGGGCGGATGGTAAAACTTACCACGGATTGGGGATTTGGCCAGTTGCACCTCTCAGATCGATGGGCTGTCGTATCCGGAGCGGTATATCTTATTGTCAGCCCCAATCATATAGGATAATTTTGTATAATATTCTCTTTCCATGGCTAGTGGGTACGTAGTATAGTATAATCGAGCTGGTCCCCACTACCGCCTAACCCCCCTCATGTCCGATACCCTCGCTTGGTCGGGTTTAGCCCCTAGAATTTCCTTAACCAAAATAAATTAAAGAGAGGGATTACGCATTCCCCCGCCCGCGATAACGTGAGACAATACGGTACCAGATAGCATCGAACAGCGGGTAATCGCCAACGATACCAGATCCTATTGGCCGGGCTAGCGGCGATAGAAAAAGAAAATTGTACAGTACGGTATTCGTTTGAGAGCGATTCGGACCAGCGGGGAGTTGGCGGATAAGCATTGGTATGTCCTAGTATGAGATATAGCGGTATGGTAAATCGGTAATTTATAGCATTAGTATATTAGTAACCCTTTTGTTGAGGCCTGTGAGGCTCTACCTGAAAGCCCAAGTTCCTGGTAATGATTGTTTTTCCCCTGTTGAGGAGATGAAATTTCAGCCCCATGACCCCATCCACTCGTGCCTTCGATACTTCTGCTGCCAGCCAAGGACTATATTTAAGCCCTGTGTATTACTTACAGATTTGTCGTTTTTATTTTTTATTTTTTATACAGAACTTTCCCCGGAACCACGATAGCAAGCACTAACTTATGCCACAGATCACCGCTGTTCAGCGCTGGATAAATAGGGTAACTACGGCTTTCGGTGCAATCCAGATTTCCAGTGTATCTCTGGTGGTGGGTTTCAGAGTCTGGCAGATAGTTGGGGGTCTTCTCTGGATGGTGGTTGCCATTGCGCTAGTTGGACGGTTCCACTTTAACCGCCCATCGGAGGGGGATAACTTACCGAGGTGGTGAAGCGAGGAAGGTAAAGATTTAGAAGGGGTTCGATAGAATAGTGGGTATGAAACTTTGGGGTAGGGAGGAGCAAGTCGAGTGCTAAATGGTGCCGGGAATAATGTCACCTTGGGACCACAACGTTTAGAGTCGGTTCTCGCCCCCAAGGTAGGTACGGGAATGCCCTCGCCCTGTTCTCTACCAGTAGTCTATATATATTTTATCTATCCATCCATCTATCGTTAAGTAGGGGAAAACAAGGAGGAAATAAATATATAAAGAAAGTTGGCAAAGGAAATTTTGTTCAAAGGGATCTATTTTACTGGAGATTGGTAATGAAGATAACTTGTGCAAGCAAGGAGATGAGAGAGTCGCCGTGGTATTGTACGATGAACACGATAAACGAAAACTAAGGAGCATTCATTCGCTTTCGTTAGTAATTATCCGGAGGTTTCGGAGAGGCATATGTCTACCTACAAAAGGGGTTTCCGCCATCGACGACAGAGGAGAGTTTCAAGTCAATGTTAATGACTGGTGTAAAAGGCATGCAGGGGAACAGAGGGAAGGTGGCGATGCCCACAACAACGTACACTAGACTCCCAGGGGTTAAGGGTGGCGCCGGAAGAAGAGGGATCCACACGATATGAGTACACTCGATTAGGCGCTCGGGGCCCTGCGCCGTCTTGGGTCTTTCACAGATGGTGGGGCCATTGGTCATTTGCGCTTCCCACAGACTTCCGGGCTTGTAGTAATTTTACTACTCCTCCATGTCCCTTCCAAGCAGCATAAGAGAGTGGTGTACCGCCGTACACATCTGGCCTGTTGGGGTCAACACCCTCTCGTTCCAACAATAGCTTCACTACTCCCTCATGTCCCTTCACAGCAGCCCATCCGAGTGGCGTTTGATCATACTTATCTGGCCGACTAAGGTCGATATTTCCCCGTTCAAGCAGGAGCTTGACCACTCCTTCATGTCCCTCGACAGCGGCGCACCCGATTGGTGTTCGATCCTTCTCATCTGGGAGATTGGGGTCAACATTTTCCTGTTCCAATAGGACCTTCATCACTCCTTCATGTCCCTCGACAGCTGCGCACCCCAGTGGTGTTCGGCCATTCTCATCTGGGCGATTGGGGTCCACATCTTCCCGTTCCAGCAGTAGTTTCACCACTCCTTCATGCCCCTTCACAGCAGCACACCCGAGCGGTGTTCGACCATCTACATCTAGGCGATTGGGGTCGACATTTTCCTGTTCCAGCAGTAGCGTCACCACTGCTTCATGCCCTTTCATGGCAGCACACCCGAGTGGTGTTCGGCCATTCACATCTGGGCGATTGGGGTCGATATTTTCTCGTTCTAGCAGGATCTCGACCACTGCTTTATGTCCTTCGGCGGCAGCACATCCGAGCGGTGTCCAACGACTCTCGCCTGGGCTATTGGGGTCCACATTTTCTCGTTCCAGCAGAAGCTTGACTACCCCTTCATATCCCTTCATAGCGGCACACCCGAGCGGTGTCCATCCATCTTTTCCCGGGCCATTGGGGTCGACGTTTTCCCGTTCCAGCAGGAGCCTGATCACTCCCTCATATCCCTCGACAGCAGCACACCCGAGTGGTGTTCGATCATTCAAATCGGGGAGATTGGGGTCGACGTTTTCCTGTTCCAGGAGTAGTTTGACCACTCCTTCGTGTCCCTTCACAGCAGCCCACCCGATTGGTGTTCGATCGTACTTATCTGGGCGATTGGGGTCAACGTTTCCCCGTTCCAGCAGTAGTTTCACCACTCCTTCATGCCCTGCGAGAGCAGCACATCCGAGTGGTGTTCGGCCCTCCACACCCGGGCAATTTGGGTCAACGATTTCCTGTTCCAGCAGTAGCTTCGCCACTCCTTCATGACCCTTCATAGCAGCACACCCGAGTGGTGTTTGATCATTCAAATCGGGAATGTTGGAGTCGACACCTTCCTGTTCTAGGAGTAGCTTGACCACTCCTTCATGTCCCTTCACAGCAGCCCACCCGAGTGGCGTTCGATTATACTTATCTAGGCAATTAGGGTAGATATTCTCCTGTTGAAGCAGTAGCTTGACCACTCCTTCGTGTCCTTCGACAGCAGCACATCCAAGTGGCGTTCGGTCATTCACGTCTGGGCGATTGGGGTCGACATTTCCCTGTTCCAGCAGTAGACTCACAACTACATCATGCCCCTTTATAGCAGCAGCCCAGAGCGGTGTTCGGTCATTCACATCCGGACGATCGGGGTTGACATTTTCCCGTTCCAGCAGTAGCTTAACAACTGCCTCATGTCCCTCAGCGGCAGCACACCTGAGTGGCGTCCAACCATCCTTGTCTGGGCTATTGGGTTCTACACCTTCCTGTCCTAGCAGCAGCCTAACCACTCCTTCGTGCCCCCAGAAGGCAGCGCACCCGAGCGGTGTTCGATCAAATTCATCTGGGCGATTAGGGTCAACGTCTTTCCGGTCCAACAGTAGCTGTACAACCCCTTCATGCCCGTTATTTGCAGCCCACGAGAGTGGTGTGCTGTCTTGGTCGTCTGGCCTATTGGGGTCGACACCTTTCCGACCCAGTAGTAGCTTCACAACTCCTTCATGTCCGTTATTAGCAGCCCACGAGAGTGGTGTACTGTCTCGGTCATCTGGACTATCGGGATCAACCTCCTCACGCCCCAGAAGCTGTTTCACAACTCCTTCTTGTCCTTTCATAGCCGCACACCCCAGAGGTGTTCGACTCTGCTTACCTGGAAGATTGGGGTTGGCGTTCCCCCGTTCTAGCAGTATTTTCACAACTCCCTCGTGCCCATTCTCCGCCGCCCACAAGAGCGGTGTGCTACCCGAGCAATCTCGTTGGTCAATATCGCAATATTTTGTATTTATCATTGTAGTCACGAGATCTGCAATCCCGAAGAAGGACGCGCAGTGTAACCCAGAGAAGAGCGAAGCAGTACTAATATCTCCGATATAACTGGGAGGCAGCACTTGCTTCAGAAGTGATATAGCGGATACGTGGTCTTCGTGCTGGCCCAAGAGCTGGAGCGCAAGGCTCCTCGCGTGGTCTGAGAGTTCCCTGCTCGCGTGTGTTCCCCAATACCTGGAAGAATATTTGAGGAACGGCATGCTTTGGTGGTCTGGGAGAGAATTGGTCGAGACGCTCTTGATCTGCCGTGAGCTCAAATAGGTTAAGCAGGTTTCTGCAATTAGGGCGTGAGGTCTACTGAAGAGGTCTGGATGAGTGCAGAGATACTCCTGGACGGTAAAGTGGATTAACCGCACAGTCGAAGCTTCTTTGTCGACTGTGATCAGCCCCTGACAGTAGCCTAGCAGTGTATCTATCGATGGAATATTTTCGGGATCGAAATCCGTGGCACCGATCTCTACTGCTAGTGCATGGCAAAGCTCATCTACCTGTAATGGCCGCTCCGCATGACAGATCCATATGAGAGCGGCTATCGCAAGCTTTGTCCTTCCCCCGCCCTCAGCCATTATCCGCTCAAGAGTCACACCATATGCATCCCCTAACCCTGTCCCATCTTTCAATGACTCGAGCCTCCTCCTTCGGAGAGCTATAGTAGTTTCTCGAAGGACCGCTTCGATATGGAGAGAAGCTAGTAGGAATCTAGATTCAAACACGTCAGCTATTAACCTATGGTAGCTTTCCACCTGCCCCCATCCCTACATACGTTTCCGAGCTCATTTCAGGAATGCTCTTCATAATATTGGTCTCCAGTGTGGTACTCATCATCTCCGGATTAGTGTCATTCCTTAGTTTCTCGCGTAGATATCTAAAGAGACCATTCTCCGTAGGCTGTATTAATATAAATGTTGCTGCTCCATCCAGTCTCCTCTCGACCTCGTTCCGCACGTGTGGTCTTCCGGTCATAAGCAGGCGAGTATTCGGTGACCCCTGCAAAATCTGTCCGAGTGATTCAAGCACTACTATCCGATGCTCTGGCGCACATTCATCAAGAGCGTCTACGCAGATAAATGTGCGCTTTGTGGCTGTGATGGTTTGGAACATCTTCAAAATTCCAGAAACTTGTAGTCCTCTACCTCCAATGGCCCTTTTCTGGTTTCGGAAACCCTGGACCACCGCTTCCGGAATTCCCTCCATTCCACTAACAAGCTGCCGCAGCAGGGAGCCGAGTATATCTACTGGCGTCTGCTCATTCCGGGTAGCAAAGTCGAAGTAAAAACAGGAAACCGCAGTATCTTTCTCCATGGTCTCGTCGCATAACTTATCTATTACTAAGGAACTGTCATTGCACTCTATTAGCAACACCACCCTCCAATTTCCATAAAGATACTCTCTTTCTCTTACATAATATAGCTCTTCCCAGCTCCCGGATTGCCGTCGCAGAATAAGGTCGCATGATTAGATCCATCGTCTCTATTACCATTATGCCAGAGTTTGAACTCCGTGGTTTCCAGAAGCCAGCTCCCTATACTGTCCACCCGCTGGGCTACGATGTCTCGGTGCCGTATCCGTGGCTCTAGTGGGGATAGCCAGGCCAGTATTTTAGACTCATCATCATCAGGGAGGGTGTGGTTAAAGCTATTTGCGATGATAATGGAGTTCTCGTTATCGCAGAAAGATTGGGACATTTTTCGTTTCTCGCAGTTTTGAATGCCGTCGAGAGCAAAGCGTTGATTAAATTGGGGTTCGTTAGCGTGGTTATGTTACTCGAGGTTGAGAAAAAGTGGGTCGATGGTAAAGCCATACGCCGAACTGAGTAACTTATGATACAGCCCCATCACGGGATCCTAGGTTCGTGACACAAACGCTCAGGTGGCGTTTGTGACAAAAACAGTGAGCAGACCAGCATGCAGCAACTTCTAGTTGAGCGACACTTGAGCATGTGTTTTGTTCAATATATTCCAAAACTGTAGGAATCTGAGAAACCGATACCTGCGGCATGCCCCAAAACTCTTCGCAACATCTGCTAGCAAAGTGATAGATTAGTATTCAAAGGTATGTGCTACTCCAGCATGCCATATCTCGAACTTCTACTCCCGTGAAGGCAAAGCCAGCCCTCCGATACGGTAGGGAAACCTGAAGCACGAGGACACTTCTTTTATGCAAATCTTAGTGATGCGCAGGTCGCGGGGTCGTCAGGGAGCCGGAATTATTTATAGAGCATTCTTATCGAACGCGCAATCTCACCGACAGAGAAGGAGTGCGAGGAGCTAACTTCCAAGGAACCAAACCACCGTACTTGGGTGAAGGCCGGCTGCTGTGTCGCTGCCGCGCCCGGGCGAGTTGATAGGTGGGGGGGCAGCGCAGATAGTGCAGTAGTTTACGCAACCGTGGTGCTGGGGTGCATATCGGCCAGGGCGGCGGTACGGGTGGAACCAATGTTGCCAAGATCATAGGCGAATAACCACGGCCTTTCAAAGTGGTCGTATCATACTAACCATACGGAGATAGCAACAGCAATTCCGACTATAATACCGACAGCAGCTTTAGCAACCCCAGCACCGCTTTCCTTCTCTTTCCGCTCTGAGGAGTTCGCGGGACGTTACAATTGAAGCCGCCCCAAATCTCTTGCCCACGACATCCGTAGTTGTTTCAGAACCGCAACATTAGCCTACGCGTCCCCAACTGTATCCACCCCGAGACTCTCTGGCGTCCGCCCCGCTACCTCCCCACCAACCCACTTCACCCTCAGCACTAGACACCACCGGCGCGTCCCTAGGTGAACATGGTCTCTACTTCGAATTAAACACTTTCTTTTACCCCCCCCAGCCCCACCCCCTCCGCAACTTTTCCACTCCTCTCTCCCCTTCATAGCAACGCAGTTTCAAACTGGATGTGCTGCAACGGCTGTGGTGTTATCCATATCGCACAGCGCGTGACCCCACTACGAGTACCCATCGCCCACCTATCTCCTGCACCTGTAATCCTGCGCTCTAGCGCAGTGTCCTACACTTTCGAATTGCACTCGGCCCTCGGCGCACCAAATAATCCCTTCCACTCTCCTCCCGGACTCCCAGTCCTATTCCTGGCTATCCTCAAAAACATACGAAGATCGGGTATACGCGAGGCGGTGGCCAGGAGACCCCCCCAGCGCCCCGCAGCCCTAACCCTCGCCCTGGACATCACCCTGGCAGGAAAAGAAGTTCCTGGTGACTAGCACATGACCCATAGGTGCATGGATAACTGGCTTTCTCCTACACCCGAAAACGGGTAAAGCTCATGTCTCCGCGTGATAAGACCTCCGAACGGCCGGTGACTACAAAGATTGTTTGGAAGAAAGTTCTTCATAACTGTTGCCCCGTGATACGCTACTGTTTATCCGACCGTGGTGAGGGTCGCGCGGAGCAAGTGAGGTAGCAGCCGATATTGAATCATATTTATGGACTACGGGAGCCGGTCTTTTTGGCCTTAGGGAATTCCCCCCCCCCCCCCCCCCACCAGTGGTGCTCCTTGGTGATGCGGTGGGCCAAGGATGTTGCTGGAGCGGTTATGTCGAAGTGGATTAGATGGCTACGACGAAGTGTAGGGCGTTATGGTCAGTGGCGCTGAAGCGGGTATTGCAGAGGTTAGGGGGCACTGGGGAAAGGGGGTTGATGAGGTTGTTGATGAGATGGATTTAGAGGGGAGGAGCTTTAATAGGAGATTGGTGAAGCGATTTCTCGCTATGGGTTTATATATCTCTTTTTCCCGTTTTCTCCCTTTACTGAATTTCTTACCAGTGGGGAAGCCAAGTGAGTTCGTGAACCTGTTCACGAATGTTAGAGATCGCGGAAGCTGCGGGGGTCTGGTAGGTTTTTGGGAGCGCGGTGGGTTTTTCTGGTACTATATTGGTTTACGAAGAAGGCTCACCCGACTTGGCTTTCCTTTTTTATTACGGGAGTATGCGGAGGAATGAGGACATTCATGGAGGTAGAGAGATATGTCTAGTGCTCTGTGGAGTGGTTAGGATGCTTTAATTATGTATATATTCCTGTCACGACCATTAGTCTAGGAAGACGAAAAAAAGGGATAACCAAGTTTATGGCAATACTTTTGTTGCCGCTCTCACCAAATGTCTAAGTCTAAATTGTTTCCTCTCGCACTACTGCTGCACTATTTGTCGTTCGCCCCAAAAACAAATTGGGTTTTCACCCCTTTCTCCCCCATTTTATATATACCACACTCCGCCAAATACATAATTCTTCCGGTACTAGTAATTCCAATTGCTACCCCTTAGCACGACAAATTTACGATATCTTACCTCGAGCATTTGGCCTGAGACTATGTTAGTAGTCACCATTGTGCCTCTATAGTCCTGTGATGCCCCAGACAGTATGGGAAGAGGTTTCCATAATAAATTACACTTGGCCAAAACACTAGGCAGGAACCCGTGATTGGATAACTTTACTTCTGATGAGATACTTGTACCTTACTCCCGGAATGGAACCTCATCTATGAAAGCAATGAAACGAAGCCAAGCCCGACAAATCCTCACCCAGAAATCCAAGCTGCACCCCCCTCCCCACAGCGTGGGCCTTTAAGCTCCGAAAAAGTTAGCCCGGGGTTTTGGTTGGATTTGGCCTCGCCCAGCGGTTTAAACCCGACAAAGCTTTCACGCCTATGGTGTTCTCCTGAGGAATTGTTGCTGTGATCAAAGTACAGGATCAAGGACGTGAGCCGACGGGTCGAGACAACACCGTTTTCAACAGGATTGGAAAGGGTGACGAAAAAAGTGCAAATCATGACAATTTGGACGAGACGTGAGATGTGTAGTCACTGGCAATCGTGGCAAGACCATTTCAACAAGTCCTCTATGAGACGACCTTTGCTCGGGACGAGCTGGTGTCTAAGCTATTAGTGGGCAAGGGTTTGTCTTGTTCCCGATTGGTCGGCAGAATAAAAATCGGATCGGCTGAAAATCCAACCTGCCGATGAACAAAGCATGATGCCCTGTTATTAACCGAGTGAAAAACCTGACTTTGTAATCCTTCGTTATTCCCACCAAGAAATACTCGAGTAGTTATCGGTTCAAAAGGACGTACTTCGACTCGAGTACAAACCACTATTTATCTGACTAGACTATCGTACTCGATTACCGAATATTGGTTGCCCATTTTTGAAAGCAAGCCTTGGTAAATATCCTACTATATCAGAAGCATGGGTGGGGAATCACGTGATTAGTTTCTAGGGGTGCACTTCACCTGTCAGCCTCAGCCCAACGCGTCGAGCGCGGTCTATCCTGAATCCTGATCCTAATCAACGATTTCCATCAAGCTCATTAACAAAACTCTGTCTTCTTTCTTCTATTGGATGCGAAATATCTCGAATTATTTTTTACCCAATTAGGTTTGGCCCTCACTATTGATGCGGATCCCACTCATCTGACGCTGCGTGTTGGCGCGTTGCAGGCCAATTAGACTGCCGGTGCAAGTGAAAAATCACAAGTATCACGAAGGAAACAGAAGTATACAAGTCAAGAACAAGTGCACGAAGTGAGTAAGTGTAGCCCTTTCACTGAGAGCAACCTTGGGCTCTAGTTAGTGTTCTCGGGAACGATTTCTAAAACCAACTCTTCATTAGTACCAAGCGTCAGCTCTAGCAACAATAATTCCTGATCGCGCCCAAAGTCTACCAAGTATTTTCGAGAAACAAGCCAACAGTGACCCCCCAGATAGACGAGGGGATTCGCTTTCTTGACGACCGAGACGACAGCTCCAGCCGAGAATTCGGTTAACACGCCACAGAGGGGAGGCTTGAGCCGCAAAATCCAGATAATAGCTCAGAGAGCGCACTGCAGAATATAAATTATGCGTCGATTTATGTGGGCTGGCACGCAGAAGATACTGGGCCCAGACCATCCGAGTAGCTTAAGGAGTATCAATCGCCAGGGCGCGGCGCTGCATCATCAGGGAAAGGACGACGAGGCGGAGATTATGCATCGACGTGCGCTGGCAGGCAGGGAGAAAACACTCGGGCAAGGTCACCGAGATACTTTACAGAGTGTGAATAATCTCGGTGTGGTGTTGCATTGTCAAGAAAAGTATGACGAGGCAGAGATTATGCTTCGACGTGCACTGGCGGGGAGAGAGGGAGCGCTCGGGCCAGACCATCGACATACCTTAGGAAGTGTCGATAATCTCGGCATGACCCTGCATCGGCAAGGAAAGCATAATGAAGCTGAGATTATGCACCGACGTGCATTGGGGGGCAGAGAGAAAACGCTTGGGCCAGGTCATCGAGATACCTTAAATAGTGTGAATAATCTCGGTACGGCATTGCATTGGCAAGAAAAGTACGACGAGGCAGAAATCATGCATCGACGTGCATTGGCGGGCAGAGAGAAAACGCTCGGGCTACATCATCGACATACCTTAGAGAGTGTGAGTTATCTCGGCACGACGTTGCGTCATCGGGGAAAGTACAACGAGGCCGAGATAATGCATCGACGTGCATTGTGGTTCAGAGAGAAAACGCTCGGGCAAGATCATCGAGATACCTTACAGAGTGTGAATGATCTCGGCCGGACTCTGCATAGGCAAGGGAAGAACGATGATGCAGAGGTTATGCATCGACGTGCGTTGACAGGCAGAGAGAAAATGATTGGGCCAGATCATCTAGATACCTTGGAGAGTGCGAGTGATCTTGGCGCGGAATTGCATCGGCAAGCAAAGTACGACGAGGCAGAGATTATGCATCGATGTGCATTGGTGGGCAAAGAGAAAACGCTCGGGCCAGATCATCTAGTTACCTTGGAGAGTGCGAATAATCTCGGTGCGGTGTTGCATTGTCAAGAAAAGTGTGATGAGGCAGAGATTATGCATCGACGTGCATTGGCGGGCAGAGAGAAAACACTCGGGCTAGATCATCGACATACCATAGAGAGTGTGAATAATCTCGGTACGACGTTGCGTCATCAGAAAAAGTACGACGAAGCCGAGATCATGCATCGACGTGCGTTGGGGGAAAGAGAGAAAACACTCGGACTAGATCATCCAGATACCTTAGAGAGCGTCGATAATCTCGGTCTGACTCTGCGTATGCAAGGAAAGTACAACGAAGCTCAGGGTAAACATCGACGTGCACTAGCGAGCAGAGCGAGAACGCTCGGGTTAGATCATCGAGATACCTTACAGAGTGTGAATAATCTTGGTGTGGCGTTGCATGGGCAAGGAAGGTACGACGAGGCTGAGATTATGCATCGACGTGCATTGGCGAGCAGAGAGAAAACCCTTGGGCCAGATCATCGAGACACCTTGGAGAGTGTGAATAATCTTGGTGCGGCATTGCATTGTCAAGAAAAGTATGACCAGGCTGAGGTTGCGCATCAACGTGAATTGGCGGGCCAAGAGAAAACGCTTGGGCTACTCGTAGACCATCGAGATACCTTAGAGGGTGTGGATAATTTCGGTGCGACATTGCGTGACCAGCGAAAGTACCACGAAGCCGAGACTATGCATCGGCGCGCATTGGCGGCCAGAGAAAAAACGCTCGGACTTGATCACCGAGATACCTTACAAAGTGTTAGAGATCTTGGCGTGGCGCTGTATCGTCAGGAAAGGTACGATGAAGCCGAGATTATACATCGACGTGCCTTGGTGGGCAGAGAGAAAACGCTTGGGTTGGATCATCAAGATACCTTAGAGAGTATCGATAATCTCGGTACAATCTTGCTTAAGCAAGGCAAGTACAGCGAAGCTGAGATGATGTACCTACGTGCATTGGCGGGCAAAGAGAAAACGTTCGGGGTAGACCATCGAGATACCTTACGGAGTGTTAGGGATCTAGGCGTGGCGTTATATCATCAGGGAAAGTACGACGAAGCGGAGACCATGCACCGACGTGCCGTTGCGGGGCAGCAGGAAACGCTCGCGTTAGATCATCGGAGTCACTTACATAGTGGCAACAATCTAGGCGCGGTGCTGCATGACAAGAAAAAGAACGAAATTGAAACTATGCATCGACATGGAGCTGAAGGTGGGGGGAACACGCTTGGACCGCATCATCCAGATGTCCTGCGAGGTGTTGTTGGACTAGCTGTGACGCTACTTGCTGAGAGGAAGTATGAAGAAGCTGAGATCATGTATCGACATGCCCTAAAGGCTATGGAAAAGGCTCTAGGGGCAGATCATCCAGATACTCTCGACAGTATGAATACGCTCGGCGAAACGCTGCTTGACCTGGAAAGGTATGTCGAAGCGGAGACTATGTTTCGACGTGCATTCACGGGCAGAGAGAAAGCTCTAGGAGTAAATCATGCAGCTACACTCACAAGCGCCGATAGCCTTGGCCGGGCATTCTATCACCAGAGAAAGTACGAAGAAGCGGAGATGATATT
Source organism: Tuber indicum (assembly GCA_006112555.1). NCBI lineage: Eukaryota > Fungi > Ascomycota > Pezizomycetes > Pezizales > Tuberaceae > Tuber > Tuber indicum. Next base: position 708,123 of record VBSK01000013.1, read on the forward strand.
TCAATCTGCGCAGGCGGGTAGAAAAAAAGTGCTTGGGCTACATCATCCGGATACATTATTGAGTGTCGTTTACCTAGGCATGACGCTGCTTGATCGGAAAAAGTATGAAGAAGCTGAGACCGTATATCGACATGCCCTAGGGGCTATGGAGAAAGCCCTTGGGCCCGATCACCGAGAGGTCCTCGACAGCATGAATACGTTAGGCGAGACGCTGCTTGATCTAAAAAAGTATAGCGAAGCGGAAGTTATGTGTCGGCGTGCGTTGGTAGGAAGAGAGAAAACCCTTGGACTAGATCATCGAGATACCCTAGTAAGTATCAATAATCTTGGTGTGGCACTGCGTAATCAGAATAAGCACCAAGAAGCGGAGATTAGTTACCGACGTGCGATGATGGGTACGGAGAAGACGCTTGGGCGTGACCACCGAGATACCCTAATGTGCATCTATAATCTGGCCGGGGCGTTGCATAGACAGAGAAAGTATGACGAGGCGGAGGTGATGCATCGGCGCGCCCTGGCAGGACGAGAGAAGACCCTGGGGCTAGGTCATCGACACACCCTTCGCAGCCTCATTAAGCTATGCACTGTGCTGTACGAGAAGAGAAAATACGATGAAGCGGAGATTATATATCGACGTGCAGTTACGGAAGCAGAGAGATCTCTAGGGCCGGACCATCCTTCCACTCTAGAGATTTTCAACCACCTCTCGATGTTTCTCTATGCCCGTGCGTCGGGCCCCTTGGACGAAGCATCATAACGGAGGTGAGGGGTTTAGGTTTACCCGGGGATGAAATTCTGTTGGCCATTTTTCTCTGCAATGTCTTAAGCATTTTTTTCTTTGTTTTTCCGAAATATCCATCTGTTATAATGTCGGCTTCCTATCTTGCTTCCTGGGGGGGTTTTTTGAATGGTTCATTTTTTTGGTTGGAGTTAAATTAGCCTCATAGCCAGGGATCTTGCGATTTATTCTTCCATTGGATAAAGACCCTTGCTCGGTTTGACCGGCTAGCCGATAGTTTGACGGTCTCGCTGGGGCCAATTATTCCTCTGATTTCTTTTCACAATATCCACGCTTGTAAGCTGGAGGTTGTGAGGCACGTGGCTGAAGTGGTCCCTCCCAAAATACACCTATCTAGGTATATGCTATATCTTACCAGGAAAGGGAATAAATCGTCTATTACAGCTGTACTAGGAGGTCAGGAGCACGCGCAAATATCGCAATTAAAGCATGAAACCCCGCCCGGCGCTCTGCATGATATACAGCTAAAGCCAATAGCGCCAAAGCACACCCACAGGCCGGAACATGAATTCCTACTAGAAAGGGCACACGTATTGTAAAACCAACACACAACACAAGGCCCCCCTGGGAACTAGAGATATACGCTACATTCCGCAAGTAAGGTTCAGGGCACCATGCCCCGGGATCGCTAACCCAATCCACCACATTCTATAAACCTATTACCCCAACCTCATTTTTTACTACTAAAGAAGAGAAGAGAAGGGGGAAAAAAATCATATTACGCTTTTCAAGCTCTTAGACCCATCGCGTCGCCCAAGGGTGTGCTCGATCTGTGTATATATTCCTTGCTTGGGCGGATATATCCGAGATACTGTAATATAGCCCCCTCCCTCCAAACCTCCCACCTTCGCAAATCCCCACACAAAACGAGGCCTTACAAGTGTGATCACCGGAGCTTGCTCGGGGAGTTCAATGGCTGTGTTCTTCCTTGAGCTTGAGATATCATACGTTTGTGACTATTACAGCCACTCGGTAGCAGTGTTGGAGATCTGAGCTCAATTAAATTGCGATTGCGCAACGGGGGCTAGGGCAGTGGGGAGGATGGTGGGATTTTGTGTTGCATTGGGTATTGGCAACGGCCAACTCTCGAGGGTAGTGGTAAATGATAAACTTAAGGAAGTGGCAAAGAAAATGTTTTTCGATTAAACAAACAATGCCATAGGAATAAAGCGGACAAGACTAGCGACAACCGCGCCCCACCACCCTGGATGGTGAAAATTCTGAACACCTAATGATATCCGGTGCAACTAAGCATGAGGGTGGGTGAAACGGTCCAGAATCCCTCTTTAAAAGACAAAAACCTAGTCAAACTATCCCGCAGATGGTCTAAATGGGAGTAAAGCAGTAAATAAAATGTAGGCGGAATGAGCTGATAGCCTAATGGTACTTGATAGATTATTTCCTCTTCCTATCTGTGAAAATAACAGACTGATAAGAGTGGAGGGATTGTATAAAGTGATAGATAGAGTGAGATTCAAGTTCTTAGGATATTTGTAATAGCAGAAGATAGATTGTTCAGTTTGCATAACTTTCTAACTACATGATCAGGTCCTTCTTAATAGGATCTGTTTCCCTCCAATATCAAGTCCGTGTGGGTGAAAATTTTCATCTCCAAGTAAGGGAGAGAAATATTTTCTCCCGCTAAAGAAAAGAGTTTTTTACCAGTAAGGGGTGAAGAGTTTCAAAGGAATGAATGAAACAAATAGCTTGGAGATATCCAGATCTCCTAACTTCGCAATAATGAAACAAGCGAGGAGACTGCCAAGTGTTTGAAAGAAAACTCAGGTGACGGGGACCAAGAATCCAACACTATCAGTGAGTCCATCTCACTACCGTAAGACACTAGCAAATTTCTGAGACACGGCCGGAAAACACACTAAGAAAACACACCATTTACCATAGAAGCCTGGAAAACTAACGCCTTCGCAAATATGTGACTCTGATATCCATGATAAAAAATTATAAAATCGACACCTTCCAGCCTACTACAACATGAGCCGTGTCCATAGCTTTTGGGCTAGAATGTGTTTAAAATCTGGGGACACGGAACATATTTTCTGTGAGCAGGGGTTAGAGATTTTCAAAGTCCCATCGCATTAGAATTCATGACAGAGAGGTATATTCTTATCTATCTTTGACAAGTCCCAAATATTTTCCAGGGTGGCGAAGGATCCGGGAGACTGAAATCTGGGTGCGGCTGTAGTCGTGCGATGCTGCTCATGGCAGGAATGATTATCACGTGATGGGTCTCATATGCTCGGACAAGGATACAGGTACCAGTTGCTATGCAATTGATACTAAAGCTCGCTCGATAATTTAAGCAACTATTGCAATGTCTTGGGAGCATTATCATAGAAAAAGGCCCTTCTAGGTGTTCGCAATTTCTCTTCTGAATGTTTTTTTTTGGATCTCCTTTATTGCATATCTCATTTCTAGATCGGTTGACCATTGGCGAGGGGAGGAACAAGGATGAAAGTGCTAGTACTAGTACATTAATCGACCTGTGCACCAGCAGGGCCGTGGTTGAGCGTAAAAAAGTGATGAGGATGGGCTTCACACGCGGGCATTTTCGCTAGGGAGATTGGTAACGTGAGACATGTTTCACGAACACTTCAGCCGGAGGGAGATTCACGAGGAGTGATACCATCAGAGTACGGTACATTAAACCCGTGAGCTTGAGTCAGTGTCCTCCTAACTGTCGTGATGTACGCATCTTCCGTCACGTTTCCCTCCTGTCGGGGGGGTTGGCTGGGTTTGTGCGGATCATGATAAGCCTAGAGAGGCGAAGTATCATACGGTAGTTGAAGGGTTGGATGGGTGGCTTCCTTATCGATAATGTCACACACCCGCCTAGTAGCGGTATCATACGATTGACCAGTGGCACGAATGGAATTTAGGGTTTTCGTTCTTGGCATATCAGTCAAAACTCATTATAGATGAGGCTTCCCGACCAACGGGTTTCCGCCAAGAAACAAGGTTTCCAGTCGCCATCGGTCTCCGGAAGAGCTAAATTCCGGGAACACGAAGTTGTATCCCGCTACCGTAGTCATTCCAAATTATGAACAGGGGAGCGCAGAGCGATATCAATAATCGAACGCGAAATAAGGTTGTCGGTTATGATGTGACCCAAAGGACTACAGTAATTGTTACTCGGGTACCCTGGGTTCCTTGCGCAAACTCTCTACCGGTAACTACCTGACTATGGCTGGACGTCTCCCAACCACACTTTTATGTGCAACCATGCCAGCTTGTCAAGAAGCACACCAACGATCAGCCACCCGTATTCGCTAGCAAGCAACCTTGCGACAAGGCCGGCCACAAAAAAAAAGAAAAGACACTGGGAATTATTTATAGCTACAGGATAGGTCGGGATAAAGTAACCTGAAGATGAATTGCTTCGGGCGAGCGAGCCCCACCTCGACATTTTTACAACACCACATGGTCGAAATAGCGGGCTGTTGAGCAGTACCGCATTCCCGGGCATGGCCATTTCCTGGGTATGATGAGCGAACTACAGCTACTTGCCGTAGCTCAGAGATATTCAGCGATTCCTACGAGGTTCTCAGCCAAATTTAATGAAGTATGACTAGAGCGACCAGACAAAAGTGTTCTTGATATTCATACCAGATATGTTTAATAGTGTTTGTGGGGCCATCGTTGGCTGTGCGGAGGTGTAGTAAGGTTGTCACCCCCCCATTGGATGTCCATGGTCAACGGTTGACTGTCAATGGTGGATATGCGGTAAACGTAGAGAATACCGGTAGAATTAAAAGCTGCGGTTGAGGCCCCCTTTACAAGAAACTTTTCTACTTCACCCCTCTCATGCCATCCCCCCAATACTGAAAAATTATCAAAAGTAACATAATGCCTACTGGTTAAAGGACTGAGGGAATTAGCAGTGGTGGAAAGTATTGATGGACAGCAGGTAGATATTTCGCAGAAGCACAGTTTTGCTGGATCCACAATTTTTAGACCCCTGGCTGCCTTCTCCACTGGACAGAATCAATGGAGGAGCGCTCGCTGTGTTGCCACCGGCGTGGTGGATTATCGGGAGTACCTCCTCCACTTTTGTATTTCTCCCCTCCCCCAACAATGGGCGTCGGTTGAGGCTCTCTGACCTCTATTTCTTAGGCACACTTTAACTGGCTAACTTACCCATCTGAACCATTAGCCCTTTAACTCTGAGGAGCCGGCAATTTAACCACCAAAAGTAGATAATACTTTGCCAACGGAGCTCAGTGAGAGCTTGAGCAAATGTGGAACCAACCGGGTGGCTTGATTAGAGTTACTCCAGCTTCATGGTGTTAGCAAACATGGCAAGACCATTACAACACGTCCTCCACAGAACGAAACGGAAGGTCTAAGATATGCCCGAGTAAGTAGTAGCAGGAAGGTCAAAAGCTTGTCTTACTCCTGATTGTTTGGCAAAACACAGAAACAAAATTCGGACTTGTCGAAAATCTAGCCTACCGATGGGCAAAGCCCTATGACTTGTCAACTCGGGGTGAAAAGCGTGACTTCGTATCATAATCTTTCTTCGTTCTCATTAAGCACCGGCTGGCGGATCAGAACAGCGATTTGCTTATCAGAGCGTATGGTACAGTACCGGTAATTTTTCTGCTAGAGCACCACCATACCATTATCTATCTGACTACAGGATAAGTCATTAGTTGACTGTGTTTGAACGCAAGCGACCTGATTATAGTAAGGAGGGATTGCGAGGGAAATAATCCGTCTGCCCGGTGTTGCGGGGGTTAAGTGTACCGTAAATGAGGCGAACTGGTTCTCATGGCTCCTGGGTCATTCGGCCGATAAGGGAGGAGAATTTCATTGATATTTCTACGGTCGGAATTTTATTGCGTTCGCCTAACTTCCCCCCCTCCAAAAACGTTCCACCAGCGAAGATTGGCCCTATCTGTGGTTACACTCCCCAAACCTCGACCGGTCAAACTCCAGTTAAACTCCAGTTCGCCTAACTCATGCCACCTTGCAATCTTGGGCCATTTTTTTGCAAGCCTCATGTTTTCCCCAGATTATGTATTTTATGTTGAGTCTGATATACCGGTACCGGTACTCTACTGTAGCAGTATTTGGAGTCGGTCACCGACCGATTGCGAACTTCATAACTCACTGCCCAATTGTGGGTTACCAGTAGTCATAGTCGCCGACGTTCGTTAGTAAAAAGATCCCCTTCTCTCCAAGAGGTGGTCCTATCGTTCTAGGTACCAGTACTGAGTCCTTCTGCCAGAGCTTGTTGAGGCTAGAACGCATGCGCCAAGTTTGAGTAGCATTTTTCGGAAGGATTGGGGGAGAAACCACATGGTTGGTATTGATAGGTGCACTTCGCATCTCCGCCTCAACCTAACGGGCCAAGCCCTGTCTGCCTTGGTCCTATCAACGATTTTCATGTCTATTAAGCTTCTTACCAGAATTTTCTCCCCTTCTATTATTGTACGTGAAATATCTCGGATTCTTTTCTATATCCTGCCGCAGGTTTGACCCCCGATTTTGATGCAGATCCAACTCATATCTGACGCTGGGTGTTGGCGTGTCGCAAGCCGATTATATTTCCGGTTCAAGTGAAAGACAATCGCAAAGGCTGGAAAGAAGCTGGGGGGAAAGCAGAACGGTACAGTACGGGTCAAACAATAAGTGTACGAACTGAGTAAGTGCGGCTCTTGCACTGCGATTAATCTTAAGTCCCCAGCTGGTGTTCTCAGGAACAATGCCTAAAACTGATGTTTTATAGTACCCAGCGCCAGAGCTCTAGCAAGAAAAATTCCCGATCGTGCGCGTGGCCTACTCAGGTATTCTAGAGGAACGAGCCAACAGTGATCGGCGAGGAAATCTGCTTTCGGAACGACCGCAACGACAGGTTCAGCCCAAGCCGGAGTTTAGTTCGCTCGATGCAGTAGGGGAGGAGACTTGGGCCACAAATCAGTATATCCAAATAATAGATCGGTGGACGAACTGCGGAATAGAAATTATGCGTCGGTCTATGTGGGCAGGTATACAGAAGATACAGGGTCCAAATCACCCGAATATTTTACGGAGCATCAATAAGAAAGGCGCGGCACTCTATTACGAGGGAAAGTACGATGAAGCCGAGATCATGCATCGACGTGCATTGGCAGGCAGGGAGAAAACGCTCGGTCTAGACCATCGAGATACGATGGAGAGTGCCAATAATCTCAGTAGGACTCTGTATAGGCGAGGAAAGTACGTCGAGGCTGGGGCTATGAATCGGCGTACATTGGCGGGCAAAGAGAAAACGCCCAGCCTGGGTCGCCGAGATAGCTGGGAGAGTTGGGCGAGAGTCAATGATTTGCCCCCCCTCCCCAGAACTCTGCATGGGCGAGGACGGTACTCGTACAACGAGTTTGAATTTATGCATCGACGCGCACCGATGGGCAGAAGGAGAACTCGAGGGCTAGGTGTTGAAACGTACTATGACTGGAACTAGTGTTTCGACGACCTCAGCAGCGACCTTCGGCGTTTGGGAAACATGTATCGGTTTGACCTTGTGTAGTGCAGACACAGCTTGTTTAGGGATGAAACAGATGGGAGCAGATACTGGATATCTACACTGGATTCATATTAGTAGTGTTTGATTTGGGAGCGTGGCGGATTTCTTTCCTTTTGTGATGTTTTGAATATTTTTCTCTTTCACCGGCACATGTGTTTTTCGCCAACTTCCTCTCTATAAAAGACCATTCACTTTGCCTTTCCTTTCCGCTCATTATTTCTCATAATCATATGCGTTTCTCTGTTCTCTAAGCTTCTCTCTATCCACTCTTTCGTCAGTCTCATTGTTGCACCTCAATAGAAATGAATATACCGGTAACGCGACCTTTGCCCTATATACCTCACACTAGGTAGTTTCGGTGCGGTGGTGTATTGTTAAGGAAAGTATGATACCTGATCGTGGAAGTATTGTACAATGAACCTCCCCGGTAATCGTTCATAACCCAGATGAGCCTAAGTTGAATAATTTGGGATCGAGATGGCGATTGAATTCTATCCAATCGGTTTTGGGAGTTTCACGAACTGATAGACTTATCCGGAATTTTGAAATGACGATCACCTTTTAAAAAAGCGGTATATCTATAAGAAAAAAACAATAGCCTTTATGGATAAGGTCATAAGCTCGGGAAAATAGAACTCTAGACCAATATTAGGCATTTACCGAGATATCCTCGGGGGTGGTAAGCTGTTAGAAACACACATTGCTGGTATTCCTCTCCCCCGTTCATGCTAGAAAAATAGAAAAATCCGGTCAACGTAATAGCCGGTTCCCCTCCTATTTCGCTGTCGCTCATAGTCGGTGGAACCAAGTGTGACGTGGAAGCAAGTGTGACGCTACAAGTTTTTTGCTTCTTCATTTTTCTTAACATATTTAATTTTAATAGTTATGAATAATTCTATTTTTCAAATACATAGTCTAATATTATTATATTATTGAGATAGTTCCACATAATACCAAGTATTATTAGCATTAGAGCCAACAGCGACTCTTATGAGTACTATAGTTGCTCAATTATTGGGAATTGAATTCAGGAACAAAATAAATTGGTAGAGATTCATTTTACTACTATGAGAGAGCCAGCACGGAAAGTATATTCAGAACAGATAGGAACGGAAGATAGAAATAGATAAGAGGATAGTGATGATTTAATTAGAGAATATGACTCTAATTCTTCATATAAATTATATGATTCTATTACCGAGAATGCTGACTTTATAGCATTGGATTAATACCTTACAATCTATATTAATACACAAATATCTGATTAATAACAGGCTTATGTAAACATAGTAAAGTTGAATATGTTAAGGAAGGGAAACAAGAAACAAAACTTGTAGCGTCACACTTGCTTCCACGTCACACTTGGTTCCACCGACTATGAGTGACAGCGAAATAGGAGGGGAACCGGCTATTAGTCCTCATGGGGCTTGGCGAGGAATAGCAACAGCGAGACCTGTCACGTGCAGGCTTCTGTCGAGTAGGTGTGCAATGTCTCCGAGGTAATAACCGTTAGAAGTGTTTTAGGGAATGCAGAGAGTAAAAAATAATAATTATAGTATTATTATCTCCTATCAACGCTCGTCTTAGCCAGACACCGCGGTGCCCAATGAAAATCTGGAATAAGAGAACCAATCTCTTTTTTTACAGATTCTAACTTACCATACCCTTTTCTGGGGGGTTTTAGCCCCACACAGCTGTAGCAGCCACGTGATTCAGGAACTATTTGGAATAGCCATCACTGATAAGCAATTCTAGGCTAGGTTGATATCGTATCTATGGGGGCCCGCAGTACGCCTCAATACTGCAGCCTTCAATTGAGCTCCAAACGGAGGAGTGAGGTTAATTGTAGTAAGTTGGTAGATTGAAATCTGTTAGTTTTCCTCATATTGTAGGTTGCCAAGAGTAAGAAATGCTGTTGAGCAGAGAAACAAGGGACCGGGGACTACCGGCAACTAACACTACCACCGCAAATCTTAAATCGAAATAAGAGGCTTGTGGGCCCGGGACGCCTGTGTGTAGGAACTTCCACAGAATAGGTTGTAGAGTCTAGTTTACCATGTTTTTGAGTTCTGCACTGATCCATGTGTACGGTTAATCTGGAAACCCACAATACTACTACCTACTACCCCACATAACCGCTACCAGAAAGGGCTAGCGTCTGTCTCCTTATTTTCTGATGCGGTATCGCTTTGCTTAAAGTCATGTCTTGTCACCCCCCAGATCCACAACTCTTTCAAGATACCTTAACCTTAACGAATGGCATAAATATATTCGAGACATTGACGTAATTTCTATTTTCTGTGCCGAAACAGTTGCTATCGCAGTCGAGAGAGATAGCATTATACCTAAAGGCGCACGGGTATCAAACAAGCTACTATATCCCGACGAATCGAGGCAGAGGAACCTAGTGCTTAAATTAGATTGTGGAGGTACTTTTTTTGATCTTCGCTGTTAATAATGGAACAAACGATAAGTTAACAAGGTATGGTATACTCGAGTAATAAGTACCCACTCAAAAGTTTTCGTCCGACACTGGGTTTTACACCAAATTTAGCGAAAAACAGTCATTTTAAAACCAACAATTCCCAATGCTACCCTGCTGAAAACATTTTAAATTTCTCCGTCAGTTAGATAATTGCTATTTATTTAAATTTTGAGAAGTAGAACCGTGGAGGATCAAAGATGTGCTCATCGTTTACGATAGCGTTGACATATGTGAAAGTGACCCAGATTTTTGTATGGGGCTCCATACAAAAAAGTACATGACAACCAAGACCTCACACTTAGATAACATTTTCTCCGCTGTTTTGTTATATTTGAAAATTCCATAAAATTCTCCATATTATCTACGTTTTTTCCAATGGACTGCCGAATTTTGGCATATTCTCCATGACATTGTGCTGTGGGAGAGGGTGGTGAAGTTGGCTACTTTTGGTGTAAAAAGGGCATCGGACGAAAACTTTTGAGCTAGTACTTTAGTAATAAAATTCCTGAGAACTGAAGGTAGGTTTCGCCACCGTTGCCGTGGAGGCACTGCTCAATGAATAGGGAAAGAATAAACCTCCGGAATTTTTAGCCGATTACCTTCTACATCCTTTCTGAACCCAATTTTGCGACAAGGTGCCTTGAAAAAAATAAGGTATGATAGATGATTCCCCGCATGCTTCTTCAAAAAAGACAAGAAAAAGAAAACTCGCTTGAAGGCCCCCGACTATCCATAGTCAAGTACGGTAGTTAATACCCGCATTGACTGGCGAGAACCAGTGGTCACTTTACATTGAAATAAGAAGCGGCTAACTTAAGGTGAAACTTTGGATTGCGTCAAAACCGGAGCTCTGGAAGGTTTTGGTCCTGGATATAAAGAGTTAGAACATGGGATCTCTATTGCGATTTTGAGACAATTCAAGGATAAATATCTTATTCGAGCGGACTAGCTCCCGCAGTTCTTGCTACTTGTGGTTAATAATGCGGTAGGTGATTCTAGCCCCTGCCCACCTGCCAAGCTGTGTCGGGCAGGGAAGTCCCTGGGAGCGCTCCGGCTCGGTAAGCGGGGCGGTATGATAATTGGTTCCCTGTTGCTAGAGCCGCACTAGTGTTGATGATCACATGATACAACCTTATTTTGTCTTCAACTGTCAAGACGACTCGGGGTCTCCCTGTATGATACTTGTTGAACAGCTTGGGGGCCTGTCCTAATCACTTGCCCTAGACCGCTCCATGGGTTGGGACTCTAGATTCGAGGTGGTTTTGCGCTCTAGTCCTCCGGATCGACATGGGAATTATTTCCATAGATTGCAGGGATTGTTGTAGGGATAGAAAATCCATAGATTGCACGGTCAAATGCTCCTGTTCTTCAAAATGCATTGATTGGAGGAAGCCTTGGGTTTCATATTACAGTACCGTAGGCATAGTCAGTGGAAAAAATACATCTATCCTCACGGTTATTATTATTAACGTTATTATTGCCTATCATTAAGACTGTGGGGTCTGATGGCTATGAAGCTAGCTAATGCTGCACATGACTGCAAAGGCTCACTCGCTTGCCAGGTATTCCATCTCCCACGGGCCCTACAGGCCTTTAAGAGATGCCGGGTCCTGGGGTCTATAGGAACAATGCATCTTCGACTGTTCCATATGCCTTCACCCTCTGGCTCTCCCTCAGGTTCTTCCTCTATCTCCTTTCTTAAAAGTGGCCTGACATCATCGGTCGGTCGGGGCTCTGGTAACTCTGGAGCCGAGGTTATGATTCCACCACATCCACATCTGGGGTACCGTCTTGAGTGGGAGCCGCGCCACCAAGGCGTGATCGTTATCACGGGGTGAGCATAAAACAAGCCGCGCATGATGGTTCATTCAGTTGGACCTCGTGCTAGTATGTTGAAATAAGGTGAGGCGTGCAGAAATTAGGTACTCGTAATTTAAAAAAGGGGGGGGGGTTAAAGCGCTGTTTTGAAATACGAAGTGAAAAGAATAGGCTCACAATCTCCCCGTATTCTTCAACTGAACCGCCAATTACAGCAAGCTTTCCTCCCAACTGTGATAAAACTAATATTACAAGACACATTGTGCAATCCGCATTGCACGCCTCACCTTATTTTAACATACTAGCGTGAGCTCCAATTGAATAAGTTAATACGGTATACGGAGGTAGCGCCTAAGTTTTGTATGTTACACTAGCCGTGGGTGTTGTGTGAGCCTCGTATGCGACATACAAAACTTAGGCGCTGTACGGTACTGTACCTCCGTATAGCTTGGAGGGGTTGAGCTTGTTGAATCTCATTAACTAGCATTGGCTGTTTTTTTAACCTACTGTGCTACGCATGTCGTGGTTTAGAGCTGCAGTATAGTGCAGTTCATAAAAAATCTGCATTTCTCGTCGATTACTCACTTAGTCAAAAGTCTGTAACGAGCCTTCTTGTGGGTCCGAGCTTCGTTAGGTTAGGTCGTAGATCTCTCGTCGCCAGGTTACCAAGCAAACCCGACAGATATTCACATGATTTTGCACCGTGCGGGACGCTTTCTAGCGGGACGATTGCTGTCGCTATGGGAAACACGAGCCTGAGATACGGAATGGAGAAACCCATTTGCGAGCACTAGTACAGGATCTTCACAGAAATTTCTTGGAAATCTTTTTACGAATCAAGATATCCCATCTAAAATACTAAGGAGCTGTTTGGTGCACCAAACGGTAGCGCGCCAAACAGCCTCAAAGTCCCTATCGTTATCATCGTCTCTAAATTCCACTTGTTTCAAATCCACCCAAACTGTCGGAATGGAGGAAATTATTTAACCCAAGGCTTAAGTTACGCAGTGGAGTGAAGGGGCCTCGAGAACTAAGTTATTGTGTCAAATAAAAATGATTTGCACCATTTTGGAGCAAGAGGTAGTGAAGGTAATTAGAATGAAAGGGAAAGAAACGGAAGCAAAAGGGAGATTTTGATAACAGGAAATTTGCAAACTCCAGTGCATTCCATGATCAGGTACTGGGTGGGACATGCTAGTGTGGATACTTCCAACACAAACTTTGAACCATCCCCCGTAAGAACCTCTAGCTCACTCTCGGAGTTTGAGCTATACGAATCGGAGAGGGTGCAAGTGGGGGAAGTTCGCTCCTTCTCATTAAACTCTCTCTTCCCCTCAGCTCGATTTATCAACTCAACTAACCAACTTAACGGTTAAGACTGGGGTATATATATAAATCGGAACAAAGGCGTCATCCTATCTTCCCGTCGACCGTCACGCATATCCACTCTCCCCTTGACTCTCCCTTATTTCTTCCGGCGGATACATCATTTTCTCCCACGGATGCGCTAATCCGAACCGCATTTCCGAAACCTCGATCCAAACAACGAAACAACATCCCCAACATCCGAGCATGCCAATAACCGCCTGCTTCCAACAGGCAAGCCCTTAATCTCGGGAATAATGACGTTTTAAGCATTAATCATCCAATCCTTTGGTCGTTGATGCTGGCAATATACGAGATGTCGAAAAACAAATACATTCAATCCCATTGTAGCAATGATAGAGAAGTTCAATTAATATGAGTATAATCTATCAATGAGGGGGAATCATCAAAATCTGGACCATCAGACAGGCCCAGCAGTCAATTCCAAAGTCTATGGAAGCAGCAGCAGTAGTTAAAGCAAGGGTTAACCGAGGGTGTTGCAGAGACATAATATATCTGAAGTGACCATGAGATCTGATCTCCTATGCTATATTGAACTCTGTTTAATAATACCCTCGTATCTCCCCCGGTTCGTCTAGCTGCTGACTTAACGGGTTTGTTGGATTAGCCCAGATTATGGTTTGCTGGGTTGGGTTCGACTTGGTTCGCCCACATTCGACCAGATTAACTCATTGGGGGGCTTGGAATTGTCTTAGATTTATTAATACAGCTTTATTTAGCGGCTCATGGAACTTCTAAGCAAGTCGGCAAGTTATACAAAACAGGGGGCATTTCACGACAAGTTAAATGATCTTGTTGGGTTCAATTTCGGACTTTCGCTCGTATTCCACCTGAGTCTAATCAATAAACCCACTGTAAATAAGAAAGAAAGAAAGACAAAGGCAAATAAAAACTTTTACTCGTCCTGATCCTCAAACCAGTCATTGAAATTGAAAAGGGGGCTCTCTAGTTCATTCACGATCTGATGTTCTTCAAGTGTGAGAAGACAGGGAAAGCTAAAGACATAAGTTAATTCTTTGATTCAATCTCAGGTCGTGCTAGAACTCCAGAACACGCAATCCAAAATCGCATTTTCCGAGCCAGATTATTCAAGGCCCCGGGGTACCCCTGGGTCAAGCCGCAGCTTCCTAAGTCCTGCTACGGTAGAGGCTTCAGGCATCGGAAAGAGAAAATTAACCCTTTTGACCTGCTGACTATGGAGATCACTAGAGGCTGACTGGTTGATTTTACCTCTCTTTTCCATGTGTGGGACGCGCTAATTTCTTGGACTCCTTGTTTCAGCGCAAGCCAAACCGAGTCTACAGTACCTGTTTTAGACCCAGGCCAGCCCATCAGAAGGTTTGGTCTTTCTCCCCACTGACGAGCGCTGGTCTCCAATCAAACTATATCGAGGTTCGGAGGGACTAACCGAAATCTAGATATATATCTGTCCACGAATGGTTTGGGAAAGACCCCCCCTCCATTCAGCCCACTCGCTCTCAAATCTGAGGTAGTTTCCAAAGGTTTCTTTACAATTACTGCCTCCAATCTCTCATCTATCACTTCCGAAGTTCTGTCTTTGATATGTCTTGTATAGATTTATCGGAAGATGACGCCCTTTCAGGTACTTATTAGTGCACCCGGTTCCCCCTTAGAATATGCACTTCTACCTCACTACCGGAATTTGGTCGCCCATGTTGAAGCGTACTATTGATGCACCTTGTGTTTTGTCAATCTCATCCGCAACCTTCGGTGTTTGGAAACTAAACATCACTTTGAACTCGAGTAGTTTAAACACAATTTGTAGGGATGAAAAGGAGAGGGGATTAGATGCTGGGTGTCTACGCTGGATTCATGTTGGTAATGTTTCATGTTTAGGGAGTGTGGTTCATTTATTTTTGTCTCACGATGTTTCGATTATTTTTTTCTCTTTCACTCCTATGAGTTTTTCGCCGAATTTCTCTCTATAAAGCACCATGTACTGTGCCTTTCCTTTTCGTTCATTATTCTCATACCCATATGAGTTTCCTTGTTGATCGAGATACTATCTACTCGCTCCTTTGCCAGTCTCCTTGCTCCTGAATAGAAGTGAATATACCGGTATTCCGACGCTGGCCCTATACACTTCACAGCCCAGTCAGAAGAACTCGAGTGATTAAGGACATCTTGATTACGTCCTTGTGCGAGAGATGAATCTTGCCATCCGATCTCGTCTAGCGCATTCTCCCAGGCCGCCGGAGGAGTATGGTTTGGGACGCAAAGACAAGAACCTGACCAGCAGCTTCACCCCCTTGGGGAGTCATAGTCTCCGGTCCTCAGTGACTCTTGCGCCTCTGAATAGCGCCTTCTATTTCCCCAGGAATTTGTTCAACACTACCAACACCTAGTTTAGCAGAGTATTCAACATACGTATCGCTTATTGCTCGTTTCGGAGGGTAGCGATGTTAGAGACGTGCCATGGCAATATTTTCCTCTCCGGCTCACTATCCTCGTCTGCCTTGCAGTACAATGTGTCTGTTACTACTGAGTTGAAGTTAGAGGCTTTTAGCACTTGGATGGAAAAACGTTTACTCAAGTCTTCGGAGTCGAAAGAATCTGGCGTGTGTAACGTCTTTTCCGTACACAAATCCGGCAGACCCACTCGAAACTTAGCACTCGAAAAACGCATCCCCGAACCCCCGCATTAAATGCATCTGTTGCAACTTGCGGGCGAAAATATCCTGCCTTATTCCTTCCCTTGCCAATATCGCGTCAGTTGCAGTAGACCACAACCTCATTTTGTGTTAACATGGCTCCGGATTCTATGTGCTCACTGAAAACCGTGGGTCGTCTCATCCCTGAAAAGTGACCTGATATCTGACCTACTCTAATTTAGGCTTCTTCCTCGATTAGTGCTCTAGCAACTTAAAAACCTGTATTACTGGTGTTCTGCCACACAACACGTACTAAGAATTCCCCTGGCTGGGAGTGATGCCACTCAGGCACAACCCTTGCAATTAAGTGGCTGTAAAACAAGTCAGGCATGCTTCAGGGCCAGGTGCGAAGGGAGTGGATGAGAGGCAACATGGGGGACTGATGAGAGAGAGCTGAAATCAAAAGTATAACCGCCCAGACTCGAGGGGTGGAATTTGGGTTACCAATCACAATAATGTTTATGATACACTTCCTTTCGTTCGCCGGATCGCACCATGAACTCTCACTCGCAACGTTGTTGCATATCTCGGCACTGCTCGGGCCACTTGCAAGGGAATTTTTGATCCATCCAAGATATGGGGGTATGTATGAACGATAACTCAGAAACCGAAAGAGAGATTGAAATGATTAACGGTATTCAAAATTATTTTATTCAAGTAACTAGGGGTAGCGGAACATTATTAGTCATGGGGAAATGGTTGTGCTGGGGGCTGGGAAATAACAAGATAGGAGACTGAAAGGGTACACTAAAGGGCATGCCTGGTGGGCAGAAAGTGAGGGGTAATTTAGATGAGAGAGAACTTGGACGATGGATGAAGGCGTGCATCTTTCCCTAAACAGTGGCCGTTTTTTATCTGGGTTTCTGAAAGCATTACAAAATGTCGGTGGGAATGTCAAATTTATGTTTTCCTCCCCCCTCTTTCCTTCCCTTCTATAGCCATATCATCGACCCCTTTCCGTGTCCGGTGCCCATCCCCCCCCCCACCCCACCGGCGGGAATTGCCCAGCGAACGATCCACCCATATTGGCCTGGTTGGGTCCCATAAGTTCGATCGGGTTAGTACCCTCCTTCATAGCCACGAAGGGGGTTGGTGGGGTTGCAATACTGTTGGAAGGAATATTCGATTTCTTCTTTTCACGGCGCAGACGGAGTATCACCACAATCAGGAGGACGAGTAACACAGCCGCTACACCTCCTAATGTACCACCGGCAATCGCTCCAACGTTGGGTCCAGTGTCTGAGTTGGGGCCTAGGCTCGGGATTGGTGTAGGTGTGGGTGTATTCCACAGTGTCATTACGGTTTCAAGATCGGGATCACTCCAGCCATTGGGTGGTGCAGTTTTGTTCGAGCCTCCATTTTTGCTGCTGGGCGATTAGTGTTCATTCTTGGCGCACGTTTCGCCTTATTTTGAAGAGTTGGGTATCTTACTCGCCACCAATAAGCTCAATAACCTTCCGGGGAATTTCGTACGTTCCCTCATTCGGCTCAAACTTGTCTGTCCATGTCAATGTGTTGACATCCAACAGGAATGCAGCATTTCCCTTCTTATCGCAGGTAGTGGTGCTAGAGGAAGTCAGGGTATTACCCCCGCCAAAGAGGAAGATGTAGTGTTTTCCAATCGCCTGACATTTTGGTGAAATCCTCGCTCTTGGGTCTGTAGCCGAGCTCAATGTCCTAACTTCTAGCGGGGACCACTCGAAGCTTGGGATCGAAAGAACCCAGACTGAATCAACGGTTGGACCTCCCTTAGTACTTACTGGACTGCTAGCTTCAAGGCCTCCCATAATGTAGATTTGATGGCTGGAACCATCAGAAGCAGATTTGACAGCAGTGCAGAAGGCGAATCGAGGAGCTGGCATCGGGGCATCAGATCTTAGACGTTGGGTAAACCATCTTGCTTGTTTCGTGCTGTAGACTCTGATCTCGGAAAATTGTACCTACCAGATTCTATTAGCGTGTCACGTTGAGAAAGTCAATAGGTCGAGTGACATACCATGCGGGTGTACCATTGGGTCCTTCCACCAAGCTGAATCAAGAGCTCATCTGTAGCTGTCGTAATATGCACTAAGCCCCCTTCGGATATTCCTCCAAATGGTATGGTTTCGTTCGTCCATGTACTAGTAGCTTGGTCGTAAGTGATTAGGCCGGGGTGTTCTTCTAGCGCTGTCACCTCGAGCGACGTTTCGTTTACCATAGAAAAATAACCACCGAAAAGAAAACCTTTCTTCAATGATGGAACCCATGCTGTCATTGGACTAGATACCCTCCGTGAATTGTTAGCCTGAAACCAATTTTTCAGAATTATATCCGTATTCGTCCACCGTTTAGTTGCGACGTCATATCTCCATTTCTTGCTCATGATGGGAGCGCTTCTCGGTCCGAAAATCGTACTGTTGTATGGGAACCACGTTCCAAAAGTAAGGTCAAAACCTGATGCTGTAGGAAAGAATGCGCCATCTTTAACACTAGGTAAATTATCCGGAACCCTTTCGACTCGAATAAAACTAGCAGCCCCATCTGAAATCCGGAAACTCTTCGACACATTTAATGATCGAAGGAGTGGATCTAAATGCGTTGTCGAACCGTTAATATGAGAAAAGGGGAGAACAATGTGAATTCGAAGGGGGTACGAACTAGGGCCATCGTAATCGGAGAGTTTGAAAGGATAACCCATCCATCCCCCAGCAATATAAAGCATACCATTTCTCTGAGCCACTAGATACTTCGATATTCGGTAAGTAAATAGCGAAAAACAGAAGTTTCGACAATTTGGAGGGAGGCCTACTCATAGGCCCGCTTAAGGAACAAAAATCTTCAATAGGATCAACATCCCCGCCCGTCAGTGATGTAATATTTTGGCCGTGCACTACTGATATCCAGGATAATAGTGCCGCGAGAAGCCAAGCGCCCGATCTAAATAGTAGCATATCTCTTCAGCAGTGACAGAGAGCTTTCTTTCTGAGGGAGTTAAACAATGAGGGGATGGGGTTAAGAGAGGAGGGACGTGGCGGGAATCACAAACAGATCTTCGTCAGGAAATATTAGGGCTGTGGCATAGAAGGATTTGAGAAGCGCTTTAAAGGAATATATCACAAAGAGTTCCTCTCTCACTTACTACTAACGAGAGCTCAACCATGATTTGAGGCTGCTGCAGTCATCACATTCAGCGATTAGTGGGAGGGGTTCGGCAGAGTCCCCGCATTGGAGACAGCTTCACGAGTACAGTACATGCGAGTCGGTACTGTCCGAAGCGCCTCAAGACGCAACACAATGAGAACCATTGCCGTGTACTTGTACAGTACCCTTAACTAGAAAACCAACCCTCGAGATCTCAAGGAGAGAAAAAATAAAAAAATCTTGCCAATCCCTGCCCCCGCTGTTCAGTTTTCATTTTTTTAATTTGACTCGGGTAAGTCTTGTTCTTCCCTCCCTTCGGTGACTTGGCATGTGGCTCATCCGACGATTCTCATATCTGTGTTGTACTGTACTCGTACAGTGCTTGTAGCTGGCATGGTATGCCGCAGTCGCAGTCGCAGCCGCAGTCGCGCATGCCAAGAATCTAAGCCAAGTATGATATGATACGAGGGGTCGGGCAAAGCAATCGCACACATCTTAATCATATCTCATTATCCCAGTGGAGTACATGTGTTACCAATCCTGGCTTCACTAGCATCACACCACTTCAATTTTCACTAGTTTTCAAAGATTGCGTAGGGGTAATCCACCTGGGATAGGTTTAGCTGGGATAAATTTAGGGAATTGGCTTTGGTGTGCGCGAGGGCTCTATCGGACCCTTCCTCACTCAATAAAGAATTGCCTGATATTCACAAAACGGACTGCCACCCCATGCCACCAAATTCTGAGGCTCTGGCGAAATTTTTGGATTCACGCAATAGCTACCTTTCTGTTTCACAAGCTCTAAGAAATTAAGAATAGCCCGGGGTAAACTTTTACTCTCTCTTTCTTTCTTTCTTTCCTGTACCGTACTAACAGCAGCAGTCAAGACGTACTCGATAACACGGGTCATGAAATCGTGTGGGCTCTCGGATACAAGTACGCAGTAACTTTTTGCCGTAGATTTTCCAGATTCCTATTTTCGGATTCTTTTCCTTTGTTGACTTTTATTTATTTAAAAAAATGCAACATTTTTCGGGAGAGCATTTCTCAACCCAAAAAGCAAGATATCATTGCCCTAAACAGAAATTCTATGTTTTTTAAAAAAAATGACATCAAATGCTGTTCTACAGACTCGACGCGGTAATGCAAAGTCGACGGGTTAGGAGTTAGAAAAAATAGCGGGGTTCTGAAATATTGTAGGATAACATGTCAAGTATGTGAAGTATATAGGGCAAAGATCGAGTTACCGGTATATTCACTTCTATCGAGGTGCAACAACGAGACTGACAAAAGAGTGGATTGAGAGAATCTTAGAGAACAGAGAGACGCATATGAGTATGAGAATAATGAGCGAAATGAAAGACAAAGTGAATGGTCTTTATAGAGAGAGAGTCGGCGAAAAACACATGTGCCGGTGAAAGAAAAGAATACCGAAATATCACAAGATGAAAAGAAATCCACCACACTCCCTAATCGTCAAACACTACTAACATGAATCCAGTGTAGATATCCAGTATCTACTCCTATTCGTTTCATCCCTAAACAATCTGTGTTTGCACTATACTAGGTCAAACAGATACATGTTTCCCAAACGCCGAAGGTTGCTGCTAAGGTCGTCGAAACACTAGGCTCAGCCATAGTACGTTTCAACAAAGTATTTACAACAGTACAGTTGCTTTGACTCTGTAATTTTCAGGCCTCTAGTTAATTTTTTATTTCTGTAAAATGAGCTGGAGAGCACCTCCTATTTGGCTAAGATATCAATTTTCTCTTTGAGTTTGGCCTGTTTTGGCTCTTGCGAAATTCCCCCTCTTCTACCGAGTAACCTTCATGTAATCTATTTTTAGTGATAATACCAGCAAACGCTCTAATTTGAGTTATTAAATATTAGTAACTTTGTGCTCGATAAAGTCTACTGCAAAGTGTACTCTTTTTCCGCTAACTTAAAAACAAATTTGCCTTTCCTTTGAGAAGTTTATAATAATTTTGTAAATTTTTTCCCTCAACCAGCTATGCTCAGATAAAGTCCTACATTTAACTTTATTTATGAGACCCAAAGTCCTATTACAGAGAATGTAATTGCAATAGAGCATGATTTATATACTTCTTACCTGCAATGAGTACATTCCTCTATGTTAACACCGAGAAGTGCTTTCAAATCTAGAACCTGCAACTACAGAACATATTATTCTCTACCTGAAGTGCCACATTACGACCAGTTTCAACCTTGCCGACAGATAAATTAAATCAGGATTAAGAAAAGCATAGTATATATTATACCCATATATCCTATACTTTACTCAAGTGCCCAACCTCTATAGCGCTCGTGTGATTCGACAGAGAGGGAGCTATTTGGAATAGGCATTATCGATAGTTGTACTAGTACTTCCAAGCTAGGTTAAGTAACTTAGAGCATTTATACAAGATGCCAATATTATACCCTCTCATGGAACCCCAGAAGCATGAATGGGAACAATTGCTAGAAGCACCATGAAGTATCGTACCGGTAAGGCTTCTCTGTGGCTGATAAGATACTTGGCCGAAAAAGCAAGCTGGTTTAGCGGATTCTACTGGTACTGGGGACAAGCTTTCGCTCAAAGGAGCCTTCTTTTTCTTGGTTCTTTGCCCTGCTCTTCGTAATGCGTTTTATGTACCGTGAAGCCACTTTATCAGATTCAAAGGTATCCTTTATCATAACCGCAAGCGCATCAAGGGCGTCGGTAACATGAATTATCGTACCATCACGGCACTTCCCGCATCCTGCGCAGCATCCGGTACGAGTAAAAACTAGGATAACAGAACTTCGCGCTAAAACATCTAGAACTCCCTCTCTTGGAGGGCGGCGGCGAAGCCACTGCGAAAACCCGCCCCTTCAGCCCCAGCCTAAGACAAAAAAAAAGCAAAAAAGTACAGCACCTTACACCACCAGCAAAGGCAGCGCCAAGGCCCTCGCGCGAGGCTCAATCATCTCAATTCTTGCCGTATTGTGAACATTAGGAAGCCTACTATATGTATCCAATATCGAGCAAATTTCAGGCAAGTACGGCAAATACATGTGTAATGATGTTGGTGTTGATGCTGGAAGGTGCCTGAAGGTGGTACAGACTTATATGCTGGGGGGAACAATTGATCGCATGCGGCCTTGGGGATGTTGATGGGAGAATTTTCTTGCACCCAATTGTGGTATCGATAGGAAGATCTAGGAAGTGGAAGTCCTTGCCATTGTTTCTTTTGTTATGGGGAATTTTGGAGAATGTTCTCTACTAGTATATTACTTTTCTTTGATAAAGCGGAGACCCCTATGATGAGCAGGAGATGGTCTAAAAATTTATTACTCTTTGATATAGTTGCTTCTACCTTCTCCGGATGTGTTCTCGGTGGAGGTGAGCCAAGTTACAAGACACCGCGCTTATTGTCACTCTGGCGGATCGTTTCATTGTCCACAATTGCCAATTGCCCGGACTTCAGGCGTTAACCATAATCACATAAGTAACGAACATAACTAGGCTTAGCTATGGCTAGAATCCGTTGTGGGTTGCCAGCTTCACATCATTTGCCGGTATCTTTTTACCTGGCAAGATCTGCCTTCCCTTAGTACCGGGTGTTGTGAATAACCCTGTAGAACTTCCCCTGATTTGCCCAGGGCATTCTCGACCACTCGGGGAACAGTATTTGCTCCAGCCACTGTTTAGTATCTTAAATTTATCCTAGTCATGCTGTCCCAAGAGTTCGACAGACTTTTTTCCTTCACCAACAATTGGCCTATTCAGCCGCATAATGTGCGTCACACACACAACCAGACCCGCACACCCAGATACACCGGGACAAGAGCTCCCTCCGCAAACCGCCTCAAATTCGCAACAGAGGCCTTCGCCTGACCGTTTGTGGTCAAAGCTAGTCCCATCGCGCACTGTACTACCCCCGAGGCCGAGTTGAGGTTGGACACCCGAGGTTGCAATTCCCTTGGAAAGTGTCCAACATCAACTCGGCCGCGGGAGCATATCGGACGATTTACCCCGGCTGCTACCGCTGCTACATCCCAAGCTACTTGCACAGTACACGTACTCCTCCGATGGAAGTAGTAGTTTAATTTTACTATAATGTAACGAGTGCCTAGAAATAGGGTTTAAAGAAATGGTCGTATATCACGCTTCGGCTATTAGACCACCGCTATCACCACGACAAAAGATTAGCCTCACTGGAAGAAAAAAAAGGGCAGACTTGGATGTTCCAAATAGCGAGTCTGGTTGATACAAGCCTACGATCATGTTTTTGGATATTTCTATGCGCTCAAATCCGGCTGCCACTCTGCCAGAGATGGCGTTGGTCACGTGTTGTGACCACGGACCTCCAATCCCGACCGGGCAACCAATGTGCTGAACACAATGTAAAAAGGTCTTCGGCATTAGGGCAGGGGGGTGTGCGCATCTAAAACATGCATTAGCGATACTAGCCTAACCTGCAGAGAAAAATGTCTGCTTGGGTGCGGGGGGGGGGGGGTAAATCCAGATGCTCCTCTCGTACGGGAAAGCAGAGGTGTGGAGTTACCTTACCACTGCAATTGGACGTGATGCCGTAGTGGCAAGTATGCTGGTTCAGCGGTCCCTCTGTAGTTCGCTACGATACTTGAAGAAAAATAAGGAATGGAATTGGCAACTTCCCGGACACATCAAAAGGAGCAAATTCGTTCCTTTCGCAATAATTAAGAGGATCACTCCGCGTACTGACAGCGACCTGAGAAACAGACTAGGGAAGGCCCATACTGAACGCCCTAATGGTAGCATGTGGATTGGCCTTTTCAGCCCAGTTACTCAAGTCTTCTGTTGGTTTGCCATGATCTGAATCTCTCTACGTTGAAAATACCGGTATGCTCCGTAAGCGCTTGGTAGGAGAATACGGTATTTTGATCCACACACAGCATTGTTGGGCGATAGTCTATTCTTAGTGACTTATACGCGGCTAAGAGAATTATCACTCCGCTGCCATTATGCAGTAATTCCTCTCTCACGGTGCGTGCAATTGTCACTTCTAGAACCGAAGCAATACGGTAGTGCAATTTTCACTGTTGGACATTCGGTCACTTTTATTACCGACTAACAGATAAAGGCACAGCGGATGTACCATGTCCGAAACAAAATTCAAGTTGAGGCCAGGGAGGTCAACCTAATTTGGAATGTATAGCCGGGGACCTCGTAGTAGGTGAAGGGGTTGAGCACCACTGACGCTTCTGTTGTGCTCTACTTCTCTCGTGGTTTTTGGACTTTTTGCTCATAAGTACTGTACTACATCTCCCAATACGAACCCCCTACATGAGCTACTCATCCCATTGTCGTGTATTATACACAAGAGCGAGTGCAATATCCGCTAGCTCTGATGCCTCTATATGGTAGGCGTATTGACGCACGAATTGGGTTAAATCTTGACAAAGCTAATCAGGATAAGGATAGATTTCCCTTATATACAAGCACCATCACCACATGCTCCTGTACGTAGCTAGTACTAGAGAGGACTAGTATCTGATTCCAGATTTTCCGATGTGGTCTCGCTTTACTTGAGATCATGTGTTATCACTTGTTGTGACGACATGACAGTTATTCCTCGTCGATTGAGTGCTCCCTTATCCTTAGTCCTTCACTGGGGGAGTGCCATAACCTATATTTCATCGCTTGGGACTCATGAACACAATTGCGATGTATTTTCTAATAGGGAACTTATGTCAGAACCGTTGGATTGAGTACAATCCTCAAACGGGGGTAAGCTTACCACCCGGATTTATGTGGGCTATGAATCTACAGAGATCTGTATCGTTTCTCTCTAACCAGCACTGCCATTAATCTCCGGGTGGATATTTGCATTAGTGGGGGGTGGATATTTGCATGACTCCCACTATCATACCTCC
This sequence comes from Tuber indicum, assembly GCA_006112555.1. Lineage (NCBI taxonomy): Eukaryota > Fungi > Ascomycota > Pezizomycetes > Pezizales > Tuberaceae > Tuber > Tuber indicum. The sequence goes on from VBSK01000013.1 coordinate 732,828, forward strand.
CACCATGAGAATATACCAGTGCGAGCCGGGTAATTTCCTCGTGGAACGCCCGAGCTAACAAACTGAACCAGCTAACCTAAAATCCCGCGCTGTGGAAGGGGGCGCAGGCGTCGCAATTGCTATTTCCTGGCTTACAGTTGGAGAGCACCATCTCTATTTTTCCGCGATATCAAACACACGCTTTATGGTTTCCTAGCCCGCAAACCAGCCTCGCCTAGACGCTTTCTTGTCCTGCTCTCCCAGGCCTCTCCGGTGGAATCTTTCATATAATATGATACATAAAATACAACCTACTTGCGGTATCTACCCTGCTCCAGTACTCAGCCACTGCATCTGGCTGCATCGCCTCGTATCGTATTGCGATGCGCTATGAAAAAAAAAGAAAATCTACTATTTAGGTTTTTTTTTTTAACTGCCGTGAGCAGGAAAAAGTAATTCAGGAAACCTAACTTTTTTTTTACTACCGGTAGGAGGTGTGTGGTGGAATGATATGATGCTTGCATTGAATCAATTGAGTACTGCTCGCGAAACAGATGCCTTCGCTCTGACTGGTACTCCTTATCCCATTGATGCCTCCAACCTAGCCAGACTATGCGACGCTTTTCTCTCTTTCTCTCGTATGTGTTTGCAGGGTTAGGGTTGGTTATATCAATTTCCCCACAATGGGGGGGAACTTCTGTTGGGATCCGCGAGAATAGGGCGATGCTCGAGTATCATACATAGTGGTGTGAACAAAATTTACGCATGCACATACTTTATGACAGCTTGCCGAAAGAAACCACCGGCATGTTCCCAGTTGCTGCGGGAGGGAGTGTGCAACCACATCTGCTTTTTGATTACGGTACTTGGCACCGTTCGAGTTTAGAACTAGACTACCGATATGATGAATTTAAAATCTGGATACAAGCCACTCTGTAGCAACGGGGTTACACACTTCTCCAAAAAAAAAACAGGATAATAAAATTTATTTGGAGACTTCCCCACGATCGCCTGTCGCACCATATCACAAGTCAAGCATTCCCCATGAAATGTTACTAAATGGGTAAAAAACCCTAACGGTAGTCTACTTTCTCTAATATAAATAAACAAACTGTATCTCAGTGACCCAAAATTTAAAGTATACCCTTATCCATGGGGCAAAGGAGAATGAAGGAAATTGTGAACAAAGATACAACACAGAAAGCATAATCTATGGTAAACATAAAACCGGGATGGGGTTGGATGATTCTTGTGAAAATCCGGCCAGACTTCCCGATGCTACCACAATCCGGGAGCGTAGTGCCCAGCCCCTACTTATTATATTTATTATATTAAATTTAAATGTAGAAAAGTTCGTGGGCCAGAATTCACAATTCAGCTGCCATAGTGCCTGTAGATTCTAAAGAAGATATCGTTTAAAAAGTGCAAACGGATTCCCGAAGACATGTTGCGCCAAACCACTCCCAAAATATGGTACTTGCTGGATTATCAATACAGAAGAGGAAGACGAGCAGGAAGAACCGCAATATCTACTAGGGTGGGAGACTCCGGGGGGTGGTCTTTTTCGAACAATAGCAGAAGAAGGTGTTGAATCCATCAGGGTGTACCGGTATAAGCCTATGGTGCTGGGAAAGACTCAATATTAGGGTCGGAAAGTTAAAAGAATGCATTACATCATTTATCCCCGGGATTGAGCCGTGATGCTGGTATGATACGGCTTTCAAGTCTTTTGCTGACTTTAGGAAGCACTGATCTCTCTTTATTGAGGGATACGAGAGCCCCTTACTCCCATATGTGTCTGGCCTGTCGCGGGCGACGTCTTGTTTGATGGAGTAATCCAATTGTGGGATTGTATTAGTGTTAGGACACATTGAGGCCTGAATCCCCGGGAGAGCTACTTTGGGGAACACACACAGGTGGACCATTGGCTACCACAGCATGTATTTACCAGAGCTTCATTCTTTCTTTTCTCTGAGTCTTTCTTCTGTATCTAACATCGAACAACGAACACACACACTCCTTTCCGATCGCTGTCCGTTTTCCTTCAAGCCTACGTACCGTAAGTTGCCATCACCAATGGGTGACAACTCACCATCAATCTTATCCCAACAACAGCTTCGCTGCTCCCTCGTACCCATTCTCGGCCGTTCATAAAGTCGGTGCCTAGCACTGCCTATCCTCTTGTCTATCGAGGTTTACGACTCCGATCACAGGAATAGCCTTACCACTACTCGTACTCGTATCCCATATCACTCTTGGCGGCCCGCAGAATTGCTACTTGGGCTGATTTTTCCAGCTTATCGCGGTAAACGCCCTCCCCTCCTATCAACTTCTGGAACACTGCCCCAGCCATTTGCCACGAGATTGGTATTTTACTACACCTACCATCTGGCATGTCAGGGTTAACGTTCTACATCCCTGCAACAGCTCCAGCACTTCCTCATGCCTATATGGGCTGTGTAACACTGGTGTCATATTCGCAGTTTAAGTCGATGCAACCCTTCTCTCTAAAAGCACTCAGCCTCAGAAAGTCCGAAGATAGATGCACCAAGTAGTCCAGTGAGCAGGTAGGAGCTCAGCGGATCGATACGGGTCAGAGTTGGGTGTGTCCTCGGAGGCGGTTTAAGTGATATGTGATGTTTGAAGCATCTAGCTGCGGGGTCGAAATAGTTACACAGGGTTTTTGGTCGGGGGACTTTGGTGTGTGCGGGGCCTTTCTTCCATACCGTACAAATCTGTCAGACCCACACTAAACCTAGCACTCGAAAAACCATCTTCCGACTTTGCAACTGAATGCCTTTATTTATAGTAGCTGGGGAGAACAATCCCAACATCTTACTGCGATCTGAGAACTCTGTTTTCCTGTGGGTTGCCCAGAATGAGGCAGAATGTTAAAGGAAGGATGGCCGTGAGTGCTTAGGCGGCTATCGGTGGCTGCGGGTTCCGGTAGGCCGGGGTGGTGGCGAACACTATATACTGGTAACACTACTCGTGCCGTCGCGCAGCGGGACAACCCTTGAGAAACAAAAGCGCCTACAGGTGGGGTTCTCCGGTGGGACGGCGGTCTCGTCGCAACAGATCCGAGTTGAGCCAAGAATTGCCAAGACCTCATGAGAAAGCGAAATGATACGCCTCCGGGCAATAAGCAGAATAGTGGATAAAGGTTTATGGTTTAGAGGTGGCGGCGATTTTTCAAATGATTAGTAAAGGTTCTTGCACATTGAGTTCATACTTCTCTTTTCTCCGTTATTCCCATGTCTTAGTCATCCACATCACAGTGTACTTTTCAGCATGGCACTAGGTAGATTCTGTCACTTTCATTCTCACCATCACTTTTTGTCCTCTATCTCCTCTTGTGTGCGAGACTTAATTGAAAATAAGAGGCACTTAGTTGTTCTCCTTTGAGTTAGCTTCATCTGAGTATTTTTTTTTCTTTAAAATTTCTTGTGAACTTGTTAGACGTGGGATTTTGCTTGTTTTAAGACCCTTTTTGATCCCATTTGCACAGTACCGGTACATAGAAGAAATACATTTCAAGTGAATTATTAATATCACTGGTGAAAGACACGCCCAAGAAAATACAATTATTGTTGAGTCTCCCCACACTAACTATTTGAATAATGGTGTAGGGCTCTAGAATCTTCCCAGTGAACGAACTAAGGGGGGGGTGAAACTTGAAGATCAGGTTTGGGATTCCCAGCTCACGTGCCTGCGTCAGATACCGAAAGCTCTGTCAATATCATACAGTCTCATATTAGCTATCAATACCTTAGGGTGTTTGAGCCTTAAGACCCCACACTGGTTAAACATAACATATCACCACAGCAAACCCGTAGCCAGGCGCCAAAGGGAGCGGTGAAGGTATTATCAACTTTTAGAAATCAACGAGCTAGCCGGGGCCAGGACTATACCGAACAAGTGACGATGAAACGAAATGTCGGTCACTAAATGTGCTGTGAAAACTCTGCACAACCAGAAACGGCGAAGTTCACCAAATATCACTCCGCAACTCGCTCTATTCAACGACTCTCTATCTATCGCTCCACGACTCTTCAGATCTTCTAGACTAACTGACAGGAAACAACAGGAGTATAAATAAACGACAAAGATCACCTATCCTATCCTCCCTCCAATCACCGCATAACGGTATCTCTCATACTTCCCACACCCATCTCCAATCTCCTCTGTGTGCTCCCATGTTAACAAAAGAACAAACAAGAAAATCGCTAAGAATCCTATGGAATACCGCTAATGAACCATGATCTCAAACAATCTAGAACCATCCTGATATCTCATGATCCACTATGATCCCTCAAGCCTCTGCGCCATACGAACTACCCTATGCCTAATAGCAGAGTGCGTGAAAGAAACGACAAAAGCCAAAACCCGATATCCTATGCCTAGTGGCATAGGATGCGAAAGAAACGGTCTCATACCTCATGCCTGATAACCTCTGATCCGCCTAATCGCATGCCCGCACCACATTCACCAAACCCCATGCCCTATAGGTAATCCAACATAAATAAAACAGGCCCACATCAATACCTTATGCCAAATGACAAGATCACAGTTTGCAGGGTCAGAATTTTGATTTATCGATCCCATTACCCCATTGTCTTTTTTTTTAGCGCAATACGCTACGGTGCAAACAGCCTGAACTGCGTCGTGTAAGTAGCAGACCGGATGTTCTTCAAAGTAGAGAACAAATCTAGGGGGAGAAACCAACAGCCATATACAAATATTGGAGGAATAAATGATCAGTTTATTTTCTTTTCAGAAACCATGGTTCCTTCGGAATGGGACAGAAGATAAAAAATGGGGTTTTGCATACGGGCGAGATAAGACACCCTCCCCGAACGGAAGAACGCCCTAAACGGAGTTTAGGCACAGTACTCCTTTGTACGTAAAAAAAGAGAATCCGAAATTATGCCACCCTAAGAGTAAGACCTCATGAGACGTCGCAAAAAGATATTGAAGGGGTGTCGCCGGGCTAGCTCAATCAAGTTTAATGCTTCCTTGTCTGGGCCTCTACAAGGTCTTTGTCTTGAATTCCTGGCGTCCTTTTATCCCTTTTGAAACTGGTACTGCCACATGGTAGATCGTTTGAAAGTACAATAGTTGGCCGGCCATGTGGCTGTTGAGAAACCGGCGCAATGGCCTATGAGAGCATCGGTGTAATCAACCTGGATTATATTTAATCAGCTCGAAAGGTTCTCATCCGAAAGAATTGCTACCTCTTTGCATTATTTTTGTTCTCCTAATCCCTTTAATAGTTTGAGAGTGTCTTGCCAAAGCTCAACAGGTGATAACCCTAGGGCTACTATTGCTCCTACCGATACGGCTTTCGACTCGGGCTTGGCCTAATTTCCCAAGTTTGCTTATCTGCCCATTTCAACAATTTCTATTTTTAGTGTTTTTTCATGTCCGTCCACCCCCAATCCCCCATGTATAGGGGCTGGTAACGATCTGGAGTTGACATGTTCCATCCCACCCGGTAGGAGATTTACATGGTCAGGTAGCAATCCACCCCTGAGTTTACGGGGGGAAAGGCCTGTAGGTACCCAATCAATATACACTTCTGACGGGCCAGGTCAAAGTGACACAGCCTTAGTGGACTGTGAGCTGCAGCCCAGCCTCTGGGGCCAGTTCGACATTCGCCGGGACTACAGATGTCAGGAATTGAACGTTTATCATGTGCAGCGGAAGATTGTATTTTGAGTTGAGTAACTAGCTAAGCGGAACAAGAACGGTTTAAAATACCTTGCCACAGTGACGCAGCCCATGACGTGAAATACACAGTTCCAGGCAGAGTCCTGCATACGTAATAGTGAGAAGGAAGCCTATACAGTTCTCTCCCCACACCTCTGACCGAAGGACCAATTCTCAACAACAGACTTCGATAGGCAGGCGAGTGATTCAGCGTGATTGCTCAAATTTAGGAGAGTTTTTAGGACATGTGTATATGATGACAGGGATTGAAAGAAACACTGAGGTATCCGCCGGCAATTTCTGCGTCTGCGTGGCTATGGCACTAGGGTCGAAAGGGCACCGGAACCGGGACGTAACCACCATCGGGAGTGCACACCTATATTTTCCCCTGGGTGCTTGACAGCCCTAAAAATCATGACTAGGGACGTGAAAAAATTCTGCGATGGGGAATCATCAAGGTGGAGAGCGCTTGCAGGATAATTTGTGGAAGAGGCGATCAGGAGACTTGTTGAGTATTTGAAGTTTTTGGAGCCGGAAGCAGTCGGAAAAAATCGGTGACACCAGTGTTCACAAGTGGCAAGGCAAGTTAGCGGGTTAGGTCTAACAGTTACTTTTGGTGAGGGATGGCAATCACCAGACAGATTACACGAGGATTTCTATCAAGTTCCTCACGGTGTCTCCTGGGTAACAACACTCAGGGGTGTTTAAGGAAATGAGAGAGCCCATTGAACAAACCATTCTCTGCCAAAGTTGCTACATCTTAACTCGGCGCCACGGCGCCTAGAAGAAATAAGGAATAGAAAAAGAAAAAGAAAAGTAGTTTTTATTGATTGCAAAAACTTTTATGCACAACTTTAGCCCCACACAGCAATGGTAGCTGCCGGATGATTCGATAGAGTGCGTGCTAATTGAATAGCTACCGTCAATAGGAAACATATGCTTCTAGGCTAGGTTAAGTCACTTTTGAGAACTCGTACTGGATCCGCATACTGTACTCCGGAAGGGAGTTAATCCGTGAACATCTCGGTATTGGTCAAACCAACATGATACCATTCTGCAAAATTAAAAATCGTAAAGCACTCACGGAATTTCTTCTCTTTACAATTAGTAGGCTTGGTTGCATATCGGGAACGGCGATTGATTGGGAGCGTTCATGCAGTAATCCTGGTGCCCAAGTACTCTTCAGAGAGCTCCAAAGGAAAGAGTTGGGCAATAGCTAGAAGTGCCAAGAGGTGAGGCTGCTGTCTCGATAATAACATATTCGGCCAGTAGAACCACGAGATTTAGCCGGCCCTGTCCGCACAAACCCAAGAACTTTCACTACCTAATAGATATTGTTGAAACTTTCGGTCCGTTTTATATTATTACCTTTGTGGATACGAGTATACATTCATATAAAGCTATTTTTTGCGATTACCCCAGAACCATGGACACTAGTATAGTTAGAATTCCTTACGTTATTTCATTAATATTTCATGATAACTGTTAAGGATGATATGTGCTGGTTTCTTATTCCCTATTGGTAATACTTTGCTATATTATTCAAGTTTATGCTCCCACTGTCTTCCACACTCCCGTGCTAACAAAAGAAATACAGGAACAAAGACTCCCGACAGTCGAGAACTTCCTTGAAGTTCCTATCCTTCTCCGCCGGAAGCGCTTTTCCAAAGCGCATAGCAATAACGTCCGCCACAACAAAGCAAGTGGCTGGAGGGGAACGAACAGGCGGGAACGGGCAAATGGCCGGCCCCGGGAACATACATCGAATAAGCGGAAAGGCAGACGAAGGGGCGACAAAAGAACCGATGGCGGGTGGACGGACGGGTAGTGGTGCCGGCGGACGGGTAGTGGAGTAGACGGCCGGATATGCCGGCCAACGGATATGCCGGCGGGCAAGAGAACAGTGAGCATGCCGAGCAGCATCCACTATTTCCAACAAGTGTATGGGGGGAAGGGTAGCATGCTTGGAGAGATACGGATAGGTGTGGTGATTCATAGAATGATGGGGATACGTTGTTTATGTTTTACTTATATACCTGTCTTTACCATTAGTTTAGAGAAGAGAGAGCGAAGTTGTTTTTACCTTACCATACGCTTTTGTGCACATCCTGCCACAGCCCCCACATAGTCCTTTAGTGTTTTTCTACCCACCGCTGCGCAAGTCAGTCATTGACTGTTATCCTCCTCCGTAATAAGACTTGTGCAGGGTGTCAGAAAGGTAAGGGGGGCATGGTTAACGAATGTGTTCTCTCCATCTTCCACATATTATCACCTCAAATAACTAGCGGTACAGACAGCTGTATACGTGGGACACAACCAAAAAACTCTGATCTTTCTATGAATTACCACACCTACTATATCTCTGTCTCCACGCCTATCCACATTCCTGTTCGCATCACGTAGTGGCAGGGGGAAGGATCGCCACACCTGTCTCTGCGTCTCCAGGCATGTCCACATCCTTCCGGACACCCCCTGGAGATTTGGGGGGGTGCCTCACCGCTAAGAAAGAATCCACCAGATTCCCGCAAATTCTGGGACCAACCACACAATCTCCCATTATCCATCTACAACCTCTAATAGTGTTGTAACGGTAGGAAATAAAATTCTACAGAACTGAGGAAAGGCTGGTTTTTCCACCGTTGGTACTGCCGCACGGCGCAGAAAGTAAGGAAAAAAATGCAGAAATAAAAAATATCTGGACTTGTAACCAATTCTCGTTTTTTGTGGTTCAAGTCGAGGTAGGTGGCTTGTTTGAAAATAGGGTACCGGTATCGGCAGTTGATTGTCTATACGGTAAATCAAAACTCGCGTGATTGCTCCTCAAAGTGCGATTGCAAATTGTCCCAACCATGGCCAAGCGGTCAGTACCCCATTGACTTGTGAGAGGGGACACATAGGTTGATGTTGAAATAAGAGGCGGCTGAAGTGAGACATGATTGCGTCAGAGGGAGGGCCCGGAAAGGTTTCGTCCTACTCGAGTGGATATGAGGAGCTAGGATTGGCGTTTTACAAGTACAGTACAAGGGTACATCATGAATTCATGGTACGCAGCAGGGATCAGAGGTTAGATAGGATTGGCGCATCTCTTGAAAGATGGGTATCGTACCATAACCTCATCCGGATCAGAGCTATTGAACTTGACAAATCTAGAACTAAAGAACCAAACATCGTCATCACGGTCGCAGCTAAAAGTTTCGGATTTTGTTTTTTCCTTTCAATTTTCACATCACTCTTTGTGGCCCTGGGTTCCAGAATGACCCCCACACCTGCTCTGTACCATGAATTCATAATATACCCTTGTATGGCGGTTTTGAACGGGACAGGGATAAGAATCTCGTAGCGCGCTAGCGACTGCCAATTCTCGCTGGCAAGTGCAGTACGGGTACGTTAGGTAAGTCTGGCCCCTGCCAGAAATACCAAATGGGAAAGCGGGAGCTCGCTACGATGGGGAAGTATCAAGCCGAAACACTCAAGGCATCTGTTTCTATTCAAGTGAATACTCGAGTAGTGCAGATCAATTACCATACCAATGCAGTTAACTACTGGTTAAGTTTTATTTCCTGGCGAGACTTTCTGGTATTTCGGCGGTCTTAACAGCAAATAACCGAGAGGCACTGAGTTCCAATCACATACCTCCAGGCCACTATAGCTTGCCCAAGTGCTAATATTTTCTGGGCTTCCAATTTGCTGTATATGTAAAAATGGAGAGAAAGTGAAAATAAGTGTCGAGGAGGATTAGCGGTTTGAATTGGGGAATTTCTGGGGGCTGCGCTAGTATGATTGTACAGTAAAGTTATCATACAAGAACTGGTATTATACAACCCCAGAATACTAGCAACAACCCCCTCGAGTACTCGAGGGTTCGCCAATTTAGGCTTCAACTAAAAAGCGTAGAGATCTGAGGAGCAATCAGTGAACTCTCGGAGTCACAATCACAGACTTGTTAAATAAAAATTTAAAAGCGACCGTAAAGGCGTGGAAAACCGAACTGAGAGGTAGAAAATACCAGCCCATCTTGGGAAAGAACAGGACAGGCAGTGAGGTGGTGATACCTTGGTTCACAGTTTTTCTGATCATCAGATTGGACAAAACGTGACTCGCTCTTCAGTACATATTGGACCCCGTCATTTGCCGCCAACATCCCCCTGGGTTTCCCTACATGATACTCACTGGGCCGTCTAAGAGCCTGTTCGGCTGCTATTGGGGTTCTGAATTGTGGGTTTGACCACTCGGGTTTTGAGGTTATTGCGTCAAGTGGAAATGTGAGTTGTGGTTTGGGAAAGTTTTGGGATTCTCCGTCACCGGGAATGAGGTCAGGTTTTTTTGACACTTGTAATACCACTAGCCAAAGTAATTAGAAAATAACAACTATCCTATAGGCTGAGCTGTCGAGACATTTATATCAGTTTGAAATTGTGCAACACTAGCCTATTTGGAAACTAGGAGTAAATATGTGGAGAATTTCTGGTTTCCATCATGGCGATACCGGGCAGTTACAGATTTTGCAGTGCTGTACCGGTATTCTCGGAACTTCGCCTCCGGTCTCATATTCCCAGTTCTTTGCTCTGGATGGGAGCGTCCCCCTTTCCATGAATCGTACCACTGTGTGGGTACCACGTTCCAAAAGTAAGGTTAAAACAGATTCGGTATGGAAGAATGCGGCATCTGCAACGCAAGGCACTAATTCTCGAATCTTTTCTATTCGAATGTAACTAGAATCATTGGCGGAAGTTTTGAAACCCCTCGAGACATTCAACGAATGACAACGATCGAAGTAACTGGTTTAAATATGCCGCTGAATTCAAAGTTTAAAAAGGGGGAGAATGTTGTAAATTCAAATGTATACGAACTAGGCCATTGCGATGCTGGCATCGCGAAGAATACTGCATCCATCCTCTAATAATGTAGATCATATCAACTTTCTGGGCTCCTATATACCTCAACCTTCTGTCAGCAAACAGCAAAAGAGAAAGTTTTGGCATTTTGGAGGGCCTCTGTTCGTGTGGTTACTTAAGGAACAAAAATATTCGATAAGTCAGTATCTCAGCTGTGCACCATAGGTGAAAAGAATAGCAATACCCTCAGAAGCCAAATGGGAGATCCAAAGAGTGCCATATTTCCCTAACTGAACACAGAAGATGTGGGCTTAAGAGAGAAGGTAGGACATAGCACGAAATAACAGGGGGGTTTCTTGTCTATAAAGATTGGAGATATAGCAAATTATTGTCTGAGAAGCGCTCCAAGGTGTCATAACCTCCCTCACCTAGCACACCAGTGATGTTGTAGCCATCATTTGCGTCAGCAGTAGTCATCCAATTCGATAATTAGTTGTAGGATGATAGGAATCTTAGAAGAGGAAGTGACCAGTCACAGCCGTCCGAAGCCTTTCAGGGCATAACCCAATCGACATCATTGCGGAGCGCGCGTCACCCCCTAGAGCCTGTTTGGGAACAACGGTTCCGTTCCGTTCCCCCATACAAATGACCGTTTCCCTTCCGTTCCTAAAATTGTGAACGGAACTGCTGTTTGGCAAAACTCTTCCGTTCCCAAAACAACCATTATGGAACGGTTGCCTTTCCGTTCACAATATCCACGAAGAAATGATTCCATTTTAGAAATGTCACATGAAACCCTTCGTAAAATTAGAGTGAAAATTAATATTTATTAGATGACTTTCTCTTAGTAACTGTAGCTAACCTTTTGCTAATATTAATCAACAATCAATTATCCAATGGAGGTCAACAACGCTTCTTCAATAATGAATAATGCAATTGCCCAAAGACAAATTCAAATTGCAATTGGTACTGCACTTTATATTCACTTATTCCTATCAACGCCGCTCATATATACCTCCCCCCGTTCTGGTAGCCGTTATACCAACGAAATTCTACATGCTCATCCACGCCGTATTCTTAATCTTATTTGAATGCCTATTACAACATTGTTAGATCTCTGGGACTGGATTGTTGAACGCGGACTACTTACAGGCACATGATATGTTTCAATTGAGGAGCAGCTTATCATGTTTTTATGGATAGTTTGTAACGTGTTCGCTAGGTGCTAATCACGTTTCGATAGGTGTACGATAGTTGCCAGATGGCCTGCTCTTCCAGAGAGGAGGCGAGAGCTGTAAGAACTAAAGGAGGCTTCGGAGGTGTACTGGGAAAACTAAAGAGTAACCGTTCAACCAAGTATATTGAAATACTGTCTGTCGAAGTCTGTCCTTTCCATCGTGGAATAGGACGGTCTTTAAATACACAAATCAGTTCATGTCTAGCATGAACGAAATCAATCAAAGGTATCAAACGATACACTTTGGTAAAACAACATAAGTATCAAAGCGATACTTAAAACAAAACATAAAACAAACTAAGTATCAAAACGATACTTCAAACAAACCAAGTATCAAAGCGATACTTAAAACAAAACATAAAACAAAATCCTTAACCGAGTACCAGTATCGGTTATATAGTTGGTCATGGTACAACAAGTAGGGATGCCCAAGAGCTGTTTCAGCACAGTGGAGAAACCATATCACGGTGAGTCTATTTTATATCAGATCAAAGTATAAGATAATATATAAAACTCTAACAAATGGATAGGCACTTTCACCGGGTTTTACAAGCTCTGCTGCCATTATATGAGACCTTTGTTCGCCCACCACCAAATAATATCCCCTCCCTGCATTCGTAAAGACTGGGGAAAAATGTCTTACTTTGCAAAGGTTCGAGGAGCAATCGATGGCATCCATGTTTTGGCTCATGTTCCAAGTCAACATCAGGCAGCCTATAGAAACCGTAAGGGTAATATCACCCAAAACGTTTTAGCTGGTTGTAGTCTAGACATGTATTTCTTCTATATTTATCCAAGATAGGAAGGTTCAGCAAATAATGCACGAGTCCTGGAAAATGCAGAACTTCATGGATTTCCTATTGAGGAAAATACAGTGTACCTTGCAGATGCTGGATATGGACTCCGAAAAGGGTTTCTAAGACCATATCGGACAGTAAGATATCATCTTAAAGAGCAAGCACGTTGTGGGCTTCGTCCACAAACCAAGGAGGAGTTATTCAATCTCCGTCATGCTCAGCTTCGCAATGTTATTGAACGTATCTTTGGTGTTCTACGTCGCCGATTTCGTATACTAAATACCACTCCAGAATATAGTCTGGATGTTCAAGCTAAGCAGATACTGGTTGTATGTGCATTGCACAATTTTATTCATCACCGTGCTAATGGTGAGGATGATGAGTTTTATATAGAATCAGATATAGATCAAGAGGATAATAATGGTGATGGAGATGATGAGGATGACTTGGCTAATGATATTGAGGAGGGATTTGATTTTGGACGCATACATGAGATGAGGGAGATGGCAGAGGAAAGAGACAAACTAGCTACAAAGATGTGGATTGACTATGTAGCTTATCAAAGTAAACACTGATCTAGCTAGTAAGTATAATACAAGTGTCAAGTCAAATAACTTCTAATTTGTCCTCTAAGCCACATTTCTGTAACCGGTACTGGTACTCGGTTAAGGATTTTGTTTTATGTTTTGTTTTAAGTATCGCCTTGATACTTGGTTTGTTTGAAGTATCGTTTTGATACTTAGTTTGTTTTATGTTTTGTTTGAAGTGTCGTTTTGATACTTAGTTTGTTTTATGTTTTGTTTTAAGTATCGCCTTGATACTTGGTTTGTTTGAAGTATCGTTTTGATACTTAGTTTGTTTTATGTTTTGTTTTAAGTATCGATTCAATACTTATGTTGTTTTACCAAAGTGTATCGCTCGATACCTTTGATTAGTTTCGTTCATGCTAGACATGAACGGATTTGTGTATTTAAAGACCGTCCTAGTCCACGATGGAAAGGGCAGACTTCGACAGACAGTATTTCAATATACTTGGTTGAACGGTTACTCTTTAGTTTTCCCAGTACACCTCCGAAGCCTCCTTTAGTTCTTACAGCTCTCGCCTCCTCTCTGGAAGAGCAGGCCACCTGGCAACTATCGTACACCTATCGAAACGTGATTAGCACCTAGCGAACACGTTACAATTTCCTCATCTTTCCCTCCATCTAATGCTACAAAGATTTCTGCTTTAACAGAATTTTCAAAAAGTGTATATCCAGCAAGAATTTCTTGTGTTGACCAGCCTACTTTTCCTCTGTATTTTTCTTGAAGTTTGGTAATAGCAAGACTAATAACAGTTGTAGCAGGTGGAATTGTAATTGGCGTAGCAACCATCTTCTCCACAGTATTGACAAGACGGGTGGAGGGAGTTTCAGACCGTTGACGAATACAACCAAAGGGAGTGAGTGGAGTAGTCTTGTCTAATTTCCTTCTCTTAGCCGGAGTAGTTCTCTCCGCAGAACAACTGTTATCAGAGTCACCCTCAAGATCTTCATGAGGTGTGGAATCAATATCAATTGGTAGTTGTTGACTAAATCCCAGTGTTGGATATATGGCTTGACGACCTGTTGCATGAACCCCTTCCAGTATCTCTTCCAACTCCGCAATATTACCCATCGGCTTATCACGAAACTCTCGTATTGCCGGCAACTTTTCCACTTCAACATCCCAAACATCATCTGCTGCTGTAACCGCACCTGTCACTGGGTCAAATCCAAACCCACTCATCTCTTTCAGTCTTGTCCAAATCTTCCATTTCTGTTTCAAACTTTCTAGTTTTCCTTGACATTTTTCACCAGTAAGAAGTAAGCCATGACCGGAAATAGCCCGAACCGTCACCGCCATACTATTCCAAACTTCCCTTTTAAACCCGTTATCAGACCTCTTCCCAGATCTAATTGCCTGTACCAGCTCGCGAAGTAATATAGTAGTGTTAGGAGTACCCGATTCCGATAAGCCTAGGAGTACCCTAGGTAGGGTAACTTTACCCGAGTTCGAGAATCTTGATCTCCAACACCCCCCTCCGGCCCCCTTACGGTGCCCGCGCGTCATCATACATATCAACCTTGGTTGCGTCCTGTGACTATGTGGTCACATAATTAAAGGTGTCAGAATAACACCGTATACGTCGCTGCCGTCCGTCCGAACGAATGCTGTTCACAGGATATATAAGAGCGGTCCTCTGGCCAGACCTGAGAAGTGGAACGAAGTCAATCCGCCAACTACTCAGGGAGTTACAAGGCTTCAAAGATATGACATCTTTGATACGGGCCGTAAGTAACGGGACGTTTTCGCACAAAGGTCATGAGATGAATGTTAGGAGGCTCGGGATAACGAACCAATGCATTCACATCCACCCTTCGACGATTAGAAAGAGTCTAGAGCTCCTGGAAACACTACCAAAGAAGCCAGCGAGCTTCGAGGAGTGTTGCAACTATGATAAGAGGTGTACCGCAGTTGTGGGATTTACAACCAACACAACACGAAGGTCCACCCCCTCTACATAGAACAACTAGGAGTTGCCGACCGAGGGATTATGAGACTATTCAATTGAATGGCCTCTCCTCTATGAGAAGAGAGTCATCAGAATGAATTCTATCGGTTAGTTGTTGAGTTATCACAACTAGAAGTCATCGACTCCGGCATATCTGCATATGCAGTCTCGTATCAAGATTGATCCTCTTGGTAACGAAGAGAACTATTGGAGCCAACAGAGTTCGACTTGAGAACTCGGCTACAGGTCTATAGACTCTGAGGATCGGTTAATTACTATTGGTGACAAGTATGTCTCCCGGGCAAGAAATAGTAATTACTGAAGATGGTGTGATGGTTCTCAGGGTCTCCCGGTGTTCGCACTATCATGGAGAACTCGACGTTGCGCATTAGATTTGAAGAGGTACATATTTTGTATGTTAGATAGATGTAGCCCGCGAACACTCAGACGCGGAATATAAATATCGAAGTGCCTCCCAAGCTTATAGACATCATCAAGCAACGGAGAAGAGACCTTAACAATATAATATTGTTTTTACGATTCTATTATACTTCCTTGCACTCTTAGTAGTCATAAACGAAACGAGTTGCTTCCGAGCCTTCCTAGACAAATCTCCGTCTATACAAACGAATTTCGATTGGCCTAGACAACCATAAGTCTATACCGGTTGTCTCCGCCTAACAAGTAGTCATTTCAGGAGACCACTCAATAGGTCGAGCGCGAGGCTTTCGTGGTTTGGATGATTTTTGATTGAAAGACGAAGGGACTGTAGGATGATTTGAAATAATACTTGAGTAATCTTGGGAGTCTGTGGTGGAAATCTCAGAGACATGAAGTAGGCTCAGGCTGGGATTTGGCTGTTGAAAGACAACAGGATTGACAGAAGAATATGTATTATCTATAGAACTATATAATTATTGAGGTTAATAAGAGAATTGAAAAGATTATTTATAAAGGAGAAGCATACCTCAAAGTGCTATTCAAACTTTGACTAGGCACCATAGTAGCTGAAACTAATTCCGAAAACTGTGATGTAGAGGGCGATGGAGTGTTGAAAGAAATTGAGAATATCCCAGATTCTGAAGACATCTTCCTGCTAGCTGATTAGATTCCTGTTCAATAGGGTACTGAGGAGGTTGTAAGAGCATACTGATGTTTTTAGAGCACTGTAGACACTAGATCTGAACAGAGGAGATAGTGGAATTTGTTGAAGGAAACTGAATAGTAGGCGAATATCAAGTCTGTTTCAGCTGTTTGGATTTGAAGATGTTGCTTGAGGTCTCTAAGTTTAGTGGAAGGTACTGAGTAATTTAGATAATGAAACAAATAGAAGCCTGAGAAGAGAACTTACAATGTGAATTCTGAGACACACAACCAGATTATATCTGAAAGGTTGCCAGAAGAGAGTACCAGGGGAGTGTTTTTCAGAATTCTGTCTGAGGTGTCAACTTTAGGAGATGGGGAGATATAGGTCCCTGAGGTAAAAGCTGGAAGAGTGGGAGTTGAGTGTTACTTCTCAGTTTCCAAGTTTGCTGGTGGAGGAAAGGTTCATTAATAGAGGAAGTGTTGGCTTGGCTAAAGTGCAAATTTTTCTTCCTAGCAACAAACAATTTGCCCTCTAGCAACGAAGGGTTTGTCTCCTGGCAACAAACGGTTGACCGTTGAGAAACTATATGAAATTGGCAACAACTGTTTCTACCTATCAAACCATTTCACAACGGAACGGACGACCCTCCTTCCGTTGTTCCCAAACAGGCTCCTATTATTCTAACTCTTGTAAAACGGAGAGTTATTGCACTCCGCCGAAATTCTGAGGGTCTGTCCCATACCTTTGGCTGTATGCGATAGCAGTCTTACAAACTCCAGACAATCCCATAGTGCGTAGGGAAAATGTGTTGTTTGAATTTACCTCCGAGGAGATAACATCCAGTATCATAGTGTTTCAGGTATGCTAATAGTAGGGGGCATCATCTTCTAACTAAAATGTTACTACAGATCCCTGCAGTCATCAGTAGCGCCCGCGGTCACCACCAGTTAGTTATAAGAATCTAACACATCCCCCACGCCGGGACACCTGCAGGGCACGCGCGTCCGTCTTGGGCATCCTCCCATACACTGCCATCCGTCCCGTACATACCCAAAACCGAACGGACTAGGAGCTTGGGAAAATTGGGTCAGATTACTGCAGCCAGAATATGTTTTAGATTGTTTTATTGATATTTCATGAAAATCATCAAAGATTATATATGTTGATTTCTTATTCAGTGATGAAACATTTGTATTAGATACACATTCTTTTGATTTTTTGATTTCCTAGTAAGTTTCCAGGTCTAAGGCTCCTTCACCTAGGGGAATTCAGGACAATACTTCCTACCAATCTATCTTCTGCCTTACCGCTCCCTATTCGACTGTTCTCTAGACATATTCCGTGTAGAGAGTGTATTTTCGCCAAAAATAGATATTCAGATTGTGCCGACCCTTTACAAAATTTAATAGTTTCTGTCTTCGGCTTCTCAGCCCAGTTTCCTCTAATGTCTTTTATTTCACCGCAGAGCCACTAGGCCAAATCCAAAGACATCAACCAGCGCCCCAGGGCCGCTCAGGACGTGAATTACGATAACGATACTACTCGAACCAGAGATATGGCAAACCTGGAGGGAGCTTGACCCATCTACTAAATTCCAAACATATCTTCGATAAGTAAAGATGGAAGCATCTGGCCCCCTGGTTGGGAAGGTGTTTTTCGGGCCAGGTTTTGAGAGGATGATTCGGTTAAGGCTTCACACACACTAAAGTCTTTCCACCTAACACC
The DNA here is from genome assembly GCA_006112555.1 of Tuber indicum. Classification (NCBI taxonomy): domain Eukaryota; kingdom Fungi; phylum Ascomycota; class Pezizomycetes; order Pezizales; family Tuberaceae; genus Tuber; species Tuber indicum. The sequence continues at coordinate 750,730 of VBSK01000013.1, forward strand.
TTAGAGAAACGTTTGAACATCTAGGGGAGAATCCCTCATATCAAATGGAGCATTTCTGGTATCATAGCGAAGAGAACATTTTCCATGGCGCGGCCCCCAGCCGGGTACTGCAGTTACAACTATCATAATAATATTATTATACAATTATTACTTCCAATTACTAAAGCAATTTTTTGGTTCAATCGGCGAGCACAAAGATCGCTACCTAGGGGGACAAACGGTGTTTCCTTAAAGCATCAAATACGATGATTGTCTCTATTGTCGCCTTTGAACATCTCTCTCCCAGTTAGCGGAGTTGTATTCAAAATACATCCTCAGCAAATAACTTACATGCTTAGATACCAACACTGCTAGTAGATGTCCGAAAGAGAGAAAGGGATATCCACCATCTAGTATGATAGTGGTATCTACTCATTCTTCGGCCAAAATCCTCTCTGACCCGGTGGCTTTGTCCTAGACTCCTAGGCATGCTATACAAGAAACCGCAAGAATGCAGGGCTTCGGTTAGCAAAGCTGATTACCAGGCTAGCAGAGTGAAATCTAATCTTTCCTTTTATTATCCCGCAGGTAGCCAATATTAACCATACAAATGAGCAAAAAAACAGAGACTAGGACCACTAGTAATTAACACTGCTACAGCAAATTTGAAGTCCAAGGAAGAGCTCTCTTGCCTAAGACTTTGACTTATTGGAATTTTTAACAGAATAGGCGGTAGAGTGTTTCGGCAGGTCTCTAAGGTTGGTACATACATATCTGTTGTTGTGCCATGTATACGGTTAATTCACAATACCACTACCTATGATACTGCCCCATACATTGGCTACCAGAAAGGGTTAGCACCTGTCTTCCGATGCGGTCTCACTTTACTTGATTTCATGTGTTATCACTCGGCATATATACTCCAGTGCTTTGTTGGATATGGGAAATGATTTGCCGGAGGTTGCGCTAAATCAGAATAAAATGGGTCCAAAGAACAAGGGAGTGATAATATGAGGAGAGGCGAAGCTCGTCGATTGTTCAACAAGATGAGATGAGGTCAGAGGTAAAGTACCATAAAGGGAAACAAATATATGGAAAGAAAGTTTTCTGTACAAGTGCATTGAGCTGACGTGTAATGGGACATACGTACTTGTGCGGATATCCCCAACAGCTTATACCTTGCAGCTGGGCCACCGCCTGGACTTGATGAAATGGTATAAACATATTTAATTTGTTAACATAATTGCAATTATTAGTGTTGGGGAGGTTGCATAGCCATTAAGAATTCCCGCATTACACTCGACGGAGCAGGCGGTATCAAAGGAGTGATTATATCCTGAGGAATGAGGTCTAGGTTATGGAGGAAATTTGTGCTAAAACTAGGATTTTGAGGCATTTTCTCGTTCTTCGCTCTCGGGAATGCTGTAACTTAAAGGATAAGTTCGCATATTAACTCTTGGCTGGTAAATAACCGCATTTGTATGAAAATTACCAGTATAATAACATGTATTACCTGTGCCAGGGGTTAAGGGTAAATGAGGTGAACTGGTTCGCATTGGCTCCTAAGCCATTCGGCAGATAAGGGAGCGGAATTTCATTGAAATTTCTGGGATCGGAATTTTTCGCGTTCGGCTGACTTTTCCCCCATCCAGTTCGCCTTGCTGATGCTTACCCCCTAAGTACAAGTACCGGTACGCGAACACAATACTCGAGTACCCGATAATAAGCGAAATGGATGCCTTGAGTGGTCCAGTTTGGGGATTCCCCCCGACTCAGCGTGCCCCGGCTTTCCTTGTTGGCATGGTGGGGACTTGGGCCTGACTCACCAACCGCACGGCACTTGCAAGTACCAGGGTCCGGCAAGAAGTTATTGAACAGTTATTTGAGGTTAACCAGCCAAATACATCCTTGCCTGCTCCGGTTAATGGGTTCCTACCCTTGTACTCTCATACGGTACCGGTACCGTATGAGACTTTGTCCTTGCGTTGCCTCAAAATTGCAATATTTGAAGCTAGGGCTGCCGTAGGCCCATCTGGGCTCTGGTTTTGACGTAACGTAAGTAACCGGGAAGCGATCCACTAGAAGCGAGATGGCCGGGTAACAGACTATTTACCCCGCACCTCCCACCTCTACGAGCTCTATAACTCACAACACAATGCCAAAAATCAGTCAACAATCAAATATTCCATCCTTAACCCTTGAGCAACGTTATACAGCTGCCTTAAAGGGGTTAGAAGACCTTACCTTCAGTTCTATTGAGAAAGCTGCTCAGGCTTATGGGTTGTCACGATCGAGCCTCGGCCACCGGAAAAATGGACGCCGTAACCGCCAGGAAGCTCATCAAGAGCAGCAGATCTTTACACCAGTTGCTGAAAAGGCTATTGTAAAATGGGTGCTCAAGCGGGATGATTTTGGCTTCCCCCCACGCATTGATCACCTTATGGGCATGGTAAAAAATTTAGCCAAAAAAGAGAAGGAACGGCAGGTGCAGGTTCGAAGCACTTCTCAAGGCCTGAATCCTCCACAGATTCACCTGATCGGTAAAAACTGGATTACTCGATTTCTCAAGCGACATCCGGTTCTGGCAGTAAAGTTTGCTAGTCGTATCGACCGACAACGAGCATATTCGAGTAATCCACATATCATCAACACCCACTTCCGAAAGCTTGGCAAAGTTCTCCGACAATATACTTTTAAGCCCAGAGCAATAACAAATGTTGATGAAAAAGGATTCGTTATGGGTATTTCACCACGTACTAGGGTGGTTACACGGCGTGGAAAAAAAAATCCCCGGGTGAAGCAAGATGGAAAACGCGAGTTCCTTACTGCCCTGGAAGCTGCTTCTGCGGATGGGTTTGTTTTTCCACCATACCTGATTGGAAAAGGCAATGTTCATATTTTTGATTGGTATAAGAATGTAAAAGAGGAGGATAAGTTGTCACGCTGGGCTGTATCACCAAAGGGATGGACTGATAGCAAAATCGGATATGATTGGTTGACTATGGTTTACGATCCAATTTCCCGAGCACGGTGTCCTGGCGAGCCCCGACTTCTTATCCTCGATGGACACGTTTCTCATATTAACTACAAGTTTCTCTCCTATTGCGAAAGTAACTCTATTATTGTCTTTTGTCTTCCTCCCCATTCAACACATCTCCTTCAGCCCCTTGACGTTGGACTCTTTTCACCATTGCAGACCCACTACCGGAAGGCAGTTGAGGATTACTTTCTTACTACCTCGATTGGTATTAACCGTGATATTTTTTTCCCTCTTTATAAACAAGCTCGTCTTAGTGCCTACACTATTCAAAATGTTACCAAGGCATTTGAAAAAACTGGCATCTATCCCTTCAATCCTCGGTCTGTGTTGGGTGAATTGAGAACTGTTACCGCAAGGAGCCGAGCTGCTGAAAAGCACGAGACATTCAACAATGGCAGCTTTTCCCTTGAACGAACGCCTTACACGAAATGTGAGCTCAGACAACAGACAAACCAGGCCCTTTTTTTTATAAAAACGGCATCTGAGGGAGATATCTGTAAACTTATTCTTCGCTTTTCCCATACAGCAGAGTATATGGCAGTACAAGCAGATATTGCCAATGGAGAAGCCCAAAAGGTGAGAGAGGCGGTAAAGGCTATTCGGCCATCAAAGAAGGACTTGCGCCAGCTAGGAAGGGGGAACCTGGCGGGTGTACTGAGTGGAGAGGCGATCCTACAGGGTATTAAGGAGCGGGAGGAGAAACAGTCCAAAAAGGCAGCAAAAAAAAAAAGGTCTGGCACTACTGTGAACCCAATTGTGCTCCAAACACCTACCTTGAAGACACGGGCACGACCAAAAGTTCGCTTTAATGGAACCCCATCTTGCACGTTACGTTTTCAAAATCCGTCATCATCTCCGATACCAACACACAATACTGCTCATAGCGTGACGAGTGACTCTGACGATTCATTCATTTCTATTGAGTCCGAATATTGCCAACATCCAACTACAGTTCATACCCGACTAGCACCAATCTTGAACACTCCTCAGAATCCCAACAGGCGGCTTCCCGATCGACCTCTAGGAATGGCCTTGCGCTCCAGGAAATAGAGGTTAGTGGTCAAGTCTCCATAATTTTTGGAACCTGAAAGCTAACCTGCTAAGGTCAATTCGTTGTTTCCTGGTTTTGGGAGAAGGTGTTTATTGGTTTTGGGCTGTGGTTGGGTTATTGAGTGTATCTAGCATGGGGGAGGGATCGGGGATTTGATGTCGCAATACGCACAGACATTGGCAGTGACATTGCTCGCTTCTAGTGGATCGCTCGCTTCCGGGGGTTTTACGTTAATCGTGTTTCACTTCAGCCGCTTCTTATTTCAACATCATAGTGCCAGCCGGTTCTTGCCGGTCAATACCATATTAACGTCATGACCCACCCGCACTTTTGCAAGTTTATTAACACCAGACAATCAACTACGTACCTTAGCTGCGAAAAAGCCACCCCGCTGCAACATGAGCCACAAAGGGGGTAGGGGTTGTCTAAAAAGTCGAGACTTCTTTATTTCTGCACTTTTCTCCTTGTTTACTGCGCACTACCGCCGTAGCAACCGTGGTAAAGCCCACCTTCCCCCAGCTTTCTAGAATTCCATTACCTATAACTACCGCGTTAGTAGGGGTTTTCGATCAGTGATGGAAGGTTGTGGCTAATTCTAGAAGTTGTGGGAGCCTAGTGGACAGTTTGGTAGTGTGACTGATCGTTCCAGGGCTCTAACGTGGTGAGTCGCGAAGAAGATTCTCTAGGCATGTATTCCCTCTGCTATCACGGGAGTGTGCGGGGGAATGTAGCCATACATGGCAACAAACACAGTTGAGGCGGTCCATCGAAAGATAAGAATTGTTTTGCTATGTGTCCCGCTTACGCAGCTGTTTACACCCTTGGTTTGGTTGAGTTAATCCTGTGTGGTAGGAGAGAATGTAGTTGTTCATCATACCTCCCACCAAAATATATACCTTCTTCTGAGCCTCCACCTTATTCTACCCTATATGGAAAAATAAAGAAAAGAAAAGAAAAAAAAAAAAAAAGTCATATTGTTGAGCCTTAGCAGTTTAAAGTTGGGATTTTTTTTCAGGGGGAATGTGCTCCTGCCACAGCCTACAGGTGTCTAGTGACCTTTGTCATAGCCTCACTGTATAACCTTATTTTGTCTTCAGCCACCAACAAATCTTCCCCTGATCTCGACTTGGTACTTAGAGTATCATACGGTGCTCCAGTGTCAGGGGTATTTCTTGTCCGGTTCCGCAAGCCCTTATCGAGCAAACGCCGCTTCTCCATTCTAAAGCCGTTAATACTTTTTGCCAACACCAAAAGGTGCTCACTAGTTATCATTCAGATTTTCTTAACCTGGTTAAGTAATATTTTATAAATGCCACACCTTCTCACGGAGGTGGCCATAACTTCTGCCAACCCCCTGATCCAGTATGATACCCACTGAAGAGCCTGGGTTATTTCCTTATTTCCTTACTCCAGTCACCACTGTTGTTATTACATATCATTAAATTTGCGGAGCCTGATGGCCATGAAGCTGGGTAACGTCATACAAGTACACTCTTGCTAGGGCCCTCTTCCACAGGCCATACTGACCTCCGGACAAATACCCAAGGGCAGAGGAACCCCCAGGAGTGATGTATCTTTAATTCCTTCTCACTCCTCGGACCTCTTTCTTCCTCCCACATTCTCCGATTACCTTCCCTAAAAGTGACCTAACGCCCTCTGCCAACACTCTAGTAACTTGGGAGCCCATAATATCTGTTTACCACAGAGACATCTAGGGTGAAAATCATGCCACCTGGGCATGACCTTCGTCGTAAGGTAACCGGAAAACAAAGCGAGCGTTTCGTAGGACAAGCTGGGGCAAAAGGACGCGATAAGATGCAACAGGCGCGCCAGCGAGAAAGAGAGGGAAATTAGAGGGAAAGAACAAGAAGATAATTGTTAGGACCCGAGGAATGAATGAAGTTGGGAATTTCAATCGCGATAATGTTTCCATTTAGCTATTTACGCTTTTCCGGGCGGATGATCGAGTGAAAGCTAAATAGGGGATGGCGATGGTCGTAGGTGGTCGAATTTTCTCATTAAATAGCTGTTGGGGGGACATAATTTGTGGGGGGGGTATGGTGGTACGCTCCCTCTCGCACTTGAAAGATTGAGGGAGTAGAGTGCGGTGTAGGCCTGATGAAAGATAAGTGAGGTGAATGGGTAAAGAGATGGGTCAAAGTGCGTATATTGTCCTAGAGAGAATCCGGTTCCCTTAACTCTGGAAAATAAAAGGATAAATGAATAAATATGGTAATTGCGAATAGGTATTCCGTATCACTCCCCTCCTCCCATGGTATTGCGCCCTGCGCGATTCAAATTCCAGTGTCCATCTCCCTCGCCATCTCACATGACGGCAATTCAACAACCCATATCTCGCTCCTAGTGACCTGAGTATGCGCCATGAGTTCAGCCGGGTTATCGCCTTCTCCCAGAGTCCGTGTGCAATCTGTTGAAGGTCGGACAGGGCCTCTATATCTAGTATATATCTCCCCCGCCGGCAACTCTGCAGTGTACACTTCGCTCTCGTTGGCCTGAGGAAGCTGCGAGCTGCTCCCTTGACAACGCCGGAGGAACATCATCCAACCTAAGACGCCAAGCGCCACAGCTGCTACAGCTGCTACTGTTCCCCCGATTATCGCCCTGACGTTGGCTTTACATGGGTCTGATCCAGGGCGTGCTTTGATTGGTCCCTGTCCGGGGCCGCCTGGGCTCCGGGTCTTCAGTGCCATTATTGTTGCAAGATCTGGGTTGCTCCAGCCGTTGGCTGGAGCCCTCTTGGTCGAACCTCCGTTTTTGCTACTGGGCTATTAGTGTTCGTTCTGGGAGTACTATTTGCCCTGTTTTAGGGAATTGGATAACATACTCGCCACCAATAAGCTCAATAACTTGGGGCGGAATTTCGTACTTTCCCTCATCCGGTGCAAAGTCGTTTGTCCATTTCAACGCGTTGACATCGAGCAAGTATGCAGGATTTGTCTTCTTATCGCAGTCGTCGTGGTCGCTTTCCCCGCCATAGTAGAAGATGTAATGTTTTCCAATAGCAAGACATTTTGGCGAAATGTTCGCTGTCGGGACCTCCGCCATGGCCGTTTTCGTAACATTCAGTTCGGCCCACTGAAAGCTTGGAATCGAAAAGACCCAGACTGAATAATGGGTTCGAGCCAACGAGTCTGTGGCGTGGGGCTCAACCCCTCCCGTAATGTAGATTTGGTGGCTGGAGCCATCAGAGGCTGATTTGAGAGCAGTGCAGAATGAGAATCGAGGAGCTGGTACCACAGCGTCAGATGTCAGATTTTGGGTATACCATTTTGATTTCGTTGTGCTATAGATGTTGATCTCGGAAAGTGGGCTCTACAAGGGGGTATTAGTATTTTGCGTTGAGAAATCCAACAGACCAAGTGACTTACCGTGCTAGTAGACCCCTCAGTCTTTCCACCAAACTGAATTAAGATCTCATCTGTAGCTGTCGAAATATGCACTAGCCCCCCTTCAGATACTCCTCTCAATGGCGTGCTCTCGTTCGTCCACGTATTAGTAGCTTGGTCATAGGTGATTAGGCCATTATGCTCTAACTCCGTCACCTCGGGCAGTGTTTGGACAAAATCGCCGCCGAAAAGAAAACCCTTGTTTAGTGATGGAATCCACTCTGTCATTGAACTGGATATCCTTATTGGAGAGTTCGGTTGGAACCAATTCCTCAGTGTTATACCCGTTTTCTCCCAATCTCGGGTTTCAATTTCATAGTGCCATTTATTGTCCTCGATGGGACCATCCATGTCTCCATAGATAGTACTGTTGTATTGGTGCCACCTCCCAAAACTAAGGTCAAACCCGGATTCCGTCGGGAAGAACGCCGCACCCGAAACACCAGGTATCTTGAATAAAACTTCTTCTGTTCGAATGTAATCGTTAATATGAGAGGGTTTGAAACTCTTTGATACATCCAGTAATCGAAGTATGGGATCTAGAAAAGTTGTCGAATCGTTAATATTGGGAAAAGTGAGAAATCCCTGCATTAAAAGGGGGGTACGAACTTGGGCCATCGTGATCGGTGTATGGCGAAGAATACTTCATCCGCCCTCCAACAATATAAAGTATATCACCTTTCCGGGCCACTATATGTTTCGATATTGGTCAGTAAACAGAAAAATAAATCATTTTGTCAAGTAGGAGGGGCTCTACTCATGTGGTAACTTAACGAACAAAAATCTTGGATAGGATCAGCGACTCTGCTGTGCACTATCGACGAAAACGATAGCAATACTCTCAGAAGCAAACAGCCAAATCTGAATAATGGCATGTTTCCTCAGCTGAGACTAAAACGGCTTTATGAGAGGGTTAAACTAAATGGAAATCTGGTTTAAGAGAGGGAAGGAGATATGGCAAAAAATAAACAGGGAAGATTGTCGTCTATTATTACTGGAGCTATAGAGAAGGTGGTATGAGAAGTGCTTCAAGGGGTGACAAAGTGTAACTTCCCTCAATTAGTATACGAACCAGAATATAACCATAATTTACGTCTGTGGTCGTCATCACATTCGACCACTAACAGCAAAATTCATGAGGATTCTCCCCTAAGAAAATGACTGCACGCAGTGGGTGCTGCCCGGAGCGTCTCAAGGTATAGCCCAATTAGAATCATTGCGGTGTACCCGTAATTTCTTGGCTTTGTAAAAACCGACTATTTTTGCACTCCACCGAAATTCTGAGGGTCTGGCCATACCTTTGGCTGTATGCGATAGCGTTCCGTTTTACAAACGCTAGGCAGACGCCAGGAGCGTAGGGAAAGTTCCCTTTCCTGTCTACCTCGGAGGAAAAAATACTTAGTAGTGTTTTAGGTATGCAAATAGTAGGGCGTATTATCCTCTACCTAAAATGATGTTATCGTGCTTAGCTAGACGCCCTAACATCCGAATAAAATAATAATATAAAAAGGGTGGCGTTTTTTATAGATTCCGCACATTTTATCCAGAGCTTTAGCTACACGCAGCCTTGGCAGAAGACAGGTGATCGATAGGGCGTGAACAAACATTATTTGTAATAGGCATAGCCGGTTGAACTTCTAGGCTAAATTGCTAAGATAAGCCACCTCTGAGCGCTCGTGCCTGGCAGGTGACCGAAATCACCGGCAAAAATCAATTTTACAACCAAATCAACCTTGTTCACACCTCCACAACACCCCCTCTATTCCATCGATAGAGCCCAAAGCTTACTCCATATCCAGGGGAATCCCCTGAGATTTCTCTTCCGGGTTGCCACAGGTGGGTATCTCGGTTTTGGGTGTCAATTGGTCGGAGAGCAGATGAGATATTGGGTCTTGGCGCTTTTTGTACCGGAATCTATGTTTATGTATGGTGGCAGGGAGGATGCCCTTTTCGTGATTGATATATACTCCTATCTTTACCATTTAGTTTTTTTTTGTTGTGTTGAACGAGAGTGCGGAGAGAGTTGAATGAGAACGAGCAAACTTCCCCACTTCTTCCAATGCCGTACGCTGGCAATCATACCTTTTCTGTTGTGTTGCTAAGCATTGTTTCGTCTCGTTTCGTTTTACCGTTTCGCAGTGTGTTTTTGTTTCGCCGTTTGATCATCGTCGCCTTTTAACTAGTTAATGAATACGATAATTTTCGAAAGATTGATAAATCTATAGATGTATCTAACTCCGCCCATGGGGTTAAGAAATTGAGGCCGGGTAGCGGTAGTCAACCTTATGTAGACAATTATGGTATTTTATCTACTCGCAAGTTTATGAGAAGATTGACACAGTAGACTTCAAAATATAGCCAACCAGGGAAGTTTGTTTCCTGTTCACGGGTAGACGCCCCACTGTGGAAGGGATATTTTCTAATATTATATAGTAAGTAGCGAGGTTACTTACAAGTACATAGCAGAAAATAGCAATCTCCTTCCAGCAATCAATACCAATATCATAGCTAAGATTGATGCTGTAGGTGCCTCACACTGCCAACAACAACACCGCTCCCTTGACCTAGTGTATTTGTAGGAGGGTATTATGGTTATCACATGCATTTCCTATTTCTGGGCTACTATCCTTATGTATTATATCGTAGTGCTATCAGAGGAATAATATCGGTGTTGAAACATACTACAGCCGGACCCAGAGTTTTAGCGTTACTACCGGCATTCTTTCTGCGTTTGGAAAACCAGCATCCCCGGCTGACCCGAGTAAGTGCAAACACTGGATTCTAGAGATGGAACTGTTAGGATCAGAAACTGCTTATGTATACTGAATTTATATAAGTAATACCTGAAGCTTAAGGAGTGTGGCGGATCTCTTTGTGCCACGATGCTTCAAGTATTTTATGTGAGGTTGGAACAACCTATTGCCAATTGGGCAAAGCTGAGAGGAACTGCCCGGAGGCTCTCAGAAGAAGGTTAGCCTGGTTGCGCGGTGGTCGTAGCTCACTACGCACGGACCGGAGGGCCACCGGCATATATAGAATCACCGATCCCCACATGTTGAGGACCTCGATGCTCGCTACCACTCGCATTCTCGTCTCCTAGCTCACTACAGCTCGCTTTTTTTGTTACCTACCCACCACCCCTAGCTCTCACTGCGCCCTTATTGTCACCTAGGGATATATCGGTGCCAACGATCTCTAGCGACAAGGGCAGCGGCACCTCCCCAACGCCTCCGACAGTGGACATATGGAAAAAGGTCGCTAGATGGAATGGATTGTTTGGATAGTATTGTTTTTCTCATTTCTCTATCTCCTTTGGTTTTCGTTCTTTTATCGGTTATTATCTCTATATATTTGCGTTGCTTTGGAAAATTGGTTTCCCTTCACACTTCTATGAATTTTTCGCCGACTCTCTACATCAAGGATCCTATATTTTGCCTTTCTTCCCCGTTAATAGTTCTCATGTTAATCTGCGTTTTTCTCTCGTTAAGATTGTATTTATCTCTACTCGCTCTTTTGTCAGCCTCTTTGTTACTCATGAATAGAAGTGAATATACCGGAATCCCAACGTTTGCCCTAACTTACAACTTATACCTCATAATCAGGATCGAGGTCAGAGGGTCCTGTTTGCCGAGAATAGCAAGTTCATCCAGCTGTAAAAACCGTCCCGAATGACAGGTCCGCGGGGTGTCACTATGGCGAGCCGTCCTTGTGAGGGACGGAGATTCTCCTAGCACCATCACATCATGCCTCGGTGTGGATAGAAGCCGGTCGGGATCTTTCTTTCAATATGCAGCTGTTGGCCTATGGTCAGTTTTCCCTTCCTTCCTCTCCTCTACATATTGTATGTTTCAGGGTTTGTTTTGAGAATGCGCTCTATAATATTTGCCTTGAACGGGCTTCTTGGTTTCCACGGGTAGGGTCACCTTGAGCTTCTCGCGCTGATATCATACTTACATGCTAATTTTCCACTCTTTCACTAGATACCGCCACGGAACCCCACTCACAATACCTCGGCATTCCTCGGACAACTCCAGCCGGCCACAAAAGGGCTCCTGTCCTCCCCAGGGAATCGCGGTGTGTGCGAACAAGGGTCCAAAAAAAACGAGACGGCAATGACCGGAAGTGCTCAAATTACCCCAGTATATTATGATACTAGTGGAAAAACGTAATCTGTCATGGGAATACAGTGGTACTCTCCCGCTCACTTGGGGGGGGGAAGAATTGGAGACTGAACGAGTATGGTATAGTAGATGCCTGGTGGATAGAAAGTGAAGGGTAAGTCTTGCAGATGGGCAAAGAGATGCAGGGTCAAGGGGGATGTCTTTCCTAAAGTCAAGTTAGTCTCCTGGATTGTTAAAACAAAAAGAGCATACATTTTGACACCGTATCCCCCCCCTATATCGCCGTATTATTAATGCCCATCCTAGCCCCCATCCCCACCGCAACCCGCACCCCCGCCCACGCTCCCATCCCCGTCCCAACCTCCATGCCCACCCCCATGCCCACCTCCACGTCCACCTCCGTGCCCACTTCCGTGCTCTTTTCCTTGCCCGCTTCCAGGCCAACCTCCAAACTCACCTCCATGCCCATCTCCAGACCTATTTGTTGGAAATACGTTATCCACCCTATGAGTCATAGGTATGAGTCATGGAATTGACTCACACATGTGACGAGATATGAAAAGGGGATTTCCTTGGCAGGAGAACCATGTTATCACGTGATGGAATATGTCTATATAAGACCAAGTGTATTTCCCTCTGTTACCACGTACTTTGCTAGTGCAATCGTGGAATCTTATCTTTATATCTAAACCATACTGCGTTTAACTCTCAGTGCCGCCTTAGTATCTAAGAGACAGCCTCAGAGACTGCAATATTTTCACTATTTCATGCCCAAGATCTATCACCCCCGATCCCCCCCGGCGGAGCGTCCGCAAGGAGGACTTCGGCTATCTCAACTTGATTACGATCCTGTCTCACGGGTTTGGCTGGGCGGCTAGGTTCCGCAGGGGTTGGAGGGGACTGCGATCTTCTCCTTTGATGGTGCCCAAGGAACAATATTACTATCAGGAATCCAAGCACCACAGCGGCTGCGCCTCCGACTGTACCTCCGGCTATCGCCCTAGCGTTGGTTTTAGATGAGCTTGAGCTGGCACCTGATCCGTTCCCAGCTTTAGCGGTGGTCTTTAGCATCATTATGGTTTCAAGATCTGGATCACTCTAGCCATTTTCTGGTGCCATCTTGGGCGAGCCACCGTTTTTACTACTGGGTGATTAATAATTTTTCTTGGTGCACTGTCTGCGCTGTTTCGGGAGTTGGGTATCTTACTTGCCACCAATAAGCTCAATAAACTTCCGGGGAATCTCGTACGTTCCATCATTCGGCTCAAACTTATCTGTCCATGTCAATGTGTTCAAGTCTAACAGGAATGCCGCGTTTGCCTTCTTATCGCAAGTAAGGTTAGCGGGGTGGCCCGGGGAGCTCCTCCCGCCATATTTGAAGATATAACGTTCCCCGTTAGCCTGACACCTTGGTGAAACCCTCGCTCTCGGATATGCAGCTGTGGTTTTTGTCTTAATAGACAGCTGGGCCCACTCAAAGCTGGGAATCGAACGAGCCCAGACTTTATCAACGGTTGGAACCCCCCTAGAATCTCCTAAAGAGCCACCTGCAAGGCCTCCCATCATGTAGATCTGATGGCTGGAACCATCAGCAGATGATTTGAGGGCAGTGCAGAACGTGAATCGAGGTCCCGGAATCGGGGCCCCAGATGGTAAATGCTGGGTATACCATTTTGATTTGTTTGTGCTGAGGATGTTGATCTCGGAGAATGGTCTCTGCCGGATTCTATCAGCATTTTACTTGATGAAATCCAGTACATGTAGTGACGTACTGTGATGGAAGACCGCCCACTCCTTCCACCAAGCTAAATCAAAACCTCATCTACAGCTATTGTAAGATGCACTAAACGCCCTCTGCTATTCCTCCAAATGGGGTAGTTGCATTTGCCCATGAATCAGCAGATCGGTCATAAGTGATCAGGCCGTTATGCTCCTCTAACTCTTTCATCTCGAACGATGTCCCTTCGACTGAGACAAAATGACCACCCAAAAGAAATCCCTTCTTTAGTGATGGAATCCATGCTGTCATTGAACTAGGTACCCTCCTTGAGGTGTTCCTCTCGAACCAACCACTCAGTGTTACATCCGCACTGGTCCATTCTCGCGGTGCAATCTCATATTCCCATTTCTTGCCTTCGATGGGAGGGTCCCTCTTCGTACTATTGTATGGGTACCACTCCCCAAAGGTAAGGTCAAACCGGAATTCTGTCGGGAAGAGCGCTGGGTTCCCAACACCGGGCACTTCGCCTTGAATTACTTCGGTTCGAACGTACTTGGGATTGTCAAGAGAAGCTTGGAAATTCTTTGATACATCCAATGATCGGAGTACCAGATCTAAACGTGTTGTGGAATTATTAGCTTGGGGAAAGGGGAGAAGGGGATGCATACAAAGGGGTTACAAACTAGGGCCATTGTAATTCTTGTATGGTGAAGCGTACTGCATCCATGCTCCATCAATATAAAGCGTTCCGCTTTTCTAGACCACTATACCTCGACCTTTGATCTGTAATCCTCCAACAAATGAAATTTGGCAAATTGATGAGAGCTCTACTCATATGCTCACTTAAGAAACAAAAATCTTCGGTAGAGTCAGCATCTCTGCTACGCACTATTGATGTAAAAGTTAGGAATACCCCCAGAAGCCAAACGCTAGATCTAAGGAGTAGTATATTCCCCAGTCGTGACAAAATGGGCTTTAGAAATGGATTAAGCAAAGAGAAGCTTGGGTTCAAGAGAAGAGGGACATGGCAAGAATTAAACGGGGAGAGTTCTCGTATGGAAAGGTTGATGCACGTACCACCAAGTATAAGTTCCCACCCTTAACTTAATAGTAGAGAAAAAAAATTTAAACGGTTATTTGGGGCTGCTCTCCGTTGCCAGGAGTTTGTAGGGCGGACTGTTAATCTATGACCTAGAATTTTCTTGCTTTAGCCAAATATTTCGCTATATGCAATAGCAGGCCGTTTTAACGTCAGGCGATTACGAGGAGCATAGCGAAGATACTTGCCTCTTGCGAAGCCGCCCCACCAGGATGATCATAACCAGAAGTGTATCAGGATATGTAAAGAGTATTACTAGTATTCTTCTACCAAAGTGCTACACCTTAGCCAAATGCCCCAACGCCCAAAAAAAATTAGGAATAAGAAAAAGGTTCTCGAGCTGCACACAACACAGACAGTAGCTCGTACTGGGCCCCAATACTGTAGCTTTTCATCGAGCCCCAATGGAGAGAGTGGGGGCGGTAGCTAGAAATAAGGTTTCTACAATAGTAATATATTTGGCCAGTCAAAAGCCGCCAGATTTAGCGGATTCTACTCAGGACGTTAATCACGATCATGGTGCGACCCGCCGTGCCTATCCTATCCCCTAAATTGCTGAGACATTCCGGTCTAGTTCAAAGTCTAGAGTATTGGCCTCTTACAGTGATCGGGATGGAAAAAATCCCAGAGCTCGGTATGCTTGCAGAGCTCAGAACTCCGCAAATTCTTTACTGTTCATCATGACTATGTGTGACAGAAATCACTTCAAGTAAGGTTGCTATGGTGGATGTGGTCTTAATATCTCGAATAAGTTTGGCTAGTTTTCTGGATCCGAATTGGACTGGAAAGTCTTAGCAATTTAAGCGACACCGGTAAGAAGCTTAACCTGTGTGCTGGATCCCGAGGCATGAGAGGCACTCAGCGATGTAGTTGAAAAAACGTTTTTTTCGAGTATCAGGTTTTGAGATGACCTGTCGGCTTTACCTAAAAAAGCGTTATGCACACCAGGCAGTAGTTTCTAATACTTAAGTAGGCCGTTGAGGTTTGCGCATAGATGCTGTTGTGCCAAGTGTACGGCAAATCCTGGCAACCCACAACACCACTACCCGCTACTGGTGCTCCACATAGCTGCTGCCAGAATGCTCCAGCAACCAACTTCCGAACCTACCTCCCCTCACACAAAACCCGGTCTTACCACTCAGTATCATTCTAGCACTTCCTGGAGTAACAAAGAGTATTTTGAAACGAGTTCTTATGATTATAAGAGCAAGTGGTATTATTAACTTTTCCTGAAGACTTACTTGCTTCCCTTCACTGATTCCGCAATCAATTTCGATACAAGGATAAACAAATTATATTGAATATATACCGCAAAGAACCCAACCACACAAAGATATCCATAGATCCGCTCGATCCCTTGCAATCCATCCACCGCATCCTATACCGTACATTCCATCCCAGTCACCCCATTTCATTCCGGAAATCCACATAGGGTTATGGGGGTGCCTCATCTAATCCCCGCCATATCACAACACACATCGTTGAAAATGGATGTAACGATCGTGTGAAAATTAAGGTAATGATCAGTTGGAGGTTTTACACCCCAGAAGACAAATACAATATAGACAGGAGAGCAAAGTGATTGTATTGAGAGTTGAGGTGTTAGCAGGTCGCTTGATTGGTCTGGTGAAAAAAGGAAAAGGAAAGGAAAAGGAAAAAAGACAGGACTTAATGGAAACTATATGTAGAAAAGGTTTTCAACGCTGGCGCACCCGACTGACGCATACTCTTGTGTCCTAGTGCGGACATCCCCAACGCTTATTCCCTGCAACTTGGCCACCTCCAACTCACCCAAAATACCCTAACCTTAGCAAAATGTCAAAAACGTAATAAAAATATTTCCACAGTTGTTACTATTTGTGCTGAAATAGCTGCAGTCGCCGTTGAGTGAGCCAGAATTATACCCAAAGGAGTAGGCTGTCTTAAGAGTGCTATTATACCCCGAGAACCATGGTAACGGGGGGGGGGTTAGTAGCGAGGCTAGGATATATCGAGGCATGTTCTTCGTTCATGGCTCTTCAGAATGCTGCATCATATAAAGGATGAGTTGATGAGATATGGTTGTGTTAGAAAATGAAATTTGAGTTGATAATGGTGAATGAGTGTTCTTCCCCTACATGTTTTCCTCAGCCTTTTCTTTCCTCCCGTCGCGACATTATCCCTGCCCGTTTCCATGGCCAGTATCCATCTCCCTCGCTATCTCCCCCGCCGGCAATTCCGCAGCGAACACTCTACCCCCATCAACCTAATTATGCGCCACGAGTTCGGTAGGGCTACCATCCTCTCCCAGTGTTCCTGCCCTGGGTGTTGGAGGTCTGGCTGGTTGTCTATGTCTAGTGTATACCCCCCCCGGCGGCAATTCTGTAGGGTATGCTATGCTCTTAGTGGCTTGAGGAAGTACCGATCTCATCCTTTGACGACGCCGGTGAAGCATCACTCCACCCAAGAGGACAAGTGCCATACCCATTACACCTGCTACTGTACCTCCTGCTATAGCCCCAACGTTGGTTTTAGATGAGCCTGATCCGTTCCTAGCTGTAACGGTGGCCTTTAGCGTCATTATGATTTGAAGATCTGGATCGCTCCAGCCATTTTCTGGTGCCTTCTTTGTCGAGCCACCGTTTTTACTACTGGGCAATTAGCGAAGACCCATGGCTCGCCATTTGCCGTGCTTTGGAAAGTCGGACAACTCACTCTCCGCCAATGAGCTCCAAAACTTCCGAGGGAATGTTGTACGTTCCCTCATTCGGCGTAAACTCGTCTGTCCATTCCAATGTGTTGAGATCCAATAGGAATGCCGCATTTGCCCTTCTATCGCAGGTAACGCCAGCGGACCGAGCCAGGGAGTGCCTCCCGCAGTAAGAGAAGATATAATGCTCTCCGATAGCCTGACATTTTGGTGAAATTCTTGTTTCCGGGTCCGCGGCAATGGAGGTTGATGTAACAGACAACTGGGCCCACTCAAAGCTTGGAATGGAAAGAACCCAGATCAATGTAGAGGATGCAGTAAATTCTAATATGTTATTTTCAATGCCTCCCATCAGGTAAATTTGATGGCTGGAACCATCGGAGGCTGATTTGAGAGCAGTGCAGAACGCAAACCGAGGATCTGGCACCAGGGCCCCAAGTGGGAGATCTTGAGTATACCACTTTGATTTGCTTGTGCTGTAGATATGGATCTCGGAAAATTGTCTCTACCGGGTTCTATCAGTATGTTACCTGGAGAAATTCAATAGAGGGAGTGACACACCCATCCCGGAGCTGACTCACTTATTCCTCCAAGCTGAACCAAGACTTCATCTGTAGCTGTTGTAATATGCACCAAGCCCCCCCCAGTTATTCCTCCAAATTGGGTGGTTTTGTTTGTCCACGTATTAGTAGCCTGGTCATAAGTGATTAAGCCGCTATGCTTCTCTAACTCTTTCACCTCGAACGATGCTTCATTTACTGAGAAAATATAACCATCGAAAAGAAATCCCTTCTTTAGTGATGGAATCCATGCTGTCATTGAACTAGATACCCTCGTTGAGGTGTTCCTCTCGAACCAACCACTCAGTGTTACATCCGTACTAGTCCATTCTCGCGTTGAGATCTCATGTTGCCATTTCTGGTGCTCAACGGGAGCGTTCCTTGTTCCAGGTGTCGTACTTTTGTAGGGGTTCCAGACTCCAAAAGTAAGGTCAAGCCCGGATTCCGTCGGGAAAAACGCTGGAGCATGAACAGCAGGTACTATTTCTGGAATTCTTTCGGCTTTGACGAAATTGGCACTATCAAGAGAAGTTCTAAATCTCGTTGATATATTGAGTGATCGGAGTACTGGATCTAGAAGTGTTGTCGAATTAGCTTGGAGAAAGGGGAGAACCGTATGCAACCAAAGGGTTACGAACTAGGGCCATTGAGATCCTCGTACGGTGGAGTGTACTCCATCAATCTGTTGGAAATAGTGGATGCTGCTCGGCATGCTCACTGTTCTCTTGCCCGCCGGCATATCCGTTGGCCGGCATATCCGGCCGTCTACTCCACTACCCGCCCGTCTACTCCACTACCCGTCCATCGGCACCACTGCCCGTCCGTCCACCCGCCATCGGTACTTTTGTCACCCCTCCGCCTGCCTGTCCGCTTATTCGAAGTATGTTTCCGGAGTCGGCCGTTTGCCCGTTACTGCTTGTTCGTTACCTTCCAGCCACTTGCTTTATTGTGGCGGACGTTATTGCTATGCGCTTTGGAAAAGCGCTTCCGACGGAGAAGGATAGGAACTTCACGGAAGTTCTAGACTGTCGGGAGTCTTTGTTCCTGTATTTCTTTTGTTAGCACGGGAGTGTGAAAGACAGTTGGAGCGCGGAAGGCAAATTGGAGCGCGGAAGGCAATGGGAGCCTGAGTGCGGAAGGAAGGATATTGGGAGATCTTTGGGGTGTCTGTTGTTTGTCTTTCTTTCGTTAGCATCAGGAGCGCACGGAGGAGACGGGGGATAGGTGTGGAAGATGTTAGAGACTTTGGTGCGAAAGTGATAGCAGGAAGGATAGGATTGGTGATCGTTTGTCGTTTATTTATACTCCTGTCTTTTCCTGTTAGTTTAGAGTAGTGGATCAGCAGAGTTGTGGGTTAGCAGAGTTGTGGAACGATAGTTAGAGAGTCGACGAATAGAGAGAGTTTCGAGGCGATTTGGTGACCTTTCCCGCCCTCAGTTGAGCAGTGTATTTACAGCGCATCTAGTCCTCACTGCTTCGCTCGGTTATCGTGGTGCGGTATAGCTCTAGCTCCGGCGAGCCCGAGGATTTCCAACAATCATCCAAGCACTTATTATTGAAAATGGACGTATCATAATGATCGTGTCGAAAATGGGGGCAATGATCGGTTGGCGGTTTCGCATAGAGCAAAAACAAAAGGTGAGATCGCAATGGTCGGAGGTATCGAAATTTCCCCACCAGACTGCAACTCCAGTGGGACAAAATTGTCACGGGAATGCGGAGGTGCCCTCCGGCTCGCGCCTGAGAAAAGGGAAAAAAATTGGAGATTTAAAAAGTACTCAAGTTCAGTACAGTGAATGCTAAAGGGTAGGAAGTGAAGTCTTTTCTTGCCCTCTATCACCATATTATCCCTCCCCACTTCCATACCCGGTATCCATCTCCCTCGCCACTTCCCCTGAGGGCAATTCCGTGGCAAACACTCCGTCCTTATTGGCCTGATTACGCTCCATGAGTCCGACCGGGCAACAAGATTCCTTATGATCTTGGGGAAGCTGCAACCTCCTCCTGTGGTGGCGCCGACGGAGCACCATCCCTCCCAGGAGGCCAAATAACACCGCTGCTACACCAGCCACTGTACCGCCAGCTATCGCCCCAACGTTGGTCCTAGATGGCTTTGATCCAGAGCCCGGTCCGCCCCCAACTCTGATGGCCGGCTTTAGTGTCATTATTGTTTTAAGATCTGGATCGCTCCAGCCATTGGCTGGTTCCTTCTTGGCCGAGCCTCCGCTTCTGCTACTAGGCGATTAGTGTCCATTCTTGGTGCACTATCTACCGTGTCTTAGAGAGTTGGATAACTTACTCGCCACCAATAAGCCCAAGAACTTGCCGCGGAATTTGGTATGTTCCATTATTGGGTGTAAACTCGTCTGTCCATGTCAATGTGTTGACATCTAACAGGAATGCCGCATTTGCCTTCCTATCGCAAACAACCCCCCCAGAGTGACCTACGGTGTTCATCCCGCCATAGAGGAAGATGTAATGTTCTCCAATAGCCTGACATTTTGGTGAAATCCTCCCTCTCGGGTCCGCAGCCGTGGTTTTTGTCGTAATAGGCAGCTGGGCCCACTCAAAGCTTGGGATCGAAAGAACCCAGACTGAGCTAACGGTTGGACCTTCGGGCTGATCTACAAAGGGGCTACTCTCAATGCCTCCTATGATGTAGATTTGGTGGCTGGAACCGTCCGGGGCTGATTTGAGAGCGGCACAAAATGCGGATCGAGGAGCCGGCACCAGAGCTTCACTGGGTAGATGTTGTGTATACCATTTTGACTTTTTTGTGCTGTAGATATTAATCTCGGAAAATGATTTCTACCGGATTATATCAGCATTTTAATTGGTAAAGTTCAATACGTGTAGCGACATACCATTTTGGAAGCCCACCTACCCCTTCCACCAAGCCGAATCAGGACCTCATCTGTAGCTGTCGTAATATGCACTAACCCTCCATCAGCTATTCCTCCTAATTGCGTGGTTTTGTTTGTCCATGTATTCGAAACCTGGTCATAGGTAATCAGGCCGTTATGCACCTCTAACTCGGCCGTCACATTGAGCCAAGTTTCGTTTACCGCGACAAAAGCACCACCGAAAAGAAACCCCTTCTTTAGTGATGGAATCCATGCTGTCATTGAACTAGATAACCTCCTTGAAGCGTTTCTCTTGGGCCAATCCTTCAATTTTATATCCGTATTCGTCCATTTTTGAGCTGCAATTTCATATTGCCATGTCTTGTTCTCGATGGGAGGGTCCCTCTCCCCATACTCTGAAATATTGTATGGGTACCAGTCCCCAAAAGTAAGGTCAAACCCAGAATCCGTCGGGAAGAGCGCCGCGTTTCCAACACCAGGCACTTCGGGTCGAATTGGTTCCGTTAGGAAGTACTCGCGACTCTCAAGAGAAGTTTGGAAACTCTTCGATACATCGAATGATCGAAGTGCCGGATCTAAAACGTGTTGTGGAATTGTTAGTTTGGAGAAGGGAAAGAATGGTATGAATTTAAAGGGGGTACGGACTAGGGCCATTGAAGTAACGATACCTGCCATAGTACCCCATCCATCCTCCAACAATATAAAGCATACTATCCTTCAAGACCACTGTGTACTTCAACTTTTGGTCAGTAAACAGAGTATAAAAGCACTTTGGCAAGTTGGAGGGAACTCGACTCATATGCCCATATAAGTAACAAAAATATTCATTAGGATCAGGATTTTGGCCGTGCACTGCTGGTGTGGACAGTAATGCCCCAAGAAGCCAAACACCAGATCTAAAGAGTAGCATATTGCTTAGCCGTGACGAAAAGTACTTTAGAAGAGGATTAGGCAGAGAAAGAGAATTCGGTCCAAGAGAAGTGGGGCACGGAGGGAAAAATAATCAGGGAAGCTTTTTTTCTGGAAATACTGGGGCTATGGCATAGTGATATGAGAAGTTCCTTCATAGCACCGCAAAGTTTAACCTCTAGCACATAAGATACCAATGACGATATAATCACCATTTGCGAACACCCGCAGCTGCCTAGCGTTTGTAAAACGGACTATTATTGCATACCACCAAAGTCCTGCGGCTTTGGCCAAACATTGGGCTATACAATAACAGTGTGTTTCACAATTTTTAGGCGATTATGAGGAGCATAGAGAAAATACTTGCTTTTTTTGAAGTCATCCGGCATTCTGAAGTGCATCAGGATATGCAAATAATAGAGGGTATTTCTCGCAGTGGGTTTATGTGAGTGAACATCTCTGCCATCGCACACCGACGGGTTTTTGACCTTCCCCTCGCATCCAGCCGGTAAGCAATAGAAGTTGTGTTTCACAATGGTCGCCCCATCACGAGTACGGGCTTTTTTTTTACCGACAACGGTACTGTACATCTCAACCAGACTCTCCAGCGCCCAGACAAAATCGGGAATAAGCAAAAGAGTGTGTTTTTTATAGATTGTGCCCTTCACGAAAAACTTGGGCCACACACAGCACTAGTTGAATTCCAGGTGATTCGGTAGAGCTAGAACCATTTAGAAAAACCGTCCCCGATAATTGCACTCCCAGGCTAGGTTGAGTTACCTACGAAGACTCACTCTAAGCCTCAATACCCGAGCACCGTATGACATATCCTTTCACAGCACCCCAAACAAAGGGGCGGGGGCAATAACTAGAATTATTATGATATCAGGCTGTTACTATCATATATTTGGCCAGTAAAACTGCAGGATTTAGCGGATTCCACTCGAAACTATTACCGAAGAGTCTTCTCTACCAATTAGTGTCGATCCCAGGGTTCTTGGCCCGGTTCCTGGCAATTCCCCCCATTGCATCGTGGAACCCACGCCAAATTTAAGATATCGTCCGAGCCCCCCGGGCTGTTCAGGACATGAATTTCGATTACGATACCACCCACACCGGGAGTTTCGCATACCGATAAGAAGCTTAACCTATCTACCGGATCCCAAGCGAATAGAGGAAGTCAGCCTCGAAGCTGAAAGAGCGTTTTTGAGTGCCAAGCTTTGAGATGACCTGTCAGTTTTGTGCAGTATCATACCCAAAAAGGAGTTTCTAATACTAGCCCTCCCACACCACCACCTTACAGAAACGTTTTTTAGCCTGAGGCCGAGTGCCTCTAAGACATGTGTAGCATTGATGGCAGTGATATGGATAGACTATGTGCCATGGGAGATGCTTCCGTACCCGAAATGTAGTTACAACTACAATTATTGGTTCCAATTACCCACGTAATCTTATATTTCAAGTCATGAACCAGAGTATCACTCCCCAGTTCTCAGGCTACGTACTCTTTCAAGCGGTGAACACAAAGATCGCCTGTTCTGCAACCATCGAACACCTACCTCTCTATGAGTTTGTGGACTCTTGCCCAGGCCATACCCGTCTCACCAGCAGATATTATAAGCAAGAGAGAAGGCGATCCTGCCAGCTACGATCCCAAGGCATTACAGTAGTATATATTCACTCTCTAGATAAAGCCTCCTCAGATCTGCATTCCGGTCGCTTAATCCTAGGTGCACTCCAAAGAAACTTTAAGAACGCAGCACATCGATTAGAAAAGTAGACCGCTAGATCGGCACGTTGAAATTGAAATTTTTCCTACACACTGAAAACAATAATGGAAAGGTTTTGCTATGTCGTCAGGCTTGCCTCCTCTGGTTAGGCCAGGTTTTTTTTTTTTTGCTTTTGTATGTCTCAGAGGGGCTCAGCAGCTCTTTTTCAGCTCTTCTGCCCTTTTCCAAAGTAGGGAATTCTAAACTACATAGCACATACCTTTATTATCCTATCCTCCACTGTACCGTTGGTGCCCAAGATTGACCGTAAGCATAAGCAGAAAAGCAAAACAAAGGGCGGTGCATTAGGGAGGTTCGAAGTTCTTGGTATGCCACAAACTGAGTATGCAATGTACCACCCAAATACAGGTGTACCGCTTTGAAACTCACCTGTATAAACCACAATCAAGACAGGTGTATTGACATGCCTTTTCATGACTTGTAAGTGCTATCATGATATCATAATAATTAAAAATAAGGTAGGAGACACCACTAAAACTGGTATGAAATCTTTTTTCACATATGGGTTAGTTTGAACCGAGGGCAAGAAGTAACGTGACTGTACCTTTAGACATGGTATACTGCATACCTTCTTGCCAAAAAGTTTATCGTCTACCGTATTTTCCAAGAAAAACACCTGTACCAAAACACCTGTACCTTCCGTGTCCCAAGAACTTCGAACCTCCTTATTGCGTGCTCAATACTTTGATGTCTGGGAGTATGATATTTACAAAATAGGCGAGAGAGTCTGATGGCTTGGCAGGTCATTGAGGTTTGCACGTATGATATTTTAATTTTAAATTTATCTGTTGTTGTGTCAGGTGTACTCGTACCGTTCATCCCGGCAACCCGCAACGCCACTGCCCACTATGATATCATACCCCTCATTGCTACGACCAACAGGGGCTAGTAGTATCTGACTTCCTATGCGGTCTTGCTTCATTCCTGATTCCTTCTTATCACTCGGTACCATTATATTTCTGCATGTCCTGGTCCGTATTCCCTGCAACTTTGCATCGCCCTCATCCTCTACTCGCCCACAATACCCCATTCTGAATGAAATGTCAAGGGCATATTCGAAACATCACCATAACATAATTGTTATTATTAATTTCATGTTGAGATAGCTGCTATCACCATTAAGATAGCCAGATTTATACACAAGGGAGCATGGGCCTTGATAGTAAAAGGGGTGTGATATCCCGTGTAATCAGGGCAGTGAAGAGACTTAGTCCTAAAACTAGGATATAGAGACATTTTTTTGTTCTTTGCTCTTTAGAATCCTTTACCATAAAATGGATAGGTTGGTGAGGTATAGTGTTAAAGTGTTAGGAAATAAAAATCTGTAGAGAGCTGAAGAAAGGCGGTGCTCCCTCCCGCCGCCACAAACCCGGAGCACCGCCCTGCGTGATAACTATGCCACCCAGGCACGATCAGTCGTAAGGTGGATGTAAAACAAACCGTCCATGATACAGGGCTCGCTGTGAGAGAAGGATGGGGGGTGAGATGCAACACGCAAAGATGATCAAAAAGATAGGAAACTTAGGAGTAAGCAATGAGAAGATAATCGTTCAGACTCCGTGGATGAATTTTGGAACTTCAATTGCAATGATATCTATATTTATTTATTTATTTATTTATTTATTTATTTATTTATTTATTAGTGTTTCTTCTAGCGAACGAGAGTCAAAAAACAAAAAGAGAGAGATAACAATGGTGGAAGGTGCTCAAATTTTCTTAATAAAATACGGGTAGGAGGACACAATCTGTCATAAGGATATGTGATTGAAAAATTACAGTGCAGTGCATGCCTGATGGGTAGAAAGGGCAGTATTAGTTACTGGTGTGGGTAAAGTGATCGGTGAAAGGAGTATCTTTTCCCAAAGATCGACCGGTTAGCTAGATTGCTTAGAAAAAAGTTATGAATGAATGAATCGTTGCGAATAAGTCCTTTGTTCTTTTCTTCTCCCCCCCTCCTATGGCTGTATTATCTCATGCTCGTTTCCATACCCAGTGTCCATCTCCCTCGCCACCTCCCCTGACGGCAATTCTACACCGTACACTCCATCCCCATTGACCTGATTATGCTCCATGAGTTCTATCGCATTGACCTGATTGTGCTCCATGAGTTCTACCCCATTTACCTGATTATTCTCCATGAGTTCTATCGGGCTACTCGGTCTGGTACACTTTGGGGGAAGCCCCACCTTCCTCCCTTGCCGCCACCGGCGGAGAATCCTCGCACCAAAAAGACCCAGTGCCACAGCCACTATACCAGCTATTGTACCGCCGATTATTGCCCCAATGTTGGTTTTAGATGAAGGTGAGCTGGAACCTGGTCCATCTGTGGCATTGGGTGCGGTCGGCGCGTTCTTTAATGTCATTACGGTTTTAAGATCTGGATCGCTCCAGCCGTTGGCCGGTTCCTTCTTGGCCGAGCCTCCGCTTTTGCTACTAGGTGTTAGTGTTCATCCTTGGCGCACTTTTTGCCGTATTTCCGAGTGTTGGATAACTTACTCGCCACCAATAAGCCCAATAACTTGCGGTGGAATCTCGTATGTTCCCTCATTCGGTATAAACTCATCCGTCCATTTCAATGTGTTGACATCTAACAGGAATGCAGCGTCCGCCTGCGCATCGCAGATAGGGGTGGTGGAGTCATCAAAGGAGTTCCTCCCGCCATAATAGAAGATGTAATGTTCTCCAATAGCTTGACATTTTGGTGAAATCCTTACTCTGGGGTCTACTGCCGTGGTCTTGGGCATAACCGGTAGCTGGACCCACTCAAAGCTTGGAACTGAAAGAACCCAGACGGATGTTGCGGCTGGACCTTCCTTAGCATTGACTAAAGTGCTACCCTCAAGGCCTCCGAGAATGTAGATTTGATAGCTGGAACCATCTGAAGCTGATTTGAGAGCAGTGCAGAACGCGAATCGAGGCGCTGGCACCGAAGCGCCAGATGGTAGGCGTTGTGTATACCATTTTGATTTCTTCGTACTGTAGATCCTGATCTCTGAAAATTGTATCTATTGTATTCAATCAGGATTTTATGTGAGAAATTCAACGGATAGAGCGATATACCAAGCGGGTAAACCGCTCAGCCCTTCCACCAAACTGAATCAAGACCTCATCTGTAGCTGTTGTGATATGCACCAAGCCCCCGTTAGATATTCCTCTAAATGTCGTGGTCTCGTTTGCCCACGTATTAGTAGTCTGGTCATAAGTGATTAGGCCGTTATGCTCCTCTAACGGCGTCACACCGAGCGATGTTGCGTTTACCGAGACAAAAGTGCCACCGAAGAGAAATCCCTTCTTCAGAGATGGAACCCATGCTGTCATTGAACTAGATAACCTCCTTGAAGAGTTCGGCTGGAACCAATTCCTAAGCGTTATTTCCGTATTCTTCCACAGTTGAGTTGCAATCTCATATTGCCATTTCTTACTCTCGATGG
This sequence comes from Tuber indicum, assembly GCA_006112555.1. NCBI lineage: Eukaryota > Fungi > Ascomycota > Pezizomycetes > Pezizales > Tuberaceae > Tuber > Tuber indicum. Next base: position 777,390 of record VBSK01000013.1, read on the forward strand.
GAGCGCCCCTCTTCCCAGAAATCGTACTATTGTATGGGTACCACCTTCCAAAAGTAAGGTCAAACCCGGATTCGGTTGGAAAGAACGCCGCATCTACAACACCGGGCATTGTATCTGGAACCTTTTCCGTTCGAATGTAGCTGACACTGCCGAGTGATGTTGTGAAACTCTTGGATAGATTCAAATATCGAAGTACTGGATCTGGAATGTTGCCGAACGGTTAACAGGAAGAAAGGGGAGAACGCAATGCACCCAAAGGCAGTACGAACTAGGGCCATCGTGATCCTTCTTCCCCAAAGTATACTTCATGAATCCTCCAGCAATATAAAGCATGCCATCTCTCTGGGCCACTACATACCTCAACCCTTTGTCAGTAAACAGTGGATAAAAGCATTTTGGGAAGCTGGAGGGAGCTCTACTCATATGCTGGTTTAGGTAACAAAAAACTTCAGTGGGGCTGGCATCTTGGCTGCGCGATACTGGTGCGAAGGACAGCAATGCCCCAAGAAGCCGAACACCATATCTAAAGAGCCTCATATTTCCTTGTCGGCACAAAGGGTTATAGAAGGTGGCCAAACAACACAAGAACGTGGGTTTAAGAGAGAAGGGGGGGCATTTCGGGAAATAAGCAGAGGTTTTGTCTAGGAATATTGGGGCTGTGTCAGAGAGAAGCACTTTCAAGTCATCACAGGGAATGGCTTTCTTCACTCAGTGCCGTATACTAATGAGAATGTATTCATGATTTGCGAATTTAGTACTTGTAGTCGTCGCATTTAACTTTTAATTTTAGGGACTAGAATGTAAGGATTTTCTGCTGAGGAACAGGCTAAAGGGGTGTTTGGCAAAGCGACGGCTGAGTGGTATGCATTGCCAAACATCTAATCAAGAGAGAAGGTTAAATTCCAATTAAGAAATATTAATTAAGTAAAACTAGTATTAAAGTAGGGTTTATTAACTGAATTTTACATTACTAATAGGTTGTTCCCAAAGTGCGGTTTCGAAACTGCAAAAACCACTGTTCCGAAACTGTGGGCAGCCAAACACCCCAACCCACTCAAACTACAGGTTAAGTGGAAAACCCACTGAAACCGCAGTTTGATTAGGTTTACCACTCAGCCGTTGCTGTGCCAAACACCCCCTAAGGTACAACACGGCCGTTTCTCTCAGAAGTACTTCTAGGCACAACCCAATTAGCATCGTCGGAGTTTATTCGTAACTTTCTAGAGTTAGTGAACTGGCAGGACCGTCACCATACGCTGCCATAATCCTGAGGCTCTGGCCAAATTTTAGGATGTGTGCGGTGCGAGATAGTTTTACAAATATTAGGCAATTACGAGTAGCCTAGAGAAATAAACCGCTTCCCCGAAGCTACCTCCAGGGTGATAATATTCAGTAGTGTATGAAGATATGCAAGCATTAGAGAGTATTAATTTCTACCAAGAGCTACATCTTAGCTAGACGCCTCAACACAAAAAATAAGTGAATATGAAAAATATCGCGCTCCGCATATAGATTGTGCCCTCTGTTACGGTAACTGTACTCGAGTATCATACTTACGCTCCACGTAATACCGGCAGCAGGATGGGATTCGACAGAGCGGGAACCACCAAAACTCTGAGGCTCTAGAAAAAGCTTTTGACTATATGAAATAGCTATCCGTTTAACAAGCCTTCGGGAATTACGAGTAATCGATAACATTTTCCACAGCCTAGCGCGCTACTTTAAGGTTTGAGTAATGCAATAGGTTGGACTTCAGTCAAAATCGCAATTGCGGTTAGTATTTGGGTGGGCGGCTGACCATGGCCGGTCTTCAGTGGATTATCTTAGTGAGACTATCTTGCGCAGCGGGGGTAAACGGTAAACTTCAACGATATTGATCTGAGGAAAAACGACCTTACTCTACTCTCGCCACATCGGTGGAAAAGACAGATCTAAATAGAAGCACAAAGGAAATTCTCCTCGTCACCACATGACCCTCTTCCTTTCCGAAACTTTCCACCGAAACCAAGAATGAAACTATTCTCTGTAATCCCCCATAAGGAAACAACCAGCCAACCACTTCCATCAACCAGAAAACTCTATCCTATGCTTCCTGCATTCCATCCATTTCCTGCTTCCTTAATACTATCGTTCCTTCTCTTCGAATAACTTCTATCATGGTCTTCGGTGGTCTTCCATCACAGGCATAGTCCCTTTTCCACCTGTCGGACTTCCTGCAACAGATTATGATACGTTAATTGTATTTCAAGGCTAAATTAAGTTGCCAATGAGCACTCGTACTAGGTCCCAATACTGAAGCCTTTCATGGAGCCCAGAAGCAGTGGGGACAATAGTGAGAAATATGGCCGCTGTCTCAATGCGGAGGTACAGTTTCTAAATAGAGGGTTGAAGCAACCCATTGCCAATTGGGCAAAGTGGACGGGATAGCGAGCAGGGGAACGGAGCCGCGTCTCGGAGGAGGATGGAAAAAGGTATAGCCGGTTGCTCGGCCAGCGCGGGGTCCTAGCTCATACAGGCGGGGTCCGTGATCCCCCTATACTTACGGAGGTATAGCCCCTAAGTATTGTATATTTTACTAAGGACTGGCTGGTAATTCCGCTGGCGGGGGTCAGGGAATGAATACGAGTAGGGTAGTCATCATACTCAATTAGGTAGTCCTCATACCCAATTCCATGCTTCTGCCCACGCTAGCCAAACCCCCCCTTGCTAGTGAAATATACAATACTTAGGGGCTATACCTCCGTATACACCCCCCCAGTCCTCAAGACTCCGAGATCACCACGCTTTCTCACTTTCCACACCTCGCGTTCTTCGCTGCCCACCCGCCACCCCGACTTTCAGGCGCCCTCATTGCCACACGGGATACAGCGGTGGTAACACTCTCCTGGCAAGGGCAGCGGCGGACACACCAAAGCCTCCGGCAGTGGAATCAGCAAATCCGGCATTTGGGCGAAGACTACAGTTCCTCTATTTCTCTTTTGTGTTTTCTTACGATGGGTCTATTATGTTCTCTCCGTTGTTTCCTAACTAGTTGTCTTCGATATAATGGTCTCCAACTTTGGAGAATTGGGTTTTGTATGTTACACCAGTTGCTAACAAATGCCCACTGTGTATGATAACATACAAAACTTAGGCGCTGTACCTCCGTAATGTTATTATTTAGCCGGTAGGAACGCCGAATTTAGCGAATCCCACTCGTGACAGCCGAAGAGCCCTAGCTATGATACTAAGGAACCTTCTGTCTTGGCGCTCCTCCAGCCGCCAGGAATACTTGTTATTATATCATAAAGCAAACGTGCCAAACTCAGGCGCCCCGAGGATGTTTGGGATATATCATGGGATACAAGGTGGAAATTTAACTCAGGTTGAGATGGCATAAATTAAACTTGATCGAGATAGGCAAGAAACGCTACCAAAGGTTTTGTTGTCGAGAGGTGGTTGTATTATACCTTGTCTAATTAGTAAGGAACTCTCCTGGCTTACAGGTACCGTAGTTGAACGATTTTTGTGAATACGACCACTATTGCATGACATCAAGACCCAGGAAAAAAGGTTAAATTTGGCGGTATGCAATAGCAGTTGTGTTCACAAACGTCATTCAATTATGATAAGACTATACAGAAATCTCTACATGCCAAGCTATCTACGGTACAAAGCCGGAAATTGTGGGGGGTAAAACCCTATGTCTTGCCCACAACGCCGCACCAACTTTGCCCTCACTCCACCCGGATCAGGGGGGAAGCATCATCCAGTTGTGATACAGTTGTGATACCAGTATCATACTCGAGTATTGGAACATCAGGCTCCATGACCGCTACAACAAGACCAAAGGATTTTACCACTTCGCTTAACCCCTCCACGGCCAATACCGATCCTATCCTGGACCGCATTAGAGCTACAGCATCGCCCCAACCACTTCACAATCTCACTGAGCACCATTCCTAGGTGAATCCAGTTTCTGTCACGAATCAAAAACTCTCCCCCCTATCCTCTTTGGATGCCCGGCCATCGTTCCTCTACGGTATCCCCTCTGCAATCTCTCACCCTCCCTCTTTCCCTCCGCTCCGCCCCACGTAATGACGCAGTGCCAAGCTGGATGTTCTGCCACAACTACGGCACCCTTCTTAGCGTACAGCCCCAGACTTCGCTCCCTGGACCCTCCACTACAACACTCCCGTTAGCCTTCTAGACCCGCGATTCTGCACCCTAGCACAGAGTCCTTCGTTCGCCCTCGGCAAACCAAACACCCCTCTTCCCCCCTCTTAGCCCTATCTCTAGCCCTACCCGAACAGTTGGTAGCAAGGAAAACGGCCAGCGCCCCTCAGTCCAGGACTTCGCATGCGAAATCGCCCTGACGTCAACGCTGCCAGCGACAAGCACATGGGGCCCGTAGGCGCATGCGCAACATCCTCCTGCATCCGAAAAAGGGTAAAAACAGTCTCGTGTGAACGCACCTGATTGAGGACTTAGTTCATATGGCCGGACTCACCCCCACCCGATAAGATCCTCGGTCATCCGGAGACTACAAAGAGCCTTTAGCAGAGGCTCTACATACTGCTGTCTTGCGTTGTCCTGCTACTGTTTCCAACCCGGTAAGGGGGGTACGAAGTAAGGAAAGGGTGGATACGAAAGTACCTGCTTGAAGGAATCTCCCTCGTGGAGTACGGGGAGGGTTAGAAGGATGGACCGTGGAAGTGGGGCATTTTGGACTCGTAGCATTTACTCGTACCAGTGATGCTTCCCGGGGAGGTGTGGTGGATCGGGGGTGTTGCTGGAGCAGCAATGGCGGGATGTGTCGGATGGGCTGTAGCACTGAAGGGTGAACTGTAGAGATTGCGAGACGCTAGGGAGGGGAGGCTGAAGAGGGCGTTAATGGGATGGATTGAGAGGGGTAGACAATTTTATTCGGGGGTTGGTGAGGCGATATCTCAATATGTGTTTTACAACTTATCTCTCTCTTTTTTCCTCCCCCACTAAGGTCTTCTATTGGCGGGGGAACCAAGTGCGTTCACGGGCCCATTTTATAAATTCGCTCCTATTTGATTTTGTTAAATACGAGTAGATACAATGTCATGCGTCTAATGATAGATACCCCCGTCTCGGATCACAGCCACTATGCCACAACGAATTTATTATATCTCGCCTAGCATTTTCCCAAACCACATCAGAAATCACAATTGTGCTTTTGCTATCTTGTGGTGTCGTATTTGCGGACTGTATAATAGTTAACAGCTGTAACCCAAGCTCAACCCCAACACCCCTGACAGTAACGCGCGGTTTCGAAACCCAATATCCCACAAGAAACCTAACTCCCGAAACGGAAAAACCTCCCCTATCCTAACCGTAACATAACCCTAAACACAGCTATTATATAATTCGTTAATTATGATAATAATTATTATCTCAAGCGCAACAGGTGGAATTCCCAGCAACAGAGTGAGCGACCTATCCAAGCCCACCACAACCTCTTAGTTGTGTTTCCCGCTCCTCCTCGTATTCCTCTTGCCTGTAATTCACGCGGACACAGCCAACGCTCCACCCCGAGAATTACACTTTTCCTTTCCATTGAGCAGTCCCCCAAACTCCCTTTGGTTGACCCCCCCCCCCCTTGGGTTGGGCTAGACCCAGTGGTTTAAACCAGCAAACCCAACAAATATGATATTTCTGGTGTTTTCTATGATATGACTACCGTACGAAAACAAAGAGCCCAGCCCCGGAACTAGAGAATGACGTTCCCAACAGGGGACGGGTGACGAAAGGTGTGTAAATCACAAGTCATGCAAGAAACAACACGTAACCCTCCAAAGCATATAGCAAATACTCCTAAGATATTGTTTGTCATGAATCTTTTGACAATCTGATAAGATATGGACAGAAGATAGCCTCCCCACCCCAGACTAGCACGTACTCGAATTTGTCCTTGATTCCTCGTGATTCCCTTCTCCTAGCATACAGACCCAACAAGCATCAAGCATCGCACAGACATGATTCTTCCCTTTCTTCTAGTGTAATACCTCACGCCCTCGTACAATTCATGCATCTAAGCCATCCCGGGAACCCCGAAGAGCCGATCCAAATTTCAACTTTATGGGTTCGGGTGCTGTTATAATAGCCAAGCAGTCAGTAACCGCCTAGACCATACCAGGCCCTTCAGACCAGGTCTGAAGGGAGCTTCCTCCGGATACTCCTAAACCCAGTGCGGTATGGGTAACGATATAGCAGCACTCTGAGATGCACTCAGGTATCATACGTAAAAGTGAGTGAAAAGTGCGCCAAACACTCCCCCAAGCCACCTAAACCCTAACCCCCCACTCCACAATCTCTCTCCCACTCGACAATTCGTGATTCAATTATGTGCCCGGGCTTAGTGCGAAACCCATAACTCTTCCACACATCCCACTCCTTCCCTTAACCGTGAGGGCAGGTAACCGGTGTCGACCGAGCCTTAACGCGGGCTGACTCGCGGGGCGTGATATCGTACGAACGATATTTTAAGTCATCAGCCGAATAAGATGTTAGATCAGGCACTGTTAGGAGCGATCCCATCAGTAAATTCTCGAGAATTGCGCTGGCTCACTGATAGCTCTGGGTCATGATCCGCAGCACCTGCCGGAACCATCCAATGCCACAGGTAAGCTGGACAGTTATTCTTATTGTCGATGCAAGTGATATAGGAACGGTTTCCACAATCCGGTAAAACTCTTAAAATCCTCTATCGGGTTTTCAGCAGAAACCAATGCGTCAGCTCATTATAGCCATAGTTTGAAAGATTGACGGGATCGCGAATATCGGCTAGCGATATAAACACGTCGTCCAGCGAACCGATCTTATACCGTGTCGGGAAAGCTCTAATCCTCTCTTGGATCCTCGGACGAGGGATCTAGAGATTACAAGGTTGGCAGAGACGGTGGATCTCGAAGGATTTTATAGTATTCACCTTTTGTTGTAGGTTATTAAGTATTGTATCATAGTATAGTAGAGCTCGTCTCAACCATTATTTGACCCTTCTACCTACTTTCCCAACCTTCCTTGCGTCCTTCCACCGGCCAGAGCCAATGGGCTCCGGGTTTTACTTGGGTCGGGTTCCTAATCTTCAACCGAATTTAGCCCGTTTTAATGCCCAAACTAAAAATATCAAAGCAGGAGAGTGGAACACTTCCTGCATACCCCCGGTGCGTGTACTATAACCTGTGAGACAATCTCTCTAAATTTAGATATGTATTGAAATGTGGAAAACCAAAACCCCTTATCTAAAATATTTAAGCAGGTCTGTCGCACTCATTTCTTCTCTCTTCCATACCCCCCGTGTGTGCCCACAACAAAGCATACCTTAAGACCGAGCTGGATAGTCAAAAGGAAAGAAAGATGGGAGGAGCGAAAACAGAGTCGAAAAGTGTCCCCAACGGTGGAACATAAAAGATAAAGTTTTCTGCGGTCTTTACATTACCTGGACGTGGGTGCTATTGGTAGTGTTCGAATCCTACCGGCCCGGTCTGGGTTTTTCTGGAAACTACCCCCCCCCCCTACTGTGGATACTATATCTACGATCCCCGAGTGATCGATCATGATTTCTCTGATTTCAGTGACTCGGGTTTTCAGGACCCGTACATGCCCGCATGGACTAAACGGAACACCAACACTTGACCCAGCAACCTCTGCACCTATACGATTATTGTGGTGTGGTGTGTTACCTTCACTACTACCCATAGCTGTGAGGGTCAAAAGACTACTGGCCCCATATCGTGGTGCAGGTCCGGAGATGACACTTACATCCTCTAATGAATACTTGTATCCAACATGAATACTAGGCCCAAAGAAAGAAGAAACAGTTCGCAACGCATTATCATCATAATGTCGACATGAAGTGTGCAGTGAGGATCATGTAGTGGAGAAGAGGCCATAGAGAACCTTATGAGTAATTGCGGAATTTTAATGATACTGGGGCTGTGGGAGAGATGGCCCGATAATCAAATGCTTGCCGTGGATGCGCAATCGATCCGGAGAAGACCCGTGAGAAATCGGGGGTTCCCTTTACAATTAAATTTCTGCAAAAAGGGGAGGACAACCCCAACTACTACTAGATAGAGCTAGAGGGTTATAGGGCAATTAGAGTACCCAGAGGGCAAAAAGGTGGTTTGCCAGGACTTGCCTTTTTTCTTTTTGGTGCCTGCTATCATACATCTCGGCCAGGATGGGAGTTGGGCCCCCGACCTTCGGTTAGTCTATAATTTAGAAGTTCCCTGATAGAATATTTGGGGGGGGGGTTGCACACTTCCCCTCCTCAGCTTCCGGGGTCGCCGCGTGGACAACACAGTGCACCACATCACAGTACAGTGTGTTACCGTCGACGGTATCACTACCCGTTGGGCGGGGTAGCACTTATACAAAGTCATCAATGGTCTGGAAGAGATTCGAGCTAGGGGAAAACTGTGGGATAAGTACGGGCATTGGGTGCCGGGATGGGACATGGCCGCAGAGTAGACGAATAATTTACAGCTTGGTAGTTACAGCATTTGTTGTATACGATCATCTCAATCGGGGCAGCTAGATTTCCATTTACGATATCCAACTCAAGCGCGGCCCGATACCCGCATCACAGCTATCATTCAAACCGCGGAGAAGGCACTACAGTTAAGACGATATAATGGCAACCCCATCCGAAATTTTTCCTACTTTTTAAATCAACCACAAGTGATATTTGAGCTCTGCGAATGTCTTACAGATTTGTTTCTTCCGGGCTTCCCCCAAGGATGCAGTAGAGAGAGAAAAGCGCTGCAGCGCGGACCACTGACCTCCTATATGGATATGGATAACCACACCTTTCTATGTACAGTACAGTAACATAAATTTCGGGAGCATCTGTAGTGGTGGGTTTGAGAGGTTAACCCAGAATCACAGGTATCTTTCAGGTCTCTTCTTTTGCACTCACACGATGGTTCCGCTTGATCGTCGCATGGCTATGAAACAGCTTAGTATCTATTGGAGTGGCAGAAGTGGGGAAAGGGGGAAATTCCGAAGGGGTACCCCGGATGGATGGCATTTTCGGGCACAGACGAGCAAATCGAGCGCTAATTCCTGCCAGAAATAATATTATCTCGGAATGCGACGTCTAGAGCCAATTTTCCCTCACAGTAGCTTCGGGAATGTTCACGCGAGATCTGCTACTCTCAAAAAGAATAGTCTATGTGCATTTTATCCATCTATCCATCTATCGCTACTAGGGGAATGCAAGAAGGAAGTAAATATGTAAAGGAAAATAGATAAAAACAAGATTTGTTTCAAGTGATGTCTCCCACTGGGGAATGTTAGCCGGGATAAATAAAGGAGTAAGTATCATAGACGAAAAGGCCCTGGGTTGATGGGGCGCTTATCACAACGGAGAGGAACTCGGGAGCCTTTATCGATAAACGTTAGCAAATAAGTTACCCGGAGGATTCCAAGGGGTGCATGGCTACATACAAGCGGGATTTCCACAGGTGACAGCGGGAGAATTTCGAGTTCATGTTATAGGACTGGTGTAAAGGGCAGACAAGGGGAAAACGGGAAGGTGGCGATACCCATAACGTTGTATACTGGGCTCTCCGGGATGAATTAAGACTGTCGCTGGAAAAGCATGGATCCCAAGCGGCTCGAGCGCAATAAACGGAGCGCACCAGTCGTCTTCTTTATCTTGGTTCCTTTATAGCTGGTGGGACCGGTGTTAATTGCGCTTTCCATAGTCTTGCAGCTTGTAAGAGCTGGGCTACGCCCCCATGTCCTCTTGAAATGGAAAAAGAGAGCGGTGCGCCGTCTTGTGTATTCAATGTGCTAGGGTCGACAACTTCCCACTCCCGCAATAGCTTAACCGCCCCTTATGTGCCCTATTGCAGAACACAGGATCGTGTTCTTTCATTCCATTCCAGCAATTGATTGACAACTCCTTGATGCTCTCGTATGGAAGCCCAGAAGAGCGGTGTTCTACCATCCTTATCCGGATGATTAGGGTGGATATCCTTCCGTTCTAGGAGTAACTTGACCACTCCTGCATACCCGTTCTGAGCAGCACACGCAAGTGGTGTTAGATGATCATTATCTGGGCGATTGGGGTCGACGTCTTCCCCTGCCAGCAATCGTTTGACCACTCCTTCGTGGCCTCCTATAGAAGCCCACCCGAGCGGTGTTCTCCCCTCCTTACCGGAACGATTGGGATCGACACCCTGCCGGTCTAGGAGTAACTTAACAACTCCTTCGTGTCCACTCCCAGCAGCATACACAAGTGGTGTTCGATGGTTCTCATCTGAGCAATTGGGGTCGACGTCTTCCCGTGCTAGCAATTGTTCGACCACTCCTTCGTGGCCTCCTATAGAAGCCCACCCGAGTGGCGTTCCGCCATGCTTATCCGGAAGACTAGGGTCGACACCCTTCCTGTCTAGGAGTAACTTGACAACTTCTCCATGCCCCTTCCCAGCAGCGTGCGCGAGCGGTGTTAGATTGTTCTCATCTGACCAATTGGGGTGAACATCTTCCCGTGCCAGCAATTGTTTGACCACTCCTTCATGGCCTCCTATAGAAGCCCACCCAAGTGGTGTTTTACCATCCTTGCCTGAACGATTGGGATCGACATCCTCCCGGTCTAGGAGTAACTTGACCACTCCCCCATGCCCGTTCACAGCAGCACACGCAAGCGGTGTTGGATTTTTCTCATCTGAGAAATTGGGGTCGACGTCTTCCCGTGCCAGCAATCGTTCGACCGCTCCTTTGTGGCCTCCTATAGAAGCCCACCCGAGTGGCGTTCCACCATCTTTATCCGGACGATTGGGTTCGACATCCTTCCTGTCTAGGAGTAACTTGACCACTCCTGCATACCCGTTCTGAGCAGCACACGCAAGTGGTGTTAGATGATCATTATCTGGGCGATTGGGGTCGACGTCTTCCCGTGCCAGCAATTGTTTGACCACTCCTTCATGGCCTCCTATAGAAGCCCACCCAAGTGGTGTTTTACCATCCTTACCGGAACGATTGGGATCGACATCATCCCGGTCTAGGAGTAACTTGACCACTCCCCCATGCCCGTTCCCAGCAGCATACGCGATTGGTGTTAGATCATCCTTATCTGTGTGATCGGGGTCGACATTTTTCCGGCCAAGGAGCAACTTCACAATTGTTTCATGCCCGCTCGCAGCAGCACACCCGAGTGGTGTTCGATCTCTCTTGTCTAGGTGATTAGGGTCGACACCCTCCCGTTCCAGCAGCAGCTCGACCACTCCTTCATGTCCCTGTGCAGCAGCCCACGCGAGTGGTGTTTCGCCATCCTCATCCGGAGGATCGGGGTTAACATTTTCCCGTTCCAACAGCAGCCCGACCACTCCTATGTGCCCCCCGAAAGCAGCCCAGCTAAGTGGCGTTCCACCGTGCTTATCCGGATAATTGGGGTCGACATTCTTCTGCTCCAGCAGCAGCTTGACCACTCTTTCATGCCCATTCCCAGCAGCAAACTCGAGCGGTGTTCCGCCGTACCCATCTGGACGACTGGCATCGACACTCTCCCGTTTTAGAAGCAGTTTCACCACCCCTTCATGTCCTTCCACTGCCGCACACCCGAGTGGAGTTCGGTCGTTCTTATCTGGTTTATTGGGGTCGACACTTTCCTGCCCCAGCAGGAGCTTAACCACCCCTTCATGTCCTCGGATAGCAGCCCACGTGAGTGGTGTTCGGTGACACTTATCGGGAATATTAGGGCCAACATTTTCCTGTTCCAGCAGCAGCTTCACTACCCCTTCATGTCCCTCCACAGCAGCACACCCAAGTGGTGTTCGATCGTTCTGATCCAGGTGATTGAGGTCAACATCTCCCTGGCCCAGCAGTAGCTTAACCACTTCTGTGTGTCCCATCCCAGCACCCCACCCGAGTGGTGTTCGACGATAACTATCCTGATGATTGGGGTCGACTTTTTCCTGTTCTAGCAGTAGCTTGACCACCCCTGCATGTCCCCCCGCCGCAGCACACCCGAGTGGTGTTCGACCATGCACACCCGGATGATCGGGGTCGACATTCTCGCGTTCCAGGAATAGTTTGACTACTCCTTCATGTCCCACAAGGGCAGCACATCCGAGCGGTGTCCGAAGGTCCCCATCCTTGTGGTTAGGGTTGACACCTTTCATTTCCAGCAGTAGCCGGACCACTCCTTCGTGTCCCTTCATAGCAGCAGACCCAAGCGGTGTTACACCACGCTTATCTACATAATCGGGTTCGACATCGCTTCGGTCCAGTAGCAGCCTAACCACTGCTTCGTGTCCCTCAACAGCAGCCCACGCGAGCGGTGTTCGACCATCCCTATCTGGATGATTGGGATTAATATCTCGATGCTCTAGCAGTACCTTTACCACTTCTTCACGACCTTTCCACGCCGCCCATGAAAGTGGTGTACTATCTATCCAATCTCCTTGGTTGATCCCGAAACCTTCCGCATTCATTAATGCAGTCACAAGTTCAACAATCCCGAAGAATGACGCACAGTGGAGTCCAGAGAAGCGTGGAGTATCGACGCCTTCGATATAATCGGGATCCAGTGCCTGGTTCAAAAGTGATAAGGCGGATACGTGGTCTTCGTACCGGTTCAAGAGCTCCAACGCAAGGGTCCTCGCGTGGTCTGAGGATTCCCTGTTCGCATGTATCCCCCAACATCTCGACGAATAATTAAGGAATGGCATGCTTTGGCAGTCTGGGAGAGGGTGAGCCGGGAGGCTTTTGAGCTGTCGTGAGTTCAGATAAGTTAAGCAGGCTTCTGCAATCATCGAGTGAGGTTTACCGAAGAGGTTTGGTTGAGTAAAGAGATACTCTTGGACGGTAGCGTGGAATAACCGCACGGTCGAAGATTTATCAACTATGATCAGGCCTTGACAACAATCTAGCAATGTGCTTATCAAAGGAACATTTTCCTGATCGAGATCCGTTGTTCCTATCTCCACCGCCAGCGCCTGACACAGCTCATCCACTTTTAAAGGCCGTTCCGAATGACATAGCCATGTGAGGGCGGCTATCGCAAGTTGTGTCTTTCCCCCACCCTGAGCCTTTATCCTCCCCAGCGTCACACCATATGCACCCCCTAACCCTTCTCCTCCCCCCGCCGATTCGAGCATTTTCCTTCGGAGAGCAATAGTGGGTTCTCGCAGGATCGCGTCGATATGGATGGAAGCCAGTAGTAATCTAGATTTCAAAATGTTAGCCATTAATTCGGGGTAGCTTTCAAGTTTGCTGGTTCCCACATACGTTTCCGAACTTACTTCAGGAATAATCCTCATAATATCGGCCTCCAATGTACTGTTCATTATATGTGGGGCAGTGTCATTCGCCAGTTTCTGACGCAGAAGTCTTACGACCCCATCTTCCGTAGGCCGTATAACTACAAAGGCTGTTGCCCTACCCAATTCCCTCTCAACCTCACTCCTCACATGTGGTCTTCCGGTCATAAATATGCGAGTATTCGGCGATCCCTCCAGAATCTGTCCTAGTGATTGGAGAACCACCCTCCGGTCCCCTGGCACACATTCATCGAGAGCATCAATACATATGAATGTGCGCTTTGCGGCTGCGATTGCTTGGAACATCTTCAAAATTCCCGAAACTTGTAGTCCTCTACCCCCAATGACCTTTTTCTGCTTTCGAAAAGCCCGGACTACAGCTTCAGGAATTCCATCCAATGCGCTAACCAGCTGCCTCAGCAAGGAGCCAAGCATATCTGTCGGCGACTGTTCACCCGGGGCAGCAAAGTCGAAGTAAAAGCAAACAACTGCAGCATCTTTCTCCTCGGCCTCGTCGCATAACTTGTCTATAACTAGTGAACTGCCATCACAGCCTGTCAGTAACGTCATTCTTTGATTTCCCGCAAAGATACTCTCTCTTACACGATATAGCTTTTCCCCGCTCCCGGATTGCCGTCGCAAAACAAGGCCGCATGGCCAGACTCATCCTCCCAACTCCCGTTATGCCAGCGCCTGAATTCCTGGGTTTCCAGCAGCCAGGCTCCCACACCGTCCACTCGCCGGGCCGCGATGTCCCGCTGCCGCATCCCTGGCTCTAACGTAGAGAGCCAGGGAAGTATCTTAGACTCATCATCGGGGGAGGCGTAATTAGTGATATGGACAGAGTTATCGTTGATTTTGTAGGTATTGAAAGAGTCGTAGGTATTGAAGGAGTTATCATTATTGAAAGAGCTAACGTTATTACTGAACGCTTTAGACATTTTTCTCCTTTCACTGCTTTGAACGTCTTCGAGAGGAAGATGTGATTAGTTTGGGGTCTGTTGATGCGATCACCCGAATTTGAGGATAGCGGATTGACAGTACAGACTTGCTCCTAGCCCATAACACTCCTGTTAAAATCTACGATTTCCCACTTTATCATTATTTGTACCGGTGATGACTCACACGACTCGCCGGTGTGAGTCACAGATAAGTGGTGATATATCATATCGTACGTTATCAGTGCTTGCCGTGGGCCAACCCGGCCCACATCCCTTCAAAGACCCGAGGACTTCTTGCATGAGCCTTGATCCCCAAAAGCCCCCGGAATTTACCTCAGCCCACAGGCCAGTGAGCACCTTCAATTCTGCATGTTTTTGTCCTAAGGTGAAAAACAATGCCATAATAGCTGAGGGGCAAAAGTCTCAAAACGGACCAAGGACCGCTTTATCCCCACCACCCATCCCATACCCTACATGGCTCTGGATCTGCTTTATGCTTTGGTTTTACTGTAGAGGAGAAGACGAGGCGATGGTAAGTGCCCAGGGCAATTTATAACTAAACTCCTAAATATTTTGTGTTTTAATACCAGTTGGAAACGTCGTTACTGGAATTAAACTCCGAATAATTTCGCTTACCTAAACCTTGATTTCCTCGTTTCATGTGAAATCTCCCTGCTCACTTGTGTATTTAGGTACTGTAATAGCTGAAAACGAGTGGTGTAACTACCTATATGAGAAAAATCATATATCCGTAGACTGACCTGTCATGTTGGTGGTGTTACCGGTAAAGTTATGCCACTTTAGCCTTTGTGGATACCGGTACCACCTCGGGGTTTCGGGATGCTACCTTGGGTATGGGGAACCGGAAATGTTTGGTCATACTCACACATTTGCTCTGGTTCTCATGCGCCCGCCCGCCCGGCCAGGATTTAGTGAGCCCCGCCCACAGCAAGCACTGCGGCCTGTTGATATCTCATTAGTTTGGAGTGGTTTCCTGTGAAACATGAGAGGTGGATTTAGAGGTAGAACTTCCGATTGGTTTACCGCAAAAACCGGAATAATCGCACCTCGAACTAAGAGAAACCTCATTTTCATTCTTCAAACAATCCGTCTAATTAAAGGTATCGTTGTACGGCCTGAGATACCCCCCCAGCTCTCGGGCCCCACTGGGAGACGTCCGGAATTTCCTCCTTCGGACTAGAGGAAAAAAAACCCACTTGCAGCGAAAGGACTGTCATTCAGCCCTCAGCTAAGACAAATAAAAAGAAAAATACCGTACTACCTACCTTACTAGGGGAGGCAACTCTGGCGTCCTGCTCAAGCACCGTATGATTCCGGTCGCGATAAACCTGTTCATCGGGGAAAAAATAATTGACCAGCTTCAAGTTGAATGATCACTACTATTTACCAACAAGATTTTTTTTTTAATTTAAAGATCGTAGAAAGATCGTTTGATACCTGCTACATTGATCTATGGTTTTAATTTTGCCAAATTGGGACGGGAAGGCTATGATCCTTGAGTTAGAAGTTGACGCATTTTGTATGGGACTTGAAATGAATGGCCACCCGCAAAATGAAAAGGGTTACATTCTTCCAAAGATGAGGCGTCTCAATAACCCTAATTTGGCAGAACTATGTTCTTTCGTAGATACGATACAGTACAAATTGAGTATTTTTGTTATTAACTTACTTTGGTAAGTTTCCTGACCCCGATAGGAGAGGGGGTGTTGAAAGATTGCAAGCAAAATTGCTTAATAATCAAGCCGAGCAATGGCCGCATCCGTAAGTTTATCGCGACCAGAACCATAGTGTGAGGTCCAATTATTACATTTTTATCGTAGAAAGATTACAGGTACAAGCACAAGCATAGTACAGTAGCGCAAGCTTGGGTGTTATCTTTGAGACTTAACTATCGTTTAATTCTCACTGCCAGGTGTCACAAGAGCAAGCTTGTGTTTGATTGCAAATATCCCCCCAAGTCCAATCATGCGATCCAAAATTCATTAACCAAACTTTGGAGGACTGTTTGTCTCGAAGATCGTTAGTATATTCGTGCGCAGTGCTGGTAACCTCATCTTGAGCTATGCTACTTCGCGCCTCTTGTTCGATCCATTTCTAAGTAGTAGAAATCTATCGCTTATATACAAGTAACGTTCAATACTCGTGTCAGTATCTGCAGGCGAAGCGCTACAGTAGATTATTATTTTCAAAAACTGTGCTACTCTGTGGTACCCCAGATCTCAAAGCTGCTGCTCAAGCGGGCGCCAAGCCCAGCTGTTTGGTGCTCGAGTGCCTGTACTTCTTCAGCCGCATTCGTAAAGTTCTCGTCCTCTCCCTTGTACCTCAGGAAATGTGCCGACTAACAACAAGAGAACAAGAAAACCCTTTTTGACAGACTGTTCTTAGATATGCCTCTAGGAAGACTGTAAATTTTTAAGACAATTTATTTTACCGAATAATAGGAGAAAGGGTTAGCAGAGCGTTTCCAAAGACAGGGGGTATCGTACTTGGAAGTGTACGAACGCGGCTCCACCGTAGTGTGGGTAACAGCTAAAACGTTAGCACGGCGCGCTTTTTGATAAGGGCCCTACTGATCCGTAGGTCCTACTGTAGGATTCTTGGGGAAACCGTAACTGTCGGCTGGATGCTCTTCTTTTTTTTTTTTTGAATGCGCAAGCTCTAGGACCGAAGCTTTGCCAAGGTCGCAGGAGAAATACCGGTCGTCGGAACATTTCACGGTAACAAAAACAACGCGATGACAACGATCCACAACCACAGAAATCGCAACGACAACCTATTATACTTCTCTCCTTCTCCTCCTGCAAGGAGTTAGAGAAGCCATAATGGAAGCCGTTCTCAAATGTCTGACCTACGGCACCCGCAGCGGTCTCAGCAGGCAACATTAGCCTCTCCATTAGCATTTCCATTCACCGTGAGACCATCTAAGTTACCATCCATTTTTCCGCCCCGCTCCCCCCCCACCCCACCCCACCACCACCACTGGACGCCATTGGCACTTCCATAGGTGAATCCAGCTCCTGCTTCGAACCAAACACTCTCACCCTACCCTCTTCAAACGCCCGACCATGATTGTTCCACCTCCTCCGCAACCCCTCCTACCCCACTCCCACAGCTCCGCTACGCAAAACGACACGGTATCGAGCCAGATGTGCTCTCACGACTGCTACACCCTCTTTGTCGCGTAGTGCGAGCCCCGCTACTAGAACACACCAACCCCCCTCCTCACTCTTCCCCTAACCCTATTACTAGCCCACTCGAAATTCGGCAGCAAGGAGAATTGGCAGCGCAGCGCAGCCCCGGCCTTCGCACGAGACATTATCCTCACAGAAACCAAAGTCGCCGGCGAGCCCAAGGGACCCTAGGTGCATAGATAAGTGACGTCCTCCTGCACCCGAAGAGCGGGGGGCAGTCCCACCAGGAAGCCAGGAAGTACCCGCTGGAGAGCTTCGTCTTTGCGGCAAAGCTCCTGCGCACACACATGATAAGACCCTCGGCCAACCGGAATTACAAAAATCGTTTGGAAGGAGATTTTGCGTACCGTCGCCTCGCGCTACATCACTGCGCTCAATTGCGGCGGGGGGAGACTACAGGTGAGGAAGGTGCGAACACGGAAGTACATGGTTGGAGGGGTCTCGGTCGCAAAAGTTGGGCCCCTAGGCTCGGGGGACTTGATCGTGCCGGCGATGCCGCCCAGGGAGGTACGGTGGATCCAGAGTGTTGTTGGAGCAGCTATCGCGGAGTGATTAGATCGCTGGACTTGGCGTAGGATGTTATGTGTACTGGTGCTAAGACGTGTATTGTAGAGACTAGAGTACCATACCGATTCTTGCTCCCGTGATTCAAACTGCGACTCGTACACTCCCACCCCTCATAAAGTAAATCTTCCAAGCCCCGTTTGGTTGACTCGCGTCCTCAGTTGGGTCATGTCCTACCTGGTGGTTTAAGCCCGGATGGCCCTACAAACCTTTCGAACCTGTGCTACTCCGTACAATCTGAGCCCAGAACTGGAGAACTATATTTTCAATAAGAGGGGAGAGGTAATGAAAAATGTGTAAATCA
This sequence comes from Tuber indicum, assembly GCA_006112555.1. Classification (NCBI taxonomy): domain Eukaryota; kingdom Fungi; phylum Ascomycota; class Pezizomycetes; order Pezizales; family Tuberaceae; genus Tuber; species Tuber indicum. The sequence goes on from VBSK01000013.1 coordinate 795,691, forward strand.
CGAGAATTTACGCGATACCGCACGCAAGCCCCCAAGAATTTAGCATTCTTAGGACATCACTCGTTATGGATCTTTAGACAGTTTGGTATGGTATGGACAAAAGATAGGCCTCCCTACCCCAGGCTAGGTCCACCCGCGCACTAGAAGGCTTCGTTCTTGATCATTGAATTGGTGGTTCCTTTTTCTTATCGATCCAACCAGCTATCGTAGAGATACGAGTTTTTCTTGCTTCTGGTAATAGCGAGTGCCTTTGCACCGCTCCTCCATCCAATATTTGAGCTTTGAGCCCAGGGACTTGCAGCAGATTTAACTAGACGAGATTAGACCGGACAGGGGAGCGAGATTTCTCGGAAGTGCACCCAGTTGCGCAAGAGCGGCTAAAGACGTGTGAAAAACGAGCCAAACACTTCTTTCGGCCAACTCAAATCCTAAGCTTCCCTCTCGAAAGCCCACGCTCGGCTACTAACCGTGCATGTATCAGCCACGACCTAGTTTTTTTGAACCCACAATTCTTCCCTACTTGAGTGGACTACCGTACAGTACTTAGTACACCCCTTCGCTACAAGTGCCAATACGGGTAGATTTGGTTGATTTGTACGGAACACGCACCAAGCCTCACTGAGGGCTCATGGCCTATTACCGTACGGTACTAGTACAGTACGAGTACATGGATCAAGTCCCAGCCTGGATTATCCCGCAGAGCCGCACGATAAGCTCTCTTATCAAGGTATTCCAAACGGCTCGGTTAGCTAGAGCCTCATCAGCCAATTCCCGGGAATCGGACTGTACCTGTAGTAAAATAAAGCGTTCGATAGTGTGAATAGAGACAGAAGTATAGGTAGGAATGATAGATAAAATCCAGCGGTAGTTTTCTTAGGCGCACAATTGAAAGGTCAGAATTCGCATATCATTTCTAAGTAGATAATAAGGCCCTTTTAACACAAGATGATCCACATCTAATCCGGTACCTGTGTGGATGAAAATTTTCATCTCCGGTAAGGGGACAAAAGTCTTGTCCCACTGAAACATGAAAGAAACAAGAGAGAAATTTTCACTGCAAGGAGATAGAGAGGAAACAGTACGGAGACAACAGGGTGATAATAGTTTCAGACATCAAGTAAGGTATAACGGAAAGTTCATGAAGATCTTATATGAAACCAATAGTAGATGTGAAAACGAAACTCAGGGACAATATTCCAACAGTACCTCCGTCAAATACTATGCACAGGTATTTCTTGTTGCAAAACACCAGCGGTATTGGGAGATTTTCTACGAGATTCACCCCCCGTTGTATGTTAGGCGTTGTGCGGTGTGGTAAAGCTTGCTTCCGTCATTATTTTCCCCACCATTCTGCTTTCCCAATTTCCCTTTTCTCCTCCCTTCTTCCCTTGGCCAGAACCAACGGATTTGGGGGTTAGCTTGGGTCGTGTTCCCGTCTCCAACCGGAGTTGACCCATCTTAATGCCTGGATCGAAAGAAATAAAAATGGGGGGTTGCACACTAGCCTGCCCATGGTCATTGGCTTTTAGCACGCTACTGTACAGTAGTGTAACTTGTGAGAGGATAGATAGCGTTGGCCATAGAACCATACGGCTAATTATCGTCAAGGGTATCGGAGCTCCTTGGGCGGGTTAGCGGGGGTTCAAAACGTCGGTGGTCATTAGATTTTGAAAATTGATTCGGGGGGGACAGAATGGTCGGAGAGGTATCGTATCATACCGGTCCGGGCACAGAGAGCCGGTGGCTGGTGATTTACTCGAGTACCGTTAGAGAATATCAGTCACTTATTATGCGACTACCGGTTATCACAAACATCGCTGCGGCTGCGGAATTGCCCGGGTCTCTTTAGTCAAGGCTCCAGGAAGGGAACAGCTGCTAGAATAGTAGAGTGACCGTGGTATAACCCCACAACCGCCTTCTACTCGTATTATACCCCCCCTTAATTCTATGACACTACAACCAAGGGTGTGTTGATGAAAACCTGTGGATTGCCGATAGATTTGCTTTTTTTTTTCGAACTCCGCCCGAGATTACCGTGACGAAACAACATATCATATAGACTGCTGCTGTTCTGTACTCGTGCTGTGTGAATGTGGATGGCCGCGGATTTCTATGAAACTCAAATTTCCGGAGCGTCTTCAGCGCTGGACTTGGAGGGCTGGAGTTTATGAGTAGTAGTGGTTAGAGGTCCTCGTCAGGTCACTGCCTTCGCGCTAACTTAGTGGTTCGCTAGAGCGCCGCACGTCCGAGGGGTAACTTTAGCTGGCAAGTAAAGTAGGGAAAGTCGGAATTCGGGAAGGGCTCGGGAGAGCAGGTGCTACTATACCTATCAGATGCGAGTGGGCCAATCGAGAGCGGATTGGTGTCGGAAATAATACCATCTAGGAACAACGACGTTTTGGGCAGATTTCCTTTTTTGTTTTCATGCTAGATTCTGGAACGCCTACGCTATGCCGGTGATATTAAAAACAATAGTTTATATCCATTTTTACTGATCCTTCTATCTATCTACCCATCTATCGCTGGTGGGGGAAACAAGGAAGAAAGAAGGAAATGAATACATAGGGAAAAGAAGAAAAAGCAAATTTTTGTAACAAGGGATCTATTCGACCGGAGATGGTAATGAAGATAAATATGCAGGTTAACAGATGAGCTAGTCCCTCAGCTGCTATGTGCTGTGCGCTAAATACATAAACTGGAACCCGTGAGCCTTCACTCCTTAACTTAAAATATCCAGAGGTTCTAGAAGGGTATAGGCCCACATACCAGTAGGGTTTCCGCTAGAGATGGTAGAGGGAAGGTTTCAAGTTCAAGTTGTACGGCTACCGTGAAGGGGGGACAAGGGAAGATGGAAAGAGGGCGATGGATGTAACAGCGCATACTAGGTCTATTGGGGTTGAGAAGGGATGGCGCTGGAAACAGAAGATGTATACGCGATCTAACTGAAACCAGTAGGGTTCATCGTGGTCCCGGTTTAACTTAGTCTTTTTACACCTGGTGAGGCTGGGGCGCATCTTCGGTTTCCACAGTCTTTCGGGATTGTAGTAGCTTTAATACTCCTTCATGCCCGTTCCCCGCGGCATAAGAGAGTGGTGTACCGTCGTGGTCATCTGGCCTGTCGGGGTCGACACCTTCCCGGTCTAGCAACAGCATCACCACCCCTTCGTGTCCATTCATAGCGGCCATTCCTAGCGGTGTTAGACCATTCACATCCGGACGATCGGGGAGGACATCTTTCCGTTCTAGTAGCAGCATGACTACTGCTTCATGTCCCTGCGCAGCAGCGCACGCGAGTGGCGTTAGACCATGCATATCTTGGGTATTGGGGTCGACATTTTCCTGTTCCAGCAATAGCTTCACCACCCTTTCGTGTCCATTCATAGCGGCCATTCCTAGCGGTGTTAGACCATTCACATCCGGACGATCGGGGAGGACATCTTTCCGTTCTAGTAGCAGCATGACTACTGCTTCATGTCCCTGCGCAGCAGCGCACTCGAGTGGCGTTAGACCATGCATATCTTGGGTATTGGGGTCGACATTTTCCTGTTCCAGCAATAGCTTGACCACTGCTTCGTGCCCCATTGCAGCGGCAGACCGGAGTGGTGTTCTACCATCCTTATCGGGACGATCTGGGTTGACATTTCCTCGTTCTAGCAGTAGCTTGACTATTCCTTCGTGTCCCTCGATAGCAGCGCCCCAGAGTGATGTGCAGAGGTTTCTATCTGGCCTATCGGGGCAAACATCCTCCCGTTCCAGCAGTAGCTTGACCACCGCTTCATGCCCCTGGGTAGCTGCGCACAGGAGGGGTGTCAGATCATATATATTTGGAGAATCGGCGACGATATTCTCTCGTTCCAGCAGGCGCTTGGCCACTCCTTCATGTCCCTGCAGAGCAGCCCACCAGAGTGGTGTTCCACCATCCACATCTGTGTGATTAGGGTCGACGCCCCTCTGTTCCAGCAGTAGCATGACCACAGCTTCATGTCCAGAGAAAGCTGCCCACACGAGCGGTGTTCGGCCATGCTTATCCGGAAAACTGGGGTCTATGGTTTCCTGTTTCAGTAGTAGCTTCACAACCCCTTCTTGGCCCCCGAAAGCAGCAGACCGGAGTGGTGTTCCACCGTTCTCATCCTGGCGATTGGGATCTACATCTCCCCGTTCCAGCAGTATCTTGACCACTCCTTCATGTCGACCGACGACTGCACATCCGAGTGGTGCTCGGCCATACCTATCCGGACGATCGGGGTGGACCTTTTCCTGTTCCAGCAGTAGTTTCACCACCCCTTCATGTCCTCTGAGAGCAGCATACCCAAGTGGTGTTTGATCGTACTTGTCCGGACGATTGGGGTCGACATTTTTCCGTTCTAGAAGTAGCTTGACGACTCCTTCGTGTCCCTCGAGGGCAGCACACCCAAGTGGTGTTCCATCGCTCACATCTGGGCGATTAGGGTCGATATTTTCCCGTTCTAGCAGTATTTTGACGACCACTTCGTGTCCCCTGACAGCCGCACACCCGAGTGGTGTTCGACCTTCTACATCTGGGCGGTCGGGGTCGACGATTTCCTGGTCCAGTAGTAACTTCACGACCCCTTCATGTCCCTCGAAAGCAGCGCACCCGAGTGGTGTCTGATCGTTCTTATCTGGGTGATTGGGGTCGACATACTCCTGTTCCAGGAGTAGTTTGACTACCCCTTCATGTCCCCGAGCAGCAGCACACCCGAGTGGTGTTCGGCCAAACTTATCCGGGCGATCGGGGTTGACCTTTTCCTGTCCCAACAGTAGCTTCACCACCCTATCATGTCCTTCCAGAGAGGTGCATCCGAGTGGTGTTCGATCCACCTTATCGGGATAATCGGGGTCGACATCATCCCGTTCCAGCAGTATCTTGACCACTCCTGCGTGTCCGTTCATAGCAGCACACCCGAGTGGTGTTCGACCATCCGCATCCGGAAGATTGGGGTCAACATTTTTCCTCCCCAGCAAGAGACTAACCACCCCTTCATGTCCAAGCATAGCAGCCCACCCGAGTGGTGTTTCATTAACCATATCTGGGTAGTTGGGGTCAACATTTTCCTGCTCAAGAAGTAGCATGACCACTGCTCCATGTCCCTTGGCAGCAGCCCACCCGAGTGGTGTTCGGTCATACCTATCCGGGCGATCGGGGTCGACATTTTCCCGTTCCAACAGTAGTTTCACCACTGCTTCATGCCCCTCGACGGCAGCACACCCAAGTGGTGCTCGGTCTTTCTCATCCGGGCAATCGGGGTCGACATTTTCCCGCTCGAGCAGTAGCTTGACTACTCCTTCATGTCCCGCAACAGCAGCACATCCGAGTGGTGTTCGCTCGTTCTCATCTGGGCGATTGGGGTCGACGGTTTCCCGTTCCAGCAGTAGTTTGACTACTCCTTCATGTCCCGCAACAGCAGCACATCCGAGTGGTGTTCGCTCGTTCTCATCTGGGCGATTGGGGTCGACGTTTTCCCGTTCCAGCAGTAGTTTGACTACTCCTTCATGTCCCCGGGCAGCAGCACTCCCGAGTGGTGTTCGATCATACTCATCTGAGCGATTGGGGTCAACATTTTCCCGTTCCAGCAGCAATTTAACCACCCCTTCATGTCCACAGAGAGCAGCAGAGCTAAGGGGTGTTCGTTCACGCACGTCCGGGCGATTGGGGTCGACATTTTCCCGGTCAAGCAACAGCTTCACCACTCTTTCATGTCCCTCGATGGCAGCACACCCGAGTGGTGCTCGATCATTCTCATCTGGGTGATTGGGGTCGACATTCTCCCGTCCGAGCAGTAGCTTGACAACTGCATCATGTCCTGCGACAGCAGCACACCCGAGCGGTGATCGACTGTTCTCATCTGGGAAATTGGGGTCGACATCTTCCCGTTCAAGTAGTAGTTTAACCACCCCCTCATGTCCCCACAGAGCAGCACATCCGAGTGGCGTTCGGCCCTGCCTATCCGGGCGATCGGGGTGGACCTTTTCCTGCTCCAGCAGCAGTTTCACCACCCCTTCATGTCCTTCGACAGCAGCACACCCAAGAGGTGTTCGATCTTTCTCATCTTGATAGTTGGGGTCGACATGTTCCCGTCCTAACAGGATCTTGACAACTCCTGCGTGTCCCTTCACAGCAGCAGACCCGAGTGGTGTTCGGTGATACATATCGGGATAGTTGGAGTTGATATTTGGCACTTCTAACAGCCGCCTAATTACGCCTTCATGCCCCCCGGAAGCGGCAAGTCCGAGCGGCATTCGATGATTCCGATCTAGGTGGTTCGGGTCGACATCTCCCCGTTCCAGCAGCAGCTTGACCACTCCTTCGTGTCCATTCGTAGCAGCGAACCCGAGCGGTGTTACACAGTACTTGTCTGTGCAATTGGGCTTGACATCTTCCCGGCTTAGTAACAGCTTGACCACTGTTTCGTGTCCCTCGTTAGCAGCCCACGCGAGTGGTGTTCGACCATCTGTGTCTGGGTGATTGGGTTTAATATCTTGATCCTCCAGTAGTACCTTTACCACCTCTTCATGTCCACTCCACGCCGCCCATGAGAGCGGTGTAGTATCTATCCAATCTCCTTGGTTGATCGCACATCCATCCACCTCCATCAACGCAGTCACAAGTTCAACAATCCCGAAGAATGATGCACAGTGTAGTCCAGAAAATAGTGGAGTATCGATGCCTCCGATATAACTGGTATTTAGTACTTGGTTCAGAAGTGATAATGCGGATACGTGGTTTTCGTAGTGGTCCAGGAGTTCGAGCGCAAGGGGTTTCGCGGTGTGTGAGAGTTCTCTCTTCGCATGTGCTCCCCAATATCTCGAAGAATATTTGAGGAATGGCATGCTTTGGTAATCTGGGAGGGGGGAGGCAGGGAGATCCTTGACTTTCTTCGAGTTCAGATAAGTTAAGCAGGCTTCCGCAATCATCGAGTGAGGTGTACTGAAGAGGTCTGGTTGAGTAAAGAGATACTCTTGGACTGTGAAGTGGATTAACCGCACAATCGAAGCTTCCTTATCGACTGCGATGAGGCCTTGGCAACAGTCTAGCAATGTAGTTATCGAAGGGACATTATTGAGATCTAAATCGGTTGACCCTATCTCCACCGCCAGCGCATGACACAGTTCATCCACCAGTAACGGCCTCTCCGAATGACAGATCCATGTGAGTGTGGCTATCGCAAGTTTTGCCTTTTCCTCACCCTGAGCCTTTACCCGCTCTAGCGTCACACCATATGCACCCCCCAACCCTTCTCCATCTTTCGCTGATTCGAGCCTTTTCCCTCGGCGAGCGATAGTAGTTTCTCGGAGGACTGCCTCTATATGGAGAGATGCTAGAAGGAATCTATATTCGCGTTAGCCGTTAACTTGAAGTAACATTCCTCCGATACTTGTTCCCCACTTACGTTTCCGAACTTATTTCGGGAATACTCTTCACGATATTTGCCTCCAATGTGCTGTTCATTATATGTGGAGAGGTGTCGTTCCTGAGCTTCTCGCGCAGAAATCTAACGACACCCTCTTCCGTAGGCTGTATAAACACAAAAGCTGCAGCGCTACCCAATCCCCTTTCAACCTCGCCCCGCACATGTGGTCTTCCGGTCATAAATATGCGAGTATTTGGCGACCCTTCTAGAATCTGGCTTAGTGACTTAAGAACCACCACCCGATGCTCTGGAACACATTCGTCGAGAGCATCAATACAGATAATCGTGCGCATTGAGGCTGCGATGGCCTGGAACATCTTCAAAATCCCCGAAACTTGTAATCCTCTACCCCCAATGTTCTTTTTCTGTTTTGTAAAAGCCCGAACTACAGCTTCAGGAATTCCATCCGATCCGCTAACCAGCTGCCTCAGCAAGGAGCCGAGCATATTTATCGGCGACTGCTCACTCCGGACAGCAAAGTCGAAGTAAAAGCAAACAACGGCCGTATCTTCCTCCCCCTCCTCGGCCTCGTCGCATAACTTGTCTATAACTAGGGAGCTGTCGTTGCAGGCTGTCAGTAACATCATTCTTTGATTTCCCGCAAAGACGCGCCCTCTCTTACATGATATGACTTTTCCCCACTCCCGGATTGCCGTCGCAGAATAAAGTCGGATGATCAGATTCATCCTCCCTCTTACCGCTGTGCCAAAGTCTGAATTCCTCGGTTTCCAACAGCCAGGCCGCCGCACTGTCCACTCGCTGGGCTGAGATGTCTCGTTGCCGTATCCATGGCTCTAAAGGAGAGAGCCAGGCAAGTATTTTAGACTCATAGTCTGGGGAAATGTAGTTAATGATATTGAAACAGTTACTGTTATTATTGAAAGCTTGTGACATTTTCTTTTTTGCCACTTTAGATGTTGGGGACAAATTGTTTCTCACTTGGCCTCTGTTAACGCGATTTGGGGTGCTCGAAGTCCAGGAAAAAGGGGTTGATCGTGCTAGAGTATTTTCTTGTGCCCCACCGACAACGGTCCAATCACTACATCTGAAATCGGTGACACAAACGCCACAGGATTACTTTGGCCGAGCTGGGAACAGATTCACGTTCAGCAACCGATCAGCCGCATCAACCACATCTGAAGCATACTAAATTTATGATGCTTGTACCGTACGACACCCCACCTTTTTTTCTGGTACTTTGAGACTCAAAATCTGGTCTGTGGATTTTTGAGGTACTTGTACTCTTAGTTATTTACTTGAGGGGTTTTACTCCAAGCAGCTAATCAAAAAAAAAACTGGTCAAGTAGACCCTAGGTTTCCTAGGTTGGCTTCGTTCCACACCTCTAATATCACACTACAACACTCTTCTACCGGCAATGGGATTAACATGACATCTCTAGGAACAAATAGTCCTATTTTTCTTTTAATTTTTCTTACTCGACCACTGGCTCCCCATTCCTCTTGTCTTAAGAGAGTTTAATTTGATACACAAACCACTACTCGCTGGTTTATTTGATATGGGGACAGCCCATAACCCTAACACACCGCCCTCTTCTAACACAAGGCCTCATCAGCATAGAGACTACTTTCTACAGAAGTATTATATCACTTTTAAAACTATAAACTAAATGAGAGCTATTAAGTACTAAGGTTCATATATGAATTCTATAAAATTAAAAATTAAACTTTTTTAAACGTCTTCACTGCAAAATGCCATGTGAGTCTTAGTACGGATAACAGCGGACAACCGATTGCGCAGCAGTAGATAGAAGACTAAGCGAATATGTGGGAATCTGTAGCAGTACGTGGACGAGAGTGAGAGGCAAGAGTAATAGCTTCGTTCGTCTCTACTCTAAACTAACGGTAACGACAGCTGTATAAGTAAAACATAAACAATGCATCCTGATCCTTCCATCTATCACCACACCTATTATATATCAATCTCTCCACACATGCTTACCGTTCCTCCGTACACTCCCGTGACAACAAAGGAAATACATACCTGGAGAACCCATTATGTCAATCTCTGAACCTCCACACTGATCCATCGAACTTCTGAACCCTCTGTCATACTCCTAAAACTTCCACAATATACTCCGATCAAGCAACATCCATCCAGAACCTTCAACAGTAAGAAGATGAGAAAGTATGGGTTAGCCATATGATGGTTGTTGCCACTCTGGGCGTTGAGGTAGGAAACCCACTAGAGTAGGAAGTCTCCATATCCGCTTGTCTATTCCCTATATAGTTACATGTAATCGGTTTGCCTATTATCATGATAAAGGTTGTTTATTTCTATTTATTCAAACCATGCCCTCTCCACAATGGTCCTCCTTCCTCGCTTTATTTCCAATGGTTTGCCATAAAACGGGAGACACAGCTGGTAGTTAAACGAAGAGAAGTATTGGCTAGTAATTGCCTAAGAGGGCAGCATTTACGAAGAAACCCAAAGGACAGTTCTGAGGGCGTGGATGTCTTTCACATCCATTTCATGGTTAGGGCTATGGACTGTCAACATAGAAGGTGAACCGGCGGGTGCTGGTTCATGAAAGCCTAAATCTAGATGCTGTTGTGTTTCGAATGGGTGATTTATAAAGTCCCGACTTTAAAGTCTCTCGATTTTGAATTTCAAGCCCGGACTTGAGGTCCGAATCCTACTCTAGTCCTGACGTGCCAAACGAACTCTTAGTGTGCAAAAATGCCATCTAGTGTCTAGTAGGAAGGTGAGGAACCTCGAGGATTTCTTGGCAAACGATATCTAAGAGGAGAGGATATGGGCTACTGTTGATGGGAGGGTGGGGGACTGTGGGAAATAGTGGTGGGGTCCAGCCCTTTCAGATCCTTAAAGTTCCAAAGCACTACTTTGTCCCTGGATTGAGTTACAACTTTTTCCCTTTTTCCATCACAGCGCCTTATAATCCCGAACCACTCTCGAGAGATTGGTTTTTAATTATTTTGAGATTGTATTGGGGAGGACTGGATCTAATATCCTTGCCCCCTTTTAGGTACCCACGAGCATATATTGTGGTGTTACCACCGGGCATTTCTGGGTATCTCACCAAGCAGTTGGTGGAGGTAAAGGAATGCAGGCGGAAGAGGCATTAAATTTCTGGAAATGTAAATTGTGCTTATCTTTTCTTTGATTGTGCGAGGGTTGCATGATTTTCAGAGTTAAAACGTCTACTATAGTGTAGAGTACAGTACAGTACAGTACAGTACAGTACAGTACTGTACCGGTATCCTTGCAACCGCCACCGAGGACAATTCTACAATTCTTGAGGGCCACAAGTATAATGCCCCTACAAGGGGAGGAACCTCGTGCTAAAAACTAAGGCCATCGGACGAAAGATTTTGATCTAGAACTAGCGTGGTATGATAGAGCTTGTTTATTATTATTCGACCTTCTTGCTATCTACTTTCGCATTTTATTTTCTTCCCTCGTCCAGGCTAGGGGTTAACGCAAGTCGGGTTCCACCGCCTTCGACCGTCGTTAGCCCATTAGAATGCCCAAATAGAAGAAAGATATTAAAGTGAGGGGGTGCGCTATCGTACCGTCCGGAGGGGTAGTGTCAATGATGCAGTGCGAATCGCCTAGAACCTGCCCCCCCCAAACACCCAAACCCAAAAGATGACTAAATTGAGAGCAGATTGATTTCGAAGAAAAATATCATCTCGGAACCACAACGTTTTGGGCCAGATTTTCACTTCCCTATGGAAACCCTGGGAACGCCTACGTTATGTTCGATGCTGCCTAAGGACGGACTGGACGCTGAGGTTTAGTGTATTGGACCGTCGCGTGAGGGAGCGGGTTGCCTTTGGGGGGGGTGTTATATCATACCGACTGCAAGGTAATCAATATCGAGAGGGTACCCATGGAAGGTCATAAACGCTAAGGAATATGAGATGACCATATTAGCGATCAGGATTATCATGAGCCTGTAAATCTGTAGAATAAGCCTTTGATCCTCGACATATTTAATTATGAAGCATTGGGAGAAAGGGTTGATGGTAATTCTGTGATCCTAGGAGGCGAAGGCACCTTTTCTAGCGTACAAACACCCCCAATATACCCCCATTATCTGCCTTGTCTGGATCTGCACTCCGGTCGCACGCAAAGCCGGACTGACTTGCAGTTTGGGTTCACTGCCACGGGAGAATTAGGCAGTGCTGAAGGGGGGTCATTGGACCACGGGAACCAATGTTCCCAATCGTCCCGGGCAGGGTGGGTGAGGATGTCAGGGGATGGCATCTGTCTTTCATATAGACAGTAATCCTAGGGGTTGACGTCCGGCACGGCTATGGAGTCTTAGTAAAAATAGCACCCTCCTGCGGCCATCTGAAGGCCCGGCCATTACCTAGAGGGCATGGCCGCCACCCGCGGGGCCTGGAGTCACCTGGAGTCACCTGGCATCACCAGTAGGAACCCGGTACAATCCACATCTCGGGGAAACTGTAGGGACGGCCCGCGCTTCACGGGCAGTGGTCTGGACGGACGCCGGGATGCCAGTCTGTGCCGAGAAACCTCCCAAGCACTGCCATCAGCCCCTCCCGCACCCAAAGGCTGACGGACAGGAATCCTGGGTTCGCGGTACTGAACAATCGCGGGAGGGGGTTGGTTGTCTTTGGAGGCGTGGTATACCAAACGGGCCACAGGGGCAGCTGGTATCCCAACTGGGAACTGATAGAGGGTGATAAACACTAAAGAATAGGAGAAATTCTGCAATTAGGATTATTTAGAGCCTGCAAATCTCTTGAACAAACCTTTGATCGCTGGTATCATTGATTGGGAGGGGTTGGGGGAAAGAGTTGAGTGTAATTATGAGATGTCGGACATCTTTGGTCGGCGGGAGGAGGAGTTGATCGTAATTCCGTGAGCCCGGGTGGCGAAGTCCCCTTTCATAGCCTACAAACACTCCAAACACTACCCAAACTTTAAAGGATTAACGCCTCATATAAAATATCTTGATCAAGCCAATTTCCCGGCACCTATCATACCTGTTGCGCTTGAATGGAGTTTTCCAGTTCCGTGGGCTCGGGGGCTATCGTGCGGGAGAAAGTATGATAGCTCAAGCAGGAGAAATATGATAAGTGAGAAAAATTCGTCGGGTGACCCGGGTTGAGCATTAGTAAACCCAACGGAAGGAGGCGGTACCCACAACCCAACCCAATGAATCCAACCTAGTCCATTGGAAGGCATGAGGCATTGAACTATCATATCATACGGGCGGAGGCATTGCGCCGTGGCGGGGGCTGGCTGGCTCACTCGTGTATGAATCCCACCCACAATGGCAGTCGGTATCAGATTCGGTTGCCCATGGGAGGTGATAAATGCTAAAAAAAAATAAGCGATGGCCAAATTAGTGATCGGGATTATTTGGAGCTTCTAAATGTCCTGAACGAATCCAAAAATGACATTTTTGGTCGGAAAGTTTTGGGAGGTGTTGATGGCAACCCGGCCAGCCCAGGAGGTGAAATTCCCTTTTATATCATAGTCCACAAACACTCCAAATATATGATACTATATCCTATTTCCTGCCTTACCCGGATCTACAATATTCCCTAAGATTCCAGACAAATTGGTTTGTCGTCGTAATAGCTTACGACATCTTGTATTCTCATGCCGCACCTCCCACCTTGCTCGGCTCTATTTTCAAAAACTTTTCTTTCATATTTTATTTTTTATTATTTTTTTCATGTAAACTGTGGAGGTACTTGAAGTCCCGAATAACGATTATTTCTGTAGAGATTTATGGGGGCCGGGATGCGCCTTCTTGGTGAAGACAGGGGAATAGAATCCGGAGACCACAGGTGGACAGCGGTAGTGGATTTCACCAGTTTTCAGTCTCCCGTCCACGAGGGCGCTGAATAATGATCTCAGATATGGTCTGGATGCATATTCGAGGCCTAAAAACTTTGTTTGAAGCTGGACACTCTGAAATGATTCCCCCTCCTCCGCGGTTTCTTGATTCAACTCTCTGAGTGAAACTGAATTGTGCATCCTCTTTTTATTCCTTTCTCTACTCTTTCTCTCGCTCGCTGTCTCATCCCTGGCATGATACGATTTACAGACTCTCCAAAATCCTACCCTATTTTTTCTTGTTTTGTTTGTTTTAACCTCTCTTCACAGTTACCGCCCCCGAAAACCCCAGCTTATCTCAACAAGTCCCTTATCTCTCCTCCAATCGTGCTAAGTCCAATTCCAGTCCCGCCCCCTGTTGACCTATCAAGGTCCCCAATTAGATAAAGTAATTGCCCCACCACCCGGCTACCAATGCAGTTTTAAACCTGCCCATCGGTTGTTCACCTATGGAAAGGGATGTAATCTTACACTTAGGAGGAGGGGAAGAGGATTTGGAATGTTTTTTGATTGAGGGTATCCCCCCCCTCCAATTCCCTCAGAAAAACAAAAATAATTAAAATAGAAAGCAGCGAAGGTGTGAAACATTGGGTAGGTGTCCGAATCATGCTAAATCACTCTTTCGAAGGTCGAAATTTCCAATGACGGCGCATTCACCTGAAACGAGAACAGCACCTGTCCAAGTGCTAGCCTAACCCTGGAAGTGGATACTCCCTATGCTGTGGACGGAGCACCTCCCGCAACAGTCAATCTTGGGGTTCTTCACAATGGGACCCACGAATTTGACCTCCAACTCTACAGTGACCCCTCACGCAGAAGCTACCAAAGAATACGCCGTATGCACAGACTTACTTAACAGGAATGGGTATTATGATGAGACCCTGGATGGGAACCTCATATTTTGTGTGACTCTTGGTGAAGGAATTGGCATAACCATGTTTTCTATCCATTTCTCTACGGCCGGGGAGATAGGCGTGGGCAGCGATGGGGACTGCGTTCGTCAGTATGCTTACACGCATCTTCTATTCTTGTTCATCCTGGTTGCTTTGTTGTGCTTTCATGGTGGCATCTGGACTAACCTTCGATATGATTAGTTAGATATACAGATGCATAGCCACCTGATGGTCATAGATAGTTGGAGAATCGGCTGTATAGTGATAGCGATGTCTGTGGGGCGGCTAGGGGCTTCGTACCAATGTAAAATGGGAATAGCAAACGAAATACCTATGCGGGGATATAGCGTATGTGGGGCAAACCAGCTTAGAAAACCTGAGTGATAACAGTTGTATATTCCTTAGTGTCGGCAAATTGTTAGGGCTATTAATACTTTTGTTGAAAATGGCAGTTAAGAACCCATAGCTGAAAACTACGGTGGTGTGCGTACCTCTCATGTGAGGATGCGTAAGAGGTGAAAAAGTTTTCACCTCACTGTTTTCCCTTCCTTCTTTCCTTTCTTTCCTCATCACTCTTGTCACTCAAGTCAAGCAAGTCAAGTCAAGCGAAACTCTTCTCATTCCTCTTTCTCTATTGCTTTACACAAACAATACAACGTTCCCTCACTATCATCAGAGCCAACTACGTCCACTGCGTAAAACCCACCGTGCAGTCATTACTGTTGCATAGACTGCCGGTTTTACCCTGTCTAGCACTATCAAATTTCCAACAACTTTAAAAGGGAGCACTACGAGTGATTGCCTATGAGTACATTCTGCAAAGAAAATAGGTCCATAATTACTATTTACCAAGAACAGTCCCTAGGCCCATATCCGGGCATAATAGCATCTCGTGCCACCAAGACCATCACGGTCCGGCATCATTCATGGGGGCGTCGCTTATCATTAAAGCCGGCATCCCCGCAATAAATATTGGTGGAAGAGTACCTCAGGTATTGAAGCATTATCGTGGAGGGGAATAGCCTAGAGATGTTCGTCTCAAGTATCTTCAAACGCCATGTAAGCTTTGGTCATCGGTGGATATCCCCCGCCGCTTGTATTCATGTGGGGGTATAGGAGAGACGCCATATACTGTCATCTTATCAAGGCGATAAAGGCGGAATTTGAGGGGGGGGGGATACCTTTGTAACGGGGCCCCAAACACCCAAACGCCCGAGTACAGTACAATTGCTATGGCATCAATGGTGACAACTAAAATAGCAACCATAGGCACGTTCACCGCCAGACCGTGCACATTTAGATCATAATACCCGTATCATACGTAACTAAATACGCGTCCCCTGAGAGTAGATATATTAGGCAAGCACTTGTAATAGGGTTCATATGACAACCGTACCCCTTTCCATCCTGCATCCCCTGCGGGATGATCCTCTACCATGGTTCCCCTGTGTATCCCCTTAGAGTAATCCCCTACAAACCTTTCCTACACTGGCTCCCATATGGAACCGTTCCACCATAGATTTCCCACGGAATATCCGCCATTCTTCCTCTACGGATTCCCCCCACCACAAATCCATTGTGGGATGAAGGCGCCAACTTCTGTTTTGATGGCTGATTGGCTCATACTTGTGGCTAGAGAGTGGGTATGTGGTTTTTTTTGCCCTCCTCATGGTAGAGAGCGTGGACGAGGAGAGGCAGGAGGGTCCAAAACGCACGGTTAGTATACTCCCCGGGCTTCGGGCTTCTTTCGTGTTCGCGTTGAATGGCTATGTCTGCTGTTATTGCTATAGCTCTTGGACCTGGGTCGTCTTGACTGGTGAGTCAGGTAGAGTACCGCTGGAAACACACCAAAACCAGCGAAATTTAACCCCAACTAAAATCCCACTGATTCAAGAACTCCAGTACCAGTTTTTCCCAAAATATAGCTGTAAACAGTTAGTAACCTGGGAATTTAATTCATGTCTCTTTATCTGCAATTAATTGTGAGTCGGATTCCACAAGCAAGAGAGGCTCAAGGTGCCTAAATATTTGTGCCAAGCCTTAAAAATTGTATGGGGACTCGTAGAAAAAAGTATCACACACATCCAGTTTCCAACCAACCGACCCACGAAACCACACATAGTACTGGTGAGTAGAACGGAAAGAATAGCCGGAGGATATAAAAACACACAGTCAGTAAATGGAATCTCACAAACTCCAGGATTTCTCAAACAAACCAATAATTGCTCCTCGCGCTGTGTATATCGGGTGACAAAGTACAGTACAGGTTGGTGGGTTGGTTTTTTCGGATATTCCAATCTCACCCTCACAGTTATTGTAGGTGGCCCCTACATGTAACTCGGACCAGATTGCCTTTACTCGAGTAATTGAACTACGTTTGCTATTGCATGACACCGTGTTTTGCTAGCAGATGCCAGATCTACAACTCGGATGATCTTAAATTGACGGTTCCACCATATCGGATATCTGCCAGATTCCACGTGTGTGTTACCACCGGAAGGAACGAAACCTCAATCCTGCAACGGCTTGAGTGAGTCTGTGGTGCTCATGTGGCCGGAATTAACCATTGATCGCGTAATCTAAGTTCCTGCAGATCATCTCCAGAAATAGTTCACGTGACCTATGACTAATTCCAGGTCGACATGAGCACTAGCACTCGTACCGGTATTCTGTGCATCGCTTCGTTTGTATTTGCGAACCCACGGTCGTGACCGCCTCCTAAACAAAAGGATGGTAACACCGGATATCAAAGTAAATTCTCCGCAGATCATCGGGGTCAAAAGCATCTATTGGCCCAGGCATCATCAGAAGTCGTCCTCTACACCAAGTATTCCGAGCGATTGTTTAAGTATATGACGTAAAACCGTGGTCAATGATTAAAATACGCAACTGCCACGTGGACCTCCTCCACACCCCAATACGGCCCCTACAGAAATTATCATTACCAGCAACTTCAAGTGCCGCTACAATATACACGGAGAAGAAGAAAAAAAAAAATAGTCAAAGGACAACTATAGAAAATTGAGACAAGCGAGGTGGTAGGTGTCTGCAAGAGAAGATGGAAAATTTTCATAAGCTATTATGACAGCAAGGCACAGGCATATTGTCGTGGAATGTCGTGGAGTGATGTAGATCGGGGTAAGGTAAATAATATGGGTATATTTGGAGTGTCTGTGGAATATAAAGGGGGGTCCTTCGCCTCTCGGGCTCACTCGGTTACCATCAACCAACCACTCCTCCAAAACTCGACCAACCAAAAATGATATTCTCAGGTTTGCTTATAATCCTTAGAGGCTCTAAATAATCCCGATCACTGATTTGGTGATCGCATATTTTTTAGCATTTATTACTTCCCATGGGCATCCGATTCTGATCCTAGCTGCCATTCTGGGTGGGATCATACACACCAACGCCGAAGCCAACCCGCCCCCCTCCGCCACGGTCCAACACCCCCCCGCGGTTCACTGCCCCTCTGTGGTTCAATACCAGACTGTGGTTCAATACCAGCCAGTGGTTCGATACCAGCCCGAGATCCAATACCAGCCCGAGATCCAATACCAGCCCGAGATCCAATACCAGCCCGTGGTTCACCAGACCGTGGTTCAATACCAGGCCGTAGTTCAATACAAGCCCGTGATTCAATACAAGCCCGTGGTTCAATACAAGCCCGTGGTTCAATACAAGCCCGTGGTTCAATACGAGCCCGTGGTTCAATGCGAGCCCGTGGTTTAATACAAGGCCGCGGCCCAAGACAAGCCAGCGGTAGAATGCCCCCCGTCGTCCAATGCCCCCAAGTGAACCCAAGCGGCAGGCCCGTCTGGCTTTGGGTGCGGCCGGACTGACCTAGGCTTTCTCAAGGACGGTCGGGCCTGGCTGTGGGAAAGTGGCTTTTTAAAACCAAAGCCGGGCCCGGCCTGGGCCACCTGCGGGCAGATGTTTCACGCGACCACGTGTTTCATTGCAAAGAAAATTTTTATTATTCAACAGGGTTAATTGTTTCGGTCAAAGTCACCCGGTTAATACGTGTTTACCCGGAGTTGTTATGGAGTTGTGTGAAGACCGGCATAGAGTCTCTTGAGATAAGAGTATGAAGGTTGAGTAGACGTGGGTAGCGTGGCAGTTGAACTTTAGATGACATTCATTTGTCTTAAGCGAAATCTATGGCACCAGGAGCATGCTGATCTCATTCTTTCAAAATGGAAAACCTGCCAGCGGGCCATGGGTATCATCGAATTCGGACTACCTGGGCATCGATATCTGGCGGTTTTGACCTGGGTTGAGCCGCGGAAATAATTACCGCTCACAAGTGTCTCTACCAGCGCTTGGACGGACAGGTGATTTGGGTGGGAGGTAGACTTGAAGGTGGAGGTAGAAATGGGGTTGGCAGGCCGGGGGCCCGGCCACACTGGGTGGAAGAGGTGGAGGTGGACAATTTCTAGTTCTCGGGGGGGGGGGTTAATAACAATGATATTAAACAATTATGAACTGCGCATTATTTTTGGTGCTACCCTAACAAGTAGCACATGGTCCATCCATTCCAGTTCTTATAGTTAATGAATTGCTCCATATGATACATAAACTGCCATTCCCTCTCACCGGTAGATCCACAACTTTATGATAAAAGAAAGAACTTCAAAATGTATATCTGCGGTATAGTAAAAATTCAGCAGCAAGCAACCGCAATGTCAGCGTGTAAAAATAAGGGAAACACACTTTAGAAACTCAAACACCCACTATTCAGGTGACTGCACTATAGGATAACAAAAGGATCAGTACGCTTGCCACAACTACCACTACTATCACTCCGAGAAGGAAACAGCGCTCACCCCAATTAGTGCCACTCATGAGTTATCTCGCAGTTGCAGTCCGGTGTCTCACGTTTGCACCGGCTCGGGTACTCCTTCAAGGCCCACTCCTGGACACGCGGGAACAGGAAATTATATCCCCGGGACGAGAACGAGGTGCGTAACCTAATTGATTGGAGGCACCCGTGGCATTGTATATACGATTATAATTCCTCGGAGAACGGAAAACCTTGTAACCCAGTGCCCTGGTGTTCATCGGAGGTACCTTTGGCGTTCGGGGCGGTGTCTAGATGTTCATTAGAGGCACCCCTGGAGTTTGGGACACAAAATCGAGGATTAATACTTGCGATAAAGCTAATACCCGCTCAGAGCAACCAATCAAGCAACCCGCTAAACCGCACATAATACCGGTGAGTTGCAAAGTAGATGGGACCTCACAAGACTCTAGGATTATTCAAACAAACAAATAATTGCTCCCCGCTCTGTGCATATCAGGTATGGCAAAGAAAATGTATGATATGGTGGTTGGTTGTCCGGATACTTTCCTAAGCAGCGTGGAACTGAGGCGAGTTTAAGGATTCAATCTCGCCCTCACAGTTATCGCACGTGGCCTCCACACGCCAGCTGAGGGGAAGGGAAATTTTTGTGAGTATGAATCACACTTACGGGGCAACAAGGTTTTTGACTTCCCAGACATCGGTTGTCTCCATGCTTGCTGACCGGAGAGTGGGAATGAGCGGGACATGATGTGATGTCAAGGGAAATTGAAATAGAAAAAAAATTAAGCAGGAGATATGAGAATATTCACTCACTACACCATTAATATACCACCTATAAACGGCAAAGTTTTATCCAGTATTCTGCTGTTTGCCGGAAGAGTATCATTTTTTACCTTACTCGGTGGGTCCCGATGATTCATGGTTCAACTCAATCGGTTGCAACTCAATTGATGTTCCACCGGAGGACCACGGTGCCTTGAGGCTATTTGCACAGTAGAGCACCGGCTCTTATCAAGTATGGTAGGCAACCCCCGGTTGTGTGCCCACGTATGTGGTAATGCGCCATCACCCCTGGATAACCAGTGTACATCTTAATCCTACTTTCTGGTTGGCATCTAGTAAATAAAATCAAGTTTCTAGAAATAACAGTTGAAGAGCCTCGTTTTGAGGCTACGATGGTGCGTGTACATGCAAGTATGAGGACGCGCAAGCAGTGAAAATATTTTCACCCCTATGTCTTTCTTTCCCTTTCAGTTCATCCTCTCAGCTCCTTCTTTCATATATACAATGCTCCTCGCTTCTCTCCTTACAATCAATTCATCTCTCAATTGATTCTGGTCCTTGTCTCCACTCAAAACAAAGTTCTTTCACCTATATCAGAGACACTGCTTTCCACTGCGCAAAAACCCACAGTTGATCATTACCTCCTCATTTTCAACACAAGTTTGAATCGAAAGAGCGAGTGATATGCGGTGATCAAGGTCAGGGGCATTGTAAGCCCAGCCAAGTCGTGTAAAGTTATTTCAGGACATCTCTTCTCTGAGGATAGTGGGAGAGGGGACAAGCTATCGGATAAACCCGAAACAAATATAGACCGTTAGAATAATCCTATTATTGCTTTAAACTCCCGAAAAGCGGGGCTGATAGTGAAGCCCGGTGCCCAGCAAACGACAGCCCAATCATGTAATCCGAAGACGGGGGACACAAACGCCCCAAGACTGGTTTTCTCAAGACCCAGGAGGAGATTCTAATGTAACAACCCCATGTCGAACCACACTACCCCTTGCTATTTATTTAGTAAATCCCTAAACAATACGAATTTGAGGAACCGACACCAGTTGTATAGTTCAGCCCTCCTCTAAGCAAAAACAAAAGGAATATACAATCGGCGAGGCAGCTACAACGCTCTAGCAAATTTCTCCCCTCTTCCAGTTTTTACGGTATTGGGCAAGCGTCCCGTCCAAGCCCGTCACAGCTTGTTAACTTCACTCGTAGACTACACATGATATCTTGCTATGGTAGCTCATATTCCCCTCTATTCCTCCGGATTATGATATCCAACCATTCACCCAAACCCAAACGACCCACCCATATAGCGAGCCTTCCAATTTCCCTTCAGCTATACCGTTCTCGGCCAAATCCAGCCGTTTACGCTCGGATTACCTAACGGGCCCTCCAAGCTTTGCAAGCCGTGGTGTTCCCAAGAGGGGCTATTTCTTTGGTTTAGGATGAAATTTCCGGCGTCCCTATGTCGTTGGGCTTTCCTCTCTGGGTAAGGTTAAGGAGAACCTTTTTATTTGTCTCCGGAAGGAGGTTCTTGGTGTGGTCTTCTCCTTTTTTCGCCAGGCCATTTTGGACTAAATAGCACGTGGTCAGTTTATTCGAGCTCTTGTTATATCATTTAGCAAATGTTCTCTCCATGGTTTGTCCTTTTTAAGAGTTGTGTAAAGGGTTATATTTATGAGCTCTCCGCGGGTTTTTAACCTATCATGAGATTTTGGCGGATTACTAATGTTTTCTGAGTGGGAGCTAAAGTCAGCGCGTTTACCGAAGAAATGCCATCTAGCCAGTGTCCAGCACGAGGTGGGGGTAAATTAAAAATCCTCCAGGATTTCATTGAGGATTCTTCGGCAATGAATGAATTAATCGGAAAGGAGAAATTATGAGTGACCGCTGATGAGGTAAACCCAGAGAAGATTGTGAGACGAAAAAAATAGAAACATTTGGGATCCGAAAAGTTCAGAAACACAGCTTTGTCCGTGGACTGGGATAAAATTTCTTCCCCCCTCCATCGCGGTACCATATAAACGAATCCAGAACATTCTTGAAAGAAAAGTTTGGAATTCATTTGAAATGGTGTGATATTAGAAAGGGCTAACTCTAGCATCTTTTGTCTCATCCCAGACACTAACCAGCATACATTGCGGTGTTTCCGGAGTTGAGTTTGTGTATATCTCACCGAGATGTTTGTAGGTAAAGACTTGAGAGCTAAGGAGGTATTCTATTTGGAAATGTATTACTGTATGAAATTGTCACTCTTTCTCGGGTCATCATGCCAGAGGTCTCATTTTTGCGGATTTTTTTCCTCGATCGTGCTCTGGTTATAAATTTCGGGCGTAAGTGTAATCATATCTGAGAAACTGGCGTATAATTACTAGTACAGGTCTTGTTCAGGTTGCTGCCTTCGCTAAGTTGGTGGATCGCTGGAGCGTTGGATTGCTAGGAGATAACTTAGCTAGCGGGTAAAGTGGGAAAAGTGAGAATTCGGACGGGGTTCAATAGAATGGTTTGTAGTTGGTGCATACCTATAAGCAAATAGAGTGTTGATTTTGGCCAGAAATAATACCATCCGGGGATCACAACATCCACAAAGGGTGGATTCTCACTCCCAAGGTAACTTCAGGAACGCCTATTCTAGGTTCCCTGGCATCGGAAAAGATAGTCTATGTCCAATTATATCTCTGTCCATCAATCCATCTATTGCTAGTAGGGGAAGATAAGGAGGAAATAAGGAGGGAAATAAAAGTATAAAAAAAGGAGATCTCGCAACAAGAAATTTGTTCGACCAGGAACAGTAATGAAGATAAATAAATCTAGCAACAAATGAAATAGCCACTAGCTGAAATACGTAAAAACAAGGAATAGAGACTCATAGGCCTTTATTCATAAACATTGAGAAATACTCGGAGAGTTTGAAGGGATATATCATACGTCCACAGGCAAGTAGAATTTCCGCCAATGATGGCCGGCGGGAAGCTCAAATAGATGTCGTAGGGCTGGTGGAAGGATGTGCAAGGGGAAAGGGCGAAGATGGCAATGCTGTAAGGGCGGACATCAGGTTCCAGGGTTGAGTAGGGAAGGCTTAGAAAAGAAGGGATCCCAACGAGATCCGAACATAACAAATCGAGTATTTTGTGTTTTCGCTTCACCCCCGTTCTTTCGTAGCTAGTGGGGCGGGTGGGCGTCTCCGGTTTCTACAGGCTTTCGGGCTTGCAGTAGCTTCACTACCCCTTGGTGTCGGTTTCCAGCAGCATAAGAGAGTGGTGTACAGCCGTGGTTATCCGGCCTGTCGGGGTCGACACCCTCCCGACCCAGCAGTAGCTTGACAACTCCTTCGTGTCCGTTGCACGCAGCACCCCCGAGTAGTGTTAGGCCATCCCTATCCGCGGTATTAGGGTCGACATCTTCCCGTTCAAGCAGCAACTTGACCACTCCTTCATGCCCGTCGACAGCGGCACACCAGAGTGGTGTTTGGCCATACTTATCTGGAGAATTTGGGTCGATATTTTCCCGATCTAACAGTAGCTTGACCACACCTTCATGTCCGTTCCAAGCAGCACACCCGAGTGGCGTTCGATTATCCACATCTGGGCCATTAGGGTTGAGATCTTGCCGTTCCAGAAGTAGCTTAACTACTCCTTCATGTCCGTTCCAAGCAGCGCACCCCAGTGCTGTTAGACCGTTCCTACCCGTGAGGTCAAGGCCGATATCTTCCCGTTGCAGCAGTGTCTTGACCACTCCCTCATGTCCGTTCCAAGCAGCACACCCGAGTGGTGTTCGACCATCCATATCTGGGCAATTGGGGTCAATATCTCCCCGCCCCAGTAGTACCCTTACCACTTCCTCACATCCACTCCACGCCGCCCATAAGAGTGGTGTGCTATCTATCCAATCTCTTTGTTTGATAGCATAGCCTTCCGTATTCATCAATGCAGTCACAAGTTCAACAATCCCGAAGAAGGATGCACAGTGGAGTCCAGAGAAGAGTGGATTATCGATACCTCCGATATAACTGGTGTGTAGTGCTTGGTTCAAAAGTGATAATGCGGATACGTGGTTTTCATACTGGTTCAAGAGTTCGAGCGCAAGAGTCTTCGCGGTGTCTGAGAGTTCCCTCTTCGCATGCGCTCCCCAATGCCTCGAAGAATATTTAAGGAATGGCATGCTTTGGTGGTCTGGGAGAGGGTGGGCTGGGAGATTCTTGACCATCTCCGAGTTCAGATAAGTTAAGCAGGCTTCCGCAATCATCGAGTGGGGTTTGCTGAAGAGGTCTGGTTGAGTAAAGAGATACTCTTGGACCGTAAAGTGGACCAACCGAACAGTCGAAGCTTCCTTATCGATTGCGATGAGGCCTTGACAACAATCTAACAATGTGCTTATCGGAGGGGCATTTTCGGGATCGAAATCCGTTGTTCCTATCTCCACTGCCAGTGCATGACATAGTTCATCCACCAGTAACGGCCGTTCCGTATGACAGATCCATGTGAGTGTGGCTATCGCAAGCCTTGTCTTTTCCCGGTCCTGGGCCCTTATACGCCCCAGTGTCACACTATATGCATCCCCTAGCCCTGCTCCATCCTTTACTAACTTGAGCCGTTTCCCTCGGCGAGCGATACTGGTTTCTCGTAGGATTGTCTCAATATGGAGAGAAGCCAGTAGGAATCTAGATTCATGTAAGCTATTAGCTCGGGGCAGCTTTCATTCAATTTTCCCTAGTTCCTACATACGTTTCCGAACTTAATCCGGGAATAATTTTCATAATATCGGCCTCTAATGTGTTGCTCATTAATTCTGGGGCAGTATCGTTCCTGAGTTTCTCGCGCAGAAATCTAACGACCCCATCTTCCGTAGACCTTATAAACACAAACCCTGCTACCCTACCCAATCTCCTCACAACCTCACTCCGCACATGCGGCCTTCCCGTCATAAATATGCAAACATTTGGCGACCCCTCCAGAATCTGCCCTAGTGATTCAAGAACTATCATCCTATGATCTGGTGCACATTCGTCAAGAGCATCAACACATATGAATGTCCGCTTTGCGGCTGTGATCGCCTGGAACATTTTCAAAATTCCTGAAACTTGTAGTCCCCTACCCCCAATGACCTTTTTCTGCTTCCGATAAGCCCGGACTACCACTTGGGGAATTTCATCCAACCCACTAACAAGCTGTCTCAACAGGGAGCCGAGCATATTTATCGGCGACTGCTCACTCCGGGCAGCAAAGTCGAAGTAAAAACAAACCACGGCTGCATCTTCCACCTCGGCCTCGTCGCATAACTTGTCTATAACTAATGAGCTGTCGCAACTTGTCAGCAATACAATTCTTTGATCTCCCGCAAAGCTACACTCTTACTTACATGATATAGCTCTTCCCCACACCTGGATTTCCGTCGCAGAATAAGGCCGCGTGATTTGATCCATCCTGCCTACCACCACTATGCCAGCGTCTAAACTCCTTGGTTTCCAGTAGCCAGCCGCCTACATTATCGATTCGCTGGGCTGTGATGTCTCGATGCCGTACCCATGGCTCTAATGGAGAGAGCCAGGCGAGTATCTTAGACTCGTCATCGGGGGCAGCGTAGCTAACGATATTGAAATGGTTATTGGTATTGAAAGAGTTCTTGTTATTACTAAGAGCTTGTGACATCGTTTGTTCTTCTGCGGCTTTAGACGTTATCAGGGGCAAAGTGTTCCTCACTTGAGGTCCGTTGATGCGACTCCCGGTGCTTGGGGTTGGGCAAAGCGGGGTTGGCTGTGCCCGGGTATTTCCTGGCGCCCAACCGACGGCTGGTCCAATCATGAATCCGAAATCGCTGTCACAAACGCCACAGGACTACTTCGGCCGAGAGCAGGAGCAAACTCACGTGTAGCAGCCGCATATTGGGCCATAAATTACTACTCCATGCCACTTGCTTGGTAGACTATCATACATTTCAAAGTAAGTCTAATGAGACCATCTTCCGAAACCGGTAGGTCGTATTAATATTGTGCCCCAGCAAAATTAACCAAACATCCCGATGCGACTGGGAGATCTTCTTTCGCAATAATTAACTACCAAAACCACAACTGAAAAATCAAATAAATATACATCCCTGGTCAATATCTTATATATCATACCGGAGTTTTTTTGTTGTGGTAAAGATAGTGGGTTTCGGGGTGAGGGGGGGTTGCGTTGTTGATAATTTTCTCAATTTTCCCTCCGACTTTCTCAAAATTTAATGAATTGTGCTGCCGGGTGAAGTTCCCTAGCAACTTCCTGGGATGCTTGGCACACAAATCACAAACAAACATGCTATCATACTTTTGAATGAGTGTACGGTAGACTGATCCAGAGAAAGGTTTTCAGACCCTCCAAAAATCCAAAAATCCAAAAATCGATCGCATTTATCCCTTTTTGTTGAATTCTTCTTCACAGTTTTGTCCACAGCGTTGTCGCGGTCTGAATATGTACAGTACTAGTACAAGTAAGGCCGGATGATAAAATTTCCCCTTCCCGGGTAATGGTATCCGAAAGGGTTGTTGCCAAGAGGGTGGCGCCAGATGCAAGCGAATAGCCTCCCTCTTAAGGCAATATCAATTCTCGAAATTGTTTAACCGGGCGCCAAGCCAAGTCGCTTAGCAGAGTATTGTTGGGAGACCCAAAACATGAGCGATATCGTCAATGATGCCTGGGTCAAAGGTTTATAATATTGGCGAACCAGAATCATCTAGAGAGCACCATATTGAAGGCGCAAAAACAGGGACGGAGGCGCTTCAGAGAGATTGCGTATCGGCCGGGGCACATCTCTACCAACAACAGGGACCATAGTGGGGCCGGAAATTCCACCCCCAGGGCAATGGCCGCGACGGCCTACTTCTCTCCCCTGCTGCAGAGTTCGCGAAACGCCGCAATTGAATCCGCTCTCAAATATTGGGCTCGCGGAACCGGCAGCAATTTCAGCAGCCCAACATTTACCTCCGCATCCTCAGTTCCATACACGCCTCAATCTCTGTTGCCTAATCGCCTGCCCCGCTCCCAGTACAGTACCTTCCCACAGACCCACTCCAACACTGGAAACCACAACACATTCCTAGGCGAAGCAGTCCCAAGCGCTTTCTTCTCTATCCTCTTCAAGCACCCTCCTACCTCATCTCCATTCGCGCTGCGACCCCGGCTCCTCCCCTCTCCCTCGGCTCCGCATAACGACTTGGCGTGGGGTTGGGAGTGCTGCTGAGGTTGCAGCAGCCTCCTTATCGCGCCGCGAGAACCCGCTACCGAAACGATCCCGCTCGCCGCCTCCAGGACGTGCAAGCTCTCCCTCTGGTACAGGGCCCTGCACTCAGCCCTCGGCACACAAACACACACCCCCGCCTCCTCCCAGTCCTATTCCTCGCCGTGCTTAAAATTTTCCTGGAAAGACCCAGCCCGAGCAAGGCGGCAGCGAGGAGAACTATCAGTGCCACACAACCCTAACCCCCACCCGGGGCGTCTTTCCAACAAAAGCCAAAGCCGCCGGCGATGGGCATACGGGACCCGCAGGCACATGGAGTAACGGACATCTTCCTGAGTCCGAAAATGGGCAAAGATGGCCTTGCGTTAACCTACCTGATAGAGGGCTCCGCCCCCACGAAGAAGCTCGTACGCACGATAAGGCCCTTACTCAGCTAGAGATTACAAAGGTCGTTTGGAAGAAGGTTCAACTACCCTTCTACCCTCTATTGCGGCGAGAGGATGGGGGAGGTGAGGAAGGGGCTAAATACAGAAGCAACTTTACACGGTTGAAGGAAAATCGCTTGCGTAGGGTGGGGAAGACTGGACGGGCCGACTGCGAAAGTTGGGCCCGTTTGGATCAGGGGA
Source organism: Tuber indicum (assembly GCA_006112555.1). Lineage (NCBI taxonomy): Eukaryota > Fungi > Ascomycota > Pezizomycetes > Pezizales > Tuberaceae > Tuber > Tuber indicum. The sequence continues at coordinate 823,296 of VBSK01000013.1, forward strand.
TTTACCCGCGATAGCACGCTCCATTGAGGAGCGGTAGTCCGAGATCGTCACCGGAGCAGCACGGAGAAGCGGATTGGATGGCTGAATGGTGTGTGGCGTGTTATGGGCGGTGGCACCAGGACTTGTATTGCAGAAACTAGTGGGCTCTGTGGAGGAAGTCGAGGGGATGTTGACGGGACAGACCGAGAGGCGAGATACTGTCATTAGGATTTGCCATCACAAGTCCTATATACCCCCTTCATCGAGTTGGGGAAACTAAGTGCGTTCGTAACCCTATTTTACAGATTCGCCTCTCCCTTTTGTCTCCGTCTGCTCCTCGTTTATAATCTGCTCCCTTGCCAAATACATGCAATATCACACCATGTACTTAATCACAAATACCCGTGGTTCCGACCGCTGCCAGGTGACATGACAAACCTATTCCATCTTACCTAGAGTACTTTTTTCCTAACCCACGTTGGTCATTGTCACTATACTTTTACCGTCCTGCGATACCCCAGACAGTGTAGGAACAGCCTTTGACATGATAAACCAAACCCAACCCAAACATTCTAGGCAGAAGCTTCTGGTGGAGGAACCCCATCCCTCCAAACGGAGTAACCTCATCTATCCTAGCCATAACCCCAACCCACCAGTGTAGCCCGTCAATCATCTCGGTATGGTGAGCGGCCTACCCACGCCAGCCGCAAGCTCCTACGTAACTTTCACCACTTGTGGCGCCCGCTCCTCCTCCCCGCGATTCCCCCAGGCACCTCATAATTCCCCGAACCGATACACTATCCACAGATCACGACTACCCCAATACTCCCTGTAAAATAAGCTTTCCAACTCCATTTTGTTAACTCGCACCCTCGGTCGGGTTGGGTCGGACCTGGTGGTTCGAACCCGATTACCCAATAAACCCTGCAACTGTTCTAAGCCTTCTTGTTCGGAATTACCGCCATGACTACCGCGTAGGAACCACAAACTGAGCACAATACCAAAGAACTATGATAACTTACAGACTACTTCCGACGGGGGGAAATATGTCGAAAGTATGTGTAAATCGCAACAATTTCAGCGAAACAACTCTACATTTAAGCCCAAACATAGAGCACCAGGGTCTCACCGGTTGGGAGTCTTTCGACAATTTGGTAGGATATACGGCGGACCGGAGGTGCCTCGCCCCAGCCTAAGTCCACCCACGTACTAAGAAGCTTCCTCCATTCTGGGTATTTCATCGCCCTTTTCTCATATCTTATCTATCCGACAACATATCGTGAGATATGAGTATTTCCTTCGCTCCAATACTGCGTGCCTTCGCACCACTCCCCCTGGGATATATCTTGGGACCCTCCAGCAATTGGTCCAGGTTTTTCAGCGCTGAGTCTAGTCTGGATACTTGGATCGTAGCCAAGTGGTTGGACCGGTGAGAAGGGAACTTCCAGGAACACTCCAGAACCCAGAGCGGTAATTAGCGACAGCTGCCCCAACATGATGCACCAACTAACGCTCGAAGGAGAGCACGCAAAAGCGCCTAAAAACAAAAGGAAAACACGCGAAGCACCACCCCCCCCCCCACAAGACACGTAAACCCTAACCCTTGGTTTCACAGTATCTCACTCGACTATCTTTTTTTATGAACGATGGACCCACAATTCTTCCATGCCCCCCGCTTTCCCGCCTTCACCGTTGTGTCGGTATATCGGTATACTGGTGTTGTATGGGTCACGACATTCTTAGCGTGGATTATGTATGATAGCAAGATGTGATACGCTATCACAAGTCGCCGGTCGCGTAAGATGTTAGAACTGGCACAGTCAGGAATGACCCTCATCCGTCGGTTCCCAAGAATCGGATAGACTGGGGGGGGCACGGCTAGGGAGCTTTGTCAGCTGTGATGCCGTAGGCACGTTGGACTGATAATTCTTACTGTCAGCGTAAGTGACTTGGGAGCATTTTTACAATATTCACTTTTCATTGAATAAGGTGGGTAGGTGGGCGGTGTGGCATTACAGAGCTTGTTTCAATCATTATTGGACCTTCCTGACGCATGGTAGTTATATCATAATATCTATCTTACCCCATTTATTTCCTTATCTGATCTTGGCCGGATCTAATGGACTAGACCCGAGCTGGATTCTTCGTCTTCGACCCTTGTTAGCCCGTTAGAATGCTTAATCGAGAAAACGAAAATACGATACCAATACTGTGGGTGCACACTTCTCGCCCGCGGCTTCCGGAGTCTTAACGTTGGGGCAATAGGGGTACGCCATAGCGCAATATTTCCGGGGGCGGTACTTGGATACAATATATTTGATTGAGACGGTAATCGCCACCCACCAGTATCAGGGAGAGCCCTTTGGTCGAGCTATTATCGTAGTGGTCAATAGTTGTTCCAGAGCGATTTCGACCCCGGGGAAGTTAGACATAAATATGGGCATTGGGTACTAGTATTAGATGTCGCGGTACGTAGAACGGATGATTTACAACATAGTAAATTACTTGTACAGTACTGTATCTGTTATTTACGGCATAGTACGAAAGCCGCATCACGGGAGTCGTTCCAGCTGAAAATGAGCGTCAACCCCACAACCTTCGACCCAGCCGTACTTTCCCTCCGTCTGCCAACAACCAAGGACTAGGTTCAAAGTCTGTGGATTACTCATAAATTTGGGGTATTTTCTTTTCTTCGAGTATTGGGTGAAACTACCGTAGCAATCTTAGTGTAACTATCGTGCGCAGCGGTGGTAGAGAACGGTGAACGTAAAATATGATATTGATCTTAGGAAAATAACAACGATGATGCCCTATCTCACCACACCGGTGGAAAGACTAATCTAAATAGGAAGCACAAAGGAAATTCTCTCCATCACCACTTGAACCCTTTCCTTTCCAAAACATTCCACCAAAACAGCGTATGCTCCTATTCACTACAACCCCCCCATAAGGAAAGAACCAACTAACCATTTCCATCAACCAGAAACCTCTATCCTCTGCTTCCAGCATTCTATCTATTTCCGGTTCTCGGAATCATCCTTCTCCCTCCGGGGTTTTGTGCATCCTTCCGAATATCTTCTACCAAGATCTTCGGTGGTCTTCCATTTCATGCATAGTCTCTTTCCCGCCTACGACGCTACCCATAGCAACGTCAACAAGCAAAACACCGTATAGTAAACCGTTTTACTGTGTGGATATCGGCAATAGTAGATTCCTATGCAATCAAAATTCTCGGCTCATGTGTAGGGTGAGCTTGAGCAGCCAGGGTGTCTCTAGAGATCTTCAGGTTGCTGCCTTAGCGCTAATATAATGGTCGCACCCGAATACCGCATCGGTTGGAATAAGCTTGCTTGGTGGGTGATGTGAGGGGAGGTTCGATAGAATGATTAGTATTTTTTGGTGGGGATGGGTAGATCGGGTAGTAGTTGATGCCGGGAATAATATCTATCATCAGGGAATCGCAACTTTCCTCCCCCGCACAGTAACCACGAGAACTCCTATGCTAGGTCCTCTAATATCAGAAATAATAGCCCATGCATGCATGGTTATATATCTATCCATCTGTCGATCTATCGCTAGTAGGGGGAAGCAAGGAGGATGTAAATACAAAGCGAAAATTAGAAGAAAAAGATATTTTGTAACAGGAGATCTATTTCGCCGGGAATAGTAATGAAGGTACAGAGCGCAAGTCAAGGGATGAAATTAGCCGCTAGTAGTAGTACGCTAAACACAATGAGCAAAAATGCATGAACCTTGATCCATAAACGTTAGCACCCGGAGGTTTCAGGGAGGCATAGGTGTACATACGAGTGGGATGTCCGCCAATTACTAGCAAAAAGACCTGCTACTAAAGGAATGACGTAAAGGGCAGTGAAAGGCAAAAAGTGGAGATGGCGATGTCCAGGATGGCGTATACTAGGATCTCCAATGCCGAGCAAGGGTGGTACAGGGAAAGGAGGAATCTAACGGGATTTGAGCGTAATAAATTGAGTGCGTCATGTCCTACCTCATCTTACCGCTTGCAGAGCTGGTGGGGCGACTGTGTCATACATCCGCGCCCTCCACCGACTTTCGGCTCGCAGTAGCTTCACTAACCCTAGATGTGCCTTCCTAGTAGCACAAGGGAGTGGTGTGCCCAAGGGTTTATTGGGCCTGTCGGGGTCGACACCTTCGCGGCCCAAAAATGGTCTCACAACCCCTCATCTCTCGCCAGAACAGCCAGTGCAAGCGGTGTTTGATCATACCTTTCTGGGCAATGGGAGTCGACATTTTCCCGTCCCAGTAGTAGCTCGACGACTCCTTCATGTCCCTTGATAGCAGCCCAGCCGAGTGGCGTTTGATCATACTTATCCGGACGATTGGGGTCTACATTTTCCCGTTCCAGAAGTAGCTTGACGACTCCTTCATGTCCCTCGATAGCAGCACACCCAAGTGGTGTTCGATCGTTCTCATCTGGGCGATTGGGGTCGATATCTTCCCGCTCTAGAAGTAGCTTGACGACTCCTTTATGTCCCTTGATAGCAGCACATCCAAGCGGTGTTCGATCGTTCTCATCTGGGCGATTGGGGTCGATATCTTCCCGTTCTAGAAGTAGCTTGACGACTCCTTCATGTCCCTTGATAGCAGCACACCCGAGTGGTGTTCGATCCTTCTCATCCGGGCGATTGGGGTCGACATTTTCCTGTTCCAGTAGGAGCTTGATCACCCCTTCACGTCCCTTGACAGCAGCAGATCCGAGCGGCGTTCGATCGTACTTATCTGGGAGATTGGGGTCGACATTTTCCCGTTCCAGTAGGAGCTTGACCACCCCTTCATGCCCCTCCCAAGCAGCACACCCGAGTGGTGTTCGATCGTTCGCATCTGGGCGATTGGGGTCGACATTTTCCCGTTCTAGCAGCAGTTTGACCACCCCTTCATGGCCCTTTATAGCAGCCCACCCGAGCGGTGTTTCACGATACTTATCTGAAAGATTGGGGTCGACATTTTCCCGTTCCAGAAGTAGTTTGACGACTCCTTCATGTCCCTCGATAGCAGCACACCCAAGTGGTGTTCGATCGTTCTCATCTGGGCGATTGGGGTCGACATTTTCCCGCTCCAGCAGTACTTTGACGACCCCTTCGTGTCCCCTGCCAGCCGCACATCTGAGCGGTGTCCGATCGTTCTCATCTGGGTAATTGGGGTCGACATTTTCCCGTTCCAGTAGGAGCTTGACCACCCCTTCATGTCCCTCGATAGCAGCACACCCAAGTGGTGTTCGCTCGTTCTCACCTGGGCGATTGGGGTCGACATTTTCCCGCTCCAGCAGCAGTTTGACCACCCCTTCATGGCCCTTTATAGCAGCCCGCCCGAGCGGTGTTTCACGATACTTATCTGGGAGATTGGGGTCGACATTTTCCCGTTCCAGTAGGAGCTTGACCACCCCTTCATGCCCCTCCCAAGCAGCACACCCAAGTGGTGTCCGGTCGTCCATATCTCGGTGATTGGGGTTGACATTTTCCTGTTCCAGTAGTACCCTTACCACTTCCTCATGTCCATTCCTCGCCGCCCACGAGAGTGGTGTACTAGCTGTGCAATCTTGTTGGTTTATCTCACAGCTTTTTTCCCTTATCAGTGTAGTGACAAGTTCGACAATCCCGAAGAACGACGCACAGTGCAGTCCGGAGAAGGCCGGGGAAGTGATAATCTCTTTATTGAAACTGGGATGTATTACTTGCTTCAAAAGTGACACAGCAGATATATGATCTTCGTACTGGTATAGGAGCTCATGCGCGAGGGCCCTCCCACTATCTGTGAATTCCCTCTTCGCATGTGTTCCCCAATATCTTGAAGAATACTTGAGAAACGGCATGCTTTGGTGGTCTGGGGGATGGCGGGCCGAGAGACACTTGACCTGTTTTGAGTTCAGATAGGTCAAGCAGGTTTCTGAGATTATCGAGTGAGATTTGTTGAAGAGGCCCGGATGGTTACAGAGATACTCTTGGACCGTGAAGTGGATCAGCCTCACCGTAGAAACTTCTTTATCGACTGTGATCAAGCCTTGACAGCATCCTAGCAATGTTTCTATCAAAGGAACATTTTCAAGATCGAAATCCTTTGCTCCTATCTCCACTGCTAGTGCGTGGCACAGCTCATCCACCTGTAACGGCCGCTCCGAATGGCATATCCATGTGAGAGTCGCTAGCGCAAGTTTTGTCTTTTCCCCATCCTGAGCCATTATCCGCTCCAAAGTCACACCATATGCATCCCCTATCCCTGCTCCGTCCTCCACCGACTTGAGCCTTTTCCCTCGCCGAGCAACCGTCGTTTCTCGGAGGATTGCCTCGATATGAAGAGAGGCCAGTAGGAAACTAGATCCAAATATGTCAGCCATTAACCAGAAGTAGCTTTTCTTGGGCGCTCGTTCTCACTTACGTTTCCGAACTTATTTTGGGAATAATCTCCATAATATTGGCCTCCAATGTGACGCTCATTATACCGCGGGCAGTGTCGTTCCTAAGTTTCTCGCGAAGATATCGAATGAGACCATCTTCCGTGGGCTGTATGTGTATAAAATTTGCTGCTCCACCGAGCTTCCACTCGACCTCACTCCTGACTTGTGGTCTTCCGGTCACAAATATGCGAGTATTTGGAGACCCCTGCAAAATCTGTCCTAGTGATTCAAGAACTATCATCCGATGCTCCGGCACACATTCGTCAAGGGCGTCAACACATATGAACGTGCGCTTTGTTTCCGTGATGGTCTGGAACATCTTTAAAATTCCCGGAACCTGTAGACCCCTACCCCCAATGACCTTTTTCTGCTTCCGAAAGCCCCTGACTACCGCTTCGGGAATTTCATCCAATCCATTAACAATCTGTCTCAGTAGCGAACCTAGTACATTTACTGGCGACTGCTCACTACGGGCAGCAAAATCGAAGTAAAAGCAAACAACGGCAGCATCGTCCTCCTCGGCCTCGTCGCATAGCTTGTCTATAACTAGGGAACTGTCATCACAACCTATCAGCACCACCACCTTTTGATTTCCGGCGAATATACAACCCCTCTTACATGATGTAGCTCTTCCCAACTCCCGGATTGCCGTCGCAGAATAAGACCGCATGACTAGATTCATCCTCACTGCTGTTATGCCAACCTCTAAATTCCTTTGTTTCTAGCAGCCAGCCTCCGACACTGTCGATCCGCCGGGTTCCGATATCTCGATGTCGCACCCATGGCTCTAATGGAGATAGCCATGCCAGTATTTTAGGCTCATCATCGGGCGCAGCGCAGTTAATGATATTATTAAAAGAATTGATGTTATTACTTAACGCTTGTGACATTTTCGTTTTTCGTCTCTTTGAACGTTGAGGAGAGCAAGGTGTTGATTAATTCGGAGTCTCTTAATGCGATCACTTGAAATTGAGGAAAAGCGGGGTTTATAGTAGCCTTGCGCCTATCATAGTTGACTGCTGTCCAATCACTGGATCCGAAACTCGTGACAGTAATTGTCAAAATCTGTGGGTAAATCTGAACATAGAAACCCCACGCGAACCGTACTACCACATGGTTTTTTGATACATTCCAAGAGAGAAATTCCAATAACCGATACCGATAGTATCGTTGAAACCGCTTTTCAATATCTGCCCGGGAAGTATCATAATCGATTGTCAGTATATCGGCTGGCGCTCGGATGCTCATCCGCTATCATAGCACGAAAGCACCCGTCAACGTGTGACAAAGTTGACACCTAAACCCTAACCCCCGTTTCACGATTTCTCACTCGCCCTCGGGTCCTCATGTTGATCTGGTTACCTCATACCCACAACTCTTCCACACATGCCGCTTTTTCTTTGATTGTTAGTCCCGGTGTCTGGGCGTTGCATCATTTGCCGCAGCATGGATTATCTTGCACTGCGCGGTAAGTTATCTTAAGTTAGCTTCCTGGCCCGCTCTTGAATAGTCCTTTCGATCGGTTCTCTAGAATCACACAGACCAGCTTACAGCTCAAGGGCATGATCGAGTGCAATGCCGTGCCGTAGGCAAGTTGGATTGGTACTTCTTATCGCCAACGTAATTGATTTTGGAACTTTTCTTCAATATTTACCTCCAATCGTATTCCGGTTGTTAAGAAGTATTACACAAGTAGAGCTTGTTTCAATCGTTTTTTGACCTTCCTCCTATCTGCTTTCCCTACTCCCTTACCTTCAGGTGTCGAGCTCCTCATCTTCGACAGAGTTAGCCCATTAGATTGCCTAATAATCAGAAAAATCAAGATACCGGTACCGGGGTTTACACACTTCTGCCCACGATTCTAGCGTTGCAGTGGGCATTGGGTGCTGATATTATATAGCGGTACGATACAGTAAACCGACAAGTTACAGCGTGGTATGATACAGTACCCATTGTTCACTATTTCGGCGTGGTGCAATGGCGGCACTGCGATCCTATCGTATAAATTCTATTGTGGCCAACAGCTCGTATCATACAAACGTCATTCCAACCATGGGTGCTGAGACCACGCTGAGACCACGCTTCTGCTGGGGCGACTTCGCAACCTCCAGCCTGTAACCTTCCCCAACCAAACTTGTTTCATCCGAACTTTCTGCGAAACTACCGCAGAAAAACACCCTGTTCGTAGGGTACCGTTGCACTATATGGATATGGGTAACTGGTGATTTCTCTACTGCATAACGAGAATTTTGGGCATATCTGTAGTAGTTGACTTGAGATGTCGGTGTATCATTATAGTTGGTCAGGTTGGCGTCAGGACGATAAATTACATGGTGGATAAAGCGGGGAAGGTAGGATTTCGGAAGGAGCCTGATGGAGTGACTAACTTAGTATCTTTCGGGTGGAGAATTTATATGTCAAGTGCTAGTTTATGCCGGCGTCAATATCACCTCAAAATCACAATGTTTACAATTAAATTTATCATTCACGGCAGCCCCGGGAGACCCTACAATAGGCCCTCCACTGTTGGAAAGGATAGTCTGTGTGAAATTACATGGCTGCCCATCTATCAGTCTATCGCTAGAAGGGGAGATGAAGGAGGAAGTGAATATCATACATAAGAAGAATTTAAAGAAAAAAAAAGGAGATTTTGTAACTAGATATATATTCAAGCGGAAATAGTGATAGGGGTAAATGTCGCAAGTTGACAGATGAAATAGACCGTAACAACAGTACGCTATACACCAGTGTTCCCAACGGGCCAGGTAGGCCAGGCCGAAGGAAAGCCGGGCCTGGCCTACGAGAATTCCGGAGGATCTAGCCTGGCCGGAGCCTATAGGTCTCGAAGCAACTGAGCCGGGCCCGGCCCGGCCTGCCTATAGGCTGTATAGGCTTTGTACTACCTACCCTTTAGAGCTTGATTCGCCAGATGTTTTCTTCCCTTTTGTTTTTAAATTCTGTTCAACGTGACTTGAGTTCTCCCAAGCTTTCACCTGCATAGCGAATTCTCGGTATGCATTACTACGTGGTCCGGTAGTAGCACCGGTTCTAGCTGATTTATTTCCAGTGGAAAGGACAAGTTAAAAACCCTAGCAAATCACAGGTAGCCATACACATTCTCGTGAGTGAACCAAATCTGAACCTCTTGCGGGTTCCCCGGGGGGAACGGTGGGGGATGAGGGCCAAATGGGGAGCGGTTGGGAACTATATTTCTAAATTTGACCCCATGGTTTCCATGACAACAGTTTTTCAATGCCAAGGGTCAGGCCTATAGGCGCCCGCCAGGCCTGATAGGCTTCCGTAGGCTGATGGAATTCGGCCTATAGGCCGGCCTACGAGCGGCCTGGCCCGTTGGGAACACTGCTATACACAATGAAGAAAGACACAGGAGCCTTCATTCATCAACACTAGCGAATATCTGCAGGATTCAGAAAGGTATGTCTACTTACACGTGGGATTTCAGCTGATGACAGTCGGTGGAGTTTCAAGAAATTGTTGTAGGGCTGACGCAAAGGGTAGTGAAAGGAAAAATGGAAATATGGCGGTGCCCATACCAGCGCATACCCAGCTCCCCGAGGTTGAGCAAGGTTAGAGCTAAAAAAGGCAGAAATATACGTGACCCGAGTGAAATCAGTTGAGTGCCCAGTGCTAAAACCCCGTCCTAGTCCTTTCCACAGACCTCTGGGCCTGTAGCAGCTCCAGTACCCCTTCGTGGCCGTTCCCACCGACATGCGAGAGTGGTGTACCACCATGTCTATATAACCTGTGGGAGGACAGCTCCCCGGTCCATCAATAGCCTCACAACGCCTTCGTGTCCCCTCATAACAGCCCAACTGAGCGGTGTTTGACCATACCTATCTGAGTGATTGGGGTCGACATCTTCCCGTCCTAGCAGGAGGTCGACCAACTCTTCATGTCCCTCGATAGCAGCACACCCGAGAGGTGTTCGATCGTTCTCATCGGGGCAATTAGGGTCAACGTTTTCCCGCTCCAGCAACAACTTGACCACCCCTTCGTGTCCTTCGACAGTAGCACACCCAAGTGGTGTCCGATCGTTCCTATCGGGGCGGTTGGGGTCGACATCTTCGCGTTCCAGTAGGAGCTTGACTACTCCTTCATGTCCCTGGATGGCAGCACATCCGAGTGGTGTTCGGTCGTTCTCATCCGGGCGGTTGGGGTCGATATCTTCCCGTTCCAGCAGGAACTTGATAATCCAATCATGTCCCTCAGCAGCAGCATGCCCGAGAGGGGTTCGATCGTTCTCATCTGGGCGATTGGGGTCCACATCTCCCCGTCCTAGCAGAAGCTTGACTACTCCTTCATGTCCCTCGATTGCAGCACAGCCAAGTGGTGTTCGATCGTTCTCATCTGGGCGATTGGGGTCGACATCTTCCCGTCCCAGCAGGAGCTTGACAACCCAGTCGTGTCCCTCGGCAGCAGCATACCCGAGAGGGGTTCGATCATTCTCATCTGGGCGGTTGGGGTCCACATCTCCCCGTTCGAGCAAGAGCTCAACTACCTCTTCATGTCCCTCGATAGCAGCACACCCAAGTGGTGTCCGATCCTTTTCATCCGGTCGATTGGGGTCGACATCTTCCCGCTCCAACAACAGCTTGACCACCCCTTCATGTCCCTCAACAGCAGCACACCCAAGTGGTGTTCGATCGTTCCTATTTAAGTAATTGGGGTCGACGTTTTCCTGCTCCAACAGTAGTTTGACCACTCCTTCATGTCCCTTCACCGCAGCACACCCAAGTGGTGTCCAACCATCCATATCTGGGCGATTTGGGTCGACATTTTCCCGTTCCAGCAATAGCTTTACCACCCCTTCATGTCCTTTCACAGCAGCAGAAACGAGTGGCGTTCGGTCATACTTACCCGGACAATTGGGGTCTACATTTTCCCGCGCTAGCAACAGCTTGACCACCCCTTCATGCCCCCTCAGAGCAGCACACCAGAGTGGTGTTCGACCATCCATATCTGAGCGATTGGGGTCGACATTTCCGTGTTCCAAGAGTAGCTTGACCACTCCTTCGTGCCCACATATGGCAGCCGACCCGAGTGGTGTTCGGTCATGCTCGTCCGGGCGATTGGGGTCGACATTTTCCCGTCCAAGAAGTAGTTTGACCACCCCTTCATGTCCTTTCACAGCAGCACACCAGAGCGGTGTTCGATCCGCATCTAGGCGATTGGGATCGACATTTTCCCGTTCAAGTAGTAGCATAACCACCCCTTCATGTCCCTTTATAGCAGCACATCCTAGCGGTGTTCGATCATTCATATCCAGATGATTGGGGTCAACGTTTTCCCGCGCCAGTAGCAGCTTAACCACTCCTTTGTGTCCCTTCACAGCAGCAGACCCGAGTGGTGTTCTACCGTCCTTATCGGCGCGATTGGGGTCCACAATCCCCCGTTCCAGCAGTTGATTGACCACTCCTTCATGTCCTCCGAAAGCACCCCACCCAAGTGGTGTTCTGCCATACATATCGGGGCGATTAGGGTCGACATCTTCCCGTTCCAGCAGCAGCTTCACCACCCCTTCATGTCCCTCGACAGCTGCACACCCGAGTGGTGTTCGGTCGTTCCCATCTGGGTGATCGGGGTCGACGCCTTCTTGTTCCAGTAGTATCCTTACCACTTGCTCATGTCCATTCCTTGCCGCCCACGAGAGCGGTGTACTAGCTGTGCAATCTTGTTGATTGATCCCGCGTCTCTCCACGTTTATCAATGCAATCACAAGTTCAACAATCCCGAAGAAAGACGCGCAATGTAGCCCTGAGAAGAGCGGGGAAGTGCCGATCTCTCCGATATGCCTAGGATGCAGCACTTGTTTCAAAAGTGATACAGCAGATATGTGATCATCGTATTGATACAAGAGCTCATGCGCAAGGGCCCTCCCACAGTCTGAGAGTTCCCTGTTCGCATGTGTTCCCCAATACCTTGACGAATATTGGAAGAATGGCATGCCTTGGTAATCCGGGAGATGGCGAGACGAGAGGTCCTTGACCTGTTGTGAATTTAGATAGGTTAAGCACGTTTCAGCGATTCTCGAGTGAGATTTGTTGAATAGGCCTCGGTGAGCGCAAAGATACTCTTGGACCGTAAAGTGGATTAACCGCACCGTAGAAGCTTCTTCATCAACTACGATTAAGCCCTGGCAGCACTCTAGCAATGTGTCCATCAATGGAACATTTTCGGGATCGAAATACGTTGCTCCTATGTCCACTGCTAGCGCATGACACAGCTCATCCGCCTGTAACGGCCTCTCCGAATGACATATCCATGTCAGTGTGGCGATTGCAAGTTCTGTCTTTTCCCTATCCTGAGCCATTATCCTCTCCAAAGTCACACCATATGCATCCCCTAACCCTGCCCCATCCCTCACCGACTTGAGCCTTTTCCCTCGCCGAGCAATCGTGGTTTCTCGTAGGACCGCCTCAATATGAAGAGAAGCCAGTAAGAATCTAGATCCCAATGCGTCAGCCATCGACCTAAGGTAGCCCCGCCATGGTGCTTGTTCCCACATACGTTTCCGAACTTATTTCTGGAATGATCCTTAAAATATTGGCTTCCAATGTGGCGCTCATTATACCGCGGGCCCTATCATTCCTAAGTTTCTCCCGGAGGTATCTAATGAGACCATCTTCCGTGGGCTGTATGTGTATAAAGGATAATGCTCCATCCAATTTCCACTCAACCGCACTCCTCACATGTGGTCTCCCGGTCATAAATATGCGAGTATTCGGCGACCCCTGCAAAATCTGTTCTAGTGATTCAAGAACAACCATTCGATGCTCTGGCACACACTCGTCAAGAGCGTCGACACATATAAACGTGTGCCTGGTGGCCGTGATGGTTTGGAACATGTTCAAAATTCCAGAAATCTGTAGACCCCTTCCTCCAATGACCTTTTTCTGTTTTCGAAAATCCCGGACTACCACTTCCGGAATTTCATCCAATCCACTAATAAGTTGTCTCAGCAGGGAGCCAAGCATATTTTCTGGTGACTGCTCGCTCCGGGCGGCGAAATCGAAGTAAAAGCAAACGACGTCAGTACCCTCCTCCTCGGCCTCGTCGCATAGCTTGTCTATGACTAGGGAGCTGTCATCACAGCCTGTCAGTAATACCATCCCTTAATTTCCTGCAAAGATACACCCCTTCTTACATGATAAAGCTCTTCCCTACTCCTGGGTTTCCGTAGCAAAATAAAGTCGCATGATCAGATCCCTCCCTGCTGCCACTATGCCAGCATCTAAATTCTTTGGTCTCCAGCAACCAACCCCCTACACCGTCCATTCGCTGGGCTCCGATGTCCCGATGTCGCACCCATGGCTCTAGTGGAGATAGCCAAGCCAGTATTTTAGACTCATCATCGAGGACAGTACGGTTAAAGCTATTTGCAATGACAATGGAGTTATCGTTATGACTGAAAGGTCGAGACATTTTTTATCTTTCCCTGCTTTGAGTGGTGTCGAGAGACAGATGGTTTAGTCCGTGTTATTTGACAAGATTGCTTGAAATAGAGGAGAAGCGGGGTTATCATAAAGGTTTGCACCCTCCACCAAACTGACTGCACTCCAATCACTGGAACCGAAGCTTGTGACACCCAGGCTTGAGGGCTGCTTTTGCCAAACCGCTAGCAGATTCGAATGTGTAATACCATAGCACATTAACTCTCCGTGCGCGCACCATGCAACCATATGCGACCATACGCGCCCCTATACTCGAGTATCTGAGTATGCCAATTTCGATTCATCAGTAAGTATGGATTCTTTGCGCTAATCGACTGCTGTTAAAAAGTATGGCAAATGTGGCCCTCTATCTTTCTTAATCCAGGCCTAGCGAATTATGGTTGTCAACCATTTCAAAAAATGGTGTCCTGTTTCATCAGCGCATAATATCTGGAGGGTCTCGTAGGTGCTTCGTTGCCGGCAGCAAGCTGACGGAGGATCCCTCGCGATCGAAGGAGTTAAAAAGTCGTTTGCTAGATAGAGCATTGCACTCATGACGTACTCTTTCCGTGCACCCTGCCGGGTAACCTGACAGTCTCCCCTCCCCTAATCCCTTAACGGCCTAGTGCTGGTGTTCTGTACAAGTATCATACAAGTTTTTTTTCTTTTTTGTTAAATTCATGGTTTATTCGTGCTAAGTACAGGAAAATCCATGGCATGCACCCTAAGGTATGGCCTAAAAACCCCCGCTCCAAACAAAAGAAACTTCAACCCCCAAAATACAACAATTTAGCGATAACAATTATCAAGTCATTCCTGTCAATTTGCCCAAAGCAATCATATTTTTATTCCAAACCAAGTTGGCATTTTGTCTTTTTAGGAAATCCCCCAACAACACAGGAAAATCCTATTCTTGTTGTTTCTCTTCCATAACCTCAGACTGAAAAGTCTGAGGCCATGAAAGAGGAAAAATCAGATAGCAGTGGGATGCTAGCCATAGTGTTCTTTATCCCAGAGGATGCCATTCCAGCACACTTATGAAGCTCCAAGTTCAGTGGCCAGGCAGGATCGTGAGATTGGGTTGTGGTGTTGAGCCCCGCTTTTCACCTTCCTAAATAGGAAGGTGAAAGGTAGGGTAGGTAAATCGTTGAGACGGATTAATCCTTTATTTCGGTAACTAGCTAAGCTTGCGAGTATCAGACAAGTATCATATGAGTACTTGTATGAGTACTGTCAGGTGTGTCGTAGGACACATTGTGGCTTGTGAGGAACCTCCTGGTCTTAAACAACTGATTCCCCATGACTAATTTATGGATATTATTGCGGGAAAGGTGCTATTAAACGGGCTCCGAGACCTAAGGGGATGAGTAAAGAAAGAGGAGATTATCGAGGCCCGGCCAAGAAGGATATTTAGAAGGAGCATGGAAGAATACTCAGGACAGCATGCAATTATTACCCATAGGTTTTATTATTTTTTCTCTAGCGGCTACTAAGGGCCCGCTCGTAGAGAAACTGCGCATGAATCTTTACTTTACGGTTGGAAGCTCCTAAGGATCACTTTACTAGTGGAAACAACCGGTACGGGAGGGAGAAACCCGATTGATCTATCGTTCAGCTATTCCTGATTAGTGATAGTAGTAACCTTATATGAACCACCCTACCGCACGCTCCCTAAAGAATGAATAGCGGTAATATAATACCGTATCATTCTCAAAAGTCTGTAACTATCATAGCATGCCATACCGGTATCCCGAAGTCGTCTGTAGGGAAAGCTAAAACGAGAACAAGCTTTTTTGTACGGACCTTAGTAGTGCCTGAATTGCAGAGTTGTTGGGAAGCCACAATGATTGGTGCGGATCTTTCTAAGTAAATACGCAAGCTGAGGGATAGAGCATGGGTGCGGGAAGCCGGCCACGATCAGGCTCACCGGTCCCATCTCGGCCAGATGCACGGGTGGTGACAAACGGGTGGGCAGTCGCGCAGTCGGTGCAACAACTCATAAAGGGGTTCCAGGGGACACACATCACCGGGCGACAATCGGGGTGGAATGAATGTATATGTGCGAAGGGCGCAACTCCAAGATGCTCAAAGGAAAAACGCAGTCTCAACTGGAAATACCGTACCGGTACTTGTATAGCGAAACTGGAGGGGTGGCAAACAGGGGTGGCAAACAATTCTGGTGCTGTATCCTACTGCTACCGGTGCCAAGTCATCATGCCTGTGCAAAAAGTGGGTTCGTCAGAGTAGGGTAACAAAGAATTTTTGTGTAACCTTTCGCGATGCCCCCCTTCTCCAGTGTGAAGAGCGTAATCAGAGACTTCCACAGCACCACCGGCCGCAACAGGAAATACAATTCCAGCTACAATAGCATCAATCGCACCGCCTCCCCCTCCCCCGCTACAAGGAGCCCGAGAGACCTCTCAATTGGAGCCGTTCTCGAGCCTCTGATCCGCAGCACCCACCGCTAATTCCACCCACACCGGATCCCTCATGCGTTCGTTTTCCCACCCTGCTACCTCCCCTCCAATCAACTCAACCATCAATCAGCACTAGGAACCACAAGTGCAGCACGTTCCTGGGTGAATGCTAGATTATGCTACGAGACCCACCGCTGCAACATCCCTACTTATCTCCTAGAAGTGCAGGCCTCCCTCTATGATCGCACAGAGTCCTACGCGCAACCCTCGGGGCTGCAACCACTCTCGTCTCCTCCCGGTCCTATCCCTAACCGTACTCGAGAACCACTTGGAAAAACGCGACCCATACAATGAGAACAGCTAGCACCGCGCAACCCTAGCCTTCACATGGGACATCGCCCAGACAAAAGCCAAAGCCGCTGGTGATGAGCACACGGGGCCCGTAAGCGCACGAGTAACAAATGGTTTCCTGCACCCGAAAGAGTGTGAGGGTAGTCATGCGTGAAAGCGCCGATGAGGGCTTCGTCCTCATGGCGAAGCTCGCAGACACGCAACATAAGATCTTCTGTCAACCGGAGATTACACAGGCCATCGTGGAGAGAGGACAGGGGAGGTGAGGAAAGGGCTGATACAGAAGTGCTGGTACATGGCTGAAGGGATCTCCCTTGTAAAGGGTGAATGAGGGTTGGATGGATGAGCTGCGGAAGCGGGCTTTTTAGGATCGGGGATATTTACTCGTGCTAGCGCTATTTCTTGGGGAAGCGGTGAGTTGCAAGCGTCACCGGAGCTGCCACGGTGAAGTGGATTGGACGACCGAACGAGGTATAGAATGTTATGGGCAGTAACACTAAGGCCTATATTGCAGAAACTAGGAAGCGCTGTGGAGGAGGTCGAGGAGATTGCTAATGGGTTTGACGATGTCATTTGTTGGAAATACCTGAGAAAAATAAGCAAAGGAACGGTGTAGTACTATCTAGTAAATTACTAGTGAGGTTGATCAAGGTGAGGGAGAGTGACATGGGGGAACTAGGCTATTCTTGTGGTGCTCTTGAGTAATCCGATCCTTTTCCCAATCTATCACAGGAGTGCCTCGGTCCACGACAGACATTCACTGAATGGGTCCAGAGATTTGAGGCAATGAAGGGCGCAAAGATGGTATTAACAATGCTATGAGGATCGAGGCCAAACTTTGACAATTCTGAGAAATCTAGCCTGTTCGACGGCACGGGAGAGGTCATTGAGGCGGGGAGACTACTTCGGTGTCTGTCATGTAGAGCAAGGGAAAGAGTATATCATTGCCTCTCGTGATGCAAGTAGCCTACGTATACCCCCCTCCCTCCCATTGAGTTTCTCCATTGAGCTTTTTGCTAGCGGGGAAGCTATGTTTATGATCTTTTAATATATCACTTTTTTACCAAATACTTGCAATAGTGTGTACTTCATTACAATACCCGTGGTTCCGGCTGCTACTACCAGTATATGATGCAGCAAAGCCATTATATTAAATTTTTACCCAAACAACCCGTAATGAAGAAATCTCATTTCTGATGAGACACCACCCCGCAGACCGGAACGACCTCATCTATTCTAGTCACCACTCTCAGTCCTATTAGAGTAACTTGGCCAATGGCAATTGTCTCAATCGGGTCAGTATAGTAGCTTATCCAAGCCCGCAGCAACTTCTTAACTTTTACATCTGGTGCGGTACTCGCTCCTCCTCGCTATTCCCCTAGGGACCATGTGATTCACCCAAACCCAGCCGACCTTTTGCCTAGAGATCCGGGCTACACTCCCCCTCCCCGGAAAAGCAAGCCTTCCAAGCCCCCTTAGATTAACCCACCTTCTTGGTTGGGTTGGGTCAGACCGGGTGGTTCAAATCCGATGACCCGAAAATCCAAACAAATCCTTCAAGGCTTGTTCTCTGGACTCACTCCAATGGCTGCCGCATGGGGGGAGCCACAGCAGGATGAGGATACAATGTTTTCAACAGGTGACGAAAAATGTGTAAACCACGACAATTCACGACGGAATCTACGCTCAGGCCCCCGGGCATATAACACTCATAAGACATCACTGGTTATGAATGTTTCGACGGTTCGGTGGGGCATGGGCCTCCAGCGAATGATTGTACAGATATGATACGAGTTTTCCTATCTCCTGATACTGTGTTCCTTCGCCCTGATCCACCATCTCAACTATCCTAAGAATGGAGCCATTGGGAACACCGCAGAACCTAGTGCGGGAGAGTAGCGCCAATAAATTGGCTAACACCTCGAGGCGCATCCGGTCAGGCAGTAGCACCTAAGATTGGGAGAAAGACGCGCGAAACACTTCTCCCAGAAAATTAAACCCTAACCCTCCATTTCACAATCTCTCACTCGACTATCGGGTTATCAATAGTGTTGTAATATGACTTCGGAATATGCATCGGTCATATCATTGACTACTACAGAACGTTTTTGGTATGAGTTTATCACTAGTTGATCTCATTGCATGGTTGACTACAGTAGAGTTTCCTCGGAGACTCTATCTTAGTACTGGTTTGGTTTTCTCACTCGTGTTTCCTTTCTCTTTGCTACTATGTTGTGTATGTCATTGATTTTCTTTCTCTCTCTTGTGCGAAGCACATGTCATGGATGATTGTATAATAGCGCGCTCTCCTGTAGCATAAACAGGGCCCGATAGCCCTCCGCTAGAGCTTCGATCAAGCAAGAAGTACAACTTCAAAGAGGGGTTATAACAAACAGGTGTGGTCCCGCAACGAGGCAGAAGCCAAACCAGACCAAACCTGCGGGTTTCCAAGCCATCATATCACACCTCCACAGACATTGCGAAACACTGTCCTGAAGCGGGTTCTATAAATATTTAGCATATCTGCAGGATGATACAAGATATATTTATTTTAGGCTTTTGGCCGGAGCTCGTCTAGAACTTTGGGTATATGAACCGGGCAAGGCCCGTTGTAATGTATGATATCTTCCCTGTATGTGCAAGGGCCTTGGCCTGGATGAATATCTTTAGGGAAAGAGCATTCTACACCTCACTGGTCGAGGAGAATGGAGGGAAAGAAACAAAACCTACAATTTTCTGTGCAGGTGCTATTGTACCAGATTTTTGAATTCTTTCCGTGTTGTTTCTGTTGAAAATGGGGATGATAGAATTGAGGGTTTCCGCAAGGATAATTGAGAGAAGAGAAGCCTTGTCAATTGCCCAGTGGGATTAGCGGAGATTAGAAGTGGAAGTACAAGAGAAGGAATATTTCATGCTAGTATCGGAAACTGACGTGCACGCCCGTGTCGGATATCTCCAACAGTTTCCGCTCAGTCATGGTGGTAGCGAAGTGGCGATTTGAAGTGCTTCGCTTTCAGGTGCTTTAGCCCCTCTATCCAGTTACCAGATGACCCCCCTTGATGCATCAACGGTGTATGTTCCTATAACATAGTTTTTCTAAGCCCATAACTCTCCCACACACCCTTCTTTTCCCAATTGGTCCCTTGTTTCACCCTTGCCCAAAACTTGACACTTCTAGTTGGCATCACGCTTGACAAAAGGAATTAATTGTAAACAAAAAAGCGCTTGATTCTTGTGTAAAAAATTATCTACCTCCCCACGGTTCTTGATTTTTCATGAAATATTTTGTTACAATTGACTGATGCGACATCGGGTTTTGGTGGTTTGGAGAACCTGGTTTAATGCCATTTGCACTATACCAGTGCTGCATCGATCGAGGTAGTATTAGCATGGGTTATCTTGTAGGGCCGCGTGATACGTTTTCTCAAGTTACCAACCGGTAAAAGGTCGGGCACAAGCATGGCCGGGAACAACCTCACTAGCCAATCTGCGATAGCTAAATAGACCAACTTAGAGCTCAAGGACCTGACCGGTATCGTGAAAATAGTGTAGGCAAGTTGGACTGGTATTACCATCAACATAAGTGATGTGGGCACATTTCCACCAGATTCACTCCATGAAGCCAGTCTTCCTTTTTGTAGCCTGGGAGATCGCGGGGGGAAGGGAGAATTGCGTGGACTAAAGGGGACTTGTGCGGTAATCGATGGAAGGATAGCAAGATGTCTTTGGCGCACTTTCTGTCTTTACCATTTAGTTGGTTAGGTATCATAGTTCTGTTGAGCAATAATTTAGAGTGGAGAGAGCGAGAGCGTTGGATGAGAACACCCGAACCCCCTCACTTCTCCTAAATCCGTGCTCTGGCAACCGGAGCCGCATTTTATGCCTTACTTAGCCTCACCGTTTCGTCGTTTTACTGTTTCAAACAGTGTTCGCAACGGTCCGGGGCCCCCGCCGGGCCCTACAGGGGGACTGCCAAGAGCCCTGGACCGGACGGGACGGCAAAATGCGGTCCGCTGGCGTCCTGGAAACCTTAGGACGGCCGTCCTGACAGAGGACGACGGGCCCCACAAGGTAAGACATATTAGCGCAGGTAATTGCCGAGGACTGCGGGGGACGGCGGGGGACTGTGGGGGACGGCAGGGGACTACGGGAATGGCCGGGGACTGCGGGGGACCGCGGGGGAAGACAGGGGACTGTTCTAGACGGCCGGTAATACTAGGGGACGGCAAGGGACTGCAGGGAACCGTGGATGACCTTAAGGGAACTCCCGCAGAGTCTGATATGAATCCAATCAGCTCTATTTTGGTACACCATTGAAGAATAGATCGAGATATTTCACGAAGAGTATTGGAGACAATCAAGGGCAGGCGAGGGAATAAACTCGGATGTGAATCTGATGGAGGGCACATTGAAGGCATTATAACTTTATTCTTTGGGTCTTCGTTCTCCCTCAGTTGTTTGAAGTTATTCTATTTCACTCTTTGTTCCTTCTATCATGCTATTTGTTTTATGGCCGAAAACACGCCTCCACGGGATTCCTCCTAGTATCTCAAAAGATAGGTCTCCTGTGTAACTGCTTGGATGAATACATAAAATACAAGCACAATATTTCTATGTTCGGTAGCACTGTTATATGAAAATATTGGGCAGAACAGGCATTGCTGGGCTGGGCATAAAACATTTTCAACGGGGGACGGCGGGGCAACGGTCCTTGCCAGTGGTCCGTGGGGCAAGTTTTGGAAAAGACTGGACGGGACCACAGAATGCCGTCCACCGTCGTCCGCCCTTAGGACGGACGGACTGCCCCGTTGCGAACACTGGTTTCAAAAGTCGTCGCCGTTTAGAAGTTATCAGCAACAGCATCAGCACCCGTTTGCCCGGCTACATAGCAGTGGTAAACAATTGTTACAGGGGAATTGGAGCGCCGGGGATACCGGAAGAATCTGGGCATTGAGCACCGGTAGACACATGTGAGTGCAGTAGACCAATAATTCACAGCGTGGTATGATATAGAATCCGTCGTTCGCTACGATTTCAACATGGCACAATAACCTCATCACTGGAATCCTTCCAACTATGACTGCTGAGAATGCAAGCTCATCAAAGATTTTTTGATTATCTTCCCTCAGAAAGTTTTCACGAGACTGCGGCAGCAAAACACTATATCATAAATCACCTCCGTACTACATGGGGATAGATAGATACAGCCTTCTATGAAGCGCAAATTCCCTGCACATCTGCAGTGGCAGGTTTAAGACTCTGGCGTATGATTACAGGCCTTCTTCAGGTTACTGCTGCCGTAGCCTAATAGTCCTGCTTGATCGCCAAAGAGATAGGATAGCTTACCCGGTGGGTGACTTGGCATTTCTCGGGTGCGGGTGCGGGTGAGTAGGTCGAGGGGAAGTTGATGCCGGAAATAATATCATCTCGGCGTCACAACTTTTGGAGTCGATTTTCTCCTCTACGACAGCCGCGGGAATGCAGGAACTAGGTCCCCTGACATCAGAAGGAATAGTCTATGTGAAACCTGCCGAAATGTACACCCATAGGTACGCACCGCGGACAGGGGAAGTTAGATGGGGACAAGTATATGGGGAGGACGGGGAAAGGGAAATTTTGTAAGGAAGAATCTATTCGACCGAGAAAGGAAGTGATGGTAAATGATGCCAGTTGATAAATGAAATACTCCTCCGCCTTCCATGCGCTAAACAGTGAGCGGAAATTCGTGAGCTGGATCTATAAACGCTAGCAAACGCCAGAAGGTCACAGACTGGTGTGCAGTATGTGTGCATAAAATTGGGATTGTCGCCAATGATAGCTAGTGAGAACATCGAATTTATATTGTAGGAGCGACGGAAGGATATACAAAAGAAGAGAAAGGGAAGGTGGTGGTATCGGTAACAGCGTATACTAGGCTCCTGGAGGTTGAGTGGTAGGCACTGGAAAAGGAAGGATCGCGGGCGATTTGAGCGTAATAAAGGGAGCATTTTGTGCTTCGACGTCACATTTGTTCTTTCACAGCTGGTGGGGTGGGTGTACATCTCCGGTTTCCACAGACTTCCGGGGTTCTAGTAGCTTCATTACTCCTTCACGTCCGCTACCAGCAGCATGAGAGAGGGGTGTACCGCCGTGGTTATCTGGCCTATCTGGATCGGTAGCTTGTGGGCCCCTCAGGGCATCACCGCCCCTTCATGTCCTAGGAGAGTAGACCACACGAGTGGTGTTCGGCCATCAAGATCGTGGCGATTGGGGTCGACATTTTTTTCAACAACAAGGTATACGGCAGCGATTTGGACGTGGTTGACTTCAATTGAATGACTGGGCAAAGATATAAAGATCTTAATTCGAATATCCTAACCGGAGAAATATTCTCGCGATAACAATAGGGAATAAAAAAGCGGGAAAGACTGAAATGACCCAAATACAGGTAACGGAGGAAAGAGTGACAGATTGGATGATGAACGAAAACAACTAACAAAGGGAAAACAAGCTGCCTTTTATCCTTCCCTGGATCATGCCGATCCACTTCCGCATACTCCCAGCGTATGCCGTGTTCTCCATCACGTTCACTTTCACTGCCGCCCATTTTACTGCTTCGGCCGAGGATAAGACAATTCGACCGAGGGTAAGAGGATTCGACCGAGGACATTCGGTATCCCATATGATAGGGGTAAGGCCTTCACATGGAGTCGTCGCAGGTATCGTCGCATGTGGTGTTTAATGTGTATGATAGGACTAACCGGTAGTCAAACATAGAGGCGTCGGAGTAGTTGATATGCCAAGAGGGTTAGGGTTGTGAAGTAGTTGCCACAAGGGAAATATGCGGTGAGCAGCCAAGAAACATTTCCTTCCAACAATTTTCCCGCTCTAGCGGCCGTTTGACCACACCCTCCATTATAGCAGCCCACCCGAGCTGTGTTTCACGATACTTATCTGAAAGATTGGGGTCGACACCCTCCCGTTCCAGTAAAAGCTTGACCACCCCTTCGTGTCCCTCGAGAGCAGCATACCCGAGTGGTGTTTGATCGTTCTCATCTGGGTGATTGGGGTCGACATTTTCCCGCTCCAGCAGCAGTTTGACCACACCTTCATGGCCCATTATTACAGCCTACCCGAGCGGTGTTTCACGATACTTATCTGATAAATTGGGGTCGACACCCTCCCGTTCCAGTAGGAGCTTGGCCACCCCTTCATGCCCCCAGAATGCAGCACATCCGAGTGGTGTTCGATCGTCCCTATCCGGGAACTTGGGGTCGACATTTTCCTGTTCCAGTAGGAGCTTGACCACCCCTTCATGTCCCTCGAAAGCAGCACATCCGAGTGGTGTTCGATCCTCCTTATCTGGGATATTGGGGTCGACATTTTCCCGCTCCAGCAGCAGTTTGACCACACCTTCATATCCCTTTATAGCAGCCCACCCGAGCGGTGTTTCACAATACTTATCTGAAAGATTGGGGTCGACACCGTTCCGTTCCAGTAGGAGCTTGACCACCCCTTCATGTCCCGCGAGAGCAGCACATCCGAGTGGTGTTCGATCGTTCTCATCTGGGTGATTGGGGTCAACATTTTCCTGTTCCAGTAGGAGCTTGACCACCCCTTCATATCCCTTTATAGCAGCCCACCCGAGCGGTGTTTCACAATACCTATCTGAAAGATTGGGGTCGACACCGTTCCGCTCCAGTAGGAGCTTGACCACCCCTTCATGTCCCCAGAATGCAGCACATCCGAGTGGTGTTCGATCGTCCCTATCTGGGAGATTGGGGTCAACATTTTCCTGTTCCAGTAGGAGCTTGACCACCCCTTCATGTCCCCAGAATGCAGCACATCCGAGTGGTGTTCGATCGTCCCTATCTGGGAGATTGGGGTCAACATTTTCCTGTTCCAGTAGGAGCTTGACCACCCCTTCATGTCCCCAGAATGCAGCACATCCGACTGGTGTTCGATCGTTCTCATCTGGGTGATTGGGGTCAACATTTTCCCGTTCCAGTAGGAGCTTGACCACCCCTTCATGTCCGTCGAAAGCAGCACATCCGAGTGGTGTTCGATTGTTCTCATCTGGGTGATTGGGGTCGACATTTTCCCGTTCCAGTAGGAGCTTGACCACCCCTTCATGTCCCCAGAATGCAGCACATCCGAGTGGTGTTCGATCGTTCTCATCTGGGTGATTGGGGTCAACATTTTCCTGTTCCAGTAGGAGCTTGACCACCCCTTCATGTCCCTCGAAAGCAGCACATCCGAGTGGTGTTCGATCGTTCTCATCTGGGTGATTGGGATCGACATTTTCCCGCTCCAGCAGCAGTTTGACCACACCTTCATGTCCCTTGATAGCAGCCCACCCGAGCGGTGTTTCACGATACTTATCTGAAAGATTGGGGTCGACACCCCCCCGTTCCAGTAGGAGCTTGACCACCCCTTCATGTCCCGCGAGAGCAGCACATCCGAGTGGTGTTCGATCGTTCTCATCTGGGTGATTGGGGTCGACATTTTCCCGCTCTAGCAGCAGTTTGACCACACCTCCATATCCCTTTATAGCAGCCCACCCGAGCGGTGTTTCACAATACTTATCTGAAAGATTGGGGTCGACACCGTTCCGCTCCAGTAGGAGCTTGACCACCCCTTCATGCCCCCAGAATGCAGCACATCCGAGTGGTGTTCGATCGTTCTCATCTGGGTGATTGGGGTCAACATTTTCCTGTTCCAGTAGGAGCTTGACCACCCCTTCATGTCCGTCGAAAGCAGCAGATCCGAGTGGTGTTCGATTGTTCTCATCTGGGTGATTGGGGTCGACATTTTCCCGTTCCAGTAGGAGCTTGACCACCCCTTCATGTCCCCAGAATGCAGCACATCCGAGTGGTGTTCGATCGTTCTCATCTGGGTGATTGGGGTCAACATTTTCCTGTTCCAGTAGGAGCTTGACCACCCCTTCATGTCCCTCGAAAGCAGCACATCCGAGTGGTGTTCGATCGTTCTCATCTGGGTGATTGGGGTCGACATTTTCCCGCTCCAGCAGCAGTTTGACCACACCTTCATGTCCCTTGATAGCAGCCCGCCCGAGCGGTGTTTCACGATACTTATCTGAAAGATTGGGGTCGACACCCTCCCGTTCCAGTAGGAGCTTGACCACCCCTTCATGTCCCGCGAGAGCAGCACATCCGAGTGGTGTTCGATCGTTCTCATCTGGGTGATTGGGATCGACATTTTCCCGCTCTAGCAGCAGTTTGACCACACCTCCATATCCCTTTATAGCAGCCCACCCGAGCGGTGTTTCACAATACTTATCTGAAAGATTGGGGTCGACACCGTTCCGCTCCAGTAGGAGCCTGACCACCCCTTCATGCCCCCAGAATGCAGCACATCCGAGTGGTGTTCGATCGTCCCTATCTGGGAGATTGGGGTCAACATTTTCCTGTTCCAGTAGGAGCTTGACCACCCCTTCATGTCCCCAGAATGCAGCACATCCGACTGGTGTTCGATCGTTCTCATCTGGGTGATTGGGGTCAACATTTTCCTGTTCCAGTAGGAGCTTGACCACCCCTTCATGTCCGTCGAAAGCAGCACATCCGAGTGGTGTTCGATCGTTCTCATCTGGGTGATTGGGGTCGACATTTCCCCGTTCCAGTAGGAGCTTGACCACCCCTTCATGTCCCTCGAAAGCAGCACATCCGAGTGGTGTTCGATCGTTCTCATCTGGGTGATTGGGGTCGACATTTTCCCGCTCCAGCAGCAGTTTGACCACACTTTCATATCCCTTTATAGCAGCCCACCCGAGCGGTGTTTCACAATACTTATCTGAAAGATTGGGGTCGACACCGTTCCGTTCCAGTAGGAGCTTGACCACCCCTTCATGTCCCTCGAAAGCAGCACATCCGAGTGGTGTTCGATCGTTCACATCTGGGTGATTGGGGTCGACATTTTCCCGTTCCAGTAGGAGCTTGACCACCCCTTCATGTCCCCAGAATGCAGCACATCCGAGTGGTGTTCGATCCTCCTTATCTGGGATATTGGGGTCGACATTTTCCTGTTCCAGTAGTACCATTACTACTTCCTCATGTCCACCCCTCCCCGCCCACGAGAGTGGTGTACTAGCTGTGCAATCTTGTTGGTTTATCTCACAGCTCTTTTCCTTTATCAGTGTAGTGACAAGTTCGACAATCCCGAAGAACGACGCACAGTGCAGTCCGGAGAAGCTCGGGGAAGTGCCAATCTCCCCATGTAGGCTGGGATGCATTACTTGCTTCAAAAGTGACACAGAAGATATATGGTCTTCGTACTGGTACAGGAGCTCATGCCCAAGGGCCCTCCCACTATCTGTGAATTCCCTCTTCGCATGTGTTCCCCAATATCTTGAAGAATACTTGAGAAACGGCATGCTATGGTGGTCTGGGGGTTGGCGGGACGAGAGACCCTTGACCTGTTTTGAGTTTAGATAGGTCAAGCAGGTTTCCGCAATTACCGAGTGAGGTTTACTGAAGAGGCCCGCGTAGTTACAGAGATACTCTTGGACCGTGAAGTGGATTAACCGCACCGCGGAAGCTTCCTTATCGACTGTGATCAAGCCTTGACAGCATCCTACCAATGTGTCTATCAAAGGAACATTCTCGTGATCGAAATCCTTGGTTCCTATCTCCACTGCTAGTGCGTGGCACAGCTCACCGACTTGTAGCGGCCGCTCCGAATGGCAGATCCATGTGAGAGTGGCTAGCGCAAGTTTCGTCTTTTCCCCATCCTGAGCCATTATCCGCTCCAAAGTCACGCCATATGCATCCCCTAACCCTGCTCCATCCTTCACCGACTTAAGCCTTTTCCCTCGCCGAGCAACCGTCGTTTCTTGGAGGATTGCCTCGATATGAAGAGAGGCCAGTAGGAAACTAGATCCAAATATGTCAGCCATTAACCTGAAGTAGCTTTTCTCAGGCGCTCTTTCTCACATACGTTTCCGAACTTATTTTGGGAATAATGTCCATAATATTGGCCTCCAATGTGGCGCTCATTATACCGCGGGCAGTGTCGTTCCTAAGTTTCTCCCGAAGATATCGAATGAGACCATCTTCCGTGGGCTGGATATGTATAAAGGTTGCTGCTCCACCCAGCTTCCACTCAACCTCACACCGGACTTGTGATCGTCCAGTCACAAATATACGAGTATTCGACGACCCCCGCAAAATCTGCCCTAATGATTCAAGAACTATCATTCGATGCTCCGGCACACATTCGTCAA
Source organism: Tuber indicum (assembly GCA_006112555.1). NCBI lineage: Eukaryota > Fungi > Ascomycota > Pezizomycetes > Pezizales > Tuberaceae > Tuber > Tuber indicum. The sequence goes on from VBSK01000013.1 coordinate 851,142, forward strand.
GAGCGTCAACACATATGAATGTGCGCTTTTTTTCCGTGATAGTCCGGAACATCTTTAAAATTCCCGGAACCTGTAGACCCCTACCCCCAATGACCTTTTTCTGCTTCCGAAAACCCCGGACTACCACTTCGGGAATTTCATCCAATCCACTAACAATCTGTCTCAACAGCGAGCCGAGTACATTTACCGGCGACTGCTCACTACGGGCAGCAAAGTCAAAGTAAAAGCAAACAACGGCGGCATCGTCCTCCTCGGCCTCGTCGCATAGCTTGTCTATAACTAGGGAGCTGTCATCACAACTTATCAGCAACACCACCTTTTGGTTTCCGGCGACTATACAACCCCTCTTACATGATGTAGCTCTTCCCAACTCCCGGATTGCCGTCGCAGAATAAGGCCGCATGACCAGATTCATCCCCCTTACTGCCATTATGCCAGCGTCTAAATTCCTCAGTCTCCAGCAGCCAGCCTCCGACACTGTCGATCCGCCGGGCTCCGATGTCTCGATGTCGCACCCATGGCTCTAAGGGAGATAGCCATGCCAGTATTTTAGGCTCATCATCGGGCGCAGCGCAGTTAATTATATTAAAAGAGTTGTTATTATTACTGAACGCTTGTGACATTTTTGTTTTTCGTCTCTTTGAACGTTGAGGAGAGCAAGGTGTTGGTTAACTTGGAGTCTCTTGACGCGATACTTCAAATTGAGGAAAAGCGGGGTTTATCGTAGCCTTGCGCCTATCATAGTTGACTGCTGTCCAATCACTGGATCCGAAACTCGTGACACCAACACTCTTGCACAGTTATTGTCAAAATCTGTGAGCAAATCCCAACATAGAAACCCCACGCGAACCGTACTACCACATGTCTTTTGATACATTCCAAGAGAGAAATTCCAAGAACCGATACCGGTAGTATATTTGAAACCACTTTTCAATATCTGCCCGGAAAGTATCATAATCGATTATCAGAATATCGGCTGGCGCTCGGATGCGCATCCGCTATCATAGCACGAAAGCACCCAAGAACGTGTGACAAAGTTGACACCTAAACCCTAACCCCCTTTTCACGATTTCTCACTCGACCTCATGTTGATCTGGTTTTCTCATACCCACAACTCTTCCACACATCCCGCTTTTTCCTTAATTGCTAGCGTCGGCGTCTGGGTGTTGCATCGTTTGCAGTATGATAGCACGGATTATCTTGCACTGCGCGATGAGCCATCTTAAGTTAACTTCCTAGCCCCCTCTTGAACAGTCTCTTCGATCAGTTCTCCAGAATCACACCGACCAGCTTACGGATCAAGGACATGACCGAGTGCAATGCCGTGCCGTAGGGAAGTTGGATTTGTACTTCTTATTGTCAACGTAATTGATTTTGGAACATTTCTACAATATTCACCTCCCATCCTATTCCGGTAGGAAAGAAGTCCAATTTTCCAAAGCCAAACGAATACATTGAGGTAATAACCAATATAAGAGAATGAAAGCCTGGATCTGTGTTTCCACTGTCGGAGGCGGTTGGGGAGATGCCGCTGCCCTTGTCGCTTGAGATCGTTGGCGCCGATAGATCCCACACTGAGGCAGGTGGTCACAGGCCTGACCTAATTGCCTGCCGTTCGGTGGCCAACGACCTCCCAATCCAAGGCAGGCTATTTGTCCTTCCGGCCTACCAACCATACACTGAACCGGCAAGTGTCCCTGAATGCAACATGGTTGTGAATTCCTTTATGCCCAGTGACAGTATGAATTTAGAGAACTGCCAGGCTTGCAGCGCCGACAGTGTCCCGTCTGGGCAAGATTTCCACCACCTACTGGCACCAATTCCTAGCAGCCCGACACCAGTCTGTACTACGACATTCCGTCTCCATCAAGCCAAGTACAATCAGGACTTCAAACTCCTGTGCTTTTGGAACGGTTTGCGAAGATATGTGGATCCTATCGTTTGACAAAAGCTTTGGCACAAGAAGTTTTCGCACGATCTAAGAGGTCCTTTGCCTTATGCACTTAGGGAATTCAGGTAGCTTAAGGGAGCCTGTTTCATCTTCCAACGCGTAGACCATGGAGTCCTCTTTTTCTAAGGCAATGAGTCCTTGACAACAGGCAAGTAATATGCTGAGTGAAGAAGCTTTGTGAAGAAGGAATTGAATGCTGTGTTCTCAACTGTCCAGGTTGATGGTAGGCCAGGTAGGGAAACTAAAAAGAGCTCTGAATGAGATGGAACGACACAATTTACTATGTCCATGTCCGTGAATAGGCAGAATGGCTTATTGTTAATCACCGGCGCTAACCCAGAAGCTGGCATGAGCGAATACGAGTACTGGGAGCGGATAAACAGCGACTTGGATAGAACAGCGGTAAACGAAAACAACCGCATAATGAGCAATATAACCGCCGTCAAGAAGGAACCAGGATATGGGCCGGTGGAGCTATCTGCAGTGCGGAGACCAGAAAGAAAAGCGGAGGCCGGAGAGCAATGTGAGGAACCGGAGAAGACAGCATGGAACCAGAGAAGACAGCGAAGAACCACGGCGGTGAGAAAATAGTCCATGTAAGATAAAAAGCAAGAATGAGTCGTAAGGAGATGGAGCGCGGAGTGATGGAGAAGATAGGATCCATTGTAGAAGGACAAGTCTCAAAGTTAACAGGTTTATATCGGTATCTCTTATTCTTCTCGTCTCTGCCTTTCACAAATCAAGTTCCATTCGGGCCTAGAATTTCTTTATGGCTGTCGTTACGAAGGACGAGAAGCTCCGCAATGTGAGAAACCTTCAGGTAGGGGACGGCGAATGTCCTGATAACATGTCTGGGATGGTAGAGGATGACGGCGGATGGTGGGAAATGTTGTAAGGCCTTGTTCCTCAGTTTTTCTTATCAGGCAAATTCAGAAAATAACAAAACAAGACGACACAATATCGTTTATCCTGGTCCTGCCCACTTAATTGTCGGGCATCTTCAGAAAATGACCGGAGAGGCTGACAAATAGTCATCTTTCCTAGTCCAAGCTCAGGATGGACGAACTGTCCCGTTGAGGGTGCTAATTGAATATGAGTAGGCTATTGGGCTCCTGCTTCAGTCTAGCTGCCTCTTGTCTACTGTCGTTGTTCGCTATCTTGTTATCGACGGTTCTTGTTGAATTTCCCGTACCTGGCCGATTGGATGCGCCCGCCTGAGAGAAACGTTTTCTTTATTGTTCGAACGGAGGATTCGGATTTGTTCTGCGGATCGATTCATCCATCGGATAGATATCGGTGATGTTAGAGATCCAGCGTAGGAGGTATACAGGTATGGTAAGCTGAAGGAAGACACGGAATGAACCGAGCTGCTGGTGGAAGGTGAGGAGCTGGGAAAGCCAGGAGAGAGAAGTGCTTTTCTTTGTTAAACCCGGGAGGATTAGCAGAAGGATTCCCTTGATATATGCTTCTGTCCCACTTCAGAGTTTATGATTGTGTTTCGTCGTTATCGCAGTTGCCGTTACTGAAGACTTTTACCAGTTCTGTGGGGACTGTGGTGGAGAGAGTGTAGCCAGCTGGCGGGAAAGAGAGTACGAGCTTTCATTCAGCTGAATAGGTAGCCTGCATACAAGAGAATAGCTTTGGGGTCAGGGAATTAACGGGAGAGATAATGAACTGTTTCATTGAGGTAGAATGGTAGTCTGCTGACAGAAGAACTATTGCAGGATCAAGGTATCTAATTATCACGTTTGTAGAAGAGGGTTAATAATGGCAGAGATGGGGCCTACTGGCTGTGTCATGGCCTGCTGGCAGGAGAGGTAATAGAGAGATCAATTGTGTGAGGGAGGTCTGCTGACCAGAGAACCGCTGTGATATCAAGATATCCAACAGACTACGGTAGAGTGAGGAGGTCTTGTTTCGAGCCTTCTTTGTGCTTCTTTATTGTGTTTTTTCATTGGGCTGGAGTAGGTAGAGTGGTAGGTATAGGAGATGTATTGTGAGAAGAATTGCTTTAGTGGAATGAGAGTCTGCTGACTAGGGGCTAAGGGGGAACTGATAGCTTTCAGTCATTATGAGTGTTGTAAATTGCCCATGCTGTCCTGCTGAATGACCTTCATATCAATAGCTATAACTACCCATTGTAGTTACCAATACAGCACTTTCTCATGATAGTCAGATACACTGGATAGACACAGATCACCAGACGGTAGGGATTGTGAGGGTGACTATAGGAGGTGCCAGACGACTGTGCGGTGTAGAGGACTGTGCGGTGTGGTGGGAAGACCGTGGAGTGAAGGAAAGGACTGCGTGGACTGATCGCAGGCTGTGGTTGTTAGGGAGAACACCCTGGAGGTGGGACCACAATATGAGAGTGATGGCCTGGCATGGCTGAGGACAACCGGTAATAACAGACGGACTATGAGCGATGTATTATGATACTATGCGAGTGGCAAAGTAAATGATATTCGGATTGGCTGAAAATATGTAATGTGGGAATAACGCAGGGCCCTACTGGGGACAATGGGGCACCCCGTCCTGCCTCCATCTGCCCTCAGCATTCCGTGAGGTGGAATAAAACAGACTACCAGTAGCAGTCAGTCTGGTCTGGCCTCTAAGACAGACGGACTGGATGGTTCAGAATGAGGAGAGCGGGCGGTGAATCATGTCCTCCCAGTTAAGACTCTACGCTAGTAGCCACAGTGTGGCCGGCAAGAGAGTAGGAAAACTAAGTATGTTTCCTAGTCGCCTCCACCCGGGAATGCTGAGCAGCAAAGAGTATGACAAGGGAGTTCCCCTATAAACTAGCACTGTAAGTCAGAAATCGGGTGAGATTACTAGGTCTACTGATTCCTGCTCGGTCCAATTCCAAAATCCCCAAATGCGATACCCTGTCAGGTTGTACTTTGCACCTGGTTGGGTAGGTTGCTGAGAATGTATAGAACATAGAGTGCGAGGGCTCAGTTTTGGAGACTGGAAAGTGACGGTGAAAGCTTTCATTTTAATGTCAATAGCGAAAGGAAACCGCAATACAAATAGGTTCTCTTGGATCCATTTGCTGAATTGTGCTCGGTATCTTGGGCGTTCAAATAGAGGGTTCGGATCTGCGCCTAGGTGCCTGGAGGAATACTGCGATGAAGGAGATCCAGCACCGGAGGCATAGGAATGTTGGGAACCAGAGGGAGGCATGGGAGGAAGTGAGGAGACTGGAAAAGGCTATGGACTGAGTGAGGCCAGCAGAGTAGTTTTCTCTATTGTTTCTGAAATGTGGGTGTATGATGATCATATGGATCGTGGCCCAGTTGCTTTTCTTGTACATTCTTGTCTTGGCTACCCGCTTCCGAGTTCATGATCGTGCTTCGTCGATATTGCTCGCCATAATTGTCAGGCACTATGGCCTACCCGAGTGGTGGAAATCTCTCATGAAGCTGTGGGTGTTATCGCGAAGAGTATTTCATTTCAGCCCATTGCTCGTTACTGGTCCAATAATGTCCCACTCCGTGGGTCCCAGCAGTTCCTCTGAGCCCTCTCCTTCCATGAGAAACTCAAATCTCTGTTCTCCTGAGAGTGTGCCATGGTTCAAAGTTGTTACTGTTTTCTAGAGCGTCGTTCCGGAGGGTTGGCTAGGCTGCAAAACACGTGTCGGAGCGAAAAACAAAATCCCTAAGCAGGAGAGAAACTGAAAATGAGACAAGAAAGTAGGGAAACGTGTGCTGGTTGGCTAAGGGCAAACAAAAAACGCGAGCTGTAGCGAGCTTGAAGACGAGAATGCGAGTTGTAGCAAGCATTGAGGTTCTCAACTGATGGGGGTTGATGGTTCTAGGTGTGCTAGTGCTCTCCGGTCCATGCGTATAAGCTATGACTTCCGTGCCCCAAAGTAGCCGTTCTGCCAAGACAACAACCGAGTTCCCGTGAGCTTTGCGAAATTGGTAATGGGTTGTTCCAACCCGACATATAATACAAGTAGAGCTTTGTTTCAATCATTCTTTGACCTTCCTCCTCTGCATTCCCCACCTCCTTACCTTCCTCACTTATCTAGACCCAGCGAACTCAGGAGTTAACCCAGGTGCCGAGTTCCCCATCTCCGACAGGGGTTAGCCCATTAGAATGCCTAATCGGAAAATTCAAGATACCGGTAATGGGTAGAAGGTAGCGCAATAGAGCTTGCTTCAATCATTATTTGACCTCTGTCCTAACTACGTTCCCAATTTCCTTATACATTCTTCGCCCGGCCGGACCCATCGGGCACGGAAGTTGACTCGGGTCGAGTTCCTACGCTTCCAAGCGGGGGTTAGCCCATCAGGATACCTAACTGGAAGAAGGGAGATACTGAGGTTACATGCTTTCGCGCACCGTTTCTGTGTGAGATTACAGGGGTAAGCTGTAGCACCATACGGTTAATTGTTTCCAATGGCATCGGAGCCCTCTGGTCACTAGCGAGGCCAATCCGCGGTATCCGCACCACAGGAACCATTCAAGCTAAGGTTGATGAGAATGCACTACCCCCGGGGCAATATCATCGGAGGTATGATAACAACCCAACGACCTCCCACCCGTGCAGCACCTTTCCTATATCTACTTGTGCCAACTGCCCAGTACTAGATTCAAAGTTTGCAGATTACTCATCGACTTCCGATTTTGATCATTCCCCCGCCCTTTCCACTAGACCATCTTAGCAAAACGCAGTACTGTAGACAACATCTGCGCCCTATGGATATGAATAACTACAGCTATACAAGTAACACAAATTTCCCGCACATCCGATTCGAGGTGCCAGCGCATAACTACACGTATCTTTCAGATTGTTGCCTGCGCGCTAATTTAATGGTTCTGCTTGGTCGCCGCATAGTTGATAAAGTGGAGAGGGTGGGTGTTTAGATGGGGTTCGATAGTTCGATGGAATTGTTGGTACATCCCAGATGCGGGTGAGTATCATATGTCGCGTGGCAATTGAGGAGAAAATAGTATAATTTCAAAGTCCCAGCGTTTGAAGTCAATTTACCCCTTCACCGTAGCTCCCAGGACGCCCGAACTAGGTCCTCTTATATCAGAAGTAATAGTCTATGTGTAGCCTATCTAAACGCCCATCTATCATCTATCCATCTGTATCGCAAGTAGAGAAGATAAGAAGGAACAAGAACATGAACAAAATAGAAAAAGGAAAATTCTGTAAGAAAGGAATCTGTTCGAAAGAGAATGGAAGCAAAACCGAATGATACATGTTAACAAATAGCCGGAGGTTCCTGAGGGGTATATGCGTACATACAAGTGCGATTCCCGTCAATGATAGCAAGTGAGAATGTCGAATTCGTGCTGATGGAGCGACGGAAAAATATGTAAGAGAAAAATAAGGGAAGATAGCGGTACGCACAATAGCCTATACGAGACTCCCGGGGGTTGAGTAGGGTAGGTATTGGAAAAGAAGGAATTGCAGGTGACTAGAGCGTAATAAATGGAGTATTTTGTGCTGCTGCTGCTTCACCATCGCCCCCTCACAGCCTGGGGGATGTGGGCGTTTCCGAAGACTTCCGGGCTTCTAGTATAATAGCTTCACAACTCTTCCATATCCATTCCCAGCAGCACGAGAAGAGCGGTGTACCGCCGCTTTTATCTGGTTGTTCGGAGCCGATAGATTCCCAATCGAGCAATAGTTTCATCACCCCTCCATGTCCCATGAAAGGAGGCTACCTAAATGTCGTTCAATTATCCACATCGAGGCGGTCAGGGTCGGTATTTTCCCGTGTCAGAAGTATCCAACCCCTTGATTTCCATCGACAGCAGCACACCTAAGTGGTGTTCAACCGCTCTCATCTGGGTGATTGGGGTCAACAGCTTCCGGTCCCGGCGGCAGTTTTGGTACTTCTGCGTTTCCCATCACAGGGAAGACCGGAGTGTTCTACCATCCGTATCGGCGCGATCGGGGTCTCCACCTTCCCACTCCAGGAGCAGCTTAACCACTCTTGTATGCCCCCCAAAGGCAACCAACCCGAGTGGTGTTCGACCATACAAATCCGGATAATTGGGACCCGACTTTGTCCCGTGCCAGCAGTAGCCTGACTACCCCTTCATGTCCCTCACCAGCAGCATGCCCTAGTGGTGCTCGACAGTTCTCGCCTTGGTGCTTAAGGTCGTCATTTTCCAGCTCCAGCAGGAGTTTGACCGCTTCTTCATGGCCCATTCATAGCAGCCGTCCCGAGTGGTGCCTAATCATACTTATCTGGGCGATTTAGGGTCGACATCTTCCCGGCCTAGAAGCAGCTTGAACATTCCTTCATGGCCTTTTGTAGCAGCATACCCGAGCGGTGTCTAATCACACTTATCTGGGCGATTAGGGTCGACATCTCCCCGCTCCACCAGCAGTTTCACGACTCCTTCATGGCGATTTATAGCAGCACACATGAGTGGTGTTCGGTTATCCACATTTAGGTGATTGGGGTCGACATCTCCCCGCTCCAGCAGCAGTTTCACCACGCTTTCATGGCCATTTATAGCAGCACACCCGAGTGGTGTCTGATCATACCTATCTGGACGGTCAGGGTCAATATCTTCCCGTTCCAGCAGCAACTTGACCACCCCTTCATGCCCCTCGATAGCGGCACACCCGAGTGGTGTTCGATTGTTCCCCTCTTGGTGATTGGGGTCGACATCTTCCCGTTCCAGCAGCAGTTTGACCACCGCTTCATGACCCTCGACAGCGGCACAACCGAGTGGCGTTCGATCGTTCTCCTCCGGGCGATCGGGATCTATACTTTGCTGCCCTAGCAGGAGCTTGATCACCCCTTCGTGTCCCGCGACAGCAGCACACCCGAGTGGCGTTCGGCCATACATACCAGGGCGATTAGGGTCTACATCTTCTCGTCCCAGTAAGAGTTTGAACACTCCTTCGTGGCCGTTCGCAGCAGCCCACCCGAGTGGCGCCCGACCCTTCTCATCTGGGCGATCGGGGTCGACATCTTCCCGTTCCAGCAGCAGTTTAGCCACTCCTTCATGGCCATTTACAGCAGCACACCCGAGTGGCGTCCCACCCTCCTCATTTGGGCGATTGGGGTCGACATCTTCCAGTCCCAGCAGCAGTTTGACCACTCCTTCATGGCCATTTGTAGCAGCTAACAAGAGTGGTGTACTACCCGCGCAATCTTGTTGGTTGAGCTCACAACCTTCCGCCTTTACCAATGCACTCACAAGTTCAACAATCCCGAAGAAAGACGCGCAGTGCAGTCCGGAGAAGGCCGGGGAAGTACCGATGTCTCTGCTAAGCCTTGGATGCAGCACTTGCTGCAAAAGTGATACAGCTGATACATGGTTTCGTACTTGTACAAGAGCTCATGCGCAAGGGCCCTCCCATGGTCTGAGAATTCATTGTCCACATGTGTTCCCCAATACCTCGACGAATATTTAAGGAATGGCATGCTTTGGTGGTCGGGGAGAGGGTGGGCCTTGAGGTCCTTGACCTGTTGTGAGTTCAGATAGGTCAAACAGGTCTCGGCAATTATCGAGTGAGGTTTTCTCAGGAGCCCTGGTTGGCTGCAGAGATACTCTTGGACCGTGAAGTGGATTAACCGCACCACGGAAGCTTCCTTATCGACTACGATCAGACCCTGGCAGCAGCCTAGTAATGTGTCCATTGAAGGAACATTTTCGGGATTGAAATTCGTTGCTCCTATCTCCACAGCTAGTGCATGGCAAAGTTCATCAACCTGTAATGGCCGCTCCGAATGACAGATCCATGTGAGAGCAGTTATCGCAAGCCTCGTCTTTTCCCCATCCTGAGCCATTATCCGCTCCAGAGTTGCACCATATGCACCCCCTAACCCTACTCCATTCTTCACCGACTTGAGCCTATTCCCGCGGCGTGCGATCGTGGTTTCTCGTAGGACCGCCTCGATGTGGAGAGAAGCCAGTAAGAACCTAGATACGTCAGCCATTAACCTGAGGTAGATTTGCCCCAATGCTCGCTCCTACATACGTTTCCGAACTTATTTCAGGAATAATCTTCATAATATTGGCCTCCAATTTGGCACTCATTATACCACGGGATGTGTCATTCCTTAGTTTTTCGCGGAGATATCCAATGAGACCGTCTTCCGTGGGCTGTATAAATATAAAAGCTGCTGCTCCATCCAATTTCCACTCAACCTCACTCCGGACATGGGGTCTTCCGGTCATAAATATGCGAGTATTCGGCGACCCCTGTAATATCTGCCCTAGTGATTCAAGAACTATCATCCGATACTCTGGCACGCATTCATCAAGAGCGTCAACACATATAAATGTGCGTTTTGTCGCGGTGATAATCTGAAACATCTTCAAAATTCCCGGAACCTGTAGACCCCTACCCCCAATGACCCTTTTCTGCTTTCGAAAAGCCCGGACTACCACTTCGGGAATTTCATCCAGTCCACTAACAATCTGTCTCAGCAGCGAGCCGAGCATATTCACCGGCGACTGCTCACTCCGGGAAGCGAAGTCGAAGTAAAAACAAACAACGGCAATATCCTCCTCCTCCGCTTCGTCGCATAATTTGTCTATAACTAGGGAGCTGTCATCACAACCTATCAGCAACACCACCCCCTAATTTCCGGCGAATATACAACCCCTCTTACATGATGTAGCTCTTCCCCACTCCCGGATTGCCGTCGCAGAATAAAGTCGCATAATCAGATTCATCCTCCCTACTGCCGTTATACCAACGTCTAAATGCCTCAGTCTCCAGCAGCCAGCCCCCGACACTGTCGATCCGCCGGGCTCCGATGTCTCGATGTCGCACCCATGGCTCTAACGGAGATAGCCACGCCAGTATTTTAGACTCATCATCAAGGGCTGTGTGGTTAATGATATTGAAAGAGGTATCGGTGGTATTATTGAAAGAGTTGTGGTTATTACTGAAAGCCTGAGACATTTTTGTTTTTCTTCGCTTTGAATGTTGTGGAGAGCGAGGTGTTGAATAACTTGGAGTCGCTTAACGCGATCGCTTGAAATTGAGGCAAAGCGGGGTTTATCGTGGAGCTTTTCGTCTAGCTGACTACGGCCCAATCACTAGATCCGAACTTTGTGACACCAACTCTCAAGGACTGTTTTTCTGTGAACATATCACGTGGACCATACCATTATCATAACCACAGATCTTTCCTCTGATATACTCCAAAGAAGTCAAAATTTGAAGAACCGATACTAGTAATATTACTCAAAGCCATTTCCAATATCTACCCGGGAAGTAATCGATTGCCGATATATTAGCTAGCGCTCGGAAGCGCATCCGCTTGCACAAAAGCATACTACAGTATTATAATATTATTATTATAAGACCGTGTGAAACCCTACCTACAGACCCAAAGCCCTAACCCTTGATTTCTCAATCTGACTCGACTATGATAATTATGATACCTATTTTGATTAACAATGAATTTTCCTACAATCTTTAAACCCACAACTCTCCCAGATATCCCGCTTTTCCCCTCACTGCTAGCGTCAGTATCCCAATGTTATATTATTCGCCATAGATCTAGCATGGATTATCCCACAGGGTGCTATACGTTACCGTATCTCAAGTTATCAGCCGAGAAAGACGCTAGAACAGTCCCGGCCAGGAATATTGGTCACCAATTAGTTCCCCAGAATCGGACAAGCTAACTTATGACCCGAGAACTCGGTCTACAGCAATGCCGTGGGGCAAGTCGAACTATCATAATATTATGATATCGTAGTATCTCTTATTGTGAGCGCAAGCGGTTTGGGGACATTCCTACAATATTCCCTTCCCGCTGTACGCAGGTAGGTCTCATGCGTTACCAGTATTATAAACCCAGTCAGCGAGCAAGGATAATAAAATTATTGAATTTTTATCACTAGACGGCCTCCCAAGCTACCCGGACACCCCCCCCCACCCAGACAGGTGCTCATTGGTGGGTTTGTGTGAGGAAACGAGCGGTGATTACCACAGTTGCCACAGTTCACCTAAGTATCATAAACCACTGGAAAGTTTCTTGGTTGGGTTTAGCTGTCCGAGTGAGGGGGGTGTCCGGCCCTCTATTTGACCCTTTTCCTCTCGTTCCCAACTCCCTTACCCTCTCCGCTTAGCGAAAGACCCAACGGTCGCGGAGGTTGACTCGGACCGAGTTCCCACACCCTACGGAGGTACAGCTCCTAAGTTTTGTATGTTGCACCAGTTGCTGACACAATGCCCACTGCGAGTGTAACATACAAAACTTAGGCGCTGTACCTCCGTAAAGCGGGGTGAACCCACCCGAACGCCAAGCAAGAAGATGGGTTACACGAATTCGCACACGATCGTTTGCGTCACAGCGTGCGTAACAGGGGTACGCCATAACACCATACCGGTACTCGAGTACGGTACGGTGGGTTATCGTAAATGATACCGGTATGATAACGGTGCCCGTTGACCGGGCAAGCGATGGTAAATAGATATTCGAGGGCGATTCGAGCGCGGGGAGGATTGGAACCAATATGGGCATTCGGCATCGGTGTGAGAAATCAGAGTCCATTAGACTGATATATTGATTCGCAGCATATTATGAGAAGGTATCCGCCCTCCGCTACGATTTCAACATGACGCGAGAGCAACATCACAGAAGCCGTTCCCGCTAAGGAAGCTAAGGATGCACGACCCCCAAGGTAACACCATCGTCCGTGGCATCCCTGCAACATCCCCACCCATTGCAGTACGCTACTTTGTTTCCTACAACCAAAGACTAGATCCAAAGCCCCCGGATTACTCGTAGACGCCCGACACGGAATTCTCACGAGACTACCTTAGCAAAACACAGCATCACCGACCACTCCTTTACCATGTGGATACGAGTAACAGCAACTCTCCATACAACACAAATCTCCCAGACATCTACAGAGGTAGGTTTGAGATGCCGGTAGATAATTACAGGTCTTCCCCAGATTGCTGCCTGCCTACTTATTTAATGGCTCTGCTTGACCACCGAATAAATAGGAGATAACTTACTTAGTGAACAAAGTGGAGAGGGTGGGGGTTCGGGCGGGGCCCGACAGAATGAGTGATATCCTCCGGGTGCGGGTGAGTAAGTCGAGTAGCAATTCATGCCGAAAATAATATGACGGAATCACAACCCCCAGGGCCAGTTTCTCCTTCATGGTAGCTCCGGGAACGCCGTAGCTAGGTCCCCTTTTATCAGAAAAAACAACTATGTCCAGTTCGTCTAAATGTCTATCTATCCATACATATAGCAAGCAGAGGGAGTAAGGAGAAATTAAGTACATAAAGAATGTAGGAAAGAAAGAAAGAAAATTTTGTAAGAAAGGAATCTATTGGACCGAGAATGGAATCGAAGATAAACAGCGCAAGTCAGTAAATGCCCGCCCGCCTCCCAGGCGTTGTAAGCTAAATAGTAAACAGAAATTCGGGAGCCTCCATCCACAACCGCTAGCAAATATCCGGAGGTCCCAGAAGTTTATATGCATACATACATGTAGGATCGCTTCTAATAATAGCCAGTGGGAATATCAAGTTCAGATAGTAGGAGCAACGGCAAGATATACAAGGGAAGTGAAGGGAAGATAGCAGTACCCGCGACAACGTATACGAGAGCTCCCTGAGACTAAGTAGGGCATGTCTTAGAAAGGAGGAATGACAGGCGACTCGAGCATAATGAACGGAGTATTTTGTGCTTCAACTTCACCAACGTTCTTTGATAGTTGGGGGGGGGCATCTCCGAAGATATCCAGAATTCTAGTAACTTCACTGCTCCTTCATGTGCATTCCCAGTAGTATGAGAGAGTGATATATCGCCGTGTTTACCAGGCCTGTCTAGGCCGACCCCCCCCCCCCCCCCCGGCGTATCATAGCAATAGCTTCACCACCACTTCATGTCCCGCGACAGCAGCACACACAGGTGGTGTTCAATTATCCACATCTAGGCCAGTGGAGTCGAAATCTTCCCGTCCCAGCAGCAGTTTTACCACTCCTTCATGTCCGTTTACAACAGCACACCCGAGTGGCGCCCAACCCTTCCCATCTGGGCGATCGGGGTCGACATCTTCCCGTTCCAGCAGGAGATTGACTACTCCTTCGTGTCCCTCGATAGCAGCACACCTGAGTGGTGTTCGGCCATTCTCAGCTGGGCGATTAGGGTCGACATTTTCCTGCTCCAGCAGCAGCTTGACTACTCCTTCATGTCCTTCGATAGCAGCACACCCGAGTGGTGTTCGATCGTCCACATCTAGGCAGTTAGGGTCGACATCTTCCCGTTCCAGCAGGAGCTTGACTACCCCTTCATGTCCCTCGAGAGCAGCACATCCGAGTGGTGTTCGACCGTTCTCATCTGGGTGGTTGGGGTCGACATTTTCCCGCCCCAGAAGTAGCTTGACGACTCCTTCATGACCCTCGATAGTAGCACACCCAAGTGGTGTTCGATCGTTGTCATCTGGGCGATTGGGGTCGACATTTTCCCCTTCTAGAAGTAGCTTGACCACCCCTTCATGCCCCCAGACAGCAGCACACCCGAGTGGTGTCCGATCGCGCTCATCCGGGTGATTGAGATCGATGTTTTCCCGTTCCAGTAGGAGCTTTACCACCCCTTCATGTCCCCTGACAGCAGCACATCCGAGTGGTGTCCGATTGTTCTCATCTGGGTGATTGGGGTCGACATTTTCCCGTTCTAGTAGCAGTTTAGCCACTCCTTCATGGCCCTTTATAGCAGCACTCCCGAGCGGTGTTCGTCTATGTATATCTGGGCGATTGGGGTCGATATTTTCCCGCTCCAGTAGGAGCTTGACCACCCCTTCATGTCCCCTGGCAGCAGCATCTCCGAGCGGCGTTCGATCGTACTTATCTGGGAAATTGGGGTCGACATCTCCCCGTTCCAGTAGGAGCTTGACGACTCCTTCATGTCCCTCGATAGCAGCACATCCGAGTGGTGTCCGATTCTTCTTATCTGGTTGATTGGGGTGGACATTTTCCCGCTCCAGCAGCAGTTTGACCACCCCTTCATGGCCCTTTATAGCAGCCCGCCCGAGCGGTGTTTCACGATACTTATCTGAAATATTGGGGTCGACACCTTCCCTTTCCAGAAGTAGCTTGACGACTCCTTCATGTCCCTCGATAGCAGCACACCCAAGTGGTGTTCGATTTTTCACATCTGGGAGATTGGGGTCGACATTTTCCTGTTCCAGTAGTACCATTACCACTTCCTCATGTCCATTCCTCCCCGCCCACGAGAGTGGTGTACTAGCTGTGCAATCTTGTTGGTTTATCTCACAGCTTTTTTCCTTTATCAATGCAATGACAAGTTCAACAATCCCGAAGAAAGATGCGCAGTGCAGTCCGGAGAAGCTCGAGGAAATACTGTTGTCTCCGTGGACCCTAGGATGCAGTACTTGCTTTAAAAGTGATACAGCGGATATGTGGTCTTCATACTTGTACATGAGCTCATGCGCAAGGATCCTCACATGGTCTGAGAACCCTTTGTTGGCATGCGTTCCCCAATATCTTGAAGAATACTTCAGGAATGCCATGTTTTGGTGGTTTTGAAGAGGGTGGTCCGAGAGTTCTTTGACCTGCTGTGAGTTCAGATAGGTCAAACAGGTTTCCGCGATTATCGAGTGAGGTTTACTGAAGAGCCCTGGATGGTTACAGAGATACTCTTGGACCGTGAAGTGGATCAGCCTCACCGTAGAAACTTCTTTATCGACTGTGATCAAGCCTTGACAGCATCCTAGCAATGTTTCTATCAAAGGAACATTTTCAAGATCGAAATCCTTTGCTCCTATCTCCACTGCTAGTGCGTGGCACAGCTCATCCACCTGTAACGGCCGCTCCGAATGGCATATCCATGTGAGAGTCGCTAGCGCAAGTTTTGTCTTTTCCCCATCCTGAGCCATTATCCGCTCCAAAGTCACATCATATGCACCTCCTAACCCTGCTCCGTCCTCCACCGACTTGAGCCTCTTCCCTCGCCGGGCAACCGTCGTTTCACGGAGGATTGCATCGATATGAAGAGAAGCCAGTAAGAATCTAGATCCCAATGCGTCAGCCATTGACCTGGGGTAACCCCGCCATGTTGCTTGTTCCCACATACGTTTCCGAACTTATTTTGGGAATAATGTCCATAATATTGGCCTCCAATCTGACGCTCATTATACCGCGGGCAGTGTCGTTCCTAAGTTTCTCCCGAAGATATCGAATGAGACCATCTTCCGTGGGCTGTATGTGTATAAAATTTGCTGCTCCACCGAGCTTCCACTCGACCTCACTCCTGACTTGTGGTCTTCCGGTCACAAATATGCGAGTATTTGGAGACCCCTGCAAAATCTGTCCTAGTGATTCAAGAACTATCATCCGATGCTCCGGCACACATTCGTCAAGGGCGTCAACACATATGAACGTGCGCTTTGTTTCCGTGATGGTCTGGAACATCTTTAAAATTCCCGGAACCTGTAGACCCCTACCCCCAATGACCTTTTTCTGCTTCCGAAAGCCCCTGACTACCGCTTCGGGAATTTTATCCAGTCCACTAACAATCTGTCTCAGCAGCGAGCCGAGCACATTTACCGGCGACTGCTCACTCCGAGCAGCAAAGTCGAAGTAAAAGCAAACAACGGCAGCATCGGCCTCATCGGCCTCATCGCATAACTTGTCTATAACCAAGGAGCTGTCATCGCAACCAATCAGCAACAACACCTTTTGATTTCCGGCGAATATACAACCCCTCTTACATGATGTAGCTCTTCCCCACTCCCGGATTGCCGTCGCAGAATAAGACCGCATGACCAGATTCATCCCCCTTACTGCCGTTATGCCAACGTCTAAATTTCTTTGTTCCCAGCAGCCAGTCTCCGACACTGTCGATACGCCGGGCTCCGATGTCTCGATGCCGCACCCATGGCTCTAAGGGAGATAGCCATGCCAGTATCTTAGGCTCATCATCGGGCGCAGCGCAGTTAATGATATTAAAAGAGTTGTTGTTATTACTGAACGCTTGTGACATTTTCGTTTTTCGTCTCTTTGAGTGTTGTGGAGAGCAAGATGTTGATTAACTCGGAGTCTCTTAACGCGATCACTTGAAATTGAGGGAAGGCAGGGTTATCATGGCCTTGCGCCTATCATAGCTGACTACTGTCCAATCACTGGATCAGAAACTCGTGACACCAACGCTCCTGCACAGTCATTGTCAAAATCTGTGAGCAAATCCCAACATAGAAACCCTACGCGTACCGTACTACCACATGTTTTTTGATACATCCCAAGAGAGAAATTCCAATAACCGATACCGGCAGCATCGTTGAAACCACTTTTCATTATCTGCCCGGGAAGTATCATAATCGGTTATCAGTATATCAGCTGGCGCTCGGATTCGCATCCGCTATCATAGCAGGAAAGCACCCAAGAATATGACAAAGTTGACACCTAAACCCTAACCCCCATTTCACGATTTCCCACTCGACCATATGAAAATATTGCAGTCTCTGAGGCTGTCTCTTAGATACTAAGGCGGCACTGAGAGTTGAACGCAGTATAGTTTAGATATAAAGATAAGATTCCACGCTTGCACTAGCAAAGTACGTGGTAACAGAGGAAAATACACTTGGTCTTATATAGACATATTCCATCACGTGATAACATGGTTCTCCTGCCAAGGAAACCCCCTTTTCATATCTCGTTACATGTATGAGTCAATTCCATGACTCATACCCATGACTCATAGGGTGGATAACGTATTTCCAACACTTCCCCTACGTTTCCATCCCGATGTAACATAGCAATTTCTCAAACGTAACTCTAACTAATCCCTTTGTACATATGTCCGCTAGATTCTTTTCCGACTCAACTCGTTTGATTTCTATCTCTCCTCTTGCCCGTAACTCTCTCACGTAGTGGTATCGCACATCGATGTGTTTGGTCCTATCAGAAACACCGTGGTTTTCGGTTAGGCTGACTGCAGCGGTATTATCACAGTATACAACCGGTGTTGTTGTGATGCCCATTTGTTTGAGTCCTCTGCTGACCCAAACTCCTTGATTTGCTGCAAATCCTAGTGCCACATATTCTGCTTCGGTTGTGGACTGAGCTACGGTACGTTGTTTTCGGGAGCGCCAGAGTACTGTATTGCCATAAGTTTGGAGTATGATACCGGAGAAGGACTTCCTATCGGTAAGGTTGGATGCATAGGAGCTATCGCTAAAGACTTCTATTGGCGTCTTTTCTGTGTCTGATCGGTAGATGAGTCCCATAGTCTTTGTTCCTTTAAGGTATCGGAGTACTCTTTTGGCTGCTGATAGATGGGTTTCGGTAGGTCTAGCTGAGAACTGACTGAGGAAGGCGACCGTATGTGCTATATCAGGTCTTGTTGCACAAGCTGCATATATGAGAGAACCAAGTATAGACTGATACAATTTCTGATCGCACATTGTCTCAGTGTCTGTAGCTATGACGAGTGGTGAGTGAGCTTCGATAGGGGTTTTTGCTTCATTGGCATTTTCGAGTTTGTATTTCGCAAGTTTTTCCGTAATGTATCTTTGTTGATTAATTCGAAGTCTATCCTCGGTTCTTTCTAACTGCATGCCATGTAGAAGCGATGGTTCTCCTGAATCTGTGCATTGGAAATGGGATTTGAGTTGTTTGATGCACTTATCCACTAAGTGTCGTTTGCCTGTTATTAAGATATCATCGACATATATGCAGCAATACAGGTCTTTCGCAACGAGGATGCATGGGTCGAAGGTCCCTTCACTGAAACTAATGTCTTTGAGGGTATTTGTGAGATGTTTGTACCATAGGAGAGGTGACTGTCGTAGTCCGTAAATGGCTTTTCGTAGTTTCCATACTTTGCCTGGTTTTCGGTATCCTTCCGGCATTTCTAAGTAGGATTCGTAGTCTATGTCGCCATATAGGAATGCACTTTTAATGTCAAGCTGTCGCATAGCGTAGCCGCGTATAACTGAGATGCTCAGTAGTACACGAAGTGACTCTAGTCGTGCTACCGGTGCGTATACTTCTTCAAAGTCTACCCCTGGGATTTGACTGAAACCCTTCGCGCAATATCTCGCTTTTCTCCTTTCCAACGTACCATCTTTCTTCACTTTTGCCTTGAACACCCATCGTCCTCTCAGAACTTTTCTACCTTGTGGTTTGTCAACCACTTCCCCTACTCCGTGTTCGTTTAAGACTTTCATCTCCTCATCCATTGCCACTTGCCATTCATCATGTTCAAGTGATTCGATGGCTTCTCGATAGCTTTCAGGATCTGGTATGTGGTAGGATAATCCAACGAAGGACTCCTTATCAATGGCTGCCTGTTGTCTGCGAATCTTTTCCTGAAGTTCTTCAATACGTAGCTGATGTTGTAAACCAACTTGTTGTACACTGCCGGATCCACCTTCCCCTCTAATGTAGGTTCTGAAGGTTTCATTCACTTGTCTTAGCTTATTGTTGAGATCTTTAAGCTTTGACTGAGCTAGGTCTTTTCGGTAACCAGCCCCTTTTTCGGTGTGTTTTCTTTGACGAGTTGACCTTCTTGTTGGTTTAGTTTGCTCAGGTGATACTGGAAACGTGCCGGGTACTACTTCAGATTCTTCTTCTTCTGATTCTTCGGGTAATGGAATGTCTTCGGGTAGGGGTGGTAGATTCTGTTCATCGTTTCGCGTTGCTGGTTGGTCTAGATGATATTCGAACGATACACCTTCTATTGTACCAAATCTTACGTCTCTTGCTTCTGTCACTGTATGTCGTTTGGGTATTTATATACGATACACTGTAGGACTGGAAGTATATCCTACTAAATGGCCCTCTTCGGCTGTAGGGTCAAGTTTGCCTCTCTTTTCCGAAGGTATGTGCACAATTGTATTGGTGAACCAAGGTCGTAGATGGTTGATAGTGGGTTTCGTTCCATGTAGTTGCTCGAAAGGTGTTGTTTTTATTGTTGACTGCCAACGTCTATTGTATAGGTAGGTTGTTGTCGCATAGGCTTCTCCCCATAGAAACTTCTTGTCGGTTGGTAACATGCATCGTACCATGGTGGTTAAGGTACGGTTCATCCTTTCGGCAACTCCGTTTGATTCAGGATTGTAGGCTGGTGATGTGGTATGGAGAGCACCTTTTCCTTTTAGGAATTTGGATACTTCTTGGTTGATGTACTCGGTTCCATTGTCACTATGAAGTCGTTTGATTTTAGCTTCATGTTGGGTATGGATGAGTTCCCAGAAGTCCTTTATTGCCGTTTCAGCTCCATCTTTTGTTTTCAGTAGGTACAACCAACAGTATCTGGTATAGTCATCGACGAATGTCATGTAGTATTCGTTTTTACCCAGTGTTGGTGTAGAGATACGTCCGCTTAAGTCGGAATGGATCTTGTCGAACGGTTTCTTCGTCTCTATTTCTTTTCCTAAGGGAACATGGTGTGTAGATTTTTGTAATCTACATGTTTCACAACTGAAGTCGTTTGGACGGGGTATTGGTTTTGCATCTTGATAACAATCCTTGATCACGCTCGGATGTCCAAGTACTTGGTGTCTCTCTTCGTAGGTGGATACAAGTATTCTTGTATTGTTTGTCCTAACATACCACAGACCGTCTTTCTTATCTGCAATCATGATCTCTCTTCCTCCTTTCTTGTATTCTCTCCTTCCTTTCTCAATTTCTATCCTAACTCCAACATCATCCAGTCTTGATTCGGACACCAAGGAGTACCGAAATGTCGGGACATACAATACTCGTCTGAGCTGAATCGTATGATCGGATCCGTCCAACAACCGCACAGGGATCTGCACATCTCCAGTTCCTGCTGCGTAATGCGTTCTGCCGTCTGCTGTTACTATACTTGTGTTGGCGGGTAGGAGGTTCTGGAAGTCACCTTTGTTTGGTGATATATGATCTGATGCTCCAGAGTCACATAACCAGTCTATCGATCTTTCCTCATTCGGTTTGGTTTTCGTCATAAGCACAGTTACAGTGGCATCGGTAAGGTTGGCGGTCCTTTGTCCCTTCGGATTTTCCTTGTTTCGTTTCTCTTTTTCTCTCTTCAGACCTCGACAATCTTTGACGTGATGACTCTTAAACCCTTTGTTCCCTTTGCTCTTGCACCAGGAACATTCCTTCGTGTCCTTTTTCTTTGGTACAAACAGTACCTTTTCCTCTGTTTCCGACTTTTATGCAGCTCGACTGATGAAGAACTCCCTTATATCAGTATACTGGTCATCTCCTCTTACTACGAGTATATCACAAAGATCTTTATGTTGTTCCTTTATGGATAACATAAAGAACGCTCCTTTGACAGCTTCGGATTGTGTGACTAGTTTCATTGTTGATAGGAAGTCATCGTCAGTCTTTCCTTTTGCGTTCGAGCATCTTTGAGAGAGTCGGTTCCATGCATTTTCGAAACTCGTGACGTGTTCGGTAATGTTCTTATTGGGAGGAAGTTTCTTGAATATGTCTTCAAGTAGGACAAGGTTTGTTGAGGGTGTCTCTTTGTCGAATTTGTCTTTGAGGGCTTTCCAGGCATCGCTAGCGGCAGGGTAGCAGGTGACGGTTTCATAGTGATCGCCTACTGCTTGGAATAGAAGGAACTTTGCTCGTTCGTTCTTTGTTTCCCATTCTGTAACTGCGGTTGGTTGAGAGGAGGAGCCTTCATCTGATGTGACTGGTTGTTGTATTGTTCCGTCCACGTAATCCCATATGCCACAGACCCTAAAGGCTGTTTTCCACATCGTTGCCCATGACCGATAGTTTTGTTGTCCTTGTAGTGTAGGGTACTTGTTGAAGGATAAGGACAACCGGCCGAAGGATTGTTCAGTTGATGTGGAGTCTGACATGTTTACTGGAGTTGTCGTAGTTTGGTATTACCAATCGACAGAGGTTTCCAGTATGCGACACGTCTTGTTTCCCGTAACTTCAGGAGTGCGAAATCCCTAGTCTTGGTTTCAAATAACTCGCAACAGGGTTTCGGTACGTTTCCGGAGAAGATGGGAAAGGGTCTCAACCTGAGACAGCCGGTACACTTGATCAGAGTTTCTGGATTGAAGTAACCTCGGTAGCTATCGTTTTCGCGATCGTATTGTAGGTGTTCGAAGTCGGTAAGGGTCAGTTCTGGTATGGTGGGTATCGGAGGTGTATCCAGTTGTTCACCGTACTTCTTTTGAATGGCTTGAAGGCGATCGTTATAGTCGATAATTTCGAGGTTCTTTTGAGCGATGGTTTGATTGACTCTTTCGATGTGTTCTTCAATTGTGTATTCAAGGGCGTCGTGGTACATGCGTGGCATGTATGGTGTTGTAGTGGGATAGATAGTTTGTATAGAGGTATTCGTTGACCGTATGGTCAGATAGGAGGGATGTAAGAGTGAAAGAGGTAACGGTAGTAGCGTCTCGCTTAGGTGTCTTTCTTTTATCTATATGGTATATGATACTTGGTAGCAGAAAGGCTTGCTAGCCGGGCTCATAACCTGAAAATATTGCAGTCTCTGAGGCTGTCTCTTAGATACTAAGGCGGCACTGAGAGTTGAACGCAGTATAGTTTAGATATAAAGATAAGATTCCACGCTTGCACTAGCAAAGTACGTGGTAACAGAGGAAAATACACTTGGTCTTATATAGACATATTCCATCACGTGATAACATGGTTCTCCTGCCAAGGAAACCCCCTTTTCATATCTCGTTACATGTATGAGTCAATTCCATGACTCATACCCATGACTCATAGGGTGGATAACGTATTTCCAACACCATATTTTGAACTGGGTTTCACATACCCACAACTCTTCCACACGTCCCGCTCTTTCTTTAATTGCTAGTCTCGGTGTCCGGGCGTTGCACCATTTGCCGCAGCATAGATTATCTTGCACTGCGCGATAAGCCATCTTAAGTTAGATTTACCAACCGGCAAAGGTGTGAGCCTAGGCCTGGCCAGGAACAACCGCACTAGCCAATCTACGATAACTAAATAGACCGAATAGACCAAATTTTAGCTCGTGTCTGGATCTGACCAGCATCATGGAAATGCCGTAGACAAGTTGGACTGGTATTATTGTCAAAGTGATGTGGGCATATTTCTACCAAATTCACTCTACGAAGCCCTTCTTTCTTTTGTTAGCCTGGGAGTTCGCGGAGGGAAGAGAGACTTGCGTGGACTAAAATGGACTTGTGTGGTGATTATTAAATACGAGCGGGAAAGAAGACTAAAGTTGGGCTAATATGTGCGTGGGGAAACTCTCGAATTGCTTGCTTCTTCATCTACATACTAAACATGAGAAACGAGCAGGTATTTATACAAGAATATGATCCTTCTCAATGAGCGACAAAAGTAGTAATGAAAGATATCCCGCACTTTTCCGATCTCCTTTTCTCGTCTCTATCCTCGGTCTATGGCAATGGGTAGTGAATGTCCTTTCGGAGGTTGTGTTCGGCTTCACGGGTTATCGTGGTGGGTTGTCAGATGCCGAGGGTTCCAACCTTCCGAGGTTTAGGGTTTTTGCCGAGGTGCTATGAGGAACGCCGCACACTAACAACAGTGATCGATGGAAGGATATCAGGATATCTTTGTCGCACTTTCAGTCTTTACCGTTTAGTTGGTTAGGTAGTTGTGTTGAGCTTTCATTTAAAGCGGAGAGAGCGAGAGCCTTGGATAAGAACAACCGAACCCCCTCACTTCTCCTAAAGCCGTGCTCTGGCAACCGGAGCCGCTTTTTGTGCCTTACTTAGCCTCACCGTTTCGCCGTTTCGCAGCTTCAAAAGTCGTCGCCTTTGAGAAGTTATCGTCAACAGAGTGAGCACCCGTTTGCCGGACTACATAGCAGTGGTAAACAATTGCCACAGGGGAATACGAGCGCCGGGGATATTGGAATAATCATCGGCATCGAGCACCCGTGGGACACATCGCGGTGCAGTAGACCGATAATTTACAGCCCAACGTGATACAGTATCTATCGTTCGCTATCATACGATTTTAACTTGGCGCGATCGCCCTATCACTGGAATCGTTCCAACCATGGCCGCCGAGAATGCAAGCCCCCCAAAGGCAAACACCATGACCGCCCGACAGCCCCCCACCAGGGCAGGACTTTTCCTGATTTTTACCAGCAGCCGGAAACTAGATTCAAAGTATGAGGATTCATCATAGATTTTTTGATTTTATTTTCCCCCGCAACCTTTTCACGAGACTGCGGTAGCAAACACTATATCATAAACCACCTCTGTAGTAGATGGGGGTAGATAACTACAGCCTTCTATGCAGCTCAAATTCCCTGCACATCTGCAGTGGCGGGTTTAAGACTCTAGCGTATGATTACAGGCCTTCTTCAGATTACTGCCGCCTTAACCTAATGGTCCTGCATGATCGACAAAGAGGTATCTTACCCGGTAGGTGACTTGGTATTTCTCGGGTGTGGGTGAGTAGGTCGAGTGGCAGTTGATGTAGGAAATAATATCATCTCCGGATCACAACGTTTGGAGTCAATTTTCTCCTCCGCGGCAGCCGCGGGAATGCGGGAACTAGGTCCTCTGATATTAGAAGGAATAGTCTATGTGCAACCTGTCTAAACGCCCACCTATCCACCCGTATACATCGCGAGCAGAAGAAATGAGGAGGAAACAAGTACATGAAGAAAACCGGAAAAAGGAAATTTTGTAAGTAATCTATTCGACCGAGAATGGAAATAAAGATAAATGGTGCGAGTTAATAAATGAAATACTCCTCCGCCTGCCATAATCTAAAGGGTGAGCGGAAATTCGTGAGAATTGATCTACAAACGTTAGCAAATATCCGAAGGTCATAGACGGTTATATGTCTGCATACAATTGGGATTGTCGCCAATGATAGCTAGTGAGAACATCGAATTTATATTGTAGGAGCGACGGAAGGATATACAAAAGAAGAGAAAGGGAAGGTGGTGGTATCGGTAACAGCGTATACTAGGCTCCTAGAAGTTGAGTAGGGTAGATGCTAGAAAAGGAAAGATCGCGAGCGATTTGAGTGTAATAAAGGGAGTATTTTGTGCTTCGACGTTACATTCGTTTTTTCACAGCCGGTGGGGTGGGCTTACATCTCCGGTTTCCACAGGTTTCCGGGCTTCTAGTAGCTCCACTCCTTCACGCCCGCTACTAGCAGCATGAGAGAGGGGTATACCACCGGGGCTATCTGGCCTGTCTGGATCGGTAGCTTGTGGGCCCCTCAAAAGCATGACCACCCCGGTATGTAGCCCAAACGAGTGGCGTTCTGCCATACAGACCCGGGCGGTTGGGGTCGACATCTTGCCGCTCAAGCAACAGTTTGACAACCCCATCATGTCCCCAGAAAGCGGCCCACCCGAGCGGTGTTCAGCTATGCCCGTCGGGGCGATTAGGGTCGATATTTTCCCGTTCCAGTAGGAGCTTGACCACCCCTTCATGTCCCTCGTCAGCAGCACATCCGAGTGGTGTCCGATCGTTTTCATCTGGGTGATTGGGGTCAATATTTTCCCGTTCTAGAAGTAGCTTGACGACTCCTTCATGTCCCTCGATAGCAGCACACCCAAGTGGTGTTCGATCGTTCTCATCGGGGCGATTGGGGTCGATATTTTCCCGTTCTAGCAGTATTTTGACGACCCCTTCGTGTCCCCTGATAGCCGCACATGCGAGCGGTGTTCGATCACACTTGCCAGGGCGATTGGGGTCGACATCTTCCCGTTCTAGTAGTAGCTTGACTACTGCCTCACTGCCATTTGCAGCAGCACACCAGAGTGGTGTTTGATCGTACTTGTCCGCACGATTGGGGTCGACATTTTCCTGTTCCAGAAGTAGCCTAACGACTCCTTCATGACCCTTGATAGCAGCACACCCAAGTGGTGTTCGATCGTTCACAACTGGGCGATTGGGGTCGATATTTTCCCGTTCTAGCAGTAGCTTGACTACTCCCTCACTGCCATTTGCAGCAGCACACCGGAGTGGTGTTTGATCGTATTTGTCCGGACGGTTGGGGTCGACATTTTCCTGTTCCAGAAGTAGCCTGACGACTCCTTCATGTCCCTCAATAGCAGCACACCCAAGTGGTGTTCGATCGTTCACATCTGGGCGATTGGGATCGATATTTTCCCGTTCTAGCAGTAGCTTGACTACTCCCTCACTGCCATTTACAGCAGCACACCGGAGTGGTGTTTGATCGTACTTGTCCGGACGGTTGGGGTCGACATTTTCCTGTTCCAGAAGTAGCCTGACGACTCCTTCATGACCCTCGATAGCAGCACACCCAAGTGGTGTTCGATCGTGCTCATCTAGGCGATTGGGATCGATATTTTCTCGTTCTAGCAGTATTTTAACGACCCCTTCGTATCCCCTAAGCGCCGCCCATCCGAGCGGTGTTCGATCACACTTGCCAGGGCGATTGGGGTCGACATCTCCCCGTTCTAGCAGTAGCTTGACTACTGCCTCACTGCCATTTACAGCAGCACACCAGAGTGGTGTTTGATCGTACTTATCCGGACGATTGGGGTCGACATTTTCCCGCCCCAGAAGTAGCTTGACGACTCCTTCATGACCCTCGATAGTAGCACACCCAAGTGGTGTTCGATCGTTGTCATCTGGGCGATTGGGGTCGACATTTTCCCGTTCCAGTAGGAGCTTGACCACCCCTTCATGTCCCCTGACAGCAGCACATCCGAGTGGCGTCCGATTGTTCTCATCTGGGTGATTGGGGTCGACATTTTCCCGTTCTAGTAGCAGTTTGGCCACTCCTTCATGGCCCTTTATAGCAGCACTCCCGAGCGGTGTTCGTCTATGTATATCTGGGCGATTACGGTCGATATTTTCCCGCTCCAGTAGGAGCTTGACCACCCCTTCATGTCCCGCGAGAGCAGCACATCCGAACGGCGTTCGATCGTACTTATCTGGGAGATTGGGGTCGACTTTTTCCTGTTCCAGCAGGAGCTTGACCACCCCTTCATGTCCCTCGACAGCAGCACATCCGAGTGGTGTTCGGTCGTTCACATCTGGGTGGTTAGGGTCGACTTTTTCCTGTTCCAGTAGGAGCTTGACCACCCCTTCATGTCCCTCGACAGCAGCACATCCGAGTGGTGTTCGGTCGTTCACATCTGGGTGGTTAGGGTCGACATTTTCACGTTCCAGTAGGAGCCTAACTACCCCTTCATGTCCCTCGAGAGCAGCACATCCGAGCGGTGTTCGATCGTTCTCATCTGGGTGATCGGGGTCGACATTTTCCTGTTCCAGTAGGAGCTTGATCACCCCTTCATGTCCCTCGATAGCAGCACATCCGAGTGGTATCCGATTCTTCTTATCTGGTTGATTGGGGTCAACATTTTCCCGTTCCAGCAGCAGTTTGACCACCCCTTCATGGCCCTTTATAGCAGCCCACCCGAGCGGTGTTTCACGATACTTATCTGAAAGATTAGGGTCGACACCTTCCCGTTCCAGAAGTAGCTTGACGACTCCTTCATGTCCCTCAACAGCAGCACATCCGAGTGGTGTTCGATTGTTCACATCTGGGAGATTGGGGTCGACATTTTCCTGTTCCAGTAGTACCCTTACCACTTCCTCATGTCCATTCCTCCCCGCCCACGAGAGTGGTGTACTAGCTGTGCAATCTTGTTGGTTTACCTCACAGCTTTTTTCCTTCATCAATGCAATGACAAGTTCAACAATCCCGAAGAAAGATGCGCAGTGCAGTCCGGAGAAGGCCGGGGAAATACCGATGTCTCCGTGGACCCTGGGATGCAGTACTTGCTTTAAAAGTGATACAGCTGATATGTGGTCTTCATACTTGTACATGAGCTCATGCGCAAGGATCCTCACATGGTCTGAGAACCCTTTGTTGGCATGTGTTCCCCAATATCTTGAAGAATACTTCAGGAATGCCATGTTTTGGTGGTTTTGAAGAGGGTGGGCCGAGAGGTCTTTGACCTGCTGTGAGTTCAGATAGGTCAAACAGGTCTCGGCAATTATCGAGTGAGGTTTAGTGAAGAGACCTGGATGGTTACAGAGATACTCTTGGACCGTAAAGTGGATTAACCGCACCGTGGTAGCTTCCTTATCGACTGTGATCAAGCCTTGACAGCATCCTAGCAATGTTTCTATCAAAGGAACATTTTCAAGATCGAAATCCTTTGCTCCTATCTCCACTGCTAGTGCGTGGCACAGCTCATCCACCTGTAACGGCCGCTCCGAATGGCATATCCATGTGAGAGTCGCTAGCGCAAGTTTTGTCTTTTCCCCATCCTGAGCCATTATCCGCTCCAAAGTCACACCATATGCATCCCCTATCCCTGCTCCGTCCTCCACCGACTTGAGCCTTTTCCCTCGCCGAGCAACCGTCGTTTCTCGGAGGATTGCCTCGATATGAAGAGAGGCCAGTAGGAAACTAGATCCAAATGTTAGCCATTAACCCGGAGTACCTTTTCTCGGGCGCTCGTTCTCACATACGTTTCCGAACTTATTTTGGGAATAATCTTCATAATGTTGGCCTCCAATGTGGCGCTCATTATACCGCGGGCAGTGTCGTTCCTAAGTTTCTCGCGAAGATATCGAATGAGACCATCTTCCATGGGCTGTATATCTATAAAAGTTGCTGCTCCACCGAGGTTCCACTCAACCTCACTCCTGACTTGTGGTCTTCCGGTCATAAATATGCGAGTATTTGGAGACCCCTGCAAAATCTGTCTTAGTGATTCAAGAACTATAATTAGATGCTCCGGCACACATTCGTCAAGGGCGTCAACACATATGAATGTGCGCTTTGTTTCTGTTATGGTCTGGAACATCTTTAAAATTCCCGGAACCTGTAGACCCCTACCCCCGATGACTTTTTTCTGCTTCTGGAAGTTCCGGACCACCACTTCGGGAATTTTATTCAGTCCACTAACAATCTGTCTCAGCAGCGAGCCGAGTACATTTACCGGCGACTGCTCACTCCGGGAAGCGAAGTCGAAGTAAAAGCAAACAACGGCAGCATCGGCCTCATCGGCCTCATCGCATAACTTGTCTATAACCAAGGAGCTGTCATCGCAACCAATCAGCAACAACACCTTTTGATTTCCGGCGAATATACAACCCCTCTTACATGATGTAGCTCTTCCCCACTCCCGGATTGCCGTCGCAGAATAAGGCCGCATGATTAGATTTATCCTCCCTACTGCCCCTATGCCAGAGTCTGAATTCCTTTGTTTCCATCAGCCAGCCTCCTACACTGTCGATCCGCCGGGCTCCGATGTCTCGATGTCGCACCCATGGCTCTAATGGAGATAGCCATGCCAGTATTTTAGATTCATCTTCGGGCGCAGCGTACGTAATGGTATTGTAAGAGGTATTAGTATTAAAAGAGTTGTTGTAATTGAAAGAGTTGTTGTTATTGAAAGAGCTATTATTATTACTGAGAACTTGAGACATTTTTGTTTCTCGTCGCTTTGGACGTTGTGGAGAGCAAGGTGTTGATTAACTTGGAGTCCCTCGACGCGATTGCTCGAGAGCGATGAAAAGCGGGGTTTATCTGCACCTAGCTGACTCCTCGCTTGTGAGTACCGTATCTATACTCGAGTACAGTACTCGAGTACAGTACAGTACGAGTGCAGTCCAAACACTAGATCCGAAATTTGTGACACCAACACTCAAGAACTGCTTCTGTCAAAAACTCTAAGCAAATTCTCCCGTAACAACCCCATGTGATCTGTACCAGCAGGTCACTTTTCTCTGATACATTCGAAAGCAGTAGAAATTTGCAGAACCAATACCGATAGTATCGTTCAAAACTATTTTCAATACCTACTTATGAAGCCATTGATCGTTATTACTCAAAAGTTATGTGCTCAACTGCCCTTTTAGCAAGCCCCCTCGCTACCCCGAAGTTT
Source organism: Tuber indicum (assembly GCA_006112555.1). NCBI lineage: Eukaryota > Fungi > Ascomycota > Pezizomycetes > Pezizales > Tuberaceae > Tuber > Tuber indicum. The sequence continues at coordinate 880,893 of VBSK01000013.1, forward strand.
TTGATCGAACAAGGCCAAGACAAGTCGTCTCCGGAGTGGGGAAACCTAAAACAACAACCTTCTCGACACAGACCTTAGTGACGCGCAGATCTCAGTGTTGGAAAACTAGAATCATCTATAGAGTGTTCCTCCGAACGCACAAGCCCAGAGGCAGAGCGGGGGTGAGGGAAGCTGGCCTGAAGGAATCGGGCTCTCCCGGTTCGGTCACCACCAGCCGACGAGCCTCCGCCGGATGCGGCCGGGGTGGCAGATGGGCAGGCCACGCAGTCCGTGAGTCAGCTTACACGAGCGTCGAGAGATCCCTACCAGCCAGACGGTGGTAACGGTCGAACAAATGGCGAACGCGGAAAACCTTCTAGTAGTTCCATGATCACCGGGAATTCGAGTCATGATAAATTAACCATTGGGGATAATGTCTCACTTACCGTACTCGAGTATCTACACTGCATACCGCAGAAGGGACCTGTACTTCATCATCCTTTGACTTAGTAATGCATTTCAATGAGATGTTCCTATTTCACCAGGATATGACGTTCGCCGATGACCCCAACTGCCTTGTTGCTAAAAGATCCCACCAAACGCGATCACCACACCAACAACAACTCCCTGCCGTCAATTATCGAGATTTCGGCTATCCATGCACAGATGATGTCGCGATATTCATCTAGCCTCCCCCGACTCGATCTGTTGAAAAATACGTTGCAGAAGCGGGCTTGATCAGATGAAAACGATAATATGTGCATTGTTGTATTATTAAAGAAGAGAAGAAAAAGGACAAAGCAAAAGGGCGGAATCAAAGTATCAGAAAGAGGTGGGAAGGAATCGTCATTCCTCAGACAACCCAGGTCAGTGCTGTGGCGAGGACATAATCCTCAACGCACACATCTCATCCAGTATATAAGCGACACCAGACTCTACAGTATAGCTACAAGTCCATACACCCCCGATCCCAATTCCACATGCCTATCAATTATTCTAACATCTTCTAACACGATCCTCCAGGTTCCTCATTCTTCTAGGACTAATTTCAAGGAGTCCTCATCATATCATAACGGATATCATTATCGGCTAAATATGTTTACGGAACAATTGACATCAACTGGAAGAGCGAGACTCTTGATAGAAGACCCAAGAGCAGTTCAAAACACTGGCCACCAAAAAGAAATCGCATTCCGGGCAATGGAAAGGGGAAAAGAAAAAATCCCCCCGAAAAAAGGATCGCCGATATATCACCGGCTAAACCACAGAACTCACTTCTGGTCATCTTGCAATCCGCCGAGGTGCTATCAACCTTCCCGAGGGGGCAAAGAAACGTGGCTCCCAAGCAGATATGGAAACGACCACTGACTTGGCTCAAACTATCCTACTACGTATTAACCATCATCAGTTAATCATAGATATTCTTTGTAAGAAAGCTGTATTCAAATCCGACGACGGCGAATTCCATCCCCGTTGGTCGCAACAGATATGGTTCGGGGGTGTTGAGGATGTTTGAAGGGAACCTAGGCACGAATGGGATAGAGTGGGTTTTTCCAGGTCGATCCTGCGTACACCGGGCCCGAAGTCCGGTAGGTCAATATATTTCATACTTGTAGTAGGACGACACAAGTCCTAGAGAATCCCCTTATTAATAGTATCATATACCACCAGATACGAGGGAAGCCACTATACCTAACATATACACAGCAATCAAATTCATCATCCTCAAGGAGTTACCCTTGACTGCCATTACGGACACCCCAATACACCCCAACACCCCAATAATTGGGAAAAATTCGATTATCTACCGTTTGACACGGCGAGGAACGCTACGGATGGCCATGAACGGGGCACCGGTGAACCTCTAGACCATGCCATCCACGTCATGGATACTGGAATCTGCATTGGTGAGAGAAACTAGGATAACTTCTTCAAGTAGCTTAATCAGGCTCCCAGGATTCATGCGATATATGGCAAAAGTCAGCCTGGTTTCTAAATACGTAGACAATAACGTGAAACCGTTAACGGTAACATTAGGACCTCCTCGGCAGAAGGTCGAGGTCAATTCTTTCCCCTAGCCATTCACCCCCCTAGGGAATCAGACACGCCCGACAGTGAACAAAGGAATAACCCAGATCCGAGTCTCAACCCATCAAATCCGCCGAGGAGTGGTCAGCAAGGTATCATAGTTTGCCAAGTTAGCAAGATCCTACTAGCTCCTCCAACACCTGATGCAGAAAGCGCAATCCAAGCTTCCCGCCGTTGACGATACCGGTAATCTACCCAACCAGAAAGTCCCCCCCTCCCGACAACAATCTACTTCAGAGAGGTGTACCGCGACCGCGACAAGCAATGGACAGAAAGTACGGTATTGGATGTTGTTGCCCAGCCAGATTTCCGATTCCAATCTGCATACCGGTATGCATTGATATTGTACGGCGGATATGGAGATACCAAATTTGTGCGGAACCCGAGGCCACAAGAAGGCCCAGCGAACCAAAAATAGATAGAAGTTCCGCCCACGTGCCGACCATCGGGACGAATGCCAGTATCACACAGACCTGAGCAACATCCGTCCCCTCGCTCAATCGATGGTTAAGCCTGCCAACGATTAGAGAGCGACGACGGCCCGGGCAGGGATAGCTGTACCAGGCACAAATAGACTTGAAAAAGTTTCCCCGCGGATTCGGTTCAGGACGATGCGATCCCAAAGCCATTCCAAAATCCTGGGGCTGTCACCAAAGACAGATGTAGAGAGCGTGCAGGGAAGTAAGACGGAGGGCAGGGAGATGCTCACAGTTAACACCGACGACGCGGTCATCGCGCGGCGAGTGATGCGTCGTGAATAAACGGCCACGGTAAGACAGCCGACCAGTTCTATCATACCCAAGTGCGATATGAGCAGTCAAACATGAACAATATAGAAATCCCCAACTGTGATGCCCGCCACGAACATTCCAGAAACCAACATCATGTCAACAACTTACCAACCCGCACGGGAAGAATGCATGTTAAATCCGGCACAAATAAACACCCAAGCACAAAAAAAACCACTAATCCACAAGAAAAGAGACAGGATCAATAACACGGCAGAACGGTAAGCTATGAAACTGAACACAGTGCAAACTTACCGGACCACCGACAATTCAGTATCATAGTATCGCAGACACGAACAGATGCTGTGGGAAATACCCCTCCAACGCCAACACATCCCCACATTCCGCAACATCCCTGCCCACAGCCACATCACCATACCGTATCATACTTTTTTTCACAAAAGTGCAATGCGAGTAGTGACAGCAGCGTATGATACGGCGACCAGAATCAACACCAAGCCGGAGCACAATCGCCTTGTCCGGCACAGCACAGTACTCGTACAGTACAGTACGCCACGGCATCCAAACCTCAGCCTTACGATAACAGCAGTAAACAAAATACCGCACAAAATAAATAATAATCAGAGCGACGATAAACCAGCAAGTGCAAAATCACCCACACAGCAACATACGTAGCCCGACCCGCGTGCACACACACACACACGAACCGTACCGTACCGCATCCAGGATGGGGGGAATTACACCACCAACACCCGACTCCACCTTCTTCTTATCTATACCACCTCCGCTCCTCGCCCCCGCAACCGCGATACTCGTACCAGCCGGTACCGTATTCACCACGCTACGTTCCACCGACCCAAAAGAATGAAGACGCTGAAATATCCCCTCCTCCTTCTCCTTCTCCCCTTCACCATCCTCGCTCAGGGCGCCGGGGTACCAGCGCCGGTGTGTAAGGACGTGGATGCCGGTGTTACGGAGTAAGTCTTACGCTCCCTCCCGGGTTTCTTCCCGTGCCATTCGGCCGGAGGCGATAATGACTGATGATGAATGCCTCGTTCGGTAGTTACAAGCCCCCGCTCTCGCCACCGACGGCGGCGGCTCCGGACCGAGGGGGGGTTGGGGAGATGCGCGCGAACCGGACGACGGCGGTGGACGGGGGGGGCTTGTTCAGGAGGGTCGTCGGGGGGATTGCGGTCGCGGTTTTGGTCGCGGTTGTCTGAGTGGGGCGGTGCGCGCTTGTGTGATTGATTTATTGACTTATTGGGTTTTTGGTTTGGGTTTGGGCGTTTTGTTTTTTTGAATGATACGCACGGTTTTGGTTTTGGGGTTGGTGTTTTTCTGGGAATTGGGATTGGGCTTGGACTTTATTTTATTCATCCGTCCTGGGGTATCATACCGTACAGTGTCCAAGGGCACAATCTCTAGGAGTTATTTAAAGTATTATAGCGCTCTCAAAATCTAATCAGATTGAATCGCGAGCACTATCGTGAGTTCTTCCACTGTCGCGTGCGGGAGTCCACTCGGATTTTTCTTAGTGTTGAGACGTGCGCGGGAGAAGGTTGGGCCGGTTGGGAAAGGGTTTTTCACCTGGACCACCATTGCTCCAAACAGAGTCACACAAGGTTAAAGCCAAGTTTGTGTGACGCGTGTCAGCTTTTGCCCAAACACTGATAAGGTTAATTTAATCGCTCCACCACCAAATGTCTGCGGTGCCGGTATGATACGGTACGGTAGTCTATCGTATCGGTATTCGCTTGGAAGGAAATGCATGAAATGGTAATCCACTCTTGCAATTCACCAGTATCATACCGCTATGGATTGAACGTGCGCAAGTAAATTTGGTCTCGAGGTTCATAGGGCAACAAAACTCTCCGAGGCCCAGCTGAGGCTTGCTCGACGCGAATTGCTTGGCTCTCCGCGCTCCAGCGCTGATCTATATAGTGTCATAATCGCACCACAACCATCCGAAGGTGCGGCAATTGCCATTGGCGAGATTTCGGCTTCGGAGTGCAACATTATCTTTGGTCTTCATGCCAAGAGAAATGTTGGTCCGTGATCTTTTTTGGTTCTGTTTCAAACGAAATAAGGCAGAATTAGGATAGGAACTGAAGTGACCTACGGTATTACCGGTACTCGAGTAAACCCACAAAAGGTACGGTATTTTGGAAGGGATCGCCAGCTGAATGTGAAAATGTTGAGGACTGGTTTTGATGAAGCCAAACTACGGTAACCATTCTCGTTTGCCCCCTTTCGTAATACCGCATTAACTTGTCTCTTGACGGAGTCGCATAAGTTAACCGAGCTTTCGGTTGGCACGGTAAAAAAATACTTTCACAAATTCCACAATTCCCACCCATCCCTCCCCTTTCTCCGGCAACATACCATAATGTGCAGCAGAATCTCGCCACTGTATTTATCGAGCGTCAATCGTTGGTAAAGTAAGGTACGGTACCGTAGGTTATTGTACCACTAGCCAACCGACACACCCACGCTTCCAAAGGAACAAATCCAAGGGTTGGAACCCCTTTTGATGCATCGGTGGCTGGCTTGTGGCGCGTCCCAAGATTGCCATCGACCCTGAAGATGCAGTGAACCTTCACCCGGTGGTACTGTAACCAAGCTTGTTGGCGCTGTGGACATTCCTGTGGTACTGTACCTGCAGAGCACATTAAACTGCCTATTGGGGCAAAGGAACAGCTCCCCCATGAGTTACAGTAGTCCAAGGGAAAAAGCACGTGGGGCAGATGTCTCCACTCTACTCGAGTAGACCTCTAATCTGCATGCCCGAATCACACTACCCAAGCCACGCAAGGATCGATGCGGGAAATCCCCATCCCCAAGGCTAATGGACCCTAACCCTATGTTTGTTTTGTTTCACCCAGTAGATGGCGCCAACATCATGTTTGATGGGAGCAAGATACTCCTCCCGAATACAGTACTGGTACCTGAAGCTCGATTGCACAAACCTAATTACCGGCCCCAGCAAATGCAACCGCCACTGTGGGGACCTTTGCTTGCTCGTGGAGGGGGAATAGTCTCGGTTATCGCCGAAACATGACAAGTGCTGTATTATCATGGACAATACCGTACTTCGAAATGTGGGGGGGTATCGATGTGGAGGGAGAAAACATTGGTTATAATAAGAAAAATAAATAAAAATAGAAGGTACTACAAGTACCTCAGTCTTACTGGTGGAAGGCTGTACAGTAGTGAACGCTTTCGGACAAACACAATCAGTAGTTGGCGTCGTCAGCCGTGGTAGCAATGGGGTCTGCCAGAAAATTCGAGTGTGACCGAGTCCATATCCTTATCATATGCGGAAACCTCGCTCAATTAAAGAGTAACCCCTTTTAAGGTTTAAGTTTAACATCCCCCAGTAAAGGTAGGACAAATGCGTTCCGGGGTGATAGATACACAGCATGGGCTACACTTTCCACACAGAATACGGTACCCCTCTTCACCACCGTAGGCCATGTTCCGGCGGACCCGGGAAGGTAAGCATTCCGGTCCCAGGCGTTTTGGGATCTCCGCCTGGGTCGGACCGAAAGACCGACCCCACGAAACACCGGTATCGTACCCGAGTAATTTATAGTGCCGGACACTGCCAATCGACACCCGTGTTAATTCGCAGTCGCTTACTAAGCGGTGATAACTTTCCCAATTGGGCTAGATTATTCGGCACTGCGCAATAATCGGCTAGATATATTACCACATTAGGCAGAGTATTGCCAAGATATTACTTGATAAGGTTAGCTTTTGCCGTGTTGATTTTTCCAGCCCTCATACAAAAATCTCAAACTTTGAACCACTCTAGCACTGTAGCAAGTCAATAGTCAATATTTCTTTAAATCCCTCTGTAATTCTCTAGGCAATCATCAGGTACCGTAAGGACCTTTGCAGAAGGTTTTGAGCCTATGGGTTGTTGTTGTTGGTCGCAGTTACCTGTGGTTTACCTGTAGGAGCTTGCAGTACTCGTACTTGTAAATTTCCTACGGGTCGGCAAACAAGGATAATAAACTATATCGAACTGCAGGGCGCGAAAAGTGCCAGAGCTCCCCGAGCCATTTTTTTCCTTTTGGGGCATGATTGCTCAATAGTGTCCACAGGGGGTGCCACTGACACTTTAAAGGCGCACACGTGTTTTATTCAACAGTACGGCGAAGCAACCCCCCAACTTCCTGATGACTTGCCCGGGGGGCGAGCAACATTTCGGGTGGATTTCGTTATCCTACCAGTTGGCCTTGTCTCTTCGCAAACTGATGCAGCTCGATCGAGTGGGCTAAACCCACAATCCATCACTCGAAAAGATGTCGGATGTCGCTGCGCCACAAAAAACGCTTTGTCGAAACGAGCACGCAAAAGGATCGTTGGTGATTTATCGAGCCGTGGCGGTATACGGTACGGTACGGAAGTAATTCCATCGGGGGAGCTTATTTGGAACCCGGTGCGCCGCGTAGCCGAAATAAAGATTGTTACCGATACGCGGTACCATACCGGGTATCCGGGATGGCTATTTGGTGCGGCCGCCTGTGCACTTACCGGTATTTCAGTAGGAAGCATTGTATCGCCTATATTGAGCTTTTCTTACTCGACCGTTCATACTGGCGAGTGGGGTAAATAAATTTATGGCTCCCTTGGGAAATAAAAATCACTATCAGCTTATGGTACGGTACTCGAGTAATGTCTTCCCGTTCGAAAATATTTATGAAACGTATGATTGTTATGATGCAGTTTCCCCATCAAGACACTTTACCCATTGTACCTGCATGAGCACTCGCGTACTCGTACCTGCATGAGCACTCGAGTACTGGTACAGTACCGGTATGGTACCCTAGGGTCCGAGTGTCTATGAGACTAGCGGCACCGCCCCTGGAATTAGATCGTGATGATTAACCAAGAGGTAAGGAGCTTCATGTTATGGTTGTCGTGATATCGAGGAAGCCAAAGAGGTCTGATGCCTGCCTTGCTACCCGTACTCGTACCAGTACCGTAGTCTACCGTAATCAATACTCGAGCACCATTGGGCTCCGTTAGCGCTAGAGCCGCATTGGGTTTTAGTCTGAAGCATCATCAGACATCACTCTGAGACGAGCTCTAGTTACTTTACTGGAATGACTAATGGGCCCTACTGGGAAGATTGTTCTTGGGCGTGGACGACAGGGATACCAAGATGATGTAATTTCCGGGCGTCATTGCTGATTGGCTCAGAGACTACCAGGAACCGGAAACAGCTAGGACAAGCTCCCATTGGTGACACGGTCTTGGCTCGTTTTCGTCCCCCGAATAGTCTCTGCGAGTACCGTAGATGTTTGCAGTCGCGCGCCACTATCCCGGACGGCCGAGAAGGGAAGAGCCTGGTATAGCGAGCGATCCGGTCCGGTCGGATTTTGTGTAAAGGAATTTGGAATTCAGAATCGAGCTCCGGGGCATCAGGGTGTGACTGCACGATACCGTACCGGTACAGTACCGGTACTGTATCTCGAGTACGGTACTCGAGTACCATACTCATAATTGGTGCGGTAATTTTAATAGCAAACCTTAAATCCAGGCAAGAGGCAAGGACAGGAGAGAGGCTGCTCGAATACAATTGAGTAGTTGCTAGTGTGCATCTAACCTGAACGCGGTTAAGTTAGCGTGATGCCAGAGATTGGATGAAAGGCTCATCACTTCTTTTCCACAGGGATAATGGATGTCTCTCCCTGCATGCGCCAAATGGGAACAGACATTAGGCGACCCCTTGAATTTCCCGATATTATCGATTTTCGAAAAGGTCATGGGTGCTGCATTCACGAGGATTTTTTCTCCCCCCCGAACACAATTTCCCACGGCCATCTTGCCTTACCGTATTCCGGCTTTGAACTTTACCTCTCTCTCCGTTACTCGAGTAGAGAATCAACCTGAACCCCTAGTGTGGCGTCGAGGGGAAATTTTTTTGAGAGAGAAGGTGGTCGAGCCGCCAAACTGACGACCCCCCTCGAAATCGATAATAAGGACCTTTGACCCTTTTTTCTTTCTTTGGGGCTTTTTATTTTTCATTTTCGTTTCTGGATTGTTAGTCGTTGGTTCGAGTTTCGGCAGGAGAACCAGGACCAGAATCCACCCGGGATCACAGTATTTGGTGCCCCATTAGGGGAAAAACCTGACGGACAGCATTTATTGGATGAGGTGAAGCGCGGGGAAGAAGCTGGGCGCAACCCATCTGCATCGTCACGGGGTTGAGACAGTGGGCTGGGGAAGTCTCCATCGCTCCACGAGCCTGTCCCACCGGATGGGGTCTTCGCACAAAGGTTGTGGCGGAAAGGGGGAGCGTGCCTGTCAATCACTGGTCATCGCGACAAGAGATTTGCCAGAGACTACCGTTGTTGCACTTGACTCAGCTTGGATCAGGTATAATAGCTCCCCTTTTTATTGTGGAAAAACATGGTCCGAACAATTCGCTTCCAAATTCGCAGGGGAAAAACCCGCACTAAAATGTCTCGACCAATACAGAGTCATACCGGTACGGTAGGTAAACCCATCGCGCAATGCTAGTTCGTGAAATTGAACGCCAGTGGGATGGGGGTGGGGGTGTTTGGTGACCTGGAATAGTTTTCTCCTCGAGTCCGAATTGAAGCAACTTGTGGGAGTTGTTGCTAATTTTTTTACAAGTCTCTTACTGTACTGTACTGTACTATGAGTATCATGGATAAAGGATTAAGGAAGTTTGTCTATTTTTCTTTTCCCTGTCGTCTCGCGCTAGGAGGCGGATGGGTACCGTACTCTTAGAGTACAGTACTTGTATGAGGGGGGTCCGTATCGTACAAGCACAGTGCAAGTACCGGTACGGTACTCAAGTAATGGGCATGGTAAGGGGTATTGAGGGAATCGTGAGTTTATTGTTATTTACGCCAACTGATGGTGCCAGTGCTAAGCCGCCTCTCCACACATCAAATTTCCCAGTCGCTCGTATAACCTCTGACCCTAGTCCAGTAAGTAATCTCAGCCTGATCAGTCGTGACATTTGAGAAAGGAGGACAAGGTGAGGAGGGTACTGAGGGGTGGGCGCCGCATGCAACCCATCCATAAAACCAACTCCACCCCCCCCCCCTTCGTTCCTCCCTTTCCTCACCGTATTTCTCTCTCGCAAAGCAACATCTTCGAAATTCTTTCTTTTCACCATCCAATCTTTGCCGTGCTCCAACTGCCCCACACTCATTACTGATTTTTTTTCTTCGCTCCCAACTTCAAAATGAAATACACTCTTTTCACTGCCTTGGCTGCCGCCTTTACTTTCGCGAACGCCTACACCACTCCAGTCGGAGACACCCCAGAGGGAAACCCAATCGGTAAGCCTGGGCTCGGCGAGATTGTCCCAGCTGGCTCTCCTTATACCATTACCTGGAATGTGGGTTTTTAAAAAATTGAATACTTTGAGCAAATTTGGGCATTCGCTAATTGATTGCTTCGCAGCCTACCACTGGAGGAACCGTCACTCTCCTCCTCCTACGTGGTCCTTCTAACAATGTTGTTCCTCTCTACCCCATCGTTGAGAAGGCTCCCAACACTGGTACCTACACCTGGACCCCGGCCACCGACCTCGAGGCCGACGTCTCCCGCTATGGGATCCAGCTGATTGACGATGCCACCGGAAAATACCAATACACCACTCAATTCGGTGTCTCCAACTCCAACCCTTACATGGGTTCCTCTTCGTCTTCCGCTCCGCCCCTGTACCCGCTCTCCGTCCCGTCCACTTCTTCTTCAGTTTCTACCTCATGCACTTCTTCCCTCGTACCCACTCATTCAGTTTCTACCTCATGCACTTCTTCCCTCGTACCCACTCATTCGGTTCCTACCTACGCCGTCTCCTCAGGCTACCCCACTGCCATTGGTGGACTCGTCACCAGTGGAACTGTCCTCTACTCCACATCTATGGTCACTGTCACCTCCTGCGGACCTACTGTCACCAATTGCCCTGGCAAGCCTTATACCACCCCGGCGACTGTTTGGACTAGCCCGGCATGGAATGGTACGGCCACCAAGCTCGCCAACCCAACTGGGTACCCTTCTGCCATTCCTTCCACCAACGTTACCAAACCCTCCACCCCCGTCATTCCCGTGTCCCCGGGCGCCGGTGACAAGGTCCGTGTTGGTGGAGTCATGCTCGTCGTCATGGTCGCTGGGCTCGGTACGTTTTACTTCTAATGCCCTCTCCTCCATCATAGCTAACTCGAAGTCATCTACAGCTCTTCTCTTGTAAGACCGTCTTTTTCCAAAACCTTTAACGAACGATTATTTTTTCGAAGCGAGGGGAGAAGAACGGAAATCCCGGAGATATGAATTTTCTTTTTTATTATTATTATCCTCTTGAAAAGAGAAGCCCTTGCCACGTGGAACATGAAATATCTTTTGGCCCGCTGGGGACATAGTTGAACGCGAGGAATTTCCGGGCTCTTATTACATTCTTTCTCTTCGAAAATAACCTGTCAAATAGAGTTCTAAAGGGGATGGCATTTTCATTCCGTTCAATTCTACCACCCACATACATACCCTAATAGTTCCGCATTCGGCTTGAATATTTTGGAGATTTTTGTTTGATACATTTTTTTCATTTTTATATTTTTGGATTGCGGTTATTATACCTCCTTTTTATATCTTTCGACAGGAGTCGCGGGCGGATACTACGAAGTCACTTGAGAACTGGTGATTTAAATTAATGATGAAATCTTTGTCTTTTTTTTGCGATTTCAATATCTGGGTTCGTTTTTCTCCGGATCGTATTTTTTTACGTTGCAGGTGGAGGTAATATTTCCTATATCACTAGAATTACTCGATTATTGTCACTTGTATGGCAAACCAAGCATGGAAATTGTCATACCAGCGGACCGTCGCATCGCATAACGTTAGCACTGCACGATGGAAACCATTTAAGGGGTTGAACCACACCAGTAAATGCTACTAGTACCGGATGCGGTACCACGGTGTAACAAATGCCTCACTCAAAAAGAAATTCCAAGTTTCCATAGTGTTTGTGTGTGACTCATATCGGGATTTAATTGGCCGGTAGAAGTAGTCGAGTCGCACCCACTCGACGGCGGGGGGGGGGGGGGTGTTCGACTTCTGACACAGGTACTTGTACTCGAGTACCTTGTGCTATTCGCCAAAAAGGGGAAAAAAAAGGAAAAAAAAGGAAATAAGTTACAAGGACCGTACGAACGAATGAATGAACGAAAGAGGAGTGAGTGAGTATGTGTGAATTTAGCCGCTGCTGTTTAATCATTCAGTTATTCATTCATTTGTAAGAAATGGCTGGAACAGCACAACACAGTACCGGTAGCACACAGCAATGCCCTCAATTGGCAGTTGGGCGTTCGTGTTACCGTAATCCTTTGTAACTCGAGCGGAAAGGAGAGAGGATGGATTATTAGATTAGAGTATTTATACCACGATACCCTGGTACATGACCGACTTGTCTACAATACTTGTATGCTCTGTTTCATCTACCGGTTGCTGTGCACATCTGCAGGAACCGTACGATATGAATAGCAAAATCCATGAGCACACTTTTCCCCCAACCGGGAAAGGGGAATGGTGATTGCCGTATTTGTTCTAGCGTTGTTTCAAAAGTTCCATGATCCATGGTATATACCACCCCCCCCTACGTACCGTATACCGTATACTTTCACCTGTTCGTTTGTTTATTTGCCTGCGGCGAAGCCAATCCTCGCCGCCGGGTATAAGTATGATTCGCACTACCGGCCAACGGCGAAAATTCCGTTGCTCTTTGTCATCGGGTATTCACTTTGCCCGTTCGCTGCGGGGTTTTTACTTGTACAGTACTGTACTAGTACTTTATCACGGTTCCTGCGCTGTGTTCCGGTAGCCCTTCCTTGTCATCATACCTTGTTCCTATAATAAGGGGGTGGTATGATGCCCTGGGCGATTTTTACTCAGGGTTTTCCCCTGTAGGGGAGTCGTGAGGCGGTGCCACAGTCATCAGGCGGAGAAAAGCTTATTTGTTTGCTTATTTGTTTGTTGGGTAGATTGGTTGGTTGGTGGAACTGTGTTGGAGTTGGCCATTGTTGAAGTGGAGGTACGAGTGCTAGTATGATATTCTGGGCGGATGATTGGAAGGAGGGGGTTTCCGCGGGGGTTATCATACCGTGGTTGGATGCGGCGGGTTTGCGGTGTTACGGTATACAAGTACTTGAGTACCGGTAGACTGCGAGGGGGAAAAGGAGAAGTCCGGTACATGGCGTAAAAACAAAAATGATTGAGAGTGGCGTTAGGACTTTGGAGGAGTTGCCTTTCCTAGTATTGTAATATCTGTTTCTTTCTTTTTATTTGTCTCAGTTGAGGGCGGAAAGATATCATACTCGAGTACTCGAGTAGTTTTTTTTCTTTTCTTCCCCCACTAATCCGGAGGGGGAAATTCTGGACGTCTTAGCGCCATTCCATTGTGGATTATTTCGGTTATTGTTGGTGGAGATGGAGACTTCAATGTTTGGCGTTTTTCTACGGTACTGTGCTTGGTGAGTACTGTTGTGGATATTTTTGTCTAAAGTGTTCGTTGTGTGTTCCTGTCAGCCTGCCACCTGCCGTCACATTTGGTACGTTCTGGAAATGAACGGTGGCGTATCGGTGTATATGGCCCCGTCTGTAAGGTTCTCCTGCTCGGGTATCGTGCTCTTCCTTGTACAACGGGGTTATTTTAGATGATTGTTCTCGGATGTCTCTGGGGGTATTGTAAGGATTTGTCAAAATTTGATTCTGGCTGAATCAGCAGCTTGGGAAGCGTTTCCAAGAGTTGGTAGTATCTGGCGGGGTATGGGAACTTTCCGGACGCGGCTGCTTACGCTCGGCTGGTTGAGATGAGTAGGGTGGTCATAATTATAGGCGTATGTATTGAATATAACCTCGCCGCCCTCGCTCTCTCTCGATCCGGATTATTCTGCCATTGTTGCCCTACCTCTCATTCTCGACTCTCGAATTTCAATAGATTAGAATGCGAGAGGCTAGTGGTGCTCTGTGGTTAAGATTCTGCATTATTATATGCGGGAGGGGGAATACAAATGCAAGAGTGTGCACAACTGGATTTGGTCGGTAGGTAGTTTTCGTCTCGCTTTTGCCATGGACTTTTGGTGCATTCTTCAATCTTGTTTTCTGAGCTTTGGTGGTGTGGAGGAGGAAGGGATTTGCGATCAGATCATGGACGCGCGTTAGGATGTATATGGCGGAGATGCGGTTGGGCTCATGGGAGCGTATTTATACGAGGGGAGATATGGGGAAGAAATGGATGGGGGGGTGGACCTGCCCGGAGGTCATTTCCGATACGGCCCTCCGGGTATCGTGGTGATGGCTTGGTGTGGGATGGCCCTCGGCTACGGCGGAGAGTTTCTTACCCGGATCTCGGGATCGCCACGCTCGATGGGGTGGCCGTAGCCGGGTTCCCTGTTGTCTTGGCCTCAACTTATTTTCATAATAATAATATTATACTGTAATAGCGGTCTCCCGGACACCCGCGGGGAGAGTGGAGGTGTCTTCCTGTATGGCAATTGGCCCATACACTTGGAGATACGGTGTTGGACCTCTGCGAGCTTTTTTTCGGCAAACGTTGTTTAGGCAGAAACCCCCACACCAATCATTGAGGTCGCTATGGACGCGAAATGGGCCGTTTTTCCACGAAACGCACTCAGATTCATGATTACGCCTTATCTATATATCGCTGCGCCTGGAGAAGTTGAAACGTATAGACCCATGTTTACCGGAGCGCGGGTTGGGACCGGAAGTGAAGAATTGTTTTTCACCAGCAATCACTGCTTGGCAATTTCGAAAGTCTCCGGACGCACTCGCGCAAAGACAGATAATGACAGATACGAAGCGCCCAGAGACTTCCCCAAGCTGTAGCGGGCATCAGGGGTGGTGGCTGGGGGCCGCTGGTCACTAGTGTCTACGAGGAGGACGTGATTCTTAGTATCATAGTATGAGGGTAGAATTGCGGAGGGAAGTACGGGTCTGGAAAGAACAGCTATTTGAGGTTTATCCTCGCCCTTGTGTCTCACATGACCCTCCTTTGGAATATGGTATCGAGATTTGGTAAATTGGTGGGGCATTTGGGCGGGGATGACTTACAAAACGCCATGGGGGTGATAGATTCTCTAGCTCGCGATATGTGAAACTATGTTCATGGAGTGTATTGTACATCCGGCTTGTTTTTTTGCTTTTCTTATCATCTGACTGCGTAAGTTATTGACACCATGGGCCAAAATGGTTCGGACTTGTGTAATGCTCATGTGTGATCACTCGATAATATTTTGGGTTTGAGCCGTAAGTTTACATGGCATAATACATGACACAATATGGTGCAGTGCTGGGAGGGGTTTCTCTGGAAAGCGCTCTTCCTCTTGATTTCCGTTGGCTAGGCGGGTCTATAGATACGGGTCGGAGACCGGCTGGCCGCGTCGGGGGAGTTGTCAACGCAATTAGTAGTAATGTGAACGCGCAGGCCATCTACGTGTCCAACGGTACTGTTCCTTACCGTAAACTGCCCTGACGCCGTTAGCCGACCTGGTGCAGAAAACACTATAGATCTTAATGGGGATGTAAGGAGGAGGGGAGTGTTTACGCATAGCTGGGAGGAGGAGGAAGGGGGAATAAAGCCCAGTTCAAGCTTCTAAATACGCAATTAACCCTGGAATTTACTAGGAGAGCATCAAGAATCTAGCATGGAGCCTCCTTACTAGTACCCTCCTGCGCGGGATCTTCCTCGTTGCTGTCGTAGTCTCATCTTTAAACCCTTTTGTCTAGCGGTCCCCTTATCTCTGCAGGTTGGTGATCTGAGATCCGGTTGTCGTGGGAAAACTTAAGTGTAGTAACTGGCACTTCCTGCAACATGGAAAAAGGCACCATTGCCCGGCATCAAGTTTGATAGTGCGGGATGAGGTTTTCCGGTGTTGTAATTTCCGTGGGTAATTTACTGTACTGGATCGGTTCTTTACGGTACCGTAACCTGTGGTATTAATAGAACACTCTTCATAACAAGTCCACTGCCAACAATTACTGGTATTATACTTTTACGGTAAAGGCCTCAAGCGCCACTAGCTTTTGGAATGCACCCCTGGAATAGAGAGGTTTTGCTGGGCGATTTTCCTACGGAGCTGTGCCTGATTTTACGCAAAGTGTGAAAGGATAGATGCGTTCCTGACACTTGTTTGTCGTCCTGGGTTGAATGTCATGGTTGGCATGCGATCCGCTAGCATACTGCTCGGGGGTCTACTCTATTCTATAAATAACGGAGTTTACCGCAACTTCTCCGCAAAGTCACACGCTAGTCTAGTCTTACAATTTTGGCGCCATTCTCGCGAAACGCGGCAGCATGCACTTATTATATTATTGTTCGTGGAGGCGCTGGAGAGCCTGCTGACATAATCAATTAGATAATATTTTATGGACCTAAGGTTTAGGTGGTGCTCAAATTATATCTTATTGATAACAGCTCATGGAGGTCATGGCCATCATGAAATTGTGATTTATTGCCGTCTTTGTTATTCATACTTTAGACAGACACCCCACCTTTCCCATTAGAATCTGAAAAACTACCTCGATGAAATACCTAGCTTGGGCGGTGGTTAAGATGTCAAGAACCAGTTAACCCCTGTTATAATTAACAGGAATCCAGGAGTTCAATTCAGGCTCAACTTGAGTTATTGTTTATTAGCATAATAATTAGCCTAACATCCAGATGCGACGGGGCTTACTTCTTTCGCAATACTTGACTACCAAGACCACAACTGAAAAATATCTGAGAGTCAATTAAGGCCCTGTTCGGCATGTACCAACTATAAATATATTGTGATATTTCCTGAAAATGGCATTTATTCTAAAATGGAAAAATGGTCGTTTTCTAGAAATATTTGCTTTTGGGAGACTTCTGTGCGTCTGCGGTAGGATATTTGACTTTTTTGTGGAGACGGTGGGGGGCTGGTGCAGGAAAGCTCTTGATCGGTTAAGAGGGTGCTTTGTGTTAGGCTAAGCGCTATCATAGATTCAACTTCGGGTAAGGAGGTTCGGTGGGTGATGTTGTCATCGCCACAGATTGTAATCTACTGGAGGGTGTTTTCTGGTAGGGAGGGGGTTATGGTGTCATACCTGTTTTTTTTTGCCTATCATACATCTAATAGAATATATATGTAAAATATCTAGTGTTGAGAAGAATACCTACTTCACCACTATGCTCCAAAGAGATTCTACACTCTTCCATCTTTTTATTTTTGTTTTTATTACCTCCTGGTTCTGGTGGATCTCTCAATACCAATTACTAGTGATAGATTACTAAAGCTCGGTGATAACTATATGTGTTTTCGTCGTCCTGTTTTTTTGTGAAGAAAGCGACCATAGTATTACTTGTGGTAACTCCAGCCAAGGAATAGTTTATTCGTTGAACCATCCAAGGTATGATATCATTCCATAAACCGATTGGGGCCGGACAAATACCAATGGCAACGCTCTGTATCAGTGCTCCTTCCTGTGAAATCGATATAAGCGCCTTCCCACTCCTTCCGATTCTCGCTTAACGCGCTTGCACTCTGGGGCACCCCCGCAATATGCGCGATCCGCCGATTGAGTTTCTATGACGGAACCAACCCACGTCGTGACCCCCGGGTCAGGTCAACATTTTTCTACTCAAATTCTAAAAGGGGACATCGGCGGGAGCCAAAAGCCGATCGTGCTCAAGTGGGGATGGAGGGGGAAGAAGGTTTTAATTTTTTTTATTGAGCTTGGTTAGTTGGAAATAATTAGACTTGCGGATAATTTTTCCTCTGTCTCTTGCGTCAAGTCGCGTGGTTAGTGGACTATATTATTATAATATTATCACACCCATCTCCGCAGGGGAAGATTCCGTGTGTTCGTAAAACTTGACCTGCTGTCAAAGGGAGGTTTTCAGCTGGAGGGGGTTCGGCGAATGAGGGAAAACCCGGGATCTCTCAGAGCGTATTTTTTTGGCCCTCTAGATAAGTAGCTAATGTTCATCTATATCAGAATTATGGAATCGATAACTTATTTGGGTAAATACCGGTGCAAAGCTGATAGCAATAGCTGGTATTTACCAAGTGTAGGGTTCCTATGCGACAGAGACTTTGAGGAACTAGGTTTGAAGGGTTTAACGGGGTTTGCCTTATTGTGCCCTGTTTTGGTTCAACTTGAATAGAAAAGAGAACAAAACGTTAAAGCATTTAAACCCCCCCTCGAGAGTTTTCAAATTTTTACTCGAGCATTCCGACACACCTCCACCATCTCATCTTTCAAAATTTCTCCTAGTATTTAGCTACGGCTGTACAATATTTCTCTGCCTCTGGGCGGAGAATCCTCTTTCCATATTATTGTCGACACTCACCACAGCATACTGGCTGCATCTAATATCTTTTTTTCCCATTGATTATTTACCTTATCTTAGTTTATTCTTTTTCTTGAATTATTACCTCTCTCTTTCCCCTCTCCCTGGAATATATATACCATTGGAGATGGTGCAGAAAAGAAAACTCCGAAACAAGAGAGGTAGCGGAGGAGGAGGTAAGCTGAATTATGCGAATCGTGGCGGTATGCTTCGTCAAGCATTTTCGTCATTGTGTCCAATTTGCTGACATATGTTAGGACTTCGTACTGGGTCCAAGAGAAGGAGATCTAGTGTCTCTAATGGATCCTCTTCCACTTGGATCACTGTGTCCTCGGCAGAAGGCGACAAAGAAGCTGGCAGTAGTTTTGAAAGTACCTCCGAGAGTAGCTCAGACAGCAGCTCCGGTAGTGGTGGCTGGGCAGTATCTCCAGCTGTACCAAAGCCACGGAAGCGGGGTTGCGGGGTTAACAGGAGCTTGGTTGAATATTCCAAAAGTATATTTCCCCTCTAATCCAAGTTCTCTCTAATGTTTCTCATTTGCCAACTGCTCACGATTCATCTTCAATGGTTCAGAAAGCGAGACTCCAAGACACACCAACGTTGATGAATCTTTCCACCCATCCCCCTCCAAGAAGCCTAAGCAGACAGACCTCGAAACGGACGGTTCCGTATCGGAATTTCCATCAGGTGAGGATTCTGAAGAGCCGTACGACTATTTCGATCCACCCGTTAAGCCAAGAAAGATCTACTTAGCACCTGACCGATATGCTGAGCATATTGCCAAGGTTGAAAGGGAGGAGCGACTCAAACGATACAACGAGCATGCGAAGAAGCGTAAGCCGTGGGAACTGAGAACACTCAGTGAGAGGGGCCCTCGTGCAGGACGTTCTGATGAGTTCGCTACCGAGGAAGAAGCCCAGTATGCGGAGAATATAATTCGGACAGCAAGGCGACACCGCCTTGAAACATGGCATCGCGAACGGCATGAGATGTGGGGCCTTAAGGAGATTCAAAGTCCGGACATGGCCCATGAGGAGATGGAGGATCTAGAGGAGGAGGAGGACGCGGAGCGCTTGGGAGAGGAGGATCTGCAAACGGAGGACAAACTTGGTAGTGGGCTGGGGGCATCGGACTTGGAACTGGGGGCTTCGGACTTGGAACTGGGGGCTGTCCCCACAGAGACTCTTGTGCGCCAGGAAGACGTAAAAGAAGACGCAACAATTGAAGAGATACTGCAAGGGATACCAGGTCCGTTGGACCCTTGCTTCGAGAGCCCGGCGGACGTCATCTTCCTGCCACGCAATCCGAAACTCACCCAGCTTATCTTCTCGCTAGAGTACAGTCTGGGGTATAATAGGAGGCAGATTCGTTGGCTCATGGGGGGTGCCAGACCCGGGCGTGGCTGTGTTCCATCAGCAAATACCATTGCAATGCGTCTAACACGCTACATGAGAAAAAATGACCTCATGGATGCTTTCAAGGTGCCACCGCCCAGGGCCGCCAAGGAATCGAAAGCGAACGGCGAGTCCACAGCTAACTATGATAGCGACGAGGAGGAGGAGGGATATCATGGTGGGGCAGAGAAGGCGCCCCCACTTCTACCTCATGGGCCCCGAATCCCGCGTCCAGAGCTTGGGGTGCACGGGTGGGTCTGGGATCATCCGCATGAAGAGAAGGAAAGGCTCGAGGACAACAATTGATGTTCTATTTTTCTCCAAGAGCATATTTTTGCTCTCACTGTGGCAAGGACAACATCTCCTATGGGAAACTACTAAAATTTAATGGGATATCTATAACTCTCTGTATGGCAAGACATCTCTAACAGCTGGAATGTCCTAATTTATGCGGAAAATGGTACTCGAGTGGGAGATATGTAATTAGCATATGCCGTACCTTTTCCTTTTTTTACAGTGCCTATATACAGAGTTTCAACCCATTCCCAAATTCACTGTGATAACTGCGAATAGTAAATCTAATATCTGCTCTTCGGATCTGTACTTCCGGGAGGCTAGATGGACGGAGGACGGGCCTGGCTCCGAGATCACCGACCGTCACTCGTGCTTCCGAAGAGTTCGCATGGTAAAGTACGGTAAACTACTATTCTGTACGAAACGCATGGCACGGTATGGCGCTGTTATAATTCCTGTTTGAAGTTGTACTTCTTGCTTAATTGGAACTCTACCGGAGGGCTATCGGGCCCTATTTATCCTACAGGAGAGCGCGCTATAATAACCCATGACATGCACTTCGCGCAAGAGAATAAGAAAATCAACGGCAACGATACTACAAAGTAAACAAGTGCTATGGTAGAGTTCCCGAGGAAACTCTACTGCAGGCAACTGGGTAATGAGCTCAACTAGTGATAAACTCATACCGGAAACATTCTGTCGTAGTCAATGACATGACGGATGCATATTCGGAAGTCATATCACAACAGGTGCCGTGCGTGTAAAACGTGCACCGTGCTCAATGCAACATGTAACACTTAATCCTGGAAGCGACCGGTACCGTACCCTTATAGCTACGATACTATTTTTCACCATTTCCTGTCTGATTATTAATGCACGCTGGCGGCAAATTTTGAATAATAACATGCTTCCGTAAAATTTCTTGAAATATCACTGATATGAAAAGTATATGTTTTGGTAAGGGATTAAATAAGATAAAACTGATAAGCAACTGATAATTATGATATGATGGCCGGAATTAAAAGTAAAGACTGGAAAGTCACAATCACTCATAATAGAAAGTATGATACAATAGTTTGGATAATAGTATAGAACTATCATGGTGTAAGCTGAATATGGGCCCTAAAGAAGGTTGAGTATTTTAGGGCATAGTTTAATTCTTACGGGGTTGAGTGTTACAGGTTGCATTGAGCACGGTGCACGTTTTAGACGCATGGCCCCGTAACGTATGGTTCCGGATGGTAAGGTATGAACATTGCTGTCTAATCCACAGGTTATCACTCAATTTTTTATTTATTTATAGTTCCCGATTATGAATGTTTCAAAAACTACTAAAATCCTCTTTATTGAAAGAAAAATTTATGCAAACTTTTTTTTATTATGATTAGCGAGATATAGATTTAGTCTAACTTATCAGTGAAACAAACCCTTTTATCTTACTTGCACTACTTGATATAAGCAGAAAGCTCTGAGCTTGTGGCCTTGTCTGGGATGGGAAACAGGACCATCTGAGATCAAAATTTAAGGTGGGGAAATGACGTTCTCCGGTATTTTGTCCTCCTAGTGCAACTTACAGTATAGCGTCGTATATTATCGACCGTGTAAAGTATGATACGGTAACGTACCGTATTATTCGAACACTGCTTCGGAAAAACGTTGGAGGGCAATCGCGAGAAAACTGCATTGCGGAGGAAACTCGACATCTCAAAGAGATAAATGCTATAGTAGCAACAGCGATCGGAGAAGCTGTTTGACCACCCCGCGGGTGGTTCCGGACATCGGAGGGGGAATTTTAACTACTATACTTGGGTCCGTGGGCTGGAGGTGTTCCTGGGCACATTTGGGTTGCCTACGGGATTGGAACAACTACCTACCGTATTAATTCTCCCCGATGAATGAGACTAAAGTGTGCGGATAGCCTCCCAACCTCACCTCCGAGCGCTCACCTGGGGTCAGTGGCATGTGAGCGTGATGTTTATTGAACGGTGTTCATGTGTATCGTAAATTGGAATAATATTATCATAGTTGAGAATCACGCTACGATAGGGCGTTCCGAATTTCCTCTTTCGGATTAAGGTAGAAGACAGCAAAATGTCGTCTTCCAGCCCTTAACCTGGTTGACCACAGACCTTAACGTGAAAACCCCGGAAGTCGGACAACCGGGATGTCGGACACTACTTTTCAGTGCCAGGACGGCCACAGTCTATTGGCGGGGAAGGATATCACAGGAATGAGTTGATGGAAATTCATTCTGTAATTTTAAATAAGATTGGACAAGGAACGAGTTTAAACTATCAGAAAATCAAAGATTAGAGCCAATAGGGGGGTAGGATTTGACATAGACTTGTTACCCAGCAGTTAAGACACCTACCTTCTCTATCATTAGTGGCCTTGCAATAGTATTTGACATTAAATACTTTGCTTTATGTGATTTGGTGATTAGGACAATACAGAATAAATAAAATTCTTATAAATATTGATGAAAACCACCTCTGGATACAGAAAAAGTACTTGAAAGGTGGTATTAATATCTAAATAGTATGAGTCTTCAAGTAAATGTGCATATTTTACACAAAATCATATATTAGTATAATAAAAAAGAGAATTGAGGAGGACAATTGCCATCATAGAGCAAAAGTGTACTACTTACTTCCTAAATTAGTATCCAGCTCTTATTGAGTGCTCTACCAGGGAATTACAAACTCAATAAGTAAATATTGATTATCTAAAATTAATTAATGAGTAGGATCTAGTATTAAGATATAATATTATAATATTATAACCTCTATAAGAAAGGATTTATAGTAGGTTTTCAACAAGGTAATAAGTTTTGCGAATTATATAGACATAATTTCTTAGTAGTTAAAGTTATATAAAAAAAATTTAAAATTATAACAAAGTCTAAGAGAAGCACCAGGATGATGCAGGATGGCTTTAAGATTGATGAAAACAAAGAAATAAAAAGTTTACATAATTGAGATACTAAATTGGACACTAAAATATTACTGTGCAAAAAGATAAAGTTCATTTATGATAATATCTATAAACTGACATTAACAGATATTCTATTATTCTATAATCAGTTCTATTTTCATAAACCTTATTATAAAACTTTTTGGATACCTCCCAGGCTATACTCTGTCAATGCAACTAGATACCCGGAAGGCTTTTTTTTTTTACTATTTATTTTCCACTTGGAAGGCTAAAAGCCTATTCTCTACCTATATTGTTGGATAGAATCTTCAAATATTAGCCCATTCATTTAATATTCTCAGGGGTTACAGATGTGGTATTTCTTTCTTCTCTGTTTAAATAGGTTTAATTATTATTTTTCATGGAGAAACATGATTTTTCCTATCAGTCATAAGAGTGGTATTCCTGTCTAACTTCTGTTTTACATCCGGCTTCTAGGTGTTTTACGTCAGCGGTGCCGGGGTTCCCGCCACCTAGGATTTAGAGGTGTGTCTGTCAGTAGAGAATTGCGTCCCGTCGTATCTGGGGTCGTATCCTCACCCAACTTGGTATGGCGAAACGGCGTATGGCGTGCGACTCTCAAAATCGCGAGATGGCGATGCGAATATGCTGAGAAAGCAAAACCTAACGGTGCTTAGTCGGGCTGGTGAAAACTCAGATTGGCAAACACGTGACCTAAGGAGAGGAGCTGGGAAGATCTCAACAACACTCTCAATCGCTCTCACAATTAACATAAACGGCAAAGACAGAAAAGTATAAATAAACGATAAAGAAAACGCCCTCCTATCCTTCCTACGATCGCTGCATATCTCCAACAATTTCCACATTCGTACAGGAAAGTCTCCCTTTCCTCTACATGCTTCCTTGCTGACAAAAGAAAAACAAAAAAGACAGGCACCACAGAGACTCCCACTGTCCATCGCCTCCGACCAGTTGACTTTCCGTTCCTTGGACATCTCCGTCCACCTACCGGAATCTTATATCCCTTCCACGGACATCTCCTTCCCCTCTGCACAAGCTCAAGCCAACAAAAGAAAACAGGTTACACAAAGACTCCTTAGTTCACCACCCCCGCAGTCCCTTAGACTCTCCTATTTCCGACTCTTCGACATTCCCATTCCGCTGCCACCCGGAACATTCTTCCTTCTCCGGATCCGCTTTTCCAAAGCGCGTCGCCGAAACCTCCGTCCAGATGAACGAAAAGCAGTAGAGCGTATCTCCAGCACATAGAAGCCGGTTCTTTGCGCGTCGGGCATGTCCTGAATGTGTTGAGCATGTCTCGGACATATCGGACAGGTTCGGAGTATGCTGGACGGGTTTTGGGCATTCCGTGCAGTGTCGGTGGTTTTGGGCGATTTCCAACAACAGAACCCTGCGTTATTGGATTCTTCTCCCCCACCACCGGTGCGCCAGCTTCTAAATTCCTCGGTTTGTAGGAGCCGTTCTCCCACATTTTTGACTCGATGGTCTTGAATGTCCTGATGACGTAGCTCTGTATCTACAGGCCCCTGGCACGAATGGACCGAGCACAGGGGGGGTCCTGGAGTCTGAATTTTGTATGCGTGCTCAGATACGCACGGGTGATTCGCTCTACGGCGTTCGGGCTCCGGGACCGCCCCTGTGTTCGGTCCGTTCGTGCCAGGGGCTTGCAGTGCAGACAGACAGCATAGGATATTATGTCGGTCATCGGGGACAGTAAGGTGAACATTCGTGTTCAAACTGTTGATGTTATTGCTGAAATTTTGAGACATTCTCCGCACTTCGCTGCGAAGGTTACCGGTGTTGCGGATCGGGGCACCTGCTCGTATGAAAGAGTTGATATTGAGAGTTGGATTGATGCGCCTTAAGGCCGGGAGATTAGCTTGCGCTGATTTTTCTGGACCAGAGCGACATACGTTCTATTTAAGCACATCTAGGTTAGACAGGAAACCACCGCATAAAAAGGAAGTGTCTATGAGTTGCCCATGTGACCATCCGGATAAGCAATTAGTACAGGGTATAGGCATGGGAAGGTGGTGCAGTGCAGGGATCGGTTGGGGGTTAATTTTGATATCATAAAAATTCTAATAGGGCAACCAAACTGCCCTTTAGTAGAAACCATGTTGCAACGGTGAAGTGCCTCTCAAACCACACCCTTCACCATACTCGTATTTCTGACATTTGTGAATATAGCTGCTATTGCATAATGGGGAAAAAAATTGCCCGGAGCCCCAAGATTTTGGTGGTATGCAATAGCAGTGGTGTTCGCAAACGTCGGAGAATTACGAGTACAGCTCCCTAACTTTAAGGATCAAGTATTTCCCGCGGTCGCTCCGCGAAACAAAGGAATAGACGAGAGTAATCTCCACTCATAGATAGTAGAGCATTAGAAAATAACATTGGTATCTTGAACGGGTTACTAGGCTTTGGAAGCCGAACAAAATGAGACTGAGGGGGGTAGATACCAGTTTAGAGACTCGGGCACCATGCTCAACAAGCACTTGTAAGTGCAAGTGAGGCATTTAATCGGTAATAAGTGCGGTGGAGGGGAGGTCATTTACGTTCACTCGCCAGGGTTTTCCCTTATCAATTGCGCAGTTGCGCATAACCAGAAGAGACCCTTATTCTCTGACTGTCTCCTCACGTGAGAAATTGCATATCCGCCGTATAAATTTTTTTTTTTTGATGCCTGTACCTTGCAAATTCTGATACGAAAGGTGTCTGATGTCGTCCGTCGACTATCGGAATCTCAAGGGGATGAAATAATGTGGGGTTCTTTTTGCAACTTCATGCATAAATCAGGCCACCCAACCGCATTAACCCCCTCCGAGCCCGTGCGTACCGTACCGGTAGCCGAGGAAATATCAGACCACTTTAACCTCTATCCTGCGATGCGCCTAGCATCCTGCCTTGCGATGAACGAACGCCCTAAAATTCCTCGCGGTAGAATCGGCTGGCTCGGCATATGGAAGTAGAATATAATATCGAGCGTTACAACCGAGTGAATCGAAAAACTCACACACCGCCTAAATTAAACCATCGCTGCATAGTTCCTCGTGATGTCGATAGAGGCCGGAGAACTCCCTCCCCACCACCTCGTACCTGGCGCCCTGCTTTTTTGATTAGTGATAGGTTGGAACATGATTGAGCAGATTATGGGGTGTTTTTCTCGATCACGGTCTGGTCGAGGGACGGCTATGATCGAGGGCGATCGAGAGTGGTCTGATCGAGCAAAACTCGGTCGTGATCTGATCGTGGACATCATTATTCTTGATGCTCATCGAGACTGCAAAGCACTGTACTCGTGGGGGGTAGTGCGACTGCCGCGGTACTCGTGGGTTTCTGCTTTTACCATTACGGTCGGTTAGCGGTTCATGAAAACATGATCGGCATCATGTCGTTATCGCATTGCCGGCCCGAGTTTTTTTTCACAGGACTTTAAGCGGTAATTCGAAGTGTCGTCGAATGTGCCGGTGGACGGCCTTCCAGTCCAGGATAACTCAGGACCCGGGATTTACCGATGGGCGAGATAGCCTAGATAGCAGAGCAAGTTTCCGGCATGATAAACAGGTCTGACAGAAATTACCATATGGACGGCGCTCTTAGTATAGAGTACCCAAAAACACGAGAAAGGAGCCACGACTAGACCACTATGATACGCACAAAAAAAAGCTTGACTCACACTCAATCTATTCATACACACCGCTACACTCGAGAACTGTTATTTCCAGGAAGGCAACTTTGTCACCGCGGCTCTTTTTTCTTTCGTCAGGTCCTCCGGTTGTTGTTTGGGGTGCGGTCCCGATATGCAGCGTCTAGGATACAACAGAACCCGGGGCACTCAAACATAACCGGCATCGCAAACGGCCATAAACAAACAAGCAAAACCAACAACCTCTTTCAGCACCCCAGGGCAGGTGAAAATCCCCGGAAACTTTTTCCGCCCTTAAGAAAGCAATCGTGACGCTCTTGTAAAGGGGGGCATCGGAAAACAACTCGTTACTAGAAACAGAATCAGCAATAACGTTCGTCAACTTTACTCCCTCTCTAGTAAACTTGGGCATTTCCGCCACTTGGCTAAAAAATTCCTCACTCTCAGGCCAATCTTCCTCCACGCCAAATCCAATACGGGGCAAGGACAAAATACTCGGTTAGCCGCTTCCCCTACTAAGCCGCAGTGGGGGCATATAGCTATCGCCCTCTTTCCTCGGTAGACTTGTTACCCGTCACAGAATATCACTCGTCTTGTTTTGGGGTTCGAAGCGCAAGTCTACGTCCTGCATGATATGTTAATTGAAAAATTAATAATACGGTCCAAAATTCTCTCAAACATCTCCACAAGTGCTCATAGATTATTTTTTAAAAAATTATTTGCTATGATACTTTTGTGTGCGATTTCGCAAAGTTGGAGTTAAAAACAGCACCAAGCATTGCCATTTCCCATACAAAATCTGAAGTAATTGCGCCAAGACCTGTGCACCAACCGCGGCTCTCTCGATAACTCCTCTGCCAGCTCAGATAGGTAAAATCCAGAGTTATTTCATATACAGATCGAGGATTGGTTTGGATTGCTTCGCTAGATCGTTGATTTGAAGGTTGAGAATATGGCTATGGAAACCACTTGTGCTTAATAGTACTGCTCATCATTTTTAGGCTAGCCTGGTACTGTATGGTGCGTTTACCATAATCTACCGTACCACTAAATTCACTAACCGAGACAGCAGAGAGAATCTCCTATGAACTCCGGGAGAAACTCCCCCATAGATGACAATTTCAGTTAATTGTAGACCAGGACATAAGTAAACCTATGACCAGCACAGTATCATAAATTACACCATATCGTATCTAGTCCTATGATTCCTCTGACATGGACTAGCTGGGCCATTGAGTCCACTACGGTCCCGACCTCCCACAGGATCTCCAGATTGTCAGGAGCTACGTAGGTGCCATCGGGCTAAAGATCTCGGACAAGCAAACCTCCTCCCACTCACTCGAGGTCTCCAGGGGGCCTGGTTGTTCGGCAGTATGAAATACACTTCTGGCTCAATCTCACTTTATCGTATATCAGATTTTTGGTTGCCAAATGCTGTCATCCATACTAAATCAAATTTTATAACAAAAAATACACCCAATGACATTTCATAATATTATAGAGAAATTTCCTTCTAGCTTTTCCATATGTATGTCAGATGTCAAAAAAATTCCAGCCAGCACTTGGCACCCATACCATATTTTCCCGAGATGTGATCAAATTTTCAACCCGCGTGGAAACCTTATCTGACCCAGGGGTGTAGATCAGCCATTTCCCAAGCACCCGGTGAAGCTTCCCGAACAGACAGCGTTCATAACCTCTGCTGCCCACCCGCCCTCCAAACCAGACCACTTGGGATACAACAAACCAACAAACAACTAAACAAAACATACCTCGGCCAGTCTACAACGGTTGATCTTAGTTTTAAAGCCCCAGCACCGCGTCAAGGTGTCAACCACGCTGGGGTCCCACGAGCCATCCGCTGGTTAGCCAACCCACGTTGGACGGATGATAGCCGAACCTTTACCAAGGTCTAAAGTATCCTTCCTGTCAGGCACCCCTCCTTAAGAGGAATGTTACCGTGCTCACGAGCATCAGTAAATACTGCTCGTGGGAGCCGGGACACTCCCGGCGGGCAGGCGCTCTGGCGGTCCTCACAGACTCAGAGCTCCTCCGCAACAGTGATGCAAATTCCATGGAGAGGAAAGAAGGGGACTTGAGGGTCGGGGGGAGGTGTTATTTATAGGGGAGTCGGAGGAGGTGCCAAGAAAAAAATCTTACCCTATCAGAACAAGTTTTGAGGGTTCTCTCATACAGGGAAGACGGAGCGCGCGAATTTACTCGAGTATATTTGCTCGCAGGAGTCATGCGATAGGCATGGCGTTGCGACTAGAGCGTTTCTACTTGCATAGTCCCACTCGGGTTGTCTAAAGGACAGTTTTAAGTTTAGCATGCTCCAGGGACTTGCTCCATTTAAGCCATATCTACGCAAAAGTGATATACTGTGTTCTCGGGAATCTCGGAGATCTTATCCCTAACTGGAAACAACATAGATATCGTATTATACCCGACAAGCCAGCTCTCCAGGGCGCGCCCACGGGGGAATAGTGTAACCATCTCGACCAACTCAAAAATGTTTTCACTTTGACAGCACAAACGGGACACCAGAAACGCTCTACGTATCCTCTTTCGCCCACCACACCGCTATTACAACTTGTCCGAATAGCCGCAACCTACCGGTAGGAGCAAACCCCTCTTATGATATCTGCAAATTCCCAAGATATGTAAAGACAAATGAAAAATTAGATAGGCTTTTCAGACTTGGTATTTTTTTTATTTATTTATTAATTTTGTAGTCAATTGATCATATACGTATAATTATCTATTTAAAAAGACAACATAGGTTACAGGTTATACTTTCAAAATTGTCGCAAGAATATTATTACGCAGTAAAATCTATTTTTTTCTTTTCTTGTATAATACTCCATATCAGATTGTTCCATAACTTGTTCGAATATCTGGGTTTTCAGATAAGATAAGAGCAGATTGGTAGAGTACACCTCTAACAAAAAGTGGGGGAACTTGCTCCTACTCAAGTAGGGGATGCTCAGCGAGGTCGGCACGATATCGCATCTTAACGGTCCAGCGATATTGGGTTGCGCTGTGACTGCACGCACGCCCCATCTAGTGCCGATATCGGAGCGGCTAACATAACGATACTAGTGGCGGACTCGGAGAGCTTTTCGCAACCGCGGGCGAGGGAAATCTGTTAGACGTGTCGTCAGTTTTAACCACGGGGAGCTATATCCGGGGGCTGGCTGGGCGGATGAGATTTGACAGGAGCGACCCCATAATATAGAAGCAAGGAGTATCCGGATCACTTTGCGCTCAGTCAGTGGTGAGTTTTAACTACCAGCCGAAATCAAAAGTCTCTCCCTAGATTCACCTCCGGAAAAACAACGCGCTTCGTATAACTCCAGACGGGGACTAGAGATAAGCATTTCTCGGGGTATCCGATTTGTGAAGGATGGACATCAACACAATTCTCCTGTCATCGCTGGGGCCGGTAGAAGTGCAATCGCTGTCTTTAAACTGGGGACTACCTTCAGGAGACCGAACTTCTGGCGGTAGCGAGCCCTGATCAAGTGAGCATAGGCGAGACGAATTGGGGTTTAACAGGCGAGAACTTGGTGTGGAACTTGGTGTGGAACTACAGAAACAGTCAAGGATAGCTGGTTCTGGAAGGGGGCAAGGCGTCAGGCGAATGCGGAACTCTCGACCCAAGAGAGATCATGAAATTATCCTACCATCAACTGAGTCGCCTAGGAGCAAATCATAATTAGTTCGCTTCACAGGATATTAACGCCAGGTCTTTCACATGAGCTGAACTGCCGGAACCTTCTACCTGAAACAAAAACTGCCATACGTAATACCGGTATATTATTGTCTTAATCCCTCGCAACAAGGCCAGGT
This sequence comes from Tuber indicum, assembly GCA_006112555.1. Lineage (NCBI taxonomy): Eukaryota > Fungi > Ascomycota > Pezizomycetes > Pezizales > Tuberaceae > Tuber > Tuber indicum. The sequence continues at coordinate 911,226 of VBSK01000013.1, forward strand.
GATGAAGACAAAAAAGACAAATGATAAATTTCGCATCAGCCGGAGACAGTGCAATACCAGCGACACAGTGGGGATCAAGCTTAGCAGGCCAGAGACAAGATCCCCGGAGTAAACAAAAACTAAACCAACCAAGCGAAAAGGCCTGGGAGAGCAGTTTCAGATAGCGACACAGTGAGGATGAAGCATAGCGAGCCAGAGGCAGGATCCCGTGAGTAAACAAAAATAGGATTAACCAAGAGAGCAGTCTCCACAGAGCCGTTTCAGAGAGCCTCAAAGTGGGGATCTAGCATTACGGGCTGGACGACGCATGATCCCCTGACTGAACAAAAATAGGATTGACTAGAAGAACAAGTCCCGGAGAACTGTTTCAGGTCTCAATCTGAGAATAAATAATATACTCGATCGATGCTTGCTCTGTTGTTAGCGTTCGTGGGCGATTATAAGGCGGGAAGTTGCTATAGGCCTATCTGAAGGTAAGAGAATGGAGGAGAAAGAAGGATGTGGAGGTTGATGCAGTCTGTGTATGTAGATTATAAAGGGAAATGTAAGCATGTCTGAAATAAGCCCCGGTTGACATCAAATATATGGCTAGCTGAGTGGCTCGATGGGGTGGTTGGAGTAGTCGGCTCTGCCGGGCCTAAGTTCGAATAAATGGCGGCAGATCTGCTTAGGAGAAAGACCAGGCCCTATAATAATATTATAGATATTAATACCTGTGTTGATAATATGAAGAAATACCTTATGCCATCGCAAAGAAAATCTGCTGTAAAGCGAAAATGTCTACCCAAATGGTTGGTCTTATCCATTCGGTATAGATCTGCCATGAATACTGTACTCTTGCTTTCACTGTGTGGTAATTTGAAGTTGTCTCTAGTACGCTAGACCATAATATGGGTTATTGATGGGTGCTTTAAAAGCCACCTCCTGTCATATGTCTGTGAGATTCATTCCAGGATCTTGCGCAAAAAAATATTGCCTTGAAACCATATGTTAGCACAAAAATATTTTCCCATGAGTGAATGGTCTAAAGGGGACAAGGAAGCAAAAAAGGGGTTCCATCTCGGTCAAACTATAAGCGCTCCAAAGTTGCTCTGGTGGATAGAGTTGGGGAAGGAGTAGTGAAGGAAGGAATGAGGGAAGGTGAAGATAAAAGATCTCTGAAGCTACCTGGTGGGAGCATATAATATAGATGTCCTGTAGGGTTTTTTTTCTTTGGACACCAAGATTTGTGATATCAGAAAACGGGCCCTATATTCGTCCTAGGCTAGAATAAGCAGTGTCACGGAAAGAAAAACAAATTGCACGACCAGTCCAGAAAAAACTCAACGAACAACCAAAGCCATGCCATGAGAAATAACAATAACCCACAGAACGCAATTCCCCTAGTCATCTTAATAGTGATGAACGGTTGCTGCGCTCCGTCAACGTCGCAAACCAAACTAACCCAACATACTCACGAGGAGTCCACCACGAGTGACCGCTCATGAACCCGGTGACCAAAGTCCAGCGAGCTGTAGAAATCTTTTGAACCAAAAGGCCAGATCGGAGGAACCCAAGGGGACCAGCAGACCACGCCATAGCTGCGCCCCCCCTCCCCCAAACTGCCATGAGTCCCTTCGACATAATCATTTTACATTCGACGGAAGCCGAAAGAGCCGGATCCGGGTAATCCCGCCAAGCCGACGATCCAGGAGACAGCCACACCGAGTACCCGAAAGATAGTTTTCCCGCGCGGGTTTCTCTACCGTTTATGACATGCCATTTCCTTTCTTACCTCCTGAGTATGAAACCCAACCGGCGGCAAGCAATAGCTCCTCCTAGTCAACTCACCATCACTATCGCACCCAAAACCAGCTCACCTCACCACCGGGCCAAGTGAACCTCGTTAGAGCTTCCGAAAACGATGCCCCCACAACTTACTACGAAAAGTACAAAAAAAAAAACCCTTTTCAGCAAACAACCTTTAAACAGTGGACCTCCCAGCAGTCAAAGTCGAACGGGAGTCGCACGCGGACATAAATAAAGCTTTCTCGCTTCCCCGGGAGGCTAGATCGATCCGCACAGCTAACATCTCCGCGGGGCACATCATGCAGTGTGTAGGCCTGTTCAAGCAAAGATGTTGAATGGATGTGCCTCTGGTAGGACTCTTTCTTTTGGCCCGCTGATTTACTGTATTTACCCTAGCCACATGTAGCGCATTCGCTGCCGATAGAATATGATAGGCGACAAAATGGTATGATATGGGGGGTTGCGGCAGTGGAATGTCAAGTATTTCACCGTACCGAAGGGGCGACGGTGAAATTGACTATCGTGATTATCTTCCCCCTGGTGTGGTCAGAGATGCACATCCGTACCTAGACCATGGGCGGTTCCCCAAACTCAGAACTCATACTAGTGAGTAGGCGCTAGACTAGCACTTCGCAACAATAGATACTCGAGTAGAGGACAAACGTTTAAGTGGCTGTGACACGGTAGTGCGCTCGTAGCGTATTGGCTGGTATAATATCGCCCGTTCATTCCCATGGCTCAATATAATTTATTTATCCTTGTATCGCCATGGCCTTTAAATTACACTACAACCCCTAGACGAAATGGAATGAGAGGAGAAGAAACATTTATCATACGGATACCGAGTAATTTAATTTTTTTAAAAAAGCATTAAAAAGTCATGTCCCACCATCTACTATAAAATCACATACCCACCTAGCGCTCCGGATACCAATCCTTATACTTTTCATGGTTTTTACACTTCGCGCGATTATTCTTCTTATGTCCGTACTCGCCGCAGGCAGAGCACATACAATTCGCGTACGTCGGCCCCTGGGTGCCGGCCTTGACACGCGCCTGGTATTTCAACTTCACAAGCTCGTATCTGAGGCCTGTTTCGCGCACCGAGAGTTCATGCTGCTGGAGGTTGATGCGGTGGATTTCCCCCTCGATATCGCGAAGACGGCAGGCCATGTCGACGGACTCGCCCGGCCGAGCGGGGCTGGATGAGAGGTCAGCTGGCGGCGGTGGTGGGATAGGATCCAGGATGGGTGATAACGACGGGGTGCGATTTCGCTTGCGCTTTTTGGTCTTGGGATCGGATGACGAGGTATCCGCCGGGGACTTTAGACGGGAGGTGGAGGGGCCGCGGGCGACGTGGGTTTCCGAGATGTCTTCTATGAGTGGTTGAATGGCGTCTTCGGATTCAGATACCGATAATTGGCGACCCCCGCGCCTTTTGCGGGTCAGTCTCCTCGGCGGGTCCGAAGCGTCCATGTCCACGTCGGTGCCTTCTTGGACTTCTTCGGCTTCTTCAGCCTTCCTTTTCTTCTTCTTCTTCTTCTTTACCTTCGACGAGGTTGGGCTCTCGTAGCCGGAGGGGGACTCCACTTGCTTAGAAATTCTCTTTTGCTTCGACTCCTTCCTTGGTTTTGACGGACCTGGTCGATCTTGGTCGCTCTGGAATTCCATGCTCCCATCCGAGTGGGCGATCTCTTTTCCCTTCCCCCTTTTCCCCTTCTGATGCCTTCTCCGCTGGACTGCCGGCCGTTCCCCCCCGCTCCCCGAAGCCATTCCCTCATCAGAGGGTACTTTTTCCTTTCGTTTTGATTTCTTCTTTTTCCGCGTTGACCCCTCACGCCAAGCCATTGCCACGCGTGACCCCAATTCAGATCGACTATCACCGTCGCTAGAATCGACTATTGGTATCTTCCTCCTCTCTTTCCTCGGATTTCCTGATTTTTCAAACCTTCCACCCTCTTTACCATTACCCACGGTGAGGTCAACAATTTCCGCTGGCGCAGACTCTGTGGCTTCAGAATTGCTATCATCCGTATAATGCATTTGGCCAAAAGCCTCTGTCACCGACTCGCCCACTGATCCGACGGGCGCTGAGGATGACGACGATATTGCCTGGCCATTATATGATCGGTGAAGAAACGACCATGACGAAGACGCCGAATCCGACGAGGATCTTTTAATATGTGCCTCCGATTGAAACAATCCATCGCCATCTCCATCCATCCGTTCCGGAGGAGCATCGACCCCCTGGTCCTCCATCGCCCCTACCGCCACCCCAATATCCCCAGCCCTTTTCTCGCTGTTTTCAGAACCCTTGAGTGCATCCGTCAAGGTCTTTTGTCCTCCACCCGGGAGTAACTGTGGGCCCTGCTGGAATTGACCAAATATTAGTGGGCGCATAGTCGAAGCAGGCGGTTGAGTACTAGAAAAGGGAAACTGCCGAACCTTTGGCTGTGGGTCAGAATAGGCAAACACTTCGGAAGCGCTGCTCGGGTCGGGGGGTGGATATCCCGGTGATGGCCGCTCCGGCTTTATCAACCCTATTGGCAACACTCTCTCACCGCCCAGACCCCTGGTGTTTGCAGAGTCGTGTGGCTTAGACTCCCTATTCGCCCTTCTCCCCAATGGCGTGCCATTTACTCCTGGGAAACTCGGTCGGTCAGACGTACTACCAGCAGAGGCCCTCCGAGACGGCTCTAGTTTATTGAATGCACTTGAGTAAAGGACATTGCCCCGTTGTCCCCCGTTCTCCTGAATGCCCGAAGATTCACCGGCCGTAACCCCATAATATGGCCGCAACTCCCCTCCCATTTCAGGAATAACTCGTGATGCCGGGGGCACGCTTCCCCCAAAGAACGTCTCGACCTTTAACGCATCAAGCGGATCTTCTAGGACAACCCCAACATCCATCGTCCCCCCAGAGCACGATATATCTTCCCGAAAGATATTCATAAACCTAACAAAATTGCTCGCCCCCCCCTGGGGCCCCGCCCTTATTGCAGTAGGGCCTGCACAGTGTATCCTCAAAGCGATATCACGGGAGGTGACAGTAGGTAGCACCTGGCTGTCGTGAAGGGTGATTTGGGGGTTTTCACCAAGATTAAAAGACAGCTCATAGTATACTGGCGATTCCACTGCCAAAGAAAGACGAAGTGGCGGAGTGGCAATTATGGACACTGCCCTGGATCCACTTCTGAAAGTGCGAAGGCACATGTAGCAAGACAGAGAGCGATCATAACCCACAAACTCGGAAGCATGCTGGCCCCGCAATATCGAGAACTGAAGCAATTCGCCATCCACACGAGTGCCTTGCAACCGGCTAACAGCGATCTCCGCCTCTTCTGGGTTCCGGAAGGCAGCGATCATCATGTGCGGTCGCCGCACCAAATTCCCATATAGCCGATACCCTTGAAGTAAACTGAGAATGCGGTAACTTTTTGTCATCGATTTTATATTCATTATGTAGCTAGATACCATCATGAGCAACAGGCCAAGGCGGCAAACAGGTTATATTCTCACACAATGGTATTTGGCATCTCCCACGATAGCCAGACGGTGGAGCGCCCAAGCTTCCTCCCTGCCAACTCCTTGTATGCTCTCGTAGCATCCTCCAGCGTCTCAAAAATGACGGGAGCGTATACATCCCCCGGCTGCCATCCGCACCTGAGATTCATAAACCCTGCTAAGAATTCCGTGAGCTGTTGTTGAGACAGATGGTTCGGCAAGTTCGAAATGTATCTAGATACCTCAGGAGTTAGAGCGCAAAAACGTAGAAGTGGAAGGGACACGGGCCGGGGGGTGTGGGTTTTACAATGTCCGACGAGCCACTTCTTCAATCCCCTCCCTAACCGGTCGATAATCCGGCCCCTCCCAATACTTCATCGCAAAATACAAGTCCCTCCTAGGAATGATGGCTATCAAGGGGATGTATTGGGTTTCGGAACAACGATCATTCGCCGGCCTCATGAGCCTCCCTTTACCGCCACGCGCCGCGGCGCCCACAGCCCGTTGATCCATCCTCCAAAGTCGAAAACACCCGGCCCAGTGAGGGAGAGCGATTAAAAGCGTGGAGGGTAAAAGGTGGGGCAAAATGGGTACCCTTCACGGATACTAGATCCCTCAATCAGCCCGTTTATCGATTGGTCAGGTGGTCGGCCAAAGGGTCCTGCGAGCATTGATTCTCCCAGTGCGGGGGGGGGGGCAAAAGCTGACGTTCAGACAAGGTTTGGTCCTTGAAATCTTGGCAGAGGAAGGGAGCCTCGTCACGTGACCTTGGCTCCCCTTCTCCCGTTCTCCCTTCCCCTTGTCTCACGCCTCCCCGCTTAACTACAGTACTCGTACGGTACGGTACCGGTAAGAAGGCTACGGCACACTTACTCGTTGAAGACTGGCGTTAAGCCAGGATTAAATGCGGCAGGAGACAGACCTTACCTCGTTATCCGACCCCGCATCCCGCGACGACGTTTCTTTCCCTTCCCCCTTCAATTGGGGTAAAGTCTGGGACTATCCCACCATCCGTTACTGTACCGGTAGACTACTCATCGCTATGCTCCCTTCCTCCTCCTGTCGCCCCGCCAAGGAGACCACGGATGCAGGTACTGTACTGGTATATACGCACAATCCCACCGTACACGCGTACCCGTTGCCCATAGCCCATACCATATCCTCACTTTCTTCCCACTCCCTCGCATCCCCCAGGAAAAATGTGCAAATGGCCTACGTAATCCAACAAAGAACCCCCCCCCCACCTTCTTGGCACAATTATTTTTTCGACTCCCAAAAAGAACACCTCACACACATTGCCCATAACTTAGCGAAAGTAGATCTGGCAACACCTCGCATCCATCACATGGCGCCAAGTCCCCCACCGAACAGTTAGCGAAAAGGCATACGTCTGTTCGTATCACTGCCGCGTGTCCCACCGTACGGGCTGGGCTGTCTTGGGTACGATATGATATTTTACTGAATTACCTAGTCGCCATATCGTGCATTATCGTACTCGTACACTTGGCCCTTTTGTTCTCCGGGAGGAAATTCACATCATCGCCTTCATCATCCTCTTCTTGTCCTCGGTTTCCCCAGCCTCGGCATCTCCTCTTTTTTTTTTTTTCAGAAGGGTATGATATTATGATACAAGTGCCGTAGTCGCACACACCAAATTTCAAGCCATGAAGTCCATGACCGCGAGTCCAGCCCACGTAAAAAAACCCTTTGTGATCCGGTCACGAATCGCTTGAATGGGTTGTTCGGTGTTTTTTTTTTTTTTTTTTCCCTTCTACCTTGGTTACTAATGCACTTGGTGGAAGGGAAGAAAGTGGTTTTTCACTTTGTATGCAAAGCGCCGCAGCAGGAGGAGGAAGGAGGATCGGGGTAAGACCTCCAAACTTGCCCTCCTCCTCCTCCTCCTCCTCGGTTCCATCAACCCATCGACCACTCAGAGAGTTTTTAGGGCTTCGCTCTAGCCACCATGAACGAGAAAAGTTCCTATGGTGCCGGCTCTTTTTTTTTTTTTTTTGCCCTGGCCAAAAATTGGCGTAGGTGGGTGCCCCTCCTCCCCCCCTCCCCCGCCGTATCATACAAGTATAAATCTCGCGTTACACACATGTAAATTAGACGGACCAGAGCCAGAGTACCACACTTAGCACCGTAGCCTACCGACCGCCCTGTCCTGCCCCCCCCCCGCGGTAAAGTAATATCGTCCAAACATCCGAGGCAGGAGCATTCACTCGTGATGTTCAGCTGAGTGGAGGGAAATGGGGTGATTATACCACTTGTAACAACCGTTTGTGCTCTTGAATTAGAATGAAGAAATGAGTGGCTTGAACGGGGTTACCATATCACGGGAAGTCTATTGGGCCTTACGGTACAGTACCGTACTATAATATTATCACATTATTTTTAGCATAGCCACGCTGAGTTCACCATCGGTCACTCGGATTCCATCATTCTAGCGCTGTGGTTGGCGAGCCAATCTGTGAGAAAGAGAGAAAGAGAAGAAGGGTACAGTAGTCTACTGCATACGCTAGCTTGCCTTGAGCTACCGTAGCCGCTGTTCCAAAGCTCCAATATTGCTACGCTCGACATGGACGCCTTTTCCCGATGCTATCTATACTCTGTATCAAATTTTAGGAATCAAAATGTTCACTTCGCCTTCGCACATACCCGATGACCGGATGAACTCGCGGAGGAGTCGGGTTGGGTACCGTATTATCATAATTATCTCCCAGCTCTCAAGGGGGACCGGGAAGGAACATCGACGTCCAAAATAGCATTTTTTTCTCCCTACTCACTTGATTATTTTTATTCCCACTATCCTCAAAAGATATCGGTAGCACCAAACGATAATAGAAGCGGAACAGAAACGCTCAAAGTTACGGGTATGATATGATGATAACCAGGGATCGTCGAAACTTTCAGCAGGTGCGAACAAGACCTAAAAAAAAAAAGAATTGACAAAAAAAAATTGCCCTGCTGGTTTGGGTATCCCCGGCCAGGGCACAGCATAGGCCATGAGAGATCCAGCCTGTCCTCTCCCTTCAGCGAAAACTGTGACCATTTCTAGGATGTGATACGGTACTGTATTACAGTTTTAACGCGCGAAGCAGCAGCATCACCACCGCTACAGTACAGTATCGTACCGGTACGCTGCGCCCTAGGCAGACCAGTGTCGATCCGAACCCCCCCCCCGACCGGTATGAGTATACACACTCCAATAATGACCTCCGCCAACCAAACAACCAACCTAAAAAAAAAAAAACTAAAAAAACTCACACCCAGCGACCGTGCCAAACCTCGACAACTCCTGCGCAGCGCAAAACGGAGGCATCCTTCAGCAGACGAGCACCGGTAATACAAGCATGCGCCGATACCATCATCATAAGTTACCCGAGTACTGTACAATACCCCTCCCATCACACGACATTGACCACAAACACAAAGAGAAAAAGAAAAAAAAACCTCACCCCGCGCAGAGCCTCATGCATTACCGCACCCAGCGGTTCAACTTACTTTGTCGCACTTCTCTCTCACTCTCACTCTCGCGCTCCCTCTCTCAATCGTTAATCCGGCCGAGCCTCCCTGATTGACTAACTCTCGGGCGCGGCCGGGCGGGCGTATCAGCATTTTCGTCCATCTGTTCGCATATCGGTACTTGATCTGGCACTATTACTCATTGTCGAAACTTACCAATCCGATTAGTCTACCGTGCTGTATTATATAGATGCTCGCTTTTGCTGTACTTATCCGCCGTTGGAGGACGGCGGGAGGGCTTAGCGGGAGAGGCGCTTAGGCTGTGGAGGTGTAGTGCCGGTATGACATTGTGGTGCAAAACGTCGGGCGGATCGCTGTTGTGAGCGGTAGGTGTGATACAAGTAGGCTGGGCTGGGTTGAGCGGGAGGGAGGGAGGGAGGGAGGTAGGGAAGGGGAAATCTTCATCACGAGGGGTGCAGGCAGCGTCCCGAGAGCCTATTGTAGGGCAGGGAATGGCTGGGTACGGGAGTACCGGTGATGGAAGACAGGGTAATCGGTGTAATAGGATCGCTTGCAGATGGGTTTGGCTCGGTTGGTTTGGGTTGGTCCGGGTTGGGCATGGTAAAAGCACTGGCGGTGTATTATGGCACATCTGATTAGCGATAGGATGCGATGCGTGCGATACAAGTACTGTACGGTGAGGAGAATTGCATTTCCAGTGCATAATTTAGCAGATCCCCACGCATTCTCTCCCTCCTTCAATCCTCCCACGCTTCGCTGCGGTGCAGTGCAGCGTGAATCAATCATCCATCCTCTCTCCATCAATTCGCCCTCGCTAATTCACAACACACTCACCCGCTCGGTTCGGCACGGCTACCTCAGGCTTCAATTGATCGGAGCCGTGGCTTTGCTTTCCTTCATCCCACTCATCCCCTCCGCCCCCACCCGTTCATTCATCCATTCACTCTAGGCAAACACCGCAACGAACATCTACGGTACCACAACAAAAGGTTCAACCCCCCCCCCCCAATCCACTGCCACAATCAACCACAAATATCATGGCCGCCCAACCAGTCCGGCCCGGGCCCCCCACCCCACAACCTCATACCCTATAATCTCGTATACAAGAAATCCATCATCTCCGGAGCAGGGGTTAAGCTCCGTACCCAGAGACAAAAACCCTCAAGAAGGATCAATGTTTTCCTCACACGATAAAGCATGAGCGCGATGAGCTGGTATTCGCAATCCTGGTAACCTGTCAAATTGAACCCATCGTGGGTGGACCGGAGATTAAACCCTGCTCCGGAGATAGTGGATTACACAAGATTATAGGGTAATATGCACAAACCGAACTTGCGCCCTTACACTCCACCAGCGAAAGAGTACTGTACACGAGTGATAAGCAATGAGAATGGCCAATTCCGGCCCCTAGATTACCGTACCGCATCGTACCCCCCTCCTCCGGCGCCCACGCGAACCAGGCCAAATCCCTCAGTCATGGGGACGCTCTCTGCTTGCTTGCTTGCTTGCCCTCTGCGTCAGATAGATAATAAGTAAGGCTCTTGTAGTAGGATGTATGTACCGACAGTGCTGTGCTGCGCTGTGCTGTGCTGGTGTAAGCCTCAAGTGCTAGGATAATACAAGTCACGAGAAGAGGGTACTGTTTAGTCCGGAATCTCTGTTTGGCTTGCTGGGTGGGTGGGGTGGGTGGTTGAATCCTGCTGCTGTGCTACCTGGAAGAATATTCTAGAAGGATGGATGGAGAAAGGGAGTGTGTGTGGGAGGGGGGAATAGATGGATGGGATGGATGGGAATGTAATGGATGGATTCGGATTGGGATGGATTGGGTCTGTAGGAGTCACAGGATTGTTCCGCGTTGTTGTGCTCGATAGACCTCCCCGGACCCACAGCGCGGTGCAGTGTGTCGGGTTCGTTGTGGCCGCGGATGTTTATGTCTCTGATTGAGGGAAAAAGGGCACTTTTGTGGACTGCACGAAGAAGAGCACAGTACGAGTACAAGTACGAGTACAAGTACTACGGTAGCAAGGTACCGGGGGTCATGCTGGGCTCTTTTTGATTTCTTGGAAATGGTAAAACACAGCACAATATGGAAAAGAAAAGTTAACTACCGTCGCTAAGCGACGCGTAGAATAACTCGAGTCTCTCTTTCCTTCTTTCTCCCCTCCACACATGTTTCAATTATTCCCGAGGTCCAGCCTTTGTGCTTGCTATTGTTGTTCTTTTTTTGTATCGCGAGTGTGCGCGATTGGATTCGCAGCGGCCGCGTTGGCTATTTACGTCTGCTTGCACGGTAGGATGAGTGAATGATACCTTTTTGTCGACTTCCCAACCACTGCGCTGTAATTTTTGTCGCCTGGCCCGTAGGATAGGCTATTGTTTATTTCCACGCCTTTCGAAGGGTGGCCACAAGTTTTTCTTTGGCGGTTTTGTCTCCCTCTCACGCCTCGTCCAACAGATTGTTCCTTCTCGCTCGGAGTCTCGGTTTCCCTTTCTGGCGGAGTTTTTCCAATAATAATTCCATCTGAAACAGCCATCCTTCGGAAATGCCCTCGGAGTCATAGTTTCTCCGGAGGTGTGGCATTTTTTCCGTTCCCAAGACCGGAATGACAAGCGCGCGCGCGCGGGGGCTTTGCATCTGTGATCTGTCCTCTTCTGTCCTCCTGTCCTGTCCGTCTGTGCCTTGGGTCGGAGGGAACGCGGCAGACAACTGGATGACTCTTCGACCGACAGATGTGTACCAGGGTTTCCTCTCGAGCGTGAGATCGGAGCCAGAACTGTGAGGGTCTGGGAACGAATTCCTTGGGACGGATACAGGACGCTCAATTTCGAGTGGGGCTTAACAAAGAGCCATAACTCATCGGTCGACCATTCTGGTTAGGGTGTTTTCAATTAGTTGCACAGGATTTGCTGGTATCATCCATCGGGAGTTTGGGGCTTTCCCCAGAAATCAAACCTAGTGACGGTGAATATTGCTATACGATAAATCGTTGTGTGTATGTATGGTAGCTCGGAGATCCCCTGAATAGATGAATTGTGTCTCCTGGAGCGCGTTTCGGGAAAGGATTAGCTATCCAGGAACCCAATCCATGAATATTCGCTTCGAGTCTTCTTTCTTTCTGTGCTTGTAGGGACCTATCGGGATTGTGCCTTTTCTTGACTTCCACTCGGTTACAATGCCAAGTCGGTTCTAGAATCCCTCGACGCTCGAATCAAACAACGACGTTTCGATCCTCAATAAGGTTGTTCTTGTTATCGATGCTTGGTGTTGTGAGTGTGTGATCCTGGGGGACCTTCGCTGTCCAGCCTCCTCAATTTCATTTCGGAGCGAGAGAAGAAATGCTGGATAGATATGGAACTTAGAGACGCATTTTAGTGACTCTTTGAGTTCTTTTTTTCTCCATCCTCGAGACACGATCTTTGTGAGTCATTGTGACTACCAAGGCTTAGCGATGGGATGGAATTGGTTTTGTGGAACCGAAAGGGATAAGTCAAGTCACAGAGAGTGACGGGGTGCATGACATGAACACGGTTAGGGGTTTGGAAGCAAGGGTCGAGCTGCTCAGGCAGGAGTGATGATTGGCATTTCAACGCGTGCCCGACGCGTTGGATTGGTTGCTACCCATGGTGCTTTTGCACTTTGAGGCGCAGCTCACAAATTGGAAACACTAAACTTGACCTATTCCTCACAACCCTAGGCTCTGCGCACAATCTCTCCTCTCCTTCCCCCCCTCTCTCCCGTCAAGAAACACTGACAAATGGGCCCTATGACTAACTCCTCACCACCCCCCCCCCTCTCCCCGTTCCCCCTTGGTGCTATAACCTCTTGGAGGACAACTATTTTCTCCATCCCATCAGGCGACGGGGTTACAAGCCTATTGGACCGCTTGGAGGCTGTTTCCACGGTAGGCTGTGCGTAAGTCCCACAGCCAAGTGCCCACAGAGCTGGTGCACATCCCCAGGATATGGCTTACTCCCCATCCAAGTTACCCACGGAAGGCGTCACGTATCCGCAGGGAACATGAGTGTGACGCAAAGTGAATAATCTGGGGAGCCCCATTTTGCTGCTGCGTCTCGTCCTGTATCGCCGCCAAAGGTGTCGCTCGTCCAGGCCGCCATAATGGAGCTGGTGCGTTATACGGTACTCCTTCACGCGCCCCACCCCTCCCCCTCCCTCACTCGGATGTGTGGGAGAGACAAAGTGACAGATGGACTCCGGAAATTCTCATATAAGAGTCATGCCAGACTTCGATTGTCCAGCTCTTACTTTTTTCGCCATCACTGCGAACACATCAAACAGACCTTTCAAGAAAAAAAACATCACGAGCTTCTAAGGAACAAGCACAGACAAAACACGAGCTTTCGCCACTACCCTATACTAGCATCCTAGTCGAATTCGCAAACACTACCCCCTAAAGAACTAGCTTCTCTATCCTTATTCTATTTGCCACTACGATCCAAAAGTTTAAAGCTACCGACGAACCCCTCTACCCTCTTCACGATGCCTGCACCAAACAATCCGCCGCCACCACCGGCTCCACAACCACCACGGCTCCCAACTCCTGATATCGGGGCTGCACCGCGGGGCATGTTCGGGGTATGTTCTCGCTTTAACTCACTTACCCACATTTAAATTTAACCCTCTACTATCATGAAGAGTTGGAGCTAATCATGTATATGACGAATTCAGAGAATGCACCGATGAATGAGCACGCTACAAAGGATCTGAAGAACAATCCCTCCTCTTAATTCAAAATTATATAAAAAAGGAACCTGCTTCGAGCGAGATTATCACCCTCCTCAATGCCTCGACATTGCGCTGGCCATCGTCACCCCCCTCGAAGCACACTCCATCGGACGAAAATGGACGAAATGCCTTCCTTCCCTCCCTAGGGGAAGCGACCCATCTCAACCTTTTCGAATCCGATACTCCGTACCGGACGAATGTCTTGTTTGATTTTGTTTGATTTTTCTTCTTCTTTCGGTCACCTTCCTTCCTTCCCATCTCTCTATTCCATTCATCAGACATGACCCATTTTCCAATCGCCATTGTTCATCGGGAATCTATCGATCTGGTCGGGACGAACGGGTACCGACGAGCAAGGAAGGAAGGAAGCGACGGGCGGACGTCACAAAAGAAAAAGAGAACAACAAAAACCAACGGAGCATTTCATCCTACAACTCGCGACTTTTTCCTTTTTTTTCCTCCCTTCTACTTTCATTCGTCTTTGATTTTTCTAGTTACCTCCGTCCGTGATTTCGAGACGAAAGAGCTTCTGTTATTTCCCCCTCCTTCCTTCTCGGTTAACTTTCCGTTCTTCTAAAAGGGCACAAAAATCCCGAGAAGAGGGAGGGGTGAGGAAAAGAAGGTTTACTTTCAAAAGGGCGGTCACGTGACGTGAGTCAGAAAACAACGAATGGGTTTGGGGGAAGAAGGGGAAACAACTGTTGAGGAATCCTTTCTCTCTCTTTCTATTGAATTCCATTCTTTCCTCTTCTATTTTTTTTTTTTCTTATTTCCTTTCCTATTCCATCCTTCTCTCTTCTTCCTCCTTGTTTTTTTTTCTTTTTTTCCGTTGGGGGTAGAGATGAGGCGGAGGAGGGGGAGTTGTGGTATCTGCTGGACACTTTTGACGAATTGTTTCTCCGTATTTTCTTTTTATTTGCTTTTCGTTGACTCCTTTGAACGTTATGACTGTTTTTCCGTTCGCCTTGCGCTGTGGGGCGCCCGTGGGAGGGGGGTGGTGGGAGAGGAGTCGTATGCGATGATGGTTGTGATGGTGGTGGGGGTTCTGTACGAGTATTTGGAGGAGGACGAGGGGGGGTAAAGGTACGTGAGATGGCTATTTTGGGAAGTGGGAAGTCGCCAGGGTTAGGGTTTCTTTTTTTTTTTTCACAATGCTCACGACGACGACGCGACGAGAGACGACGGCTGGGCTGGGAAAACGGAAAAGTTATTATTACGGTGCGGTGCGGGCCCTTTTCAGTCGCAGTGCTACTGCGTAGCCGATGAGGAGAGGGGGAGGGAGTCTTTTTTTAGCCTTTTCTTTTCAAGGGAAAATATATGTCTTTGTGTTGTTTTGAGAGGGCGTCATATACCGGTATCGTACCCGAATTAATTCAAGCTTTCAACCCAAACATTCTCGCCGCTCCATATATGATACCGTGCTGCGAGGGGCCGTGGCGACCTGGCCCTGGGGCGGGAGGAGTGTCACGAGTGCACTAAAGTAGTTTACGAAACATCCATACTGTACTTGTGAAACATGCATCGAGTGAACGGTGACTCTCGGTAGTGCTGGCGCGTTCCTAAGATCACGCATCATATACCGACGAGTCACAGTTTTCCCGGGACGAGAGTATTATCGAGCACAGCGCCCAGCGATGCGCGGTACTGGTAGAGTGGGGTACAATAGTGCAGATCTTGGGCGATCAGCATCTCGAAATTCATCTCATCCCTATGCAGCCTCTCCCGCACCTCACCCACCCACCCAACCCATATTAATATGCACTCCATCTCATCCGCCCATCCGCCCATTCATCCATCTTGAAACGACGACCCCAATTTTTCAAGTTCGTCCAAAAACCCCCCCCTTCCGCATAAACCCCCCCCCCCATCCCCTGCACAAACCTATAACGATACCATAATACCAAAAGATCCATGCTACAAACATATACCATCCAATACAACAACTACATCATAACCCCCCTCCCACTAGCCCTCCTGGCGTTGCCCATGGCCGCGGCGATCACGCTGGCCGCGGTGTCGTTCAGGTTCATACCGCTCGCGGAGGCGCCGACGTCGGTGATGCCCTTGTCCGCGGTTGTGGTTGGGTGTGGGTTTATGATGTGGTGTTTTGTCGAGAGGGGAGGGGGAGGAGGGGTGAGGGGGAGGGGTGAGTAGGGGGGGTTTTTTTTCTTCCTTCTTTTTATCTTTTTTTCCCCTTTTTCTCTTGAATTTTATCGCGAGATATCAAATCTTGGGTACTGCAGAAGAGTCCCGGCAATATGGTATGATGAAACAGAGTAAATGATCTCCCGAGAGGGTGCGTTCTTCACTACGGTTACTTGTAGCAAGCACCACGCCCATCGTTACATGGCGCACTTTCGCTCACTTGATGGAATTTTATGCTGGACCGCCCGTTGGGATTAGATAAACTTGGTGGGAGAAACCCAGAGCGGTCGCATCAGTATTTATTTTCCTCCTGGGACGCGCGAGTCGGTGGTTCTGGCTTCTCGAGCTCGCAAGTAATCCCTTTGGGATTAATCCGTGCCGAACCTATTTTTTCATAATTCTCGCCTTGCACAATCCTGCCATTTGTGGGATGAGATACTCGGGTAAGATGATATGCCAAGTATTTATTTCCGGGTCGCTCATGTCTATCATACCTGGGGCCCCGTTTTCTTCGACTGCCGGTTCACTACCCCGCGGGATCCTGCAGATCCCCTCTTGACCTTCCGCTTAGGCCAGTCAGGGTCCATGTCCATAGTGACAGCGTGAATCGTAGCAGAATAGCAGAAGTCTCAACGCACAATCAACCACCCAACAAAAAAAAAGGGGGGGAAGATCCGAATGTCCGCTTTCCCACTCACTTCTCCTGCTTCCGATCCAAGAAATGGGAGGGAAAAAAAGCGCCCCTCGGTACTTGAGTATGATACGTTTTATCGTGCCCGAACGCCGGGAGGAACCAGTCCGAAAAACCACAGTACCGTACTGTATTCACGAGAACGTGAGCTACCATAGACACTGTCACCCCCTACCGTAACGCTGGGTGGATAGATGCTGCGTAGCGAGTTGTTTTGTACTGTACTGTACTCGTACACAAAACTGGTAGAAGTCTCGACTTTTTACCCCCGGGGACAAAAAATATCATTGCGTGCCATACCTTCCGCACTCCTTTTCCCGGGTCCATCCAGCGATGTTCTCCGCGTGCCACCGGCGCGATGTGTGGGAGAAGGGGCCGGTTTTTGCCACCGGCACCATCAGGGTCCTTTCCCCTGTGTGTCATACGTATGATACCTGATGGTGGTCATGTGGTATCACTCGTCTTGGCGTTTGTTTGTTTGTTTGGTTTGGTTTGGAGGGAGGATGGTGATAATCTCGGAAGAGAGGGAACGAATGCAGGTGGACGGTACTGTACAGTAGGTATCATTCCGGAGAGAATTTCCGGACGCTTACCATTACCCCGGCAATCGCCGAAGGGTCGAGACGTGATTTGGCAACCCCCCCCCCTTGTGGAGTCTTCGCATGATACTCGTACCGCAATCGTCATTAAAGTACGAGTACAAGTACTGTGCGCATCGTGCACTTGTACGAGTACTTTAGAAGCTACCCTAGCCTGGAATATCGCGCACTTTCACTGGAGGAAGGGGAAATCTCCACCGTAATTTCACCGACAACGTCTCATAACGGTTCACGGAGCATCACTCGGTTGATGGATTGGCCTACCGTGCTGTACGGTAATAATTGTGTTTTGTCGTAAAGGATGGGACGGAAGGACTGGTTTTGTAGCCTTGTGAGATGGCGGGGGGTGGGAGATTACTTATAACTCACTTGTACTCGTAGCTTCCTCCTTAGCGTGTTACGTACTGGTACTCGTAGTCGGTCGCTGTGGGCGGGAGGTGGATTGGGGGGGGGGGCGTCTCATTTTGAAACTTTGGTAATTTGGTTTTCCCCTTAGAGTGAGCTTGTTCTTGTCTTGTCAACTGTGCTACGGTAGTATTGCTGTTTTCACTTTGGTTGTCGCAACTTTGGAAAACCGTGGACACAGTTTTTTTTTTCCGACAGGTGGTGTTTTTTTCTCAAATTAATTTCCCGAGCTAGCGTCAAGGCCGTGCCCACACAAAGAGGTCTACTATTTGTTAATATTTGCTGAGGAAAGGCCACAAGTGTCCCCCTCAGTTCTCAAAGATTGCCCAGTGGCGCATTTAAGATTGCGGGAGAAGAAAAAAACACACTTTTTTTAGAAAAAACGACAACGTCTGTTTTCCAAAGTTGCGACAACCAAAGTGAAAACAGCAATAATGGGATATTTGGGCTTCGTGGTGGGACAAGCCACTATCGATAAGAGACGGAGTTAAACCGTTATAGGCTTAGCTGGGGAAGTTGACGAAATTACGGGCACTGGTTGATGGAGATGCTTCTGGTTTCAACTTTCTCAAGCCGTGCCGGGTCCGGTAGGGACTGTTCCTCCTTGGGGTATTTTTTGTCTCTGGCGATGGAGAGTGCCGGTACTCGTAGGAAGGAGGCCTGAGGGAGATGGTGGATTGTCTGAGTGAATACCGTATTTCAACGACGGTGCCTCTGTCTCTTCCTCTCTTCCTTCCCCCCTTCCTTCCTCCCATCCTCGCTTTCTCTTTCCTGCACTTGCTCCTCCTTCATTGCGGCATCGCACTCTTGCATTTCAAAGTATCATAGGGTACGCTAGAGGCGACCATCATATCATACCAAAGGCATAAATAGTCTACCCTCCTCGGCCTCCCTCCTTCCTCCCTACTCCACTACCGCACTACCGGTACTCCCATCCGCTACCCCACTGCCGCAAACAAACAAGAACCCAAAATGCCTACAACCCCGGAAAACCAATCTGCCGCCGCCGGTGGAGGCCAACCGAATAAAGTCCCTTCCCTCAAGAGCACGGTCAGAATGGTCACGTGGGCCATGAACGGGAAGAAGAAGAGGGCGATCAAAGAGCAGGAGAAGGAAACCATGGAGGCCGAGCGGGTATCCGAGATTGCAGAGTTTTTGGAGACGGCGAAGGAGGGGCCGAAGCAAGGTTGATTTGTCGAGTTAGTTATGGAATCGGGATTGGATAGATTGATGCAATGCATGTCTGTTGCCGGTGCGGTTGCTTGGAAGGGAAAAAGTCGGGTTATTATCTGGGTGCACTCCCGCTGGGAAGAAGTGAGTGTGGAGGGGGAAATTTGACAAGAGAGTTTTATTTTTCTGTTTTGTTTTGTTCTCTGTTTTGTTTTGTTGTCGACTTTTTATCTTCGGACTGTCTCTCTACCCCTGAGGTCGGACCCCGGGGCAAGGACAAGGATATGATTTCTCCTTTCTCTCTCTCCTGGTCAGTGAAGTATTTTTCATTCCATTCTTGTTCAATAGGTATTATCCAGGATATCTTGCGCAAAAATAATGTTGAAGGATTTAGCGGGAGTTTTTATTCTCATTATTATTGCCACCGCTTACCGTGCGTTCATCGCATTCCATCATCTCCACAAGCGACCATCATGAAAGATGAGAGTTGCTCAGTTAGTTCATCGAGCAAGTACTGTACGAGTACAGTACAGCACAAGGGCCAAGGATAGAATACCAAAATTTCGGTAACAATTGGTGCTGCATGTACTCGTACGAGTATCATAATACCGGGAAACATGAACCCTGAGAAGATCACCACCCACCCACACCACACCATACCATACCATATCATACCTCCCCCAGCTTCAGCAACATTAGCGAAAAAGTATGATAATTGACGAAAAGAGAGGCACGATTCCAGACCAAAATTTGATGAAAGATATACCTTTCCAGACGACCCCACAAATCGCCAACTAATTTTTGGAACACCCGACTCCATTTTATCGTACTTCTGTGGAGAAGGAGGGGAAGAAGAAGAAGCCAGCATTTAGCGAGTACCGTACTCGTAGCGAGTGAATGATCTTCCGTGTAACCCAACAAACCCTATCCCGACCGGGACTCGCGTGACGCGGTGCGAGTGCGGGACACGTGATCGCTTACCGTTCGCGTAATCTATAACTTGACGAGCACGGAAGGATCATCGGCCTTGTACCCGTCGCGTTTGAACGGTAAACTTACCGTGGGATGATGCAGTGTCCCGGAGATGGGGCATTATATGTAGTTGTGGCTTTAGTGCTGTAGTATTATTAGTGGGTTTGGGGTGGTTACGGTGGAGGGGAAGGGAAACGGTATAGTATCATATAATACATATCTGTGTCTTCCTCCTCTCGCCGTGCTCTCGGTGCGCTTCCTCTCTTCACAATCATCTCCCCACCGGAACAAAACCCCAACCCTATGCGGTGCGGCGGGTGATAGAGCGTGCATACCTTCCCTTCTCTGCGTGCACTATCGGGGCTTGAGATGTGATACAGCACTCTTGCACGAACGGGCGAAGAAGACGACTATTCACCCCCTTCTACCCACAGGCAAATCTACTCTACTCCACCCACAAACACACACGCAAACACAAACACTTACAACACCGAAACTCGGGATTGTCGAAATGCCACGCTTACAAAACTTCAAAGCAAAAGTCGCCCGAGCGATGCTTTGTCCCCCGATCCTGTCCTCCAGGAAGGACGAGAGGAGGGAGAAGAAGAGAAGAGAGAAGGAGGAGGCACCAAAGGAATGGGTCCCCCTGAATCTGGTCGAGAGGGAGAGGTTGTTGGATAGGATGGGGGTTAGTGGTGCGAGGGTTAAGGGGGATGTGGAGGTTGGGGAGATGAGGTGAGGTGGATGGATGGATGGATAGGGAGTGGGGGAAGGGGGGGGTTCGGTTTGGCGGATTTTGGGAAGGTGTTGGCTGTTGATTATTGCATACTCATCTAGTAATCATGAAAATGAATAGTTTTTTTCTGGCAGTTTGTTTTTTACTTCTTTCCCCGAGTGATGATTTCTTTCTGGGCGCTGGAAATAGGTGGGGTATCGATCGGGAGGGTCATTTGAAGTGACAAAATCGGCATGAATCTATTCCGTTCCATTACTATTAGCTAGATACCCCCAACACGCCATATCGCTTTCTTTCTTTAGCATCCATATTGCGCTCCCATTTTGGATTTGCAAACCGAGTAGCCCTATGATGTTGCGAGACTTGTCAGGGAATTGGAAAATGCCTAGTCCATCTTTCGCCGACCTGACCTCCCCTCTTCCGCTCGAGTCAGCTCGCGCCGTGACTAACTCCCAAATGTATAATTCAAACCTCGAGTGCTACAGCATCCATGAGGTATGATAGATCAGACAGCCGCCGCCGCACACAACGGCACTTCCCGGGGGGGGGATAAAAAGATTGAATAGTCGGTAGATAACCATTCAACACCGAGTGATAATCTATGATGGCATTGTAGTACTGTACTAGTACAGGTGACTTGGCAAGAGCTTTAACGACTGAAAGGCCATGGATTGGGATAACTAGTAGCGCAGAGGACTTTAAGGTTAGGATTGGTATTCGGCATATCTGCCAATGTAAATTCTAGTCGTTCCCTAAGTATGCTCCTGTGTTCTGGTGGTCTGGGTAGCCGGAAACTCTGTTGGTTTTCTTTGAATGGGTTCACGTTTCGCATTTCCCTAAAGTGCCGTGGGGTATTGATGAATTTGGAGCAGACATGGGCAGTTGGCTTGTGGCTATCCGGCTCTCACCTTTGATTGGTCCGAATCGAGGTGACGTGTTTGGTAGGGGTACTGTAGCCTAACTACGACGAACTACGGGCTGTACCAAGTTTTGGCCTAGTGCCACTCCAGCTTTTGCAAGATTCTGCGGCACTTGGGGGAGGGAAAGGGAGAGTTGGTTTTTTTTTTATATTAATATTACCATTATCATTATTTTTTTTAGATACAAAGGGGACATAACAGGGGGAATGTAAACTCAAACTGGGGGTAAAAACTGGGGGACGCAATTGGGATGATAAAACAATGGGGGATATAAAAGGGGGAATGTAAACTCAAACTGGGGGGTAAAAACTGGGGACGCAAATTGAGATGATAAAACAGTGGGGGAAAGAAAACAAACATGAATGGCATAGTTGACAGGTAAAAGTAAAGCAGAATTACAAATTGGAATAGAGAGTGAAAAACAAATTGGAGTGGAGAGTGAAAAAACAAGTATTTAGGCTCAAAAACGCCATCAGAGGGGAGGCTTTATCCACGATACCAGGAGGGTCCGTAATTGTGAGTTTTCTCGATCTCGTGGGGGTGATCCCAGAACCAGCTGTGGACACCAAGGCTTCTGTCACGGATTCTCGGCCCGTGGGGTAACAAGGGGCGTTCCTCAGTGCCGTCGAGTTCGTCATCGTCAGAATCATCATCTTTGTTGTCTTTGGCCTTGGCAGTGACTTTCTTCTTGACGAGGCCGGCGGGTACCGCCCTGACAGCCTCCATGAGGTTATTCTTTTTCATGTAGCGTTTCAGGCGCATTCCGATGGTGTTGGCTGACGGGAGTGGACCACGCCCCTCTCGGGGGCCCCCCATCAACCAAATAACCTGCTGCCTGGTGTACCCGAGGTGGTACTCTAATTGGAAGACAACCTCGGTGAATTCGGAAACGCGTGGCAAGAAGACGATATCTGGTGGGTTCTTGAAGCAGGGGTCTGACGGCTTTGGTACTCCTTTCAGTATATCCTCGAATGCTGCGTCGTCTGTTTGGTCCCCTGTTGCGATTTGAGTCTCCGGTTCCGTGTCCTCCCCATCTGAATCTGAATCCCAGACCGCCTCGTCCGAATCCTCGTCCGAATCATCGTCCGAATCATCGTCCGAATCGTCATCCGAATCGTCATCCGAGTCCTCATCCGAATCGTCGTCATCCGAATCGTCATCCGAATCCTCGTCTGAGTCCTCTGAGCCATCCTCTGTGAGCAAACCGTCTGAGAATTCCAACTCTATGTACCCCTCTTCTGAGCCATCATCTGAATCATCGTCAGGCCTTTCCGGCTCTTCGACCTTCTTGAGACCCCACATTTCCCACCGCTCTCGGTGCCATGTTTCAAGGCGGCGTCGTGTGGCTTCTCGCATGATATTCTCAGCATATTTGGCCATTTCTTCGGTCTCGAATTCGTCGGAACGTCCTGCACGTGGCCCCCTCTGCGCTAGCGTTCTATGTTGCCATGCGTTCGGCCCCGTTGTAAACTCCTTGTATCGCCTTTCCTTTTCAAGCTCGGCGAGATGCTCGGCATAACGATCAGGGGTCAAAAAGACCTTTCTTGGACGCTGAGGGAGTGAATCGAAATAGTTGTAAGGCTTCGACTGGGGCTGAACACTAGGTTCAATTTTGGGATAGTCACTTTCCCAGTCGGAGTCGGGCTCCTTTTTGATCTGTTTACCAAAATAATACTTGCGGGGAGGGGTTTTTTTGCCGTCTGCTGGAGGTGGTTTTTTATAATCAGGAAAGAGGTATGGGTATATGTCCTTGATATTTGTCCTCTCTTCTTCCTCATAACTTGGACCACCTATTGAACGTGAGCAAATAGAGAGATAAGATTGACAAAACTTGGGGAGAGACATACCTTTATCAGAGGGTGAATTGAAATTGTTGTAAGGCTTCGACTGAGGCTGCGTATTAAATTGGTGATTGAGGTTGTCGGATTCGAGGTCATCAATTTCGGAGCTGGAAATTTCAGAGCCGCCAATTCCGAAGCCGCCAGTTCCGGAGCCGTCACTTTCGGAGCCGTCACTTTCGGAGCTGTCACTTTCGGAGGTCTCACTTTGGGAGTAGGAGGAGTCACTTTCGTGATCGTCACTACTAGAATCGGCCTCGCTGGTAGAGAGTGGGGTGCGCTCTCCGGGAGGTCCCATTGTAAGGCCTATTAAACATGAGTAAAAATAATAAAAATAATAAAAATAATAATAGGTGGATATGATATACAAGGCTTGGAGAGAGACATACTTTCATCAGAATCGCTCGAATCTTCGATTGAACAGGTAGGACTGGAATCCGAGTCATCCTCATTGGCCGGGAAGGACGCCACATCTGGACTCTCAGGTTCGGGTTTGCTGGGCGGGCGTTTTCCAGCTACCGTGGGATGTCCAACCTGGGAGTCTCTAGAATCGGGTTCGGGTCTGCTGGGCGGGCGTTTTCCAGCTACCGTGGGATGTCCAATCTGGGAGTCTCTAGGATCGGGTTCGGGTCTGCTGGGCGGGCGTTTTCCAGCTACCGTGGGATGTCCAACCTGGGAGTCTCTAGAATCGGGTTCGGGTCTGCTGGGCGGGCGTTTTCCAGCTACCGTAGGATGTCCAATTTGGGAGTCTCTAGAATCGGGTTCGGGTCTGCTGGGCGGGCGTTTTCCAGCTACCGTAGGATGTCCAATTTGGGAGTCTCTAGGATCGGGTTCGGGTCTGCTGGGCGGGCGTTTTCCGGCTACCGTGGGATGTCCAACCTGGGAGTCTCTGGGTTCGGGTCTGCTGGGCGGGCGTTTTCCAGCTACCGTGGGATGTCCAATTTGGGAGTCTCTAGGATAGGATTCGTCGGGGTCCTTGGTTTCTTTTGCCATGGAATTCCCACGCCTTGGATTTCCTATTGAAGGTGAGTGAAGGGAAAACAATGGATGAAGTTGGAGAGAAATATACTTCTAACAGGGCTTTGCAAATCTTGGGCCAGTCTGCCACTCCGGGTCTTCTTTTTAGCTGGAGAAACCGCACTGTCACTCTCAGAATCAGCTTCACTAGCTGGGTGTCGTTTGCGCTTTCCTGGAGGTGTTATTTCGGTATCATGGAGAGAGGATTGGCCGGGGTCGCTGGCCTTTTTCCCCCCTCTTTTGGCACGACTTGGACCACCTATTCAAAGTAAGCAAGTGAGTTTGAGAATAATATACATTTAGTGCAATTAAGCGAACCTTTAATAGGGCTGACACCCGGGTCGTCCTGTTTGGCTGGGAAGGACTCAACATCTTGACTCTTGGATTTGGGTTTGCTGGGCGGGCGTTTTCCAGCCGTCGTGGGATGCCCGATTCGGGGCTCTTTAGGATATGATTCCTCGAGGTCCTCGACTTCTCTTGCCTTGGAAGCCGCACGCCTTGGATTTCCTATTGAAGGTGAGTGAAGGGAAAACAATGGATGAAGTTGGAGAGAAATATACTTCTAACAGGGCTTTGCAAATCTTGGGCCAGTCTGCCACTCCGGGTCTTCTTTTTAGCTGGAGAAACCGCACTGTCACTCTCAGAATCAGCTTCACTAGCTGGGTGTCGTTTGCGCTTTCCTGGAGGTGTTATTTCGGTATCATGGAGAGAGGATTGGCCGGGGTCGCTGGCCTTTTTCCCCCCTCTTCTGGCACGAGTTGGTCCACCTATTGAGAGTGAGCAAATGGCCTTGAGAATAACACACATTTGTTGCAATCACGCAAACCTTTAATAGGACTGGCATCCGGATCGTTCTGTTTAGCTGGGTAGGAGACATCTTGACTCTTGGAATCGAGTTTTCTGGGCGGGCGTTTTCCGGCCGTCGTGGGATGCCCGATTTGGGGCTCTCTAGGATATGATTCCTCGAGGTCCTCGACTTCTCTTGCTTTGGAAGCCGCACGCCTTGGATTTCCTATTGAAGGTGAGCGAAGAGAGAATAGTAGATAAAGTTGGGGGGAAATATACTTCTAACAGGACTTTGAATACCTTTGGCCATCGTGCTAAGCGTCTTTCTTTTCACTGGAGACACCGCATCTTCAGCCTCAGAATCAGTATCACTAGGGAGGTGCCGTCTGCGTCTTCCTGGAGGCGGTATTTCGATATCACGAAGAGATGATTGGGGAAGGTCGCTAGCCTTTCCCCCCCCTCTTCTGGCACGAGTTGGTCCACCTATTGAGAGTGAGCAAATGGCCTTGAGAATAACACACATTTATTGCAATCACACAAACCTTTGATAGGACTGGCGTCCGGGTCGTTCTGTTTAGCTGGGTGGGAGACCACATTTTGACTCTTGGGGTCGGGTTTGCTGGGCGGGCGTTTTCCGGCCGTCGTGGGATGCCCGATTTGGGGCTCTCTAGGATATGATTCCTCGAGGTCCTCGACTTCCCTTGCCTTGGAAGCCGCACGCCTTGGATTTCCTATTGAAGGTGAGCGAAGAGAAAAGAATAGATAAACTTGGGGAGAAATATACTTCTAACAGGGCTTTGCAAACCTTGGGCCAGTCTGCCAGTCAGTGTCTTCTTTTTAGCTGGTGGAGGCAACAAGTCTTCATCCCAAGGGTCAGCCTCGCCCGTGGGGTGTATTTTGCGCTTTCCCGGAGGTGCAATTTCGATATCAGAAGAGGATTGGTCAGGATCATTAGCTCCCCCCCCCTTTCCTCTAGTACGACTCGGACCACCTATCGAGCGTGAGCGGAAGGGTAAAACAGAAAATTGGATCAGGGAAGAAATATACTTTTAGCGGAATCATGAAGCCTTTTGGTGACTCTGCTTTTCTGTGGTTCATGTTTAGCTGGGGGTGGTGCCACATGCTTGCTTTTAGAATAGGTTTTGCTGGCAGGGTGTTCCTCGTCCTTTCTTTGAGCACTAGCTTCTGAATCACTGGAAGAAGATTCGTCGAGGGGGTGGGTGTATTTCCCTTTTTTTTCTATGGTATCTAGAGCGCGTTTTGAACATGAGTATTGAGAAGAGAATGGAGAAATTTGGGCCAAGGAGGGATGTACCTAAAGTGTAACTATGTAGAGATGTCATAACCCTACCAACCTGTGATTTTGGTTTAGCTGTGGGGGATGATGCCCCGCCTTCATTGTGGGAGCCACTTTTAGATTGCTCGCTTTCTCCTTCGATCAAGGTCTTTTCGATCTGAAGGAGGGAGAATTCATCGTAGGAGTCACCTTCAGATTGCTCATTTTCTTCGAAGAGGGACCTTTCGAGGCGAAGGAGGGAGGATTCGCCGTGGGTGCCACTTTCAGGTTGATGACTTTCTCCTTCCAAGGGGAGCTTTTCAATCCGACGGGGGGACGATTCGTCATGGGAATCACTTTTAGATTTCTCGCTTTCTCCTTCGAGAGCATCTTCGAGATACTTTTCAAGGCCAAGGACTGAGGATTCGTCGCCGAGGTTACTTTCAAATTGCTCGCTTTCTCCGAAGAGGGACCTTTCGAGGCGAAGGCGGGAGGATTCACCGTGGGAGCCACTTTCAGATTGCTCACTTTCTCCTTCGAAGAGGGACTTTTCAATTCCGTGGAGGGAGGATTCGTCCTGAGAATCACTTTCAGATGGATCGCTTTCTTCTTCGAGAGCCTTTTCGAGGTACTTTTCGAAGCCAATGCGGGAGGACTCGTCGTCGGAGTCAATATCCAATTGCTCGCTTTCTCCGAAGAGGGACCTTTCGAGGCGAAGGCGGGAGGATTCATCATGGGAGCTACTTTCGGATTGCTCACTTTCTCCTCCGATTGCGGACCTTTCGGTCTGACGGAGGGACAATTTGTCGGGGGAGCCACTTTCAGATTTCTCGCTTTCTTCTTCGAGAGCTTTTTCGAGATACTCTTCAAGGCTAAGGGCTGAGGATTCGTCGCCGGCGTCACTCTCAAATTGCTCGCTTTCTCCGAAGAGGGACCTTTCGAGGCGAAGGCGGGAGGATTCACCGTGGGAGCCACTTTCAGATTGCTCACTTTCTCCTTCGAAGAGGGACTTTTCAATTCCGTGGAGGGAGGATTCGTCCTGAGAATCACTTTCAGATGGATCGCTTTCTTCTTCGAGAGCCTTTTCGAGGTACTTTTCGAAGCCAATGCGGGAGGACTCGTCGTCGGAGTCAATATCCAATTGCTCGCTTTCTCCGAAGAGGGACCTTTCGAGGCGAAGGCGGGAGGATTCATCATGGGAGCTACTTCCAGATTGCTCACTTTCTCCTCCGATTGCGGACCTTTCGGTCTGACGGAGGGACAATTTGTCGGGGGAGCCACTTTCAGATTTCTCGCTTTCTTCTTCGAGAGCCTTTTCGAGATACTCTTCAAGGCTAAGGGCTGAGGATTCGTCGCCGGCGTCACTTTCAAATTGCTCGCTTTCTCCGAAGAGGGACCTTTCGAGGCGAAGGAGGGAGGATTCGTCGTGGGAGCCACTTTCAGGTTGATGACTTTCTCCTTCCAAGGGGGACTTTTCAATCCGACGGGGGGACAATTTGTCGGGGGAGTCACTTTCAGATTGCTCGCTTTCGAGAGCTTTTGCGAGATATTCTTCAAGGCTAAGGACTGAGGATTCATCGTTGGAGCCACTTTCAGATTGCTCGCGTTCTTCTTCGGAACTAGAAGAAGATTCATCGAGAGGATTGACGTGTTTTCCCTTTTTATCTGCGCTATCTAGAGCGCAGTATAAACATGAGTATCGAGAAAAGAATGTAGAAATTTTGCCCAAGGAGGGAATGTACCTAGTGCATAGTAGTGCAGAGATGTCATAACCCTACCAGCCTGTGGTTTCGGTTTATCTGTGGGGGACGCCATGCCTTCATTGCGGGAACCTCTTCCAGATTGTTCGCTTTTTTCTCCAGAGGAAGACCTTTTGGTTTGAATGATGGAGGATTTGTCACGGGTTTTTCCTTTCTTTTTCTTGATTTGTGCACGGCGTCCTGTGATAAAGAGTGTGTGTGAGCGGATTGGAATCGATAAAGGAAATTTGTAATAGGGAGATTCGAAGCTCTTGGTACACCAACAGCCTGCGCTTAGCTTTTCCACCATGAAATCCGTTTTCAGGGTTTCGGCAGAGGCAGAACATTATATGGGCTGTGCCAGCCAGAGTAAGCGGAAACCGCAAACCTTTTTGTTTTGTGAAAGCAAACGCCTTATGCTAGTTGTTGTACCCAGAGCTTCGAACCTGACTGATAGAAGTTGACATACCTGCTGTGACGCTAGAGGAGCGTGGTAGAGGTGGGTTACTCTTTGAGTCCCGGCCAGTTGCGGAGAACTCTGAAAGTTCACGTCCTGCAGCTAGAATGTGAGCGGATTATCAGATAATCTGGGGAGAAGGGAAGAAAGCATACTCTTCGCCTGAGTGGAGCTACCTTCCCCTCCATTATCGTTATCTTCATTGTGTCTTCTTTTCTTCGCCATCTTCTGTACGATTGTATGTAATAGCCCAAGGAGCAGAGAAAAGAGAGATGTATGATGCAGGAGATTCTGTACCGTGTGTCGGTGCTAAGATGGGAAGGGGTTCGTGCGGATGGGAGGGTATTTAAGAGTATCAGAATACCTAGGGGCCATTCATAGATGGGAACTGGAGCTCTGCCAGTGAGTTCAATGGAAAGTAAACCATCATCGAGGGAGAGCTGAATAGCCCCCAACATGGCCGCCATTGTCGTCGGATTTTCTTTTTCGTTCCTCTGGTAAACCTGAATGGCAGTTGAGCTCGTGTGGTGGGAGCTGAATGCATCGGTCAATATCTAAGGGTGGAAGGGTGGAGGTGTGTTGGAGTACACAATGGGGATCTGGGAATTCCCGGGTGCTAGTAGAATGGCTTTTGGACTTGGCTATCGATGCCATTGAGGTTGGGCGCTTTTCATTCTTGTTCAACGTGAACGGCGACGGGGCATCACCTTGGAACCCTAATCGCCTGGCTGGGTTCATCTGATCTCACTCGGTTGCCCCAACAAATTGTTCAACGTCGACTAATGTTTGGGTGAGCTGCTTTAGGTAGGTCCTAGTGACGTATTTGCCGTATGGATTTTGCCGTGGTGGAAGTGCCGAATTTCCCTACTGTGCACTAAATATTCTTAGGAAGTATTCTTAAACATAACCCGAACAAGGTGTGAGTCATTACCATATCTGACACAGGGGGGTATTTACTATGTACAGGGGACAGAAGAAGTGCCATAGAAACACTGCTTCTTTTCTTGGCTCCCCTGGTTATATAGAGTTGATAACCTTTCCATGATATCCTGGGCAGTTCTGAGTCTCCCATGATACATGAGGCCTCTCGCAATTGGGCAAACTACCAGACTCGGCAATGCACTACCACCTCTTCTAGTATCGGCTTGACACCAATATTATGAGCAAACTTTTAGAGCGGTTTGGGGAAATTTGGGAAAATTTTGCTGCAGGTGATAGAAATTAAGTGTGCTACTTATCGAGTCCTGGAATGTTGTCGAGCTGTCTATTATGTGCGAGGCGATTGGTGTTGAAGGTGGGATTCTGCCCCATTCCAACCTTCTAGGGTATGACTTCCATTGACTTCCGCCTAAGGGAGGCGTAGGGTTTGATCCTTGACCCATACCCTTTGGTTGACCGAGTGATAGCTCGTGATTCTGAGTTTGGTTTCTCGGGTGCGAGTTTGGGTCGGCTTAGTGTTGTTTAAATAGGAAATTAGTATGACAGCCAAAGCCTTGAAGTGGGGAAATAAACTGTGGCACTTGTTCCCATGTGGAGGTAGCTTGCAAGATGGTTTGATAGCTTAGGGGTAGTAGGTGTGGTGCCGAGATTGATAGAATAAGAGGGGTGCAAACACTAGCGTTGAGAGTTTTCCATGCAAACAGCATCCAGCACTTTGGGACTCCAAATAATATCTTTACCTTTCTCTTGGCAGTGTTTGTCTCCTATCTGGGATTTTGTGAAACCGACAGCGACTTTGATCGTGAGCCAAGAGGTCTCACCACCTGCTGCCATGAACCCCTTCGAACCGTAGTACACATCTGAGATCTGAACCCGCGCAGCAAGGCTCCCCATTAGCATACTTGAGTAGGGTAAAGGGATGGCCCTTGGTAGACCCTCCGCCCATCTGGTGCGGGGTCGAGTGCATAGGGCTCAATGAATCTGTATTCAACTAGTCGAATTCGTCCGTTTACTATTGCTCAAATGTGGCAGGAGAGTCAAGAAGGCGGAAGAGCCGAATGTGAGAGGAAAGTTGGGACTGAGCATGGACTCGTAACCGGAGTAATAGTGCGTTATGGGAGTAGTGTTCCCGAGCCTTTACCCGGATATAGGATTGGACTGGTCTTTGGCAGTAACCCGTGATTTCTGGGTGCCTGGATGCCCTACTTGTGAGAGACGAAGGACCGGGCGTCCTCTACAACGCGGTAAACTTCGGCAATTATAGCTTCCATCTCCCCCGTCCCGCCGTTTGGTGATGCTCGGTAGAGTACACCTCTCACAGCGACGCATGACTTTATCTATGCATCACTCGGTATGTCCATTCTGGCCGTAGGCCTACTTAAATTGGGTTCGTCATATCTTGCTCCTCAATGAATACCCTGTTGTCCTGTAGTGCTGGGGATATGGTTGGGACTCTAGTAATGCTGAGCTGAATTTTTGAACGCGCCTGATATTATCACCCCTGAGGCAGCAGATACAGCCCAAACTTATTCTAAAGCACAAGGCATATTCACAAATTTAAACTTCGGGACCCCCACCCGGTTCGTTCATTCTGCTTGTTCAGTTCCCGGAACAGAAACAAGGGCGGCCAAAATCATGAAAAATCACTCATAAAGTCATGTTGAACTTAGGGCTCCTTTACTTAACCGCTTGCGTATAAAATTTGGGTGATAAAACGTAGACGGCGGCGTCTCGGCTAATACTACGTTGCAACAGACTGTTCAAAAGTGTTTATCATATTATTATGATACCTAATTTTCGACTGTCTGAAAATCTTGGTGCTATCATGGACGTGCAAAACAAGACTTTGTAAATACCGCGCCATATATTTCCTTTACACACACACCCAACCGTCTCTAGCCTGTCACAGTTATTAACATGATACTTGGCTTTAAAAAGTTTATGATGTACAGGTTCTAGGGTTAAAGGGAGTTGATGGAGAATTTTCATTGTTGTTGGTGAAGGGGTTGCCCTCTAATGGTTGTGTGGCCAGCTTGGGAGGGACAAGGAGGACTTGGTTCTGAATTTGTTTTCTCCTCTCCTCTTTTCTTTTCTTTTTCACGCAACGTCTCCTGTATCTATGATAATAATATCATACCGGTACCCAACATTGCCTTCGGGCTTTCCTTCCATCCTCCTATACCTCCTGCTTCCAGGCCATCTCTCAATCTGGCCATCACCTCCTGAAAAGGGCCGTTATTCTTCCAAGTTTCTGACCCCTGCGGATTATTGGTGCCAGTTTACCACACCTCGGTATCCTCCTGCAAGGCAGCCGCTAGACGACTGTCTGTAGGTAAACAGGCCCTTAGTACTTATTCGCCGTACCGCACAGAACTAGTTTTATTCTCTCTGAACTTGTTACTTACACCGCTAGTTACTTTCATTTCTCATCTCTTCTATCATTCCTCTCTGAATGTTAACTTATACTTTATTTAACTATGGTATGACCCCTTTTCTCATTCCGCATTCATTACTTTCACATATTTTTTGCTTTTCCTCCCTCTCATAGTATATTTCCGGTCTTGGACTTTTTTCTTGTTTCTTCCTTGTGTTCCCTTTTCTTCCTCTTGTATTGAGGATACAAACCTATGGGGGTATGGGGGTCCATATGATTAAAAATAAACCTTCTCTTCTTTCTCTCATACTCTCAGCATAGTCACCAACTACCCCCGCCTTATTACATCTTCCCTGGCCTTCCCTTGCTATTACCTGCGGTCTTGCACCTACGGCTAAAAGCCACTGCCTCACCTCGCAGGGCTCCGCCGTCCAAGCCAATGCCAGCCGCCCTGGGGTATTACTGCCCGGGGCACTCGGCAGTTCCCCCTGCCTGAGTTCGCGGTGCCCCTAGACCACCGGGAAGGCTGGCATGATCTGGGTCTTAGTTGGCAATGACAAACAGGCAACAATCGAGAGAAGGGAACTAGCCACCAACTATCTAATCTATACCTCTACGGAGGTCTTCGCGAAACTGCGAATGAAAACTCAAACAAAACTATAATGCCTCCCTTTTTTCAATACTTGAAAAAATACCTGGGGGGTATTGGGGGGGTATTGGGACATGAATCACCATTCCCATCTCATGGAATTTCCCCCGTCTACTAATGGTGGTGTCTATAGAGAACCCCCGCGAGCAAGAAGCTCTGGGGGAAAAATGACGGTGATTACTAACAGGCGGTGTCCATATTCCTCAAAGCGGGCTGTGGGTTACTACTTGGTGAGGATGCGGCAAAGTTACCCCCGGCTACGGCCATACCTGAGAGCGGACGAGAGAGGTGGTCGGCCGTCGTTATCCTGCTTGTTGGGTTGACATCTTCCCGCCCGAGTATCTTCACCGCTCTCTCGTGTTCTAAGAGGCAACCGGAGCGGTTTTTGACCGTTGATATCGGGTTTGTCGAGCCGATCTCTTCCTGTCTGAGTAGTGCTTTCCTCATATCCATTCCGAGCGGCATACGGGAGCGGTGGCCATCATTATCTAGCTTATCGGGTTAACATATTGCTGTCGGGGAAGTATTTTCACTACTCCCGTCTGTCTATTGTGGGTAACCTATGCGAATGACGTGCGGCCCGAAAGGTCTCCTTCGTGGGTGTCATAATATCCCATTTATATCAGGGGAGTGACAACCTTAGCAATTCCGAGGAACGGTGGGTCATGTGGTCCATTGAATCGAGGACAAGTATCTAGATTCTCTAGATATAAAAATACTCCCCCAAAAGCGATTTCGTGGATAGGTCACCACAATCCGTCCAGAATAGCTCCGGCGCAAGGGATCTGGCACATTCTGGGAGTTCACTTTTCGCGCCGACTCCTATATACAGAGGAATATTCTGGAAAAGGTGTGCCGGGGGTGGGATCTTCCAAAAGGATTTGGTTTGTTGGGGGTTTAGGTGGATGATTTCTGCTATTTTTAAGTGAGGTCTGCTGAAGGTATCGGGTTAAATAGAAAGATACTCTTGGGAGCTACGTACATTTACGATACGTTTTTAGGAATCTTCTCAGCAAAGCTCTCATCTATCGCGTCTAGAGCCTCGTCCTCATCCAGTCGAACACTAAGGTAACTGATGGCACCATCTTTGCTGGGTCCCACAGATAAATTTATCGCTCGTATGGCAAGACGCTCTTTGTAGGTCAAGGAGCCTGGCTCGATTGGCGCCAGTGAATTTGTCCGGAGTGTCAATGCAAATGAATGCGCGCTGTGGGGGAATGATAGTCTATAGCGCCTCCCCGATATCAGGAAGTCGCGGTGCCCGTCCATCGATCACCTTTCTGTTGCTCTGAAAGACCTTAGATATTCCTCCAGACTCCATTCCATCCCACCAACGATTTGTTTTAGCAGGGAACCTGTCATACCCATCGCAGATTTTACCTTTCGGGCAGAAAGCTCTAGGAAGAAGCATGCAGTGGCTGCGGTTTGACCTCTGACTTGACCGCGCACCTGTCCACTATCAGCGAATTGGAATCGCTGCTTGTTAGGACTAGATCTCTCCCCCCCCTCCTCCAAGGATAATCTCAGCTACCTAATAAATTCCTTGCCGATAGCCGGAGCTCCATAGAAAACGAGAGTTATCACCTTCACCTTCCCTGCCACGGCCATGCCGTCTTCTGAATTCCTTAGTTTGTGTAAAGCATTCCCTCACAGTGTCAATACGGCACTCCTGAACGTCCCAATGCCATAACCCAGGTTCTAGGGTGACAGCCTGGTTAGGAGTTGAGAACGACCACCGGCTAAGCCTCGCAATTGGGCCGGCCCGGGTCCTTAATCGGACTGTTTGGGTTCTGCCGCTTGTGGCACGGAATCCACCCCATTGGATAGTTGCTTCGGTAAACCCGGGCGGAATATACCGAAGGAACTCATCCAATGGGGTGTATTTCGTGCCACAAGCGGCAGAACCCAAATAACCCGATTAAGGACCTGGGCCGGCCCAATTGCGAGGCTTGCCGCCGGCGGCGGTGTACCTATACACAATCGTGAAAGAGTTCGCAATATTGAAGAAGTCGTGGCTATCATTGATGGTATATTAAAGTATTTTCTGCTATTTCTGCTTACATTGTTGTAGAGGAGGAGTTATTGAGTATGGCTGTTTACCGGTACTCATCGGATCTGAACAAAAGAGGTCTGGCTGTTGAATACCGGAGGTCCATCGGTGCCAAATCAGGTCCGCAGAGATCACTACTTGAAACGGTATAAAAGCACTGTTGAGCCGGCTAAGAGGTGTGAAACCATATCGTTCTTGTGGCTACTCTATCGGTGCTGCCTGGTGAGGTGTCATGTGCTTTGGCATGTATCTCTATATATATACGAAACCATGAAAGCCAAAGATACCTGATCTAACAGACCGAATCAGCTCTCCTGCACCTGCTTCTGTCTTCTACCCCACCCCCTCCATGTACCTTCAGTGGAGCACATGTATCATACATAGCCAACCTCAAGGCGCGGAGAAAAAGAAAACTCAAGACAGAAAACCTAGGGATACCAAATATCTTCAAATTTAAAGTGAAAAATACAAAAAAACACTTCTATTTCAATTCTCATATTACCTGCGGGTAAGTCTAGATGTACGGCTAGATTTAGTATCATATTATTATCTCATAATATTATTGTGTAGTAAACACTTAAGTAATTCTTTATATAAGAAATTTCCTAGTAATGTCCGTCTAGTATGCATCAACTGTAGCGAGAGGAACTATACCGAGAGGTTACCGGGATTATGAATTTAGATGAATTCAGAGTACGGTGGAGTCTAGGGTTTTAGTTTGCTAGATGGCCTGGGACACACTCCTTTTTTTTTTTGCTGTCAAGATATCTACAAATGCCATAAAGGTTCCATGATCAAGATGTTCGGAGGCCTTACCTATATCATAACTGGTATCTCTTGTTATTAGCCAAGCTTACTTGCTATGGCCGCTCTCGTGGAATTTCCAAGAGACAAGGAATGGTTTCTGAGCCCGAGTGACTAGTGGTGACTCAATCTAGTACGGTGGGGTAAAAGTTAGGTTTATAGGTTGTCTGATGTGTATACCTACTATATTCACACTTCATTTGGTATTCTTAGGGTTTTATTTGTGTGACTGTTGTGGGAATTGTTAGTGGGAGAAAACTTCCGGGAAAGTTTATATAAACGGCCTCCTCCCACCTCTTTTCCTTAGATCGAGACAGCCAACACATGGGGTTATCCGGCCAGTGAACGAACACATACGAAACGAAAGTGAACAGGAATGGCTTTACGACCGAGCAAGTGGGAATTAGCCAAAGGACCGTGCACCTCACACCACCTGCGACGATTGATTGCTTTGCTTTTTTTTCTTTTCGATTCTTTTGTTCTTTTGTTTGTACGACCTTCTAAGGATTTTTTACCTTTTCTTTTCCTGGCTTGAAATCGCCCTTTTATTACGCAGCATCCTGGAATTTCTCAACATATGTATATCTTTCCCCTCCCCGAACGTACGCCAAGAGGCTAGCCGTTGATGCCTATAGTGTCCGACAATCTGTCCCGAGCAGGCTTTAGAATGGGCGCACTCAGCGCCGTCCGTTCCGAGCATCGCCTGAGGTCATTTGGTCTCTCTAGTCAAATCGATGGAGAACTGGCTGGGCCACCAAACGCACTGGCCACCCCCTTGAACTGCGCTTGACTCTCTTTACTTACTCCTGAAATCGTACAGCGGGCTGAAGTGAGCGGGTGAATTGCGCTAGGAATGTGAATGATTCATTAATATATGTGCTACCCGCATGTTGGCGCCCGGAGGTGGCCTTCACCATCAGAGTTTTCAACCCAAATACCTACCTCCGACACCATTCCACGACTCCGGAAACCTGATCCTGTCATCCAATTGTGCTGTCATTGCTACCTTACACTCTCAACTCCTGGCTAATCTTGAGTTAGTGGCGATGGTCATCCAATATTCACGATGTAGTTCGCTTCGTGTTCGCGCCTCGTGTTTCGGAAACATGACGCTGCAAGGGAGACATTATCTAGGACTCCGATTTGCCTTCGGCACTGCAAAACATATTCTAAACCAGCCTCAGCTCCCTGGGAAAGCAAACTCCGGTCTAATTCCTGAAACAGTGTTGACATATTGTCTGATCTTCACCATCCTCGTCGTTCTAAGAGCTCTCCCCACTGCTTTGTTTTTTTGTTCCGACTAATGTTGGAAATTTCGCTAGTTATATCCAAGGCAGGTGCTGCTGCGATATATAAAATAAGTTGCATTCACTGATATAAGTCATCGCTAATCACTTGGAAACAGGGGGTGGACGCCATAGGAATGGTAATAAGGCATTGAGGTAGAAGCGATGGGTGGTTCGCGTTGGGCGATAAGGAATAGACATTACGCGATGGGAGATATAATAGTAATTGGTCGGACCATTGGAGGTTGGGATGCTGGATGTCGGAGTGCAAGGTCATGGCAACTATTGGGAAAAATGGGGAAAGGTAAGGAGCCTTCAGGAAATTTGCACAGGTTTTTTTGATTCGAATTCTTCGTCACTTGTGACAGAACTTATTTTCATAGGAAGAGTGATTTCCACGCTCACTTTCAAGGAAACCGCCCGTGAATAAACATTCCTCCCAGTAAGTTTGGAATTCTCCAACCCGCTGCTCATTGGTTTATCCATATGCGAGATGCCATACCCCTCCCCGGGTAAGTATGCATCCATAACCCTCTCCCGTAGCACCCGAGTTATATCCTTGTTTTTCGAGAAGGCTGTTTCAATACTGTGCTGCGGTGTTTGGGTCGCTCAGCACAACCTGGGCCATGCGGATGATCTGTTAGATCCACCTTTGCAAATCAGTTGGGCAAACTCGAATAATTCCATATTTCTGTCTAGCAATTTTCGGAAGTGGCCTGTTTAGCGGTTAGTTGCATGGCCGGGGAGGGTAGGTTTCTGCGCACAATTCTGGACCTCTCTTCTTGTACAGTACTTCTAATAGCACCCATCACGAATGGGTTTCTCGAAGTCTACTACCGGCAGATGAAAGTTATAAAAATTAGCCGGTGTGGGGGTACGATCCGAGGAACATGCGGTATACTACCGGTTACTTTGACCAGAAAACGCCTCTTTAACCGCGAATTCCGTGGGGGTTTGGTGAACGAGGTAGATCTTGGAATAAATAATCCGCGCGGGGGGGGGGGGGGGAGGAGCTAGACAGATTCCTCGTTATCATTTCAGACCCCGAGGAAGATCTTGGAGGTCCCTGATCACCTCGCACTCGAGGAGATAGGTTCCAAATTCGAAATCAGGAGGAATAGGAAGTCTTGCAGCTGCTACAACCGTATCCAAAGTTCGCTAGGTTCTGTTGGGGGGGTATTTTATTAAGAATTGTGGTACAACGTTCTGCAAGATCGCGTGGCGCATTGGAGATGATGTTAGTGGAATCCTCCTGAAAGCCGTTCTTGTTATTTTTCAAAGTCACAATAAGTCAGGCAGGCGGGGGAGTCTCTAGTCGGCAGACAAGTTTGGGAGGGGGGGCGTGGGGATGTACTCCATTTTAAACGGCGAAAGCTTTTGAAACGGTCAATCGACGAAACGACGACGATTAGTAAGGTAACACAAAGACAATTCCGTTCGCCGGCACATGGCATTGGGGCAAATTTGGAAGTTCGCTCGTTCTCGTTCAACTTTCTCTCCACAATAGCTAAAGACAACTAACTAATGAGACGGTAAAGAGGGGAGTATTTTGAATCGCGACAAAGGCATCCTCCTATCCCTCCATCGATCACCACATATATCCACTCTCGTCCGCGTAAGCCTCCCTTTCCTCTGCATACTCCCATACTAGCGAAAGAAAGACAGGCTTCATAGAGACTCCTTCCATCCTTAGCCTCCCCTCCGTTCTTTGACTCTCCGCGCTACTTCCAACGGATACACGGCCTGCTTCAGGCGGATACATCGTTTCTTCCCATGGATGCATTAATCCAAAAACGCATCTCTAGAACCTTTATCCGAACGACGGAACATCCTGAGCATGCGGGCAGCATCTAAGGTTTCCAACGCTTTAGTCCCCCGCCCCCCCACATCCTATCGCGTACAACGCGGGCAACATCAGCGTAATAGTGTTGACTCTGCCCTCCCCTTTGAGCTGAACCGAGATGGAGTTGATCTCCATGAACGTCCATAAGCCTGTTGGTAGCGATTGGATTTGTGTTTAGGTGGAGCGTTGTGGGAGGGTGTTATGACCCTAGCAGTGTGTTGTTATTTTTGTCGTTGATCTTGTCATCATCGGGCTAACCCTTTGGCTTTAGCTATAAGGTACGTGGGTGGCACTTTCCAGATGCATTACAGGATGGACGGAGGTATAGAGTTGGCTTATCTCCTAGACGTAACGCTGGGGGGTCCATAAATCTGGTCGGTGGTCTCGTGGTTAACAGCGAAATTTAAGACTGAAGGCGTGGGCGACTTGTAACAATGAATTTTAAAGTTGCATCAAAAGGTTAGCGATCTGGGGAGATGGGTTGGGTAACACAAAAGCAAGGCTGACTCGCATACGGTATGAGCCGCAGACTTGGTCCAAGATTAAGAGCCGCCAAATTGAAGCAGGGCCTCCGAGCGCTAACAAGAGCCATAACCCCTTCGAATGTTTCCCACTCGAGCTATCATCGCTATCCATCTTGCGCTAAGGAGAAGCGCCAAAATAGCTCCAAAATCCCCCAATAAATCCTGATCACAGATTTTTCCTCCATATCGCCGTCATGGCCAGAGGTTTCTCCGCCAAATTACCGTCGAGGCTTAAGTCCCCCCACCCACCGCTAAAATTTCGTCCCGAAATCTCCATCGCGCGTACCAAAAGTGCGTGCAACCCCTAGAACAAACAAATGGACCAAAGAGAATCTCCCACAGGAGCCAGATCCACGTTATTCGGGGTCTGCCTGCTTCCTTTTCACTCTTGACTTAAGGGGTGGGGATCCGAGTGGAGTGCCCGAAGTAAATATCACAAGATTATCTCTCCCTTTTATCTTACACCTATCTTTAAGCCTCCTATCAATTACCTTCCCAAGGCGTGGTTGCCCTTGAAAAGGAATTCGAGTCATCGCGTCGTGAAGCTTAGAGTCTAGCCACGCTTTCAGATATGCCGAGAGCGTATTCTGAAAACTGTTGCTCCGCAGGTAGGATCGCATTCCCAGGTACCGCACGGTGGATTCCTGTCAGTGTTAGGGACGTAATTGTGTTCGTGAAGGTATACACACAACAGCGCTGCATATCTCGGGTGATTGCAATGCTGGAAAAACAGTAGCGCGTTCTCAGTCTTTGGAGATAATATGGCACAGGGCGCATACCCTCGGGGTGAGAAAGAGCGAGGAGCATTAGAGAAGAGAAGCAAGCAAGACTTTGTGAGCTCTTATTCACTTTAATATTGAGATTACCGTATCTATCCTCTCTATCCGGTGTATCTGGGATAAGAATCCCTTTTACCTGAATTCTGGGACATCAGAAGTCGCAACAGTCTAATGAAGAAAAGGTGTACCACCCAAGAACGCCTGACCCAAACGTGATATCTAACGGGAGAGACGGGCATGGTGGAACATCAAACCGTCCACAGAGCTTGAAAGTACCGGTACAAAGTGAAAACCTTGCTACCTTTTTGCGCTTCACAGAGTTCAATTCTATTGGGAATCTCAGGAGAAACCGACTATGTTGCTATCATAGCAATCAGGGAAAACCATCATCCCTGGCAATCCAATACGGTACCAACCCCAAATTGTTAGTTCCTACTCGGGCACAAATTAATAATCGCACTCGAGTGCTCGAAACGTACTGTGCCTGTACTAATATCTTATTGTAGGTGACAATAGCGATCCGTTGTCAATTACCGGTACGGTAATTTAATATATCGTGCTTGATCAACCCCACTTAGTATACATCATCAGGAGTTAAAAATCTGCAGGCTTTATATCCCTCCACTATAGGAAGGAATAATTATTCTGATAATTTTGAAAGCTTGGGGAGATTTCTTGCTCCGGTAGTGTCGAGCGACGAGTTTCTGTAAAGAATGGCTGTTTCTGGTGTAAAATACAGCCTTGATGTGCATTTATTTGCCGACTACGGTGAAACAAGGAAGCGGAACAAAATGGCGATTAGTAAGGCAAAAGAAAAGCTCTGGTAGCCAGCGCACGACTTTGGGATAAGTGGGGAAGTTTGCTCATTCTCAGTTAACTCTCTCTCCACACTATCGCTCGACTCAACCAACTAACCAACTAACCAATTGACGAGGCGGGAAAAAAGTCAGTAGTCTATATATGAATCACGACCAAGGGCTCCTCCTATCCTCACATCGATCACCACACATATCCACTCTCGTCCATGCTCATCCATGCAAGTCTCCCTACCTCGAAAGAAAGACCGGCTTCACAAAGACCCCCACTGCTCGCAACCTCCGCTCCGTTCAATCTTTTAGATGCTCTCACACTATTTCCGCTCCACGCAATCCTTTTGACTTTCCCGTACTGCTTCCGACAGGTACGTGGTTTTCTTCCAGCGGAAACACGATTTCCTCGCATGGATGCGTTAATGCAAGGCGCGTCTTCGAAACCTCTCTCAAAACAAGCGAAACCGGATCCCGAACATACGAGCATGTCGAGCAACATCCACGATTTCCAACAATGGCTTGCTTACACCCTCCGTTCCATAGGTTAATCTCGAGTTAGCGCTGATAGTCACCCAATGCCTGCGATACGGTTCGCTTCCTCTTCGCAGTCCCGGATTCTCTCGTATCGGCAACATGGTTCGGCAAGCGAGAGATGATCTAAGGCTCCGACTTGCCTTCGGTAATGCAAAACACTTTCTCAACAAACCTAAGCTCTC
Source organism: Tuber indicum (assembly GCA_006112555.1). Classification (NCBI taxonomy): domain Eukaryota; kingdom Fungi; phylum Ascomycota; class Pezizomycetes; order Pezizales; family Tuberaceae; genus Tuber; species Tuber indicum. Next base: position 952,272 of record VBSK01000013.1, read on the forward strand.
CCCAATGACAGAAAATTCGCGTCCAATCCCTGAGGCAATTTGAGCATATTGTCAGATCTCCGCTAGCATCGCTGTGCGAAGAGCTCTCCTGACTGCTTGTTTTTATTCCCACGAATGCTAGGGATTTCGCTAGTTATACTCGTACCCGGATGGGAGTGGCTGCGATATTATATAAAATAAGTTGCATGCACTGATATATGTCACTGCTAATAACCTGGCAACAGGGGGTGGATGTCATCGGAGTGGTGAAGAGGCATTGAAGTAAAGGCGATATGTGGTAGGTGATGAGCGATAGGGAATAGATGTTTGGATATGGGGAATGTAAGTAGCTGGTCGAACCGATGGAGATTGGGATGGTGGATGTCAGAGTATAAGGTCATGGGGGCCTTTGGGAACAATGGGGTATGAAAGGGAGCCTTTAGGGGATTTTCTTAAGTTAGTTTGGGATTCGTCACTCGCGAAAGGAGAACTTATGTATTTCGATAGGTAGAATGATTCCCACACCCGTTTTCAAGAAAGGCACCCGTCAATAAACATCCCCCCAGTAGGTTTGGAATCCTCCAACCCGCTGCTCATATATTCATCTGCATGCGAGATGTTATACTCCTCCCTGGTAGGTATGCATTTATAACCCCCCCCTTGTAGCATTTAGGTTAATCCTTGTTTTTTTTTTTCTAGAGCGCCTCTGCGTTTAATGCCGACATCCTTCCCCTCCAAGAGTCGCTCAACTCTAGCTCTCTGCCCACACCCGTAATTCTGGGAAGTGGCATGTCCAATAGTTGTATAACCAAGGAGTATATTTCTGTGCGAAATTATAGACCATCTTTCTTCTAATACCTCTGACGACATCCATCACCACTGAGCCGTTTTAAAAGTCTTTATTAGAAATCGCAGGTGCTACTCGACATTCTCGGAACCCATTTGGCATGCTCAGAACTTGCTCGTATACTCACTATGTATGTTCCATTGTTTTTCGTTTGTTCGGATAGAGGTTTCGGAGATGCGCTTTTGGCTTAACACATCTGTAGGAGCAAAATCCTGTTCTCGGCGGCACGGAAAAATCAAGGGGACTGAGCGGTAGCTGTCCTGAGGCGACGAAAAGCGGGAGTCTTTGAGAAGCGTGTCTTTCTTTTGTTAGCATGGGGGTATGCGGAGAAAGGGAAGACGCATGTTAATGAGCATGGACGGGCATGAGTTTCAGCAGGTTTGTATGGTGGAAGGATAGGAGGACGAATTTGTCGTAGTTTATTTGCGCTCCCGTCTTTTCAGAGCGTTGGTTGTGTTGTAGCGCGGTAGAGTGAGCTACAGTGTTGAGAGCGTTAAATGAGAGAACTTCTCCACTTCGCGAACTCATGTGTTGGCGATCAAAGTATTATATTTCTTTAGCGCTACTGAGCGTCGTTTCGATTAGTTTCCTTAGCATCGCCGCTTCGCCATTTGACCGCTTGGGCATTTCACCGTTTCCTAGTTCCGCCGCTTCGTCATTGGCCACTTTGCCACATCGTGTGGTTCGTAGTTCGTCATTGACTATTACGTCGTTTTGCCGCCTGATCGTTGTAACTTAGCTGTTTAGGTGTTTGATCGTCGTCGCTTTTCGTCGTCCCGCTGTTGGAAAATTCGTCGCCGTTTTTGTGGTTTTGCCAGTCCTAAGGAGGTTGCAGTTTAAAATTTTTCTACAGGCAGATGAAAGTTATCCCCTAAACCGCTGAAACATTCAGGCCCATTTAAAATGTTGAACACTAGCCTATTAGAGTAGTCAGGAGCAAATCTGCGGGGAGTATCTCTTTTCCATCACGGCCATGCTGAGGAGTCCTGACTTTGTGCAACTCTGAGAACTACGCCAATTGACCGGGACGAAGTTTTTCATATCACGGTTACTCAAATAGGCTAGTGTTCAACATTTTAAATGGGCCTGAATGTTTCAGCGGTTTAGGGGATAAAAAATAGCCAGTATAGAGATATGATCGGGGAACGTGGGGTATGCTACCGCCTGCTTTAGCTAAGGGACACTGCTTCAACCACGAGCTCTATAACGATCCAGTGAATGGGGTGGATCGTGGGATCAATATCCGTACGGGGGGGGGGGGGTGGACGGGTTCCTCGTTCCCTTTTCGGACCCCAGAGGAAGATCCTGGAGGTCCCTGGTCACCTCACTTTCCTAGAAATGAGTTCCGCGTTCGAAATCAGGTGGGACAGGAAGTCTTGCAGCCGCTATAACCGTATCCAGAGTTCCTCAAGTTCCATCGCAGTGATACTTTGTTGAGAATCTTGGTGTAATATTCCGCTAGATTATGGGGCGCAGTGGGGGTAATGTCAGTAAACTCCTCCTCACTATCCGTCAAAATCTCAAGAACCTCTAAAGACAAAAAAGGAGTCTCCAGTCGGTGGACGGGTTGATGAGCTGGGGGAGTATTTCCGGTCCCCCGGGTTCCCATAGACTAGCCGGAGGCCCCGCGCCCTACCGCCTACAAACAACAGGGCACGGGAAGCGTTAGCGAAATGCGGTAGCGTTGACTTCGACTGGATTGTAGTTGCTCCTGAGCTAAGCCCTTACTCGGTTTGGTGACATGGTAACTTGTGATCGAGTAAAGTTATGATATCATACCTCGAAATTTAGTGATCCCGGGAGATAGGTTAGGTAACTAAAAAGCGGGGCTAGACCCGCATGTGGGCCGCAGTTTTTTTTTTTTGTTAAATCCGCGGTTTATTCGTACTACGTACAGGAAAATCCATGGCATGAACCCGAAGGTATGGCCTAAAAACCCCCTAACCTAAACAAAAGAAACTTCAACCCCCTAGTATAACAATTTAATGATAACAATTATCAAGCCATTCCTGTCAATCTGTCCAAAGCAGTTCTGAATCCTACGACAATAGCGCCGTGCCTCTCGTAAAAGGAATTTCCCCCATCCTTACCGGGAAATTCACCCTAGCCTCAATTATATAAGAAATCAAACCCCTCACGAGATCCAACCCGCTTTTACCACTTTTCCACAGCTCCGATCCCGGAGCCACGTCAAAACACTCAGCCGGTTTACCCGCCCGCGCCTCCGCCAGGGCCGGACAAACCATCACATGCTCCCAAGTCTCATCCTCCTGGCGGCATCTGCCACACAGTGTAGGATGATCCTGCCTTGACCAATCTGCCTGTGCACTCAGGTAACTCTTATGCGCCCTCATCTGGCGCAATCTACCAGCCTGGAACTTCGGGAAAATCATGAAATTCCAGCACTCTCTGAAGGGGGGTCTGTATCAATAATAGCGAGGATAATCCCAATCCACCCACTTTGTCCACATCTCTTTCCTAACCTTGCCCTTCGCCTCCACATATGCAACTGCATCCTCTTACGTGACCTGGGCTAACTTGGTTGGCTTTATCGGTATTTTCCGGCTCGGGAAGATTTCAGCGGCCTCTGCCGCCACCTGATCTATCGGCAGCCTGACTTGTTGAGTCGTCGTGGAGGTCGAGGTCCAAACCTTAGGCCTCATTCCCCCTTTATTACTATCAAATGCTAGCCTCTGATTCGTCTCCACTCTGAATTAACTTTGGGTCGGGAAACTTATTGGGAGCATCGCTGTTGCTATGTTGTTTTCCGGCATAACCGTCACCAGCCGCACTACCGTCATTTTCCTCATCTGTTGCAAGTATATTGACAGCGGCGCCTGATACGCCTCACTCGACAACGCCGCAATATTAGTCGTAAAGAATGCATTCGTGATCCACCTGGACACCCTGTTCCAGAACTTCTGCATCTTATCCAACATCGTCTTAGACGGTTCCAACACCTCCGCCCCATACAACAACGTCGGCAATATCACTCCTTTCGCCAGTCGCCTTGCCCCATACTGGGACAACCCTTTCCCTGGACCTGATAGTCGTTTAATCCTCCAAAAAGCTGCTTGGGCTAGCGCCAACCGCTTCATGACGTGTGAAGACGTTTCTCCATTGTCCGCCAGCCAGTATCCCAGCCACCGCACCAGTGACCCCACCGGCCTCACCACGTGGGCCTGAACTTTTACGGGCATCTCTAAGCGTGGGCTCTTACCCCGTCTCTTCCGCCAGTGCATTAACTCAGTCTTCACCAAACTAAAGGACAATCCTAAGCTCTGGACCCTGGCCACCATCAATCGGGCCTGTTCCTCCAGTGCTACCGCATTGTTACTCCAAGAGTTGGACGCTACCGTTATTTGGAAATCATCCACATAAGACGAGGTGAAAACTTCTTGGCAACCTCCCATCGGGTGCAACGACCTAACATAGACAACAAAAAGTAGAGGTGATAGTGGTGACCCTTGGGAAATGCCGTGCCGCACCATATGGATGTGCCGCGGACTACCTGGATAGGCCAGGGTGATATTTCGTGTTTCTATGAATTTCCGTATCCAATCGACCAGGTAATCGGGGACCCCTTCGGCCTCCACCAACTTGTCAATCAGCTTCTCGTGATCCACATTATCGAAGCCCCCCTTAATGTCGAGAAACAGGGTAGACACATCTTTCTTGGCGAATTGGGCTTCTTTGATCCAGTGTTGTAACGACACAACTGCATCTACCGTCGACCTTTGGGGCAAACTCCCAGTCTGATTTATGCAGTGTAAGCCTCCATCAAAAGCAATCTTTATCAACCTCCTATTTACCATGCGTTCCGCTATCTTCGAGAATGTCTGCATAAGTGCAATCACCCTAAAGCTCAAGCATTCCACGTAGTTCGTCTTGTCCGGCTTCGGGAGTATAACTCCAGTCGACATCTTAAGCATTGGCGGGTGAATTCCACACGTCAGTAGGTCCTCCACCAGAGTTGGGATGATCTCCTGGTTAACCCTGTGTATTCCTTTCCACACTCCATACAGGACCTGATCCGGCCTCGGCGCTGATCTATTACTGCGTTTCTGTGGCACCTCCGACACTTCCTCAACTGTAACTCTGTTCGCGCCTTCGAGTGAATGTCTAGCCAGACCAGGTACCGTCATCGGCTGTTCGTTTGGTGGGAAGAAATGTTGCATTAATGTTTCTTCAGTCTGCTCAGGTGTGACCCCCGGGCCCCCAGGTACCCTACTTGGTATCCTTTCTTTCGTAAACTGATGGGCGGTCCAAACGTCATTCTTTTTCGCGCTCGCAAGGAAGTTGTCCCAGTGTTCCCTCTTCGCCTTCATTAGGGAAGCCCTGTAAGCCTTCCTCGCCTCATCTCTTTCGGACACCCCTGTCCTGTCACAGCTCACCCACCGGGCAGCAGCAGTATACAATCTTCTCAGCTCTGTGATCTCTGGAGTCCACCATGCCTTAGACCACTTTGTCGGCCTCTTCATAGGGGCTGTAACATGTTCGCAAGGTGCTAATCACGTTTCGATAGGTATACGATACTTGCCAGGTGGCGTGCTCTTCCAGAGAGGAGGTGAGAGCTGTAAGAACTAAAGGAGGCTTCGGATGTGTACTGGGAAAACTAAAGAGTAACCATTCAACCAAGTATATTGAAATACTGTCTGCCGAAGTCTGTCCTTTCTATCGTGGAATAGGACGGTCTTTAAATGCACAAATCTGTTCATGTCTAGTATGAACGAAACTAAACAAAGGTATCAAGCGATACTCTTTGGTAAAACAACATAAGTATCAAATCGATACTTAAAACAAAACATAAAACAAACTAAGTATCAGAACGATACTTCAAACAAACCAAGTATCAAAGCGATACTTAAAACAAAATATAAAACAAACTAAGTATCAGAACGATACTTCAAACAAACCAAGTATCAAAGCGATACTTAAAACAAAACATAAAACAAACTAAGTATCAGAACGATACTTCAAACAAACCAAGTATCAAAGCGATACTTAAAACAAAACATAAAACAAAATCCTTAACCGAGTACCAGTACCGGTTACAGGGGCCCAACTCCGCACCAAATGGATCAGCCTGTTGAGGCTGCTTTGAAAATTATCCACTGCTTCGTTGGCCTCCAATATCGGTTCATATTCACCAGGCTCATCCATGAAACTCCGGAGGGCTACTTCAATAACGGGGTTCGGCTCTCCCTTGTCTGTTTTCCACGTTATCCTTTCCCAGTCCGGGGCGGGTCTTGCAACCTCTACCTCTACACTATCTATCTCGATAAGAATAACAATATGGTCTGAACCAGTGCGTTGCGAAATATCTCTCCATCTTGACACTCCCACCAGCATGGCAGCGTTTGCCAGTGTGTAGTCAATAACCGACGGTCTGTGTAACGTTGGGTTGTCCGGGAACCTGGTATAAATGCCCAGAGTATTCAAAATACTATATCCGTACAAAGCCACTGTACGCATGTACAATTCCCCGTGTCGGCGTTTGCCACTCGCCATCTGCTGTAAGGGGTCCATGTACGCATTGTGACAGTTCAGGTCGCCAACCACCAGTGTCAGCTCGTTTGTCTCATTGAAGGCCACATCCGGTGTGACAGTGTCACCTCCCTCCACCCTCCTATTATATACATTTTTCAAACCAAAGGAACGACCACCACCTAACAGTCCTCCTTCCTTAGTAAAAATATGCAAATACAACACAACCTCTACCGTAGGAACAATCACAAAAGAAACCCCCAGTAACACACGTAAAGAAACATAAGTAACAACACGGACCTTATCTCCGCTTTAAAAAACACATTCATAACCAGGGGCCCTAAGTGGGGTCCCCAAGTACAAAGGCGGGTCTTGAACACACACAAAGGAAACATTAAAACCTTTAACTATGTGAAATAACGAAATAAAAGCACTATTACTCCCTCTGCAATTGTGCTGTACAAAACTCATTTTCACTCCTCTCGTGTTTTCTTCTCCTTGACTTCCCGCCATTTCGCCCTACCGGGCATCTAGCGGGTGTCTGCCATACCAACATCGGCCCAGGAAGCCATCCGTTGGTCATACTTTGCGCGTTCTCTTGCCTTTGCCTCGACCCTTGCGGGACAGTCTTTGTCCTTAGCCGAGTGCTTGCATGTGGGCCGCAGACTTGCGCCCCAGTTATACTCGTACCAGTACCCGAGACCCAGAGCCGCAAAAAATTGAAGAACAGCCCCCGAGCGCCTACTCGTACAAGTGCTTCAACCTCCTCGGATGTTTTCAGGTACATACGATACTGGCGACAGCGGAAACGTGTCCCCCCTCGGTTTTCTACGAGTATACAAAGGGCCAACTAGAATGTTTTTTAGAAATCAACGGCTAACCGGAGGCAGGGCGATACCAAACGAGGACGAAACGAAACGACGGTGACTGAATGCGCTGTGAAAAACTCTGCACACCCAAAAGCGGGGGAAGTTCGCCAAGGTCGCTCCGCAACTCGCTCTACTTGTATTCAACGACTCTCTCTCTCTGCTCGCTCGCGCTCTACCGTACATAACTGACAGGAAAAAGACAGGAGTATAAATAACGAAAAAGAAAGAACAAACAATAGCCTCCTATAACTCCCCTGCCAATTTTTCAAAGCAAGAAACGAACATGAGCTGGCTAACAACTGTGAGAGAAAGGAAAAAGAAGCATGAAAAGAAACCAAAAAAGCCAATCCTTCCGTCTGCAATGTCGGTAATGTTGTTCCACTGTGGGAGGCACTGGGGAGAATCCTGCTGCCCTTGTCGCTGGGGAGTGTTGGCACCAGTCTATCCCATACTGACAATAGGGGCGCGGGCTGCTTGCCCATGGGGGGGCGGGAGGGCAGCAAAAAACGCAAGATGTTGCGAGGAGTAGCGAGCATGAGGATCTCGCGTTCAGGGGATTCGGGGGATGTTATGCCGTGGGAGGGGTAAACCTTTTAAATACCATGCGTTCTTGTGCATACCTTTCGGATACCATCCCCCGGGAAATATACCATCGAAAAAGTGAAACCTTTCCGAAGAATTCCTCCACATTTTCATTAATCATAAAATGGTGAGAAAAAATTCGGGGAGTAAAATTCAAAAAGGAAAGATAAATGTGATAAACTGTTAGATTTTTAATTTTTTCTGCAGTCAGAAAGGGTTTCTGTGTGCTGGTCTGCCTTGCCTAAAAGTGGTGTGTTTTGTGTGGTAGGTTGCGCCAAGAATTCCAAACAAATCACTCAAACCTTCACCCTAGGTCTCAGTCCATCCTCAAAAATTATGGAAAAAATCAGGAATATACACAGAGGTTTTAAGTTATTTTCGGTATTTTTTTTGAATTTTTTAAATTTATTTGGGTTGTTGGTAGAATAAAAAGGTTCTGAGTATTTTTTTTTAATTGTCGCTATGTGAAACATTTTGGATGGTATATTTCCCGGGGGATGGTATCCGAAAGGTATGCACAAGAACGCATGGTATTTAAAAGGTTTTCTCGCCGTGGGAGTCCCACGGGCCATGTGTGGTGGAGCTATGACCCCGCGCTAACCTGATACCCTGCTCTACCTTTTTCTGACAACGCTCCGAGATCCCTACCTTCTCGGGCGGCACTTCCTAGCAACTTTGCCCAATTGGTAACGGGTTCTCCAAACCTTGCATCCGTTCAAATAATTCTCCATTGGAAGCGCTTTTCCAAAGCTCACAATCAAAACCTCCGCCCCAAAAATCCATGCCAAAACAGCCAATTCGTATGGATTTCGCATAGCAATTAAGCGGATTTCATGTCTCTGTGTTAGTGTTTAGGACTGTCAATAAAAAAAATTAAAAGACTCATAATGCTAAACTCCTTACGAGTGCCCCTCACACAGGTCGGGTTTGTTGTACGGTAACTGTGTCTAGTAGCTAAGTGAAAATTGGAATTCTGTATGGAAAACCGGGGGGGGCGCCAGGTTCGGACAGTGCTCGAGCTGTCACCATCGCTATCTATCCGGTGCCAAGGAGAAGTACCAAAATAGCTGTAAAATTGCCTAATATCGAGATAGTAAATCCTCACCCGAGATTCCCCCCCCCCCCCCAGATTGCCGTCAAGACCCAAGCCCCCACGCACACACCGCTAAAATTTCACCTTCAACTCCCGTACCGAAATATGCGCAAAATCTGGGAACAGGCGAACGGACCATAAAGTATCTCCCGCAAAAGTTGGATCCATGTTATTCGAGATCTGCCTTCCCGCCTTTCACTCTTGACTCAAAGGGTGGAGATCTGTTAAATGTTATGGGGTACGGTATGGGCAACCACTATACCGGTATCTGTGTTGGTGTTGAAGATTCTAGATCGACATTGGTCGATTGGGATAGATTGTGGAGGTTTCGGGAGTCTGGCGAAGAGTTCCGATATTCGATAGACTAGTGTGGAGGTCGGAAGATTCTCCGGATATGTCTTTCCTTTGTTATCACGGGAGTGTATGGGGGAAAGGGTAGCATGTTTTGGAGAGATACGGATAGGTGTGGTGATTCATGGAATGATGGTGATACGTTGTTTATGTTTTACTTATACACCTGTCTTTACTGTTAGTTTAGAGAGAGAGAGAGCAAAGTAGTTTTTACCTTACCATACGCTTTTGTGCGGGGAAACCTTTTCAATACCAGCATGTCACGGACATCCACTGTAGAATACCAGCTAACCTTTAACACCCCAATAGAGTAATAAATCAATTGGGGGAAATCCTACTTTCAGAATCACTCATGTAAATTCGACCAGAAACACTTCTAAATTTTATATTTTTTTTTAAAGATAAAAAATAATTAGGTACTTGTAGATAGCCAGTGTCGCTTAAAATTTGGCAATAAATCTCCTTTTTAGGACACTCCTTGTGCCAAGCTGTGTTGAATGAAACCCATGCTTATTATCATACCTTTTTTAGCACCTCAAGAAATCGCTTTTTTTCTCACAAATCACATTTTCTCTTCCTAATATCTCTCTAAGACTTCCCCCCAGAAAAGGAAAAATTCTAATAAATACATGCAATGCTGGTTTATTTTCCAAAAAATATTTCGATTTTTTATAATTTTTTATGATTGTGTTTTCCTGCTTAGAAGTTGAAGAGTTATTTTCTTGGCCATGGGTGAAACCTTGCATTTTGCTGGCATTCGCAAACGTTGGCTGGTATTCTACAGGGAGGGACCGGGATTCGCTGGTATTGTGTAGGTTTTCTCGCTTTTGTGCACGTCCTACCACAGTCCCCACAGAGTCCTTTAGTGTTCCTACCCACGGCTGCGCAAGTCAGTCATTGGCTGCTATTCTCCCCCATCACAAGAGTTGGTACGATACCGGTATATGTATGAGTGGGAGTGCCCCAAGCTGCGGCTTGCGTGCGATATTCCCCGTTAGTCCTCCTGTACCGGTACCCGGGTATCTCCAACAAGCTTGAAAAATCGTCCTGGACTGCGAAAAATCCGGGGGGAGTGTGGTCTGGGACAATGGGGTGTGGCTGTACTGTAATGTACGAAGTACTCATGCGGCCGAGTGCTAAGCATGATCTAATGTTTTTTGAATCTCGGACAAAATGTGAGTAGAATATTTAAAGGATAGTCTTGACCCTCCTCCTACCTCCTGATCCAGCCAAAGTAAAAATAAACCGAGAAAAACAGTAGATTACCTATGATATGATACCAAAATTGTTGGAACACAATATCACGTGAAGGTATATTTCCCGGGGGATGGTATCCGAAAGGTTTGCCACAAAATGCATGGTATTTAAAAGGTTTACCTGCTTATTTTCGGTTCTCTTGGGTCGTCATTTGGTCTCACTTTTGAAGGACCCCATAAAATACCGGGGGGGTCAACGAATAGGGGGGTTCAGCGAACACTGCACTAAAAATGACTTAGTAATTATATTTTAAAGGGCTGCCTAGATTTCATGGAAGCGGTTTTAAATATTTCTTTCTTTCTTCGTTGAGTTTTTCTTTTCTTCTTCGCTATTCATACTTAGGAGCAGATTGTTTGAAGCTCAACAATTTCAGAGTTATGCGCCTCACGAGCTTTGCGGACCATTATTATACAATGTTTGGGTTCTTGAGCAGAGGTAACTTCTCAGGGTTTTCGGGTTATTCCTGCAAATTTTGCATAAATTTTTTACGCATATCCAGAGCTCTTCAGAGTGGTTTGATACCGGTAGGGGTTGAAATTTCAAGAAAAATTAAATTCTGGCGTTGAGCCGAATCTTTGCTGGGAAATGTCAGGCAAGCCAGCAGAGGTGCTGAGATATGGAACTGAGCGCTGTTCAACAATTAGCGGGGGCCTTGGCGCAGTTATCGAAAGGAAAAAATGAGCTGAGGTGAAACATGCGATCCTGTCGCTAGTGAGCTTGGTTTTGGTCATAAAAGGTTAAGCGAAGCCCATTGGCTATGGACTTGAGACTTATTATTTAAACGAAAACACTCACCGGTATAGTATTGGCTGACGAGTGGCAGCCGCATGTCCCCGGGTAAGGCGGTATATGCGGTGCTGTACGGTACTGTGCGGGTCGTAAAATAGTGCGGGGTATTAGACAAGTAGCAGAGTTGTGGAGCTCCCCATCAACGCGTTTGCCCTCACTCTAAGAAGGGTGGTCCCCCCCCAGTACTGTGATACCTCATCTGGTTGTGAATTATCTCTACGGGTGTCGAACAATCTCAACTTCTCCTTCGATAAGACTCAATTTCTCGGAATTCAAGTCACTCGATAAAATGAGCAGCGGAGAATTGGATAGTTTTTTTGAGGATCTTCTCTCATCCGAAGAGTATACTCCTAGAGTGCCGTTGGTGTATATTGGCCTTTCTAATTTTTAATGTCACTAGTGGCGATTATAGCTTAGAGGTCACAGGGGGTATTCGGGGCAATTATAGCGGCAACATCGGCGGCAATAATATCTACGGCTCCGGTAATAAAATTTACAACTACGAAAGCACAAAAGTGTCTCAGAATGACAGAATTTTGCGATGCCTATACAAGTCTGGATACGAGTTGCACCGGAATCGGGTTCGGGAGCCGGTTGAGGGGACGTGCACCTGGGTCACAAAGCATCCGAAGTATATGGACTGGCTGGGAAAACAGGCACCAGGTCTCCTCTGGCTTTCGGCGGATCCTGGTTGCGGAAAATCGGTTATAGCTTCTTTCCTTGTTAAACATCTGGAAACCCATACGAACGCTGCCGTTTGCTATTTCTTTTTTAAGGACGACAGCGAGGAACAGGGGAGCGCGACATTTGCTCTTTGCGCAATATTACATCAGCTTTTCGTGCAGAAAAACTCCCTTTCTAGATATGCCGAGCAAGCATTTAAGACTAAAGGCGAGAAATTTGCTGAGGAGGTCGATACGCTGTGGGATATTTTGGTTAAGGCGGTAGCGGAAGGGGGTTGCGGCGATGTTATCTGCGTGGTGGACGCATTGGACGAGTGTGAAGAAGTGAGCCGACCTCGACTTATTGGCAACCTGGCTAGCCTCCATAAGTCGGAGTATTCCGAATTACCATTAAAACTCCTTGTTACGAGTCGCCCATATCACAAAATCGAGAGAGGGCTTGGATCACACGCAACGACGATTCGACTAAAGGGGGAAGATGAGGTCAACGCTATTGCTGCCGATGTTACTCGAGTTATCGATGAGGGCATTGAGGACCTGGAGTCATTCTGGGGACAACCTGGTGGGCTTGGGTATTTGCGAGATCTCCTCGAATCTTCCGCCGATCGGACATTTATTTGGGTTGCCCTTGTCCTCGAAATCTTGAAGGATAGTGAGGATGACTCACGGGAGGTGTTTACGGACATTGTGTCCACTGCACCGCGCGGTTTAGCAGAATTGTATACCAGGATTCTTGAAAAAAGCGTACACCCCGACAAAGCCCGGCGAATCCTGAATATCGTGGTAGCAGCTGCAAGGCCTCTTACGCTTCGGGAAATGAATATCGCATTTAGAATTAGTGGGGATCGCAAGACAATCAACGACCTCCGGGATCTTCCCCCTGAGTTTGGGAGAACTCTAAAGAATCTGTGTGGGCATTTCGTGCGGATTATTGATTCCAAGATCTATCTTGTTCACCAAACCGCAAGAGAGTTCCTCATCAAGGGATCTTCACCTGGCCGAGGAGACTGGCAGCACAGCCTGTGTCATAAGGATTCCAACTTTACATTGACTGGCATTTGCATCTCCTATCTTTCTCTCGAGGAGTTTGAAAACCGCTCATCAGAGGTGGATGTTGACGGGTTCGTTTCAAGGAAGGAGGTTGAGGATTGTGTCCAGAAATATGCATTTCTTGATTACGCAGCTCGGCATTGGGCCGATCACTTCCGAGACTCACAGGCCCAACAGATGGGGTTATTTGAGCTTACACGACCGATTTGTCGCGCTAGATCTGGACGCTTGTTGACCTGGCTTCAAGTCCGCTGGCTGAATTCCCACGGGTCGTATATATTCCCTGGAGACTGGACACATTTAATGGTAGCATCGTGGCTAGGGCAGGGGGCGGTAGTGGAGCGGCTGTTGGGAGAAGGAGGAGATATCAATGCTCGGTCCGGACAATATGGCACCGCATTGAACATCGCAGCCATCAGGAAAGACAAGGATATAAGCGGAATGCTGCTGGAGAAGAACGTTAAGGCATATATATGTGGGAAGGAGTATAATATCTTGCATGTGAGGCCGCCTCTTGGTTTGAAGTGTCCAGTGCGTGATGGGTGAGAGATTGACATTGCTGCACAGACGGTTTGTGGATAATCTATCCTAAGGGAGAGCTGGGGCTAATCCAGGTCCTCTCCTACGTTTCAGAGGGCAAGTAGAAGCCCCTGATCTCGTCACATTCATGCTACCATGTTGCTAATGCCGGGGGCTGGGGGACCGTAGAAAGTAAGTGAACTGCATTGGGGACGTTGGGCGGCCCTCATTACTAACTCCCGGTCGGCCCATGACGGCAGAGTGTAAGTCACTACTCTCAATATTAGTGGATGGCGGGATAGGGTTTACTGATTTCCGGGGGGATATAGGAGGTAAGGGACTCCCGTATGTGGCCCGGGGAGTATAGATGGGACCTAATTGCGCGGCCGCGGGTGATGTAGCTGGTGCGTAACTGGACCGGGCGAGCGGAGCGTATAAGGAATAACTGACCTCTGACTTGCGGAGTGTTGTAGGAAGTAAGTGAACGAGATTAGTCACGGTTCTGGGGCGAGATAGTTGCTAATATCGGGCTCGCGGAGTATTGTAGCGAGTAAGTGACAAGGAGCAACCATGGCTCTGGGACGGGGCAATTGCTGACCTTCGGCTTGCTGAATATTGTAGGACGTAAGTGGAGAAGATCGGCAACAGTTTTGGGACCAGGAAATTGCTGATTTCTGACTCATCGAGTGTTGTAGTTTGTAAGTGAACAGAATCAACTACATTTATGGGACAGGGCAATAACTGACCTCTAACTCACTGAATGTTGTAGTCGGTATGTGAATAGGATAAACCACGGCTCCGGGATGAGAAAATTGCTGATCTCTGGCTCGCTGAGTATTGTAGCTAGTAAGTGAGCAGATAAACGACGGGTTGGGGACGAGGCGATTGCTGACATCTCGCTCGCTGAGCGACGTAGGAAGTAAGTAAAGTGGATCAGTCATGGTTCTGGGACGAGGCAATGGCCGATCTGGCTTGCTGATGATTGTAGCAAGTAAGTCAATAGTGCCAACAACTGCCTTGGGGCGAGGCAATTGATATCTGGCTTGCGGAGTGGCGTAGGAGGTAAGTGAAGGGGGTGAACCGCGGTTCTGGGATGGGGCAATTCCTGACATCTGGCTCGCTGAGTGATTTAGTTTGTAAGTGAGCAGGATCAGCCGCAGTTTTAGGAAGAGGCCATTACTGATCTCTAACTCACTGAGAGTTGTAGTTCGTAAGTCAACAGGACCCACCACGGTTCTTTTCCGGGGAAATTTCTGACCTCTGTCTCACCGGGTGTTGTAGGAGGCGAGTGAAGCACATCAGCCACGGTTTTGGGACATGGCAATTGCTGATTCCCGCCTTGCGGAGTGCTATAGCGAGTATGTGAACAAGACTAGTCACGATTCTGGGACGCGGCCATTACTGACATCTGGCTTGCTGAGTCTTGCAGTTCGTAAGCGAGGTGGGGTAGTTGGGATTCCGGGACGTGGCATTTGCTGACCTCTGGCTCGCCGAGTGTTGTAGTTCGTATGTGAACATTTTCAACCAAGGCTCCGTAACGATGCAATTGCTGACCCCGGGCCCGATGAGTGTTGTAGGCTGTAAGTGAACAGGATCAACCACGGTATTGGGGCAAGGAAATTGCTGACCTCTGGCTTGCTGAGCGTTATAGGAGGTTAGTGGATCGGACCAACCTCGGCCCTAGGGTCAGTAAATTACTAACCTCTCGCTCGTTGACTGTTGTAGGAGGTGAGTGAACTGGATCTATCACGGCTCTGGGAGGAAGCAATTGCTGATCTCTAAATCCCCGAGTCTTGTAGTTTGTAAGTAAATAGGATTAGGCATGGTTCTATGATGAAGTTGTTGACCTCCGGCCTCACGAGCGTTATAGGTGGTTGGTGGATAGAATCAACGCCGGCTCTAGGGTCAGGAAATTGCTGACCTTTCTCTTGCTGACTGTTGTAGCGAGTAAGTGAACAAGACTAACTGCGACCCCCTGGACGAGGCAATTGCTGACCTCTAGGTTTTTGAGTGTTGTAGTCTGTAAGTGAACATGATTAACCACGGTTCTGTGGTGCTGCAATTGCTGACCCCTGGCTCGCTGAGCGTTATAGGAGGTTAGTGGATAGGATCAAACCCGGTTCTAGGATCAGGAAATTGCTCACCTTTCGATTGCTGCCTGTTGTAGCAAGTAAGTGAACAAGGCTAGCTATGGCCCCGAGACGAGACAATTGCTTACCTCTAGATCGTTGAGTTTTGCAGCAAGTAAGTGAACAAGATCTGTCACAGTTCGCAGTTCTGGCACCAGCCAATTGTTGACCTCTGGTTCTCTGAATGTTCTAGCGCGTAAGGGAACAAGATCAACCCCGGTTCTGGGGCGAGGCAACTGCTGACCACTGGCTCGCTGCGCGTTATAGCAAGTAAGTGAATATGATCAACCACGGCTCCTGGACGAAGGGATTGCTGACCACTGGCTCGCTGAGTATTGTAGCAAGTAAGTAAATCGGATCAACAGCGGCTCTAGGGCGAGGCAATTGCTGAAATCTGGCTCCCTGAGCCTTGTAGTTTGTAAGCGAAGTGGATGAGCCACGTTTCTGTGACGAGGCGATTACTGACCTCTGTTCCGATGAGAGTTGTAGCAAGTAAGTAAGCAAACAAACCACGGTTCTCGGACGTGGCAATCACTCACCTCCGGCCCTCTTGGTGTTGTAGAACGTAAGTGAACCGGATAAACCATGATTCTGGGACGAGGCAATTGCTGACTCCCGGCTCGCCGAGTCTTGTAGGAGGTGAGTAACGTGGATCTGCCACAGCTCTGGGAGGACGCAATTGCTGACCAATAACTCGCTACGTGCTATAGCAAGTTAGTCAATATAACCAACCACGGTTCTGGAGCGAGACAATTGCTGACATCTAGTTCGCTGTGCGTTGTAGGATGTAAGTGAATGGGATCAATCATAGCTCTGTGACTAGCCAATTGCTGATACCCGGCCTCCTGGCCTCGTTAGGCGGTAAGCCGACTTACATACTCTTCGTTTTTTTTTTTCGCCCATTTTACTCATTTGTCTCTCCCGCCGCCGAAGGTTGTATGTAGTTGGCAACCCTCAAGGTTTTCGTTAATGCAGATCATTCCGGGCTAACCTCACGTTTGCTTTCCTCGATAGTCGGTAAGTGTTTCGAATTTCCGCATTGAATCTCTTCTGAAAAGTGACTGATTCTTACTTGTCCTTCTTAGTTCGTATGAAAACCTATCCCCTCTCCTGCTGGCTGTGGCTGATACCTCCCATGTGGTTTGTAATAGCTCGTTAGTAAATCTCTTTTTTCTTCTTCCCGCTTCGCCCACTAATTCACAGCGCCCCTCACAACTATTTGGGGAACGTAGGGGGTGAGTTTATGAGTTTATTATTACTATGTCCCCACACGGGATCTGTTAACATTTCTTGCAGCCTGTGAGTTTTTATTTCAATTTTACTATCGTCACCCGTGCTGCGGATGGTTGTTGACCCCATTCAGTTTTGCATCCAGGACGTCACAGATCTGCACACCATGCCGCGCCAGGACTCGGCCATTGAAGCGTTAGTCTGGTGACTGGTTAGTATTATGACCTTTTTTCTCTTTCCATCTAGGATTAAATCCCTCGCTAAGTATATCATGGATTAAACCTCTACGGAGGTACAGCCCATAAGTTTTGCACTTTCCGCTAGCAGGGGTTGTTGCACTAGCTGGAGTAGCGCAGGGGATTTGGTATTATTTCACGAGTAGTCTGCTCAGAAAAAAACAAGATGGCGGTCGCTGAACATTTCCAATATGTGCTGAGAGACAGGATTAGGGACTGGCCTTTGTTCAAAGCAGTGGTGCTATTGCAGTTCGGCGTGGAATATTAGGAAAGGTTAGGTGTACGAGTAGTAGGAGGGGGTTTTTCTTTTCTTTAACAAGTAGTGGTATGTGAAGTCATAAATCATGTATGCTGAAGCCTAACATGCAAGGGCTACGTGAGATCCACTATTCCACATTTTCCGAATTCATCACGCTACTACTGCTAGTGCGACAATCCCTGCTAGCGGAAAGTGCAAAACCTATGGGCTGTACCTCCGTATGGTGTTATACTGGCCGGTGGCTCGTCATTCGTTCTATATGTTTATTGGCTTCAGGCCACGCTCTCCGTTGCATACCGTGTACCCACTCTCTCTTCTAGATATTTCGTTCAGTGGAGGCTATAATATCTGTATTAAGATGAAGGAATTTATGGAAGTCGGCTGTCGGTGGTTGGTGGTGCTTCTGTTACTTTTGTGCTAGTAACTTCAGAACTTGTTCTCTTTCCGATGGTATAACTATCAACAGCCATCACGTCGCGACCGAACCCTGATTTGTAAGGGGTAAGATTTGGCGAATTACTATCACCGATAAAGTAGCTGGGTGAGCCAAGTGCATGGCGGCAATACGTGATGCGACGAGTCACACATTGCTCGGTCATAGATTATTCCATAGGTAGATTTAAATATTTGTGCCGGTGGGTGAGGTCTTGTCTGGAGCTGGGAGTTAGGAGAAGCGGAATGAAAGATGGAATCCGAAGTTTACCAGAGAAAGGAAGTAAATGAGACCGGGCATTAACGGACATGTACGAATGGACGGTAGGGGAATGGTAGAGGCTGCTTGTTTTGTTTGGATGTATTGGCCAGCCACAGTGTTCCCAACAGGCCAGGTAGGCTAGGCCGAATAAAGGCCGGGCCTGGCCCTGCCCGCTTATCGCCTAGCCTTGCCGGACTGAAGATATCTGCAGGCTTCCGAGCCATCCAATATGGCTGCTATAATTCTGCGGGGGTTTCGGGGCATTTGTATAACTTGATATCGATTGAGCGGCAAACAAGCATATGCGTCAACAGCCTCCGTCCCCACATGTGATATTTCTATCTTCACCGCCATTACATATATCATAGGAGTTGAACGGCCTCTCTGTGCGCCACCTAGTGCAGATCTATATGCATTATATACTCACATTCCTGTCTAAATAGTTGTATCCAACATGGAAATCGCAATCAAGAGGAGAAATGGTTTTCAATGAAGAATCATGAACGCAAAGGGTACTAGGAGAAGGATATAGTGGAGGGGCAGCTATAACGAAAATAATTAGGTATTTTATGGTTGTACTGATACTGATGTGGTAGTGAAAATAGCACGAAATCATATCCTAGTAATATTTGCTCACGTGTAATATACGCACACTTTAGGAATATATCGAGTAGTAGGAAATCTCTCAGCATCCGTAGTGCTCTCAGAGCTGGGAAACGTGGGAATATTCCTTTTTTGATTTCAATTCGCATGTCCCCGGGCAGAGCCGACTGCAGATATCTTCAGGTATTGCATGGATATTAGGAAATATCAGTATATAACTTCAGGCATCTTCAGGCATCTACGGGAATCTTCAGATATCTATAGGCATCTTCAGGTATCTGTGGGCATCTTCAGATATCCCGCAGATACTAGCGTGCATCTGTAGATGTCTGCCACACACTAACAAAATATTTACTAATCCGGTGGCAGGTACCGAAAGCCTGGCGGTGCCGTCAGGTATCTATGAAGACCGCAGGCTTTTAAAAGGCCTGGCCTGGCCGGTCTGTATATCTACCGGCTATCTGCAGGCCTTTCTAGTCATTTTTCTTATCGTACACCTATCACAGGATAAAAGCAGTATCTTTCTCCTTTCTCCTTTGGTTAAATTATAATCAGTCTTTACTCATACCCATCTGCGTTCTTTTGTCTCGTCTCGATAGTCAATCGAGTTACCTTCATTCCTATCTCACAAACGAAGAATCAGATCCCTAGGGGAAAGAATGAAACACAAATGAAAAGAATGAAACCAATTACCATATCTCCAATAGAGTTTTATCACAACCAGAGGACAAAAAAATCATACCCGCAGCGCCCCGAAGTTTTAACTTCATGGCGCACTGGGTGGCTCAATTAAGTGGCTAGACAGTGGTTGTTTTGTCAGCTTAACCTTCTACCCAGTCGCCATGTGCATAGTGTTGTGAACGAGCCAAGCGGGATCGAGCATGTTGGAAATCATGGATGCTGCTCGGCATGCTCAAGACTTTGTTCTCTCCCCCTCCGGCATATCCGTCTCCCGGCATATCCGTGTGTCGGCACCACTCCCCGCCCTTCCACCCGCCATCGGTTCTTTTGTCGCCGGTTCGTTTGCCTGTCCGCATATTCGATGTACATTCCTAGAGCCGGCCATTTTGTTCGTTCCCGACTGTTCGCTCCCCTCCAGCCACTTGTTTGTTGGTACATTTACTTTTGTTGGGATGGACGTTCCTGTTGTGCGCTTTGGAGAAGCGCTTCCGGCGGAGAAGGATATGAACGTCAAGGGAGTTTTGGACTGTCGGGAGTCTTTGTTCCTTCTTTTGTAAGCATGGGAGCGCGGAGGGAAATTGGAGCATGGGAGGCAAATTGGAGAGTCTTTGGGGAGTCTATTGTTTGTTCTCTGTTTTGTTAGCATGAGGAGCGCACAGAGGAGATGGGAGATTGGTGTGGGAGATGTTCGAGATACCGGTATGCGGTGATCGGAGGAAGGGTTGGATTGGTGATCGTTGTCATTTATTTATACTCCAGTTTTTCTCTGTTATTCCAGTTAGAGTCGAAGAGTCGTGGATCAGAAGAGTTGTGAATCAGCGGAGTCATGGAGCGAGAGATAGAGTCGTTGAATAGAGTAAGTTGCGGAGCGATCTTGGTGAACATCCCCGCCTTTGGTTGTGCAGAGTTTTCACAGCGCATTTAGTGATCACGGTTTCCCTTCACCGTCGTGATGGTATTGAAATCCCAGCAGTATAGAATTGGGTGGAGAATACAATGGAGCAAGCTAGTATAGTCTCAAGTATTAGTATGAGGGCATAGTATTGTGGGTATATAGCAGCATGGCAGGCCCACAAATTTATGTATATATAGAGGCAGATCCCAACTCTCTGAATGTTAAGAGCCTGTTTGGCGGGAACGGAAGGCAGGTCAACCGTTCCGTTCACACATACAAAACGACCATTTCGAAAAGGAAGGACGACCATTTTTGTATGGGGAACGGTCGCAAACTGAACGGAACCGACGTTGCCAAACACGCCCTAAGCTTTCCTTGATTCCTAGAAGCATCACAACACTTCAGAGTTCCACTCTGTGTCCACATCAGTATCTCCTCTCACCACGATCACGACTGCGCGATTCGTCTACCTCCATCACGTCGCTCGTTCGGTGTAGTTCTGGCTCCGGTTAGCCCGTTGATTCCTAAAAGAGCACTTCGAGCCCGAGGAGACCTCGAGTCTAGTGGACTCGAGTCTCTTGGCGGAGGTGGAAATGTGGGAAGAGGTGGAGGAAACCCGTGGTGAGAATGGGAACTACGATCCGGACACAAAAGGAGATGGTGAACTTCCCCAGGCATTGGACTCGGGGATGGCGGGAAGGAGCTTTGACTAGTTGTATTTATTTTCAAGTTACTATATACAATTGTTGGTTGTTCTGACAGTGTGTGGAAGTATCGTGGCGACTCTACACCCGAGTCTCCTGGAGGCTCGAGCCGGCTCGTGAAGAACACTACATGTGCAGTATGGGTGAAGAAGGCAGTGGATGGGAGGTAGTATTCCCTCTAGGTAAAGTCAAGAAATATTTTGCTTTGTTTTTTCCGTCCCGGAAGAGAAAAGGGGGTTGTGTTCTTTGCCCACTTTCCGGACAAGTAAATTTTGGACTGCCATACATAACGAACCGTTAAATTATTCAAGTTCTTATGGGAGATAGCTTTGATTTCCTCTGGGCGTTACCCAGACAGATTCTAGAAAATTTTCCTCTAAGTCCCTATCCAATGCTCCTAGATTAAGACTTACCTCATCACAGCACCCCAAACTGGAGTCTCTCGTTGTGTCATAGCAACAAGAAGATTTGGGGTTGCGATTCTACCAGTTGCGATTCTAGTTGAGGCAACTCGGCATGGTAGAAATAACATCTAGATTCAAAAACAAAAAAAACGGTGATATAAGGTGGAGAAAGAAGCAAATGAGGCCACGATGATAATATGAAAATTGTTTCCCACCCTAATGCCAAACCCCCGATTGATACAAATATGTGGAAACTCCTTGTTTTTGTGTAGTCGGTCTTGTCCCGCTATTTCTTCCGCTCATATGGGTGTCTAGTGGTGGGCGGAAACGCACGGAATAGATTTTGGGGCTGGGCCGGGGGGGGTTGCCGGGGTTCCTGGGACTGTGAATCAACTGTAACAGAAGGTCACCAAAGTTTCATTGAATTTAGATGAATTCATAATACGATAGACGGGTTGAGGTTGATGTTCTTCTAGATCCCTGGGCGCAATATCCTTTTTTCCTCAGTCTAGTTATCGTATGAATGTGGTGAAGGAAGGAGCGATAATCAAGATTTTCGGGAGGTCTTCCATATTCTCGGTTATTCGCATCTCTTATTACAGTTATCATACCTCCTATCAGAGTTATTGACCAAGCCTACTTGCTGTCACCGCTTTCATCGCATTCCCGAGGGACAAGGTGTTGTAATATGACTTCCAAATATGCATCAGTTGTGTCATTGACTACTTTATCGCTACATTGTGTTGTAATGTTGTCATTGATTTTCCTTTTCTCTTGCACGGAGCGCATGTCATGGGTGATTGTAGCGCACCCTCCTGTAGCATCAATAAGGGCCTGATAGCCCCCCGGTTGAGCTTCAATCAGGCAAGAAGCACAACTTCAAACGAGAATTACAACACAAGGAATGGTTTTAGACCCGAGTGACCAGCGGTGACTCGATCCAGTATTCAGTATTCTGGAATTGCTCATCTATATACCCCCTCTACGGGACGTAAGACACGACAAGAGGTAAGTCTTAGATACCTACAGTGTCGTACAATCTACCCTGGCCAGGCTTCATGATGGACGTACTGAAAGAACGGTATCGGGTCGGATAGAAAATACGTAACGGTAGTTGATCGATGAAGATTCGAAAAGAGAAGTACACAAACGAAGAAGGAAAAGAGTAAAATCAAACAATGGTCCACGATAACTTGTAATAGCGCGATCCTTTGGCTTATTCCCACGTCCGTAATCACAGGGTTGTTTGAATTCAATTTCAGTTGTTCGCTCGCATACGTACACTTGCTTGTTTCGTTTTGTTCTGTTTTTGACGTTGTAGTTCGCTCGTCCTCTCGTGGTTTCGCAAGAAAGAAAGAAAGGTGGGAGAAATCCCCTAAGTACAACAAGGAAAATTTCCCTCTCAACTCTCAAACAAGCCCTTCCATCGTGAACAAAACCCTAGAAACCCCTTCCATGATACAAAGTTAATAGAGTTATCATATCTATCATAATTTGAGAAGACATGAATCTGAATTTCCCCCTGACAGTACTCGGCGCCGTCCCTCCTGGGCATCCCCTCAGGTCATGCGATCCCTCCCGACCATCAACGAGCAATCATGCTTGATCATCAGGCGCACTGGCCAGGCCCTCAAAAATATGTGTGATTTCGCCAATATATGAGCTATAAAATCCCACTTGTCGCCACTCCTAGATGAGCTGCACAATTAGAGCTACGTATCAACCCACTCACATACGGCACCTCCGACGCCTTCACGGTGCTCCGGAAAGAACCTTATCCCGCTATCCACCCATACCGTCGTAACCAACTTACACCCTCCGCTCCCTGGACCAACTGCGGGTTAGTATAGCGGTGGGGGTTGCACAATATCCACAATTACATTTTGCTCGGCCCTCGCGGTCCTGGTTCCTCTTGTATCGACAACACCACGCTGCAAGAGAGACATGATCTGGGACTCTGACTTGCCTTCGGTAATGCAAAAAAATGTCCTCAACAAAATTTAGCTCCCCGCAGTGATACCAAATTCACATCTAATACCTGAAACAATGTGGACATATTGTCAGTGCGTGCTAAGAGATCTCCTAAAAGCTTGCTTTTTTGTTTTTTTCCTCCCGCAACTGCTGGGCATTTCGCAAATTAATTCCTAAGTAAGCACTCCTGCAATATATAAATTAAAAATTTAATGTATTTACAGAAATAATACACCGCTAATCATTTGGCAATAAGAAGTTGGCACTGTCAGAATGGCGATGTGGTGTTGAAGCGAGGGCGATGGGGACAACGGGGGAAGATATGGAGTTCATGTAGTTTGCGCAGGTTCGTTTGGCTAGGGCTTTTAGTCGCTTGCGAAAGGAGAACTTTTTTCCACATGCAGAGTGATTCCTATGCCCATTTCCAAGCAGCCGGCCGTCGATTGGCGTTTCCCCCACCCCAGTAAGTTTGGAACCCTCCAACACACTGCTCATATCATAGCCTTATCTACATGTGAGATATTAAACTCCCCCCCGGGTAAATATGCATTAATACCCCCTTCCGTAGCATCCGGGTTGTATCCTTGTTTTCCTAGAGTTCTGCTATGATACGTTCAATGCCGTGCAGCGTTATTTAGGTCGGGTGTGGGTATCTTCCCCCAGCAGTGGCCTAACCACCGCTCTCTGCCCTAGCCCAATTAACATCATTAAATCCGTAGAACTACTGGGGAATTTATCGCCCTGGCCGCCGTTTCCCCAGCACACCTTGAGCCATGCGAGAGATCTTTTAGATCCACCTTCGCAAATCGGTCGTTTGAACTCGAGTGACCCCGTATTCCTATCTTACAATTTTCGCAAGTAGCCCGACCAGCGATTAGTAGTATAATAGAGGAGGGTGTATTTCTGCGCATAATAATAGACCGCCCCTCTTCTAGTACTTCTGATAGAATCTATCACGGATGGGCCGATCACGAAGTATTCTACCAGCAGATAGGAGTTATTAAAATTAGCTAGCGTAGAGGCACGATATAGGGAACATGGGGTATGATACCACGCGTCTTGACCAGGAAACATCGCTTTAATTACGAACTCCGTGGCGGTCCGGCGAACGAGGGAGATCTTGGGGGAACAATGCGCACAAAAGAGTGAGACAGATTCCTCATCTTTTCGGAGTCCTGAGGAAGATCCCGGAGGTCCCTGATAACCAGACCCCTAAGAGGTGAGTTCCATATTCCGGATCAGGAGGGATAGGAAGTCCTGAAGCTGCTGCAACCATACCCAGGGTTCGTCAGGTTCCAGTACGGCGGTACCCCATTGAGAATCTTGGTGTAGCATTCTACTAGATCTCTGGGCGCAGTGGAGGCAATGTCAGTAAACTTTCGCAGTCGATCTCATTACCCTTCAAAATCTCGGAGGCCCCTGAGGGCAAAACGGTCTCCAGGGGGCAGACGGGTTGAGGAGATTGGGAAAGTATTCCAGTTCTCCGGTGTTCCCACAGAACAACCGGAGGCTGCATCTTATCGCTTACCGTACACAGGCAACATTAGTATAGTAGAGTTAACTTCTCCCTCTCCTTCTAGCTGGATCGTGGTTGCTCGGGAGCTAGGTTCTCTCCCGGTTCGGTGGGATAGGTTGCTTTTAGCGGTGGGTTTCGGGGTTGCATCGAGACTTAGTGATCCAGGGAGATGGGATGAGTACCCGTACTTGGAACGGAAAAGCGGGGCTAGACTTGCATACCGGGATGAGCCGCAGGGTTGCAGTCCAAGATTGATAAGAGCCGCCAAATCCAAAAACAGCCACAGAGCGCCGATTAGAGCCTCAACCCTTTCGGATTTTTTCGAGCAATCGAGTTATCATCATCGCTATCCATCTGATGCTAAGGAGAAGTACCACAATAGCCCCCAAATCCCCTAATATCGTGATAGATGCTCACCAGAGATTTCTCCCTCAGATTACCGTCAAGACCCTTGCCCCCCCATCGCTAAAATCCCATCAGCCTGCATCTCCAGCGCCAAAAGTAGGCGAAACCTGGGAACAGGCTAACGGGCCGATGAGCATCTCTCGCAAAAGCCAGATTCACGGTATTCGAGGTCTGCCTTCTTGCCTCTCACTCTTGATTCAAAAAGTGGAGATTTCAAGGCCCTTATACCCCTTAATTGGCTCCGTGACAAACAAAAATCTCGAAAAACGGACTTATAGGAATACTAAGAGAACGGGATACCGGTATTACACGACCTGAGCCTCGTGTAAACATTACGATGCTATCTGCCTTTATCTTACCTGTATCTTTAAATCCCCCATCAATTAACTTTACCTTCTTAAGAATCTGATGTGGTTGGCCTCGAAAAGGAACTCGAGGCATGGCATTGTGAAGCTTGGGCTTCCTGCGATTAAAAATAGAGTGTCCATTCGCCGTTCCAGAAGCGACCGTTTAAGTTAGCCACCATGAACGGTTGCTCAAGATCTTGTCTCCTCCCCCTTTGCAAGCTGTTTGGTTAAGCCGACCGTTCGACACGATTGTCTAGCTGGGAAAAAAAAGTCGCTCCAACTGTATGGTATTGTACGTTGACAAAATTAACCGCGATTCAACCATCTGCGGCAACGCACCCCTCTTCATCACCCCGCATTTTCAACACTACCTAAAAAAATTACTCTAAGTCAACCATAAAGAAAGCATTCTACTTAATTCTTTTTTTCAATAAACTATGCCTCCTATTCTTCGCAGTCATGCCAAAAAGCCTATTCCCTCCACACACCTCTCTGAGTTCACCAGGGGGAGAATCCTTGGGTTACACAAGCCTCAAATGAGATATCAGCAAATTTCCCACTACCTTAATATCCCCTACACCACTGTCAGAAACACAATTGCAAAGGGATATCAAGAGGGCAAGGAGAATGAGGGTAGAGGAAGACATCCTAAGACTACTAAGTCACAGGATGATGCTATGGTGGAGGAAGCTCTAAAAAATCGCCATACTACCTATTCTGAGATTGCTGAGCAAGTTGCTCCCAATGTTTCTGGCAGGACAGTGAGGAGAAGACTTGAAAAAAAGCATCTTAAAAAGTGGATGGCACAAGAGAGAGTCCATTTGGATGAGGATCTAGCTCAAGAGAGATTGGAATGGGCATTAGCCCATAGGCATTGGACAAAGGAGATGTGGAGAAGGAAGGCAATGTGGGGAGATGAGGTGGCAGTGGAGAGAGGAGGAGGGAAGAGGAGAAAATGGATATTCAGGTACCCAAATGAGAAGTGGAATAAAGATTGTGTTGAACCTACTGCTAGGAGAGGAGAGAAAGGGATTAGCCAGATGATGACTGGTTTTTTTTATGGTCAAACTCATGGTCTTTTTTTGCCTGTTTTTCCTGATCCTTATTCTGCTAGAGGTGGAGTGACTGGAAAGTCAATTATTGATGTTTATAATCATTATGACTTTCTAGGGATATGGGAGGATATCAGAGAAAAGGTTGAGGAGGAAGAGGTATTTTTTATCATTGACAATGCTAAGACTCACTTGCCCTTCAGAATATGGCTCAGAGAGCAGGGAATTACACTACTGGAAATTCCTGCCTATTCACCAGATCTCAATCCAATTGAAAATATTTGGTCTCTGGTGAAAGGTAAGCTTCACAAGCACTACCCTGAGCTGTATCTTATGAAGGGTGATGTCAATATGGTCAAGAAGGCAATAGTGGAGGCTATTACTCATTGTTGGGAACTTCTTGACCCAAAGGTTTTTGATACTTTGGCTGGATCAATGGTGGATAGAATAGAGGCAATTATTAAGGCTGATGGATGGTATACTAAATATTAATTTCTACTATGTATTTACATTTTTTTATTTTTATTTTTTGGTTTTGATGATGGTGGGTTGGTGGGGGAGGGTGGTTGTCATCGCCGAAGATTTTCTCTGTTGAATCGCGGTTAATTTTGTCAACGCACAATACTAGTACGGGGGTGTGTGTCGGGGGGGTGCGCCCAACTATAGCTCCCGAGCGAGAAATTTCAGAGGGGCGTGAAATATCACGAAAACTCGTCTCTGCCAAATGCCGGCAAAACTATATCCCCTCCGCACCGATATCTCTATTATGTACCGTACAGTACTCTCCTGGGAGTAACCAAAAGTATACCTAGGTCATTAATAGGGTCGCTACTCCGCAGTCTTCGCGACGAAAGCCACTGGGTGAAGAGGGATTATTAGCGTGTATTACTGTTACCCTATCGTACTTTGGCGAGTTTAGTTTGCTCGCTAAATGCATCCATCACCCCTCTTCGTCACCGCCCGCCTTTCGTCGTATGATACCGGTACCCTCCCCCTTAAAGACAGTATCGTACGTACGCCCACCACCTACAATTACGCATTTTTTCTCGTTTTTGCCAGCAGCGGACTCCCAACACCTACCAAAGACGCGGCAACTCTGGAAAGGCGGGCGGAACGCAAGCGAGGGAAAATTTACATGCAATAACATCAGAATGGTGGGAACATTAATCGTCCAAATTAGACGCCAGGTATGCCCGCAAGGGGCGGACGGCAATTATTATTTTCCTTTCACACCCTGGAACGGCTAGGGTTTTTTTTTTTCAATCGCTATCGCTCGTAAAATAGAATTCCTCGGGAACTAGTGCCTCTCGTATGATAGTGTTGGGGGGTTGCGAGGAGTAATGGTAACTCCTACGGGCGCGGGGTGTGGTGGGGCAGAGGTAGACGCAGGGGGCCCACTATTGATTTTGCTAGAACTTGTTGTATGGTTGTGGGCTCTTTTCAAAGTGCCATTTGTGTTAGTTCAAAGTTGCTTGTTAGAGTTAACTTTATTTGGTCAATCCTTAATAAGGTAATATTTTTTGTACTGTACTCGTACCGTTCAACAGTCAGTGGAGGCCGGGGCCAATGGAGTCGATATCATAGCTGATACATTTTCTGCTCAAAGACTTAACCCGGGGGCCCTGGAGCTGATAACCCCTGCACCCGAAGTCTTCGGTAAAAGCGCAGTGGCTCTGCCTGTATGATATGGTACAGTACTCGTACTCGTACTGAGAAAAAGCGGATTCGGTTCGGGAAAGCGAATGTGAAAAGTCGAAATCGGTAGGTTCGAAAGAAAAAGAAACGAAGTAGGAAATAAAATCAATTCGAAAAATTCATATCGATCGGTCCTTGCACTCTCAAGGAAAGTCTTATCACTCGGTGTACTTCACTCGCACACTAAGACTTATTCGGTTCGATTCACGTTTCGTGGAGTTCGATGTTCGCTCGTTGTTGATATCTACTTCGTAAGACAGGTGGAGAAAACCTCCCTACCGGTACATACAGGAAGAAAACTTTTCCCTTCCCCTTCAAACATACCCTATCACTTTTGCTCCCAGCCAATCAAAACCCCAAAGAAACTACATCCCTCTCTAAATCAAAGTAAACCAACTAGCAGGACTTCGAAAATCCACAAAACCAGATTTTGAGCCTTACAGTACCAAGCAACAGACCATTCCTTAATACTTGTACAGTAACTTAGTGATTTATGTGTTCATTCCTGATTAGGAAACTTAACGCCAAGATATTATGGTGGCCCCAGACAAACTTAAAATCAGCTTAGCTCCTACTCAAGTCAATGTCTCCTGTAAAATCTCTGGAGAGTAAGTAGATGGTTTTGAGTGCGGGGACTGTGGTAGTTCAGCTACGGGGCTGAAGGACATTATACTCCAGTAGATTGGTTGAAGTGATGATTATTAGTGCCCGGAACAATACCGAACTCGGGTATGATACCAGTGCCGGGGTAACTTGGGGATCTAATCAGATCAGTTACACTCGCTTCCTTCCTCCCCGTCCTCTCTCCTGATTGCCAACAATGGGGCAGGCGGCTTGGGATTGGCGCAGGAGGGGGGAGGCGAAGAGAGTGGGGGCATAGTCGGCAAATATCCCTGCTTAGGTCGGGAATACCGGAGGGAGCCTCCTGCAAGATCTTCGTGTTTTCTCGAGATGCGTGTTTTCGGGCTGCAGCTGCAAGGCTAGCTACGAAATTTAATGGATTGAGAGTTTTTTCTTTTTATTTCTCTCCAGCGCCCACCAGATCAAGGAGTCTGAGATATACAGCACTCATACTGTACTCAAGTACTGTACCGCGGTTGAACTGTTCTGTGCTCGGGCACACAACCTTCGCCGGGAAGCAAACTCCCCCTCCCGACCACGGTATTGATACGTGCAGTACATCATACCGGTGTATAATACTTATGGTTTGGACCATGTGGAAATTGGATATCATGCTTTTTTTCTCGTTTTTGCATAGTACACTGTTCCGTGGCGGAGGATATTTGAGGAGTTTATTTGTCATTCTCTCGGGTGGGGATTTAGACATATTTTTGAAGCACCTTGTACTGAAAGAGCACTGAAAGAGCGAAATCGGGCCTGGAGGGGAAGACGTAAAGTAGGAGATCCGCAGATGTTCGCACAAACAAAAGGGCAAAAGGAGAGAAAATAAAATAAAGGCAAGCGGTTATCTTCGGGGGTCCTTTGGCTAACTCTCGCTTGCTCGCTCCTGTTATCGCCCGCAGTTCTTGTTCGTTCCATACCTTATGTGATGGTGTGTGTTCGCCATGTGTGTTCTCCGTATTTCCTCTCTTAAGTGACAGGTCCCTTATCTGCATTCCTGAGGTGCTGGTCCCCAATAAAAGTCTGTAGAGTGATCCCCTCCCAAACCTAACAAGGCCTAACCAAACCAAACCAACTAAGTCCCAGAATACACAACGCGGGGTTTTTGAAGAATATCACGGACTTATTTCTATCCCCACAGTGGATATGAGTTTGGACTTTCAACCCTCCTCATCCGGACAACTCTGCTAGCCCTACGCGGATCATGTCGCATACCGGCCAAGATGTTTTCTGGATCTGGTACATATACGACAATTGAAAGTTATCTCTTGTATCGGTATGTAGGCCTGGTAGGGTGGGTAAATGTATCGATTGGCGGAGGGAAAGTTGCTTGTGATGACAGAGGTGCTTGTTACGGCGTACACCGGCGAGATCCGTCTGGTGATGCTGTAGTACGTTGTACCGTACGTTGAAATATGGAAAAGTAGGGTGAGGTAAAACATCCAATTGGCTCTATGCTACTGATATTCGAGAGAGGTTGCTGTAGGCCCCTGTTTGACATGCAACCATTAAAGAAATAATGTTTGGTTTTGGCCATAGGGGGTGACCGAAGTCGTTTAGCAGTGAATTTGAGACCCATCACAATGAAATATTTTAGATGGGCTGGATAGTGGCCGCCAAATCTCCGCGGGTAACACCCTGTATGCGGTGTCGATGGTAAGGTGGTGTGGGAAAGCAGAGTTGTGGAATTCCACACCAACCCTTTTGCCCTCGCTCTGATAAGGGTAAGGTAGTCTCCCAGAGTATCATATCATACTACCGGTACGATTCCTCGCCTGATCGTGAATCATCTTTACGAGTATCAAAACAAGTCCAACTCTTGTTCGGTAAAACCCAATTTCTCGCAATTCAAGCATCTCTCGATACGATGAGCTCTGGACGATCGGACACTTCTTTTGGGAATCTTTCCTCACCCCAAGGGTATGCTCCCGGAACACCGTTGACTTGTATTGGCCTTTCTAATCATTACCGGTAATGTTACTAGTGGGGTTTCTAGCCCAGCGGCTATAGGGGGTATCCGGGGCGATCATAGCGGCAACACCGGCGATAATAATATCTACGGCTCCAGTAACATCATTTACAACTACGGTGGTACTGACGTGTCCCGGAATGAGAAAATATTGCGATGCCTATACAAGTCTAGTTACGAGTCGCACCGAAAACGCGTTCGGGAGCCGGTCGAAGGGACGTGTGCCTGGGTTACGGAGCATCCAAAGTATAAGGACTGGTTGGGAAAAAAGACATCGGGTCTCCTCTGGCTTTCGGCGGATCCTGGTTGCGGAAAATCGGTTATAGCTTCTTTCCTTGTAAAGCATCTGGAAACCCGTACGAACGCCACCATTTGTTATTTCTTTTTTAAGGATGACAGCGAGGAACAGAACAGCGCGACATTCGCTCTTTGCGCATTATTACATCAGCTTTTTGTGCGGAGAAACACCATCTCTAGATATGCCGGGGAAGCGTTTGGGTCTAAAGGCGAGAAATTTGCTGAGGAGGTCGATACGCTGTGGAATATTTTGGTTCGGGCTGTAGCGGAAGAGGGTTGCGGCGATGTTGTCTGCGTGGTGGACGCATTGGACGAGTGTGAAGAGGTGGCTCAAGCTCAGCTCATCCGTCTCGTTGCCGGCCTCCCTACCTCACAGCATTCCGATATGCCCTTGAAAATAGTTGTTACAAGTCGTCCATACCACAGGATAGAGAGAGGGCTCGGCTCGCATGCAGCAACGATTCGGCTCAAAGGAGAGGACGAGGTGAACTCTATTGCTGCTGACGTTACGCGAGTCATTGATGAGGGTATCAAGGACCTAGAGTCATACTGGGGACAACCTCGTGGACTTGGGTATTTGCGGGATCTCCTCGAATCTTCCTCCGATCGGACATTCATTTGGGTTTCTCTTGTCCTTGATATTCTGAGGGAAAGTGACGATGACTCGCCGGAGGTGTTTACGGATATTGTGTCTACTGCACCGCGCGACCTAGCAGAATTGTACACCAAGATTCTTGATAGGAGCACACAACCCGATAAAGCCCGGCGAATCCTGAATATTGTGGTAGCAGCTGCAAGACCTCTCACACTTCGGGAAATGAACGTTGCGTTCAAAATCAGTCGAGATCGCAAGACGATCAAAGACCTCCAGGACCCTCCCGTGGGATTCGGAAGAACTCTAAAGAATCTGTGCGGGAATTTCGTGCGGATTATTGATTCCAAGATCTATCTTGTTCACCAAACGGCAAGAGAATTCCTCCTTAAGGGATCTTCACCGGGCCAAGGAAACTGGCAGTACACTCTGTGTCACGGGGATTCTAACTTCATATTTGCTGACATTTGTATCTCATATCTTTCGCTTGAGGATTTTGAAAACGACCCACCAGGAATGGATGGTAACGACCTAGTTTTAAGGAAGGGGGTTGAGGATTGTGTCCGGAAATATGCGTTTCTTGGCTACGCAGCGATGCACTGGGGAGACCACTTCAGGGATTCACAGGCCCGACAGATGGAGTTATTCGAGTTCACGCGACTGATTTGCAGTGCTGGATCTAATCGTTTGCTGACATGGCTTCAGGTATATTGGTTTAATTCCCACAAGTGGTATCCGTTCCCTCATCACTGCACACATTTGATGGCGGCATCGTGGCTTGGGCAGGGGGCGGTAGTTGAGCAGCTATTGGAAGATAAAGGTGTTATCGATGGTGAATCCGAATGCTATGGCAGCGCATTGAATATCGCAGCCCTCCGGGGAGACAAGGATATAACCAGAATGCTGCTGGAGAAGAACGTTAAAGTCATTATACATGGGAAGGCGTATAATATCTTGCAAGTAAAGGCGCCTATTTTTTTGAGGTACCCAGTGCATAACTAACAATAAATCCACATTGCCTCACAGACGGTTTGTGAATTTACAGTCACCAGAGAGGGCAAGGGCTGATCCAGAACATTTTACGCTATAGAAGGCAAGTAGATGAAGCCCATCATATATTCAGATTCACAGTGTCACACCGCCATAGTGCTGATGGTAGAGGCTTGGGAGCTATAGAAAGTAGGTTAACTACGTTAGGGATATTGGACTGCCCTCATGATTAACTCTGGGTTGGCACATGACGACAGAGTGTAGGTCATCACTCTTGATACTACCGGGTAGTAGAATAAGGTTTACAGATTTGCTGGGAGATATAGGAGGTAAGGAACTCCATAGGAGGCCTGGGTATCATAGGTAGAACCTAATCGCGCGGTCGCGGGGTACTGTAGCTGGTGAGTGACTGAATCGAGAAAATGGAAGCACGCGATGGCTGACCTCTGGGTCACTGGGTGTTGTAGCGAGTAAGTCAACAGAATCAACCACAGTTCTGGGACGGGGCGATTACTGATCTCTTGCTCGTTGGATGTTCAAGGTGGTGAGTGATCAGAATCAACCACGGTTCTCAAGTGAGGCAACTGTTGACCTTCGGCTCGATGAGCGCTGTAGCTTGTAAGTCAACAGGACCAACTACAGCTTTAGTTAGTGTTGCGTCAGCATTCCATATCTAGTTAGTTATGTGGTTGGACTGATCACTATGAAGTAACTATGAGTAATAATCTGTATTGGTGGCAAGGAGGCCACGGTGTATACATGTATTGGGGGTGCTGGAGCGAGCCCGCTAAGTATATATTGAGGGGCCTATCCCCACCTTGTAGCGAATTAAGTCAAGAACTTCAACAGGTTATGAGCCCGGGATATGCGCTGCAAAAGACATTTTTCTCCCTCACGAAGCAGGAATCGCACGATACACTACCTTTCCTTCTAAACGAATACCATGGAATCCAAACCATCCTTAAACGCAATCAAAAGCCAGACTGATGGCATCTACCATACGAAGTACGGTGATACACCAAAGTTAAACAGCTTCAACTACCGCCAATGGGCACGCAGTATACAGATATTCCTCCGTGCAGAAAATTCGCTTGCAATTACTCTTGGTGAAGAACTCGAGCCTCCTGCCCAACAAGTCCAACGACGTTCCGACTGGATAGTGCGTGAAGGGAAAGCGTTGGCCATTATTTACAATTCTTGTTCGGCTATTACACAAGAACACGTTGAGGATGTCCACAGTGCCAAGGCCATGTGGGATATGCTAAAAGAAAAGTTCGATAGTGGCAACTCACGAGCTGGTCAATTAGAAGTTCGGAGAAGCTTCAATCTATCCCGTGTTCAGCCCGGACAGACTATTGAGGACTATATTGCCTTACTTTTGAGGTACCGTAAGACATTAGCTGGAACGAGTAATGCCATTACAGATGAGACCTTTAAAGCACATCTTCTATCCACCCTACCAGAGTACTACGACCACTATGTCGATATCCTCATGGAGCAACAGGATCAACATACCATCGATAGCCTAATTCAACGACTGCTGGAGCGTGAAAAGACTCTACAGTCCAGGCAAGGGGAGAATTCATCAGTAAATGCCGTTGCTACATCTGGAAGTGCCCTGGCTATTAGGGGCTCAAGAGCGATTGGACCTCCGGCCCATGGAATAGCCCTTGCTACGCGATTTACTCCGCATGGTACGAGGGGTACGCGAGGTAGAGGAAGTTTTCATCGGAAAGATAATCGCAATGACGGATTCCACAGGAGAAGGAAGGAGGGAGAAGGACCACAAGGTAGTAATCCACTTAGGAGAAGGCGAGTGGAATGCTGGAACTGTGGAAAAGAGGGCCACAGGAAGAGGGAATGTCGGTCTCGCAATCAGAACCGAGGTTTAAGACCGGAAGCAAGAGAATATAGAAAAGAAGCCAGTCGTGGGAACGACACCCAGGCAGGTGCCAGTTATATGTCAATGGCAACTCCACCGGGATTTGCTCTCGCTACAAACCAGATGGCTATGCAATCTGACAGTCTGGATGGAGCATGGCTGGTAGACTCTGGTGCCTCTCACCATATTGCAAACCAGCGCGCGGACTTTGTTACGTACACAATTCTGAATCCACCACGAAGCATCTATCTGGGCGATAATAGCTTGGTACAAGCTATTGGAATTGGTACAGTGCGCCTCTATCTTGTCGAACAAGGGTGCTATATTACAATTGAAGCACTCCACATACCGGCAATGACCCTGTCACTACTCTCGGTTAGTTGTTTATGCGTCACGATGAACATAAACTTCCTCGAAAGGGTGTGTGAGATCTCTAGAAGATCTGATCATGGTCCGGTCGCCTGTTTGGCGCGTCTTGATTTGTCCAGTGGCCTTTGGAAGGTAATTGGAGGCCCCGTCAATAGTGACCGTATGGTGAAGGTAAACTTGACGTCGGCGAGAATGGCAAGTTTGCCTTCACTCCAGCGCTGGCATCAGCGACTTGGCCATTTGAATATGCGTTCCGCAAAGGTATTGATACCTCAAGACGATCGAGGCGAAGATGATATATCTGGTGACAAGTGTCCGGTCTGTGTTCACTCCAAGCAACAACGTCGATTCATACGACAGGCTGTTCAATGAGCTAGTCAACCGTTTGAACTGATACTTTCGGACATGTGTGGTCCGGTATCAACTCCCTCTCACGGTGGTGCGCGATACTTTATTTTATACATAGATGACTATAGTCGGTATACGCAAGTCTATTTTCTTCATGATAAGTCATCCAGTACGATTACCGCGCGGTTTCAAGAGTTTACTGCCTGGATCTCTACGCACTTCAAGGATCGAGGCTTCAGGGTCTGTCGCTTTAGATGTGATAATGGGAGGGGCGAATATAACAATTCTCCCTTTCGTCAGATTCTTCAATCAACCGGAATCCAATATGAGCCAGCCCCGCCGTATACGCAGCATAAGAATGGCGTAAGTGAACGCATGATTAGGACGAGTACCACGAAGGCAAGATCAATGATGCTGGACGCTTGCTTGCCGCCTGAATTCTGGGCAGAGGCAGTGCAAACTGCAACGTACCTGCAAGTGAGATCGCCAACCAGAGCGAATAAGGGAAAGACGCCCCATGAACTTCTGTATGGCACTCCGCCTAATCTGTTCCACCTTCGGCGTTTTGGTTGCCTTGCGTACAAGTTGATACCAAAACCGCAACGCGGAGATAAGAAGTTCAGTAGCCGAACACAAGAGTGTGTCATATTAGGCTATGTACATGAAACAGCCAAGATTTGGCGTTAGTGGAATCCAGAAACGAAGCAAGTCATCCAAGCCTCTGATGTCTGCTTTGATGGAGATAGGATTATTAGTACAGGGACTGGTACGAGTCCCGGGATCCAAAGTGATCGGCTAAAAGCAGTGTTACCCCAGAGCGATGACCTGGTCTGGAAGGAGCTCGTCTGGGATGACAGTGGAGCCGAGATTGGTAGTGACCTTGAGAATGAGATTTCTGTCCTCTGCTCGGGTGAGAGTATGAGTAATCTCGGTCATGAGACTCAGGCTGAGGGTGAAGTAATCCACGTATGTCAAGACGTGAGTAACCCTGTATCAGGTGGCACAATCAATGCAAGCGATAGTGCAAGAAAATTCCTGGTGAAGAATACTGGAACTACTACAAGTAGTTTGACAGGAGGCAAAGGTCGAGTACAGCGACTAAGTATTCTTGATATTGAGCAGAAGGAGCAGTATATGGACATGCATGAAGAGAGTGATATAGCGCTCGGCGAGATCGCGGCTACAAATCTGAACAGATCCTCCCCTCAATGCTCTATGATGACAAGACTCAGAGCATCAAGACATGATTGCACAAGAAAGCGTATAGCTAGAAGTCCTCCTAGTCCAAGCCCTACTGCTGGAACCTCCCGTCATTCTAGAAGAAGGCTGCGTCTGCCGAATGTGAATGTCACTACGCAGCGACGTGGAGAAGACCCACTAGATACTGCTAGTCTGGGTAGTATAGAGAGTATAGATACTCCTGATGATACCCTCTGTTATGAGGATGCCATGGAATTTACACATTGGCGTAATGCCATGAAGGAAGAGTTCTGCTCGTTGACTCAGCATAGAACCTGGGAGCCGTGCTTGGCTGACATTGATGATGGTAAAAGGATCATCGGGTGCAAGTGGGTATTCAAGACTAAGATTGATGCCGATGGAAAGAAGAGATACAAGGCTAGACTAGTTATTAAGGGCTACGAACAGGTTCATGGCATTGACTATGATGAAACCTTTGCGCCGGTAGCCAGACTAGGTACTCTTCGGATGATATTAGCCCTGAGCATTTCCAAAGGGTGGTATATCCATCAAATGGATGTTGTTGCCGCGTTTTTGTATCCTGCGATTGATGAAACCGTCTACATGGAGCCGCCACCTGGGATAGAGTGGCTGGACAAGGACCTGGGAAATCGCATATACAGGTTGAAAAAGGCCTTATATGGGCTAAAGCAGGCACCCAGATTGTGGTTTGAAGAGATAGACACCTCTTTGAGACAAATGGGCTATATATGCTCAGGGTCCGATACAAACCTATACCTCTCTCCAACATCTATCGTTATGCTCTATGTTGATGACATATTGATTGCTTCTTCGTCAGCGGAGGAGATAAGGAAGATGAAGAGTTTTCTGAGCGGAAAGTATCAGATGAAAGACCTGGGACAGGTCCGTCAGTTCCTGGGACTTGAAATTGGTTTTGGTGACGGTTGGGTATCATTGAAACAGTCACGATTTGTTGAAACCGTTTTGAGACGATTCGGAATGACTCATTGCAATGGTGTTTCTACACCAATGGAGTCACGCATACACCTACTGCCGGTTACAAGCATTAG
Source organism: Tuber indicum (assembly GCA_006112555.1). Taxonomy (NCBI): domain Eukaryota; kingdom Fungi; phylum Ascomycota; class Pezizomycetes; order Pezizales; family Tuberaceae; genus Tuber; species Tuber indicum. The sequence goes on from VBSK01000013.1 coordinate 989,937, forward strand.
TAATCTACCAAGCATTGACGACAATGTGATAACAGATGTTCACCGAAACGCTGCTCCGATGCAGTTAGATCCGGAAAAGCAACGGGAATATCAGGGAATGGTAGGTAGCTTGATGTATCTTGCAATTGCAACAAGACCGGATCTCGCTTTTACTGTCTCTGTTCTCAGTAAGTTTAATGCGATCGCAAATACACAACACTTGGCTGCCGCCAAACGCGCCCTGCGATATTTGAGATATACGACCGACCTTGGAATTCGGTATACTCAGTCAATACCACAATCTACGGGATCCATGTGTGGCTACTCTGATGCGGATTGGGCTGGTAATGCTCAGGACCGGAAGTCGACCAGCGGTTATTTGTTTCTCCTCGAAGGTGGAGCCATATCATGGCAAGCGCGAAAACAATCGATTGTGGCCTTGTCAACAACTGAGGCCGAGTATGTAGCTTGTTCAGAAGCTTGTCGTGAGGCAATTGCACTACGGAGGATATATTCAGATCTTTTAAAGATTATGCCACATCAAGATGAGAACTACCTCCGTAACCCCCTTCCTCCAACTATGATACTTGTTGACAATCAAGGTGCTTTTCATCTGGTACAAAATCCACGCTTTCATCGCCGAACAAAACACATTGAACTCAAGTATCACTACGTGCGTGAGATGTATCAGTCCCGCGAAATTGATATCGACTACATCTCGACGCAAATCATGACTGCGGATATACTCACGAAACCTCTCACTCGCGAACTTCACTGGAGGCATGTTAGCGGCATTGGTATGATGGGTTCCATGAAGGAACTTATAGACTGTTAGGATTTTGTTTGTCTGTCATTTGTTATAGGTACTCGCGGAAGATGGGTATGTATTGGGTTGAGTACTCTTCCCCTAACTCCTGGGACCTTTTTTCCTGATCTCAGGTTTTTGGACCACGAGCAGGGGTTTAAGGAGGCTGCCCATTGGTTGAATTACTTTCCACTTTCTATTTATTACTATCATGCATTTTTTCGTTCAGGTTAGAGATATGGAACGAGAGGAGGTGTTGCGTCAGCATTCCATATCTAGTTAGTTATGTGGTTGGACTGATCACTATGAAGTAACTATGAGTAATAATCTGTATTGGTGGCGAGGAGGCCATGGTGTACACATGTATTGGGGGTGCTGGAGCGAGCCCGCTAAGTATATATTGAGGGGCCTATCCCCACCTTGTAGCGAATTAAGTCAAGAACTTCAACATTTAGAGGCGGTTGCTGAACTGTGGCTCGCTGAATGTTTTAGGATGTAAGAGAACAGGACTTGTCACGGTTGTGGGACAAGGCAATTGCTAACGCCTAGCTCACTGAGTGTTGTAGGGAGTAGGTGAACAGGATTGGCCACAATTCTGGGACGAAGCAATCACTGACCTCTGGCTCATTGAGTGCGGTAGTTTGTAAGTAAATAAGGCCGACCACAATTTTGGGACGATGCAATTGCTGATCTCTGGCTCATTGAGTGCGGTAGTTTGTAAGTAAATAAGGCCGACCACAATTTTGGGACGATGCAATTGCTAATCTCTGGCTCATTGAGTGCGGTAGTTTGTAAGTAAATAAGGCCGACCACAATTTTGGGACGATACAATTGCTGATCTCTGGCTTGCTGAGTGTTGTAGGAAGTGAGTGAATAGGGTCAACCATTGTTCTGGGACGAGGAAGTTGCTGACTACTGGCTCGCTGAGTGTTGTAGGAAGTAAGTGAACAGGATCAACCACGGTTCTGGGACGAGGAAATTGTTGATCTCTGGCTCGCTGAGTGTTGAAGGAAGTAAGTGAACAGGATCAACCACGGTTCGTCGGTTCTGCGACGAGGTAATTGTTGACCACTAGCTCGCCGGGTATTGTAGGGAGTGAGTGAATGGGACCAACCACTATTCTAGGACGAGGCAATTGCTGACCTCTGGCTCACTGAATATTGCAGCTTGTAAGTGATGTTGTAGTTTTCAGTAAACAGGACCAATCACTGTCCTGTGATGACGAAATTGCTAACCTCTGGCTCGCTGAGTGTTGTAGGAAGTGAGTGAACGGGACCAACCACCATTCTAGGACGAGGCAATTGCTGACCTCTGGCTCACTGAATATTGCAGCTTGTAAGTGATGTTGTAGTTTTCAGTAAAGAGGACCAATCACTGTCCTGTAATGACGAAATTGCTAACCTCTGGCTCGCTGAGTGTTGTAGAAAGTAAGTGAACACGATCAACGATAGTTTTGGGACGAAGAAGTTGACCACAGGCCCCCTGCTTGTTGTAGCTTGTAAGTAAATAGGATTAACAGTGGTTCTATGGGTGACCCAATTGCTAATCTCGGGTTCCCTGAGTTTTATAGGAAGTGTGTGAACAAGGCCACCAATGTTCTACGGCGAGGCAATTGCTAACATTTGGCTTGCTGGTCGTTGTAGGAGGTAAATGAGCAAGACCTACCACTGTTCTGTGACGGGCAAATCGCTGACCACTAGCTCGCTGTGAGTTGTAGAAAGTAAGCAAACAGGATCAGCCACAATTCTAGGACGAGGCAATTGCTGACCTCTGGCTTGTTGGGTGTTTAGGATGTGTGTGAGCAGGATCAAGAGCGGCTCTGGCATGGAGCAATTGCTGATCTTTGGCTTGCCGAGTCTTATAGGAGGTAGGTGAACAGGACCAACAGCCACTCTAGCACGAGGCGATTGCTGATTTCTTTCTTGCTGGGCGTTGTAGTTTGTAAGCGACCAGGATCTACTAATATTCTGGGGCGCTGAAATTGCTGATCTCTGGCTTGTGGAGTGTTGCAGAAGGTAAGTGACCAAGACTACCCGCAGTTCGGGCACTAGGTGATTGCTGATCTCTGGCTTATTTGGTGTTTTAGAAGGTATGTGAGCAAGGCTAGCCACGGTTCTGGGACGAGCCAATTGCTGACCTCTGGCTCGCTGAGTATTGTAGCAAGTTAGTGATCAGTATCAACCGCTGTTTAGTGACGAGCCAATTTCTAACCCCTGGCTCGCTGAGTGTTGTAGTTTGTAAGTGAGCAAGGATGACGCCGATTTTGGATCGAGGAAATTGCTGATCTGTGGCACGCTGAGTGTTGTAGGAGGTGAGTAAACTGACTAACCGCGGCTTTGGCGCGGGGTAATTGCTGATCTCTGGCTCCTTGAGTGTTGTAGGCCGTATGTTGCAAGGCTAACCACAACTCTGGCGCGAGGCCATTGCTGATACCTGAGTCGCTGAGTGTTGTAGGCTGTAAGCGAACAGAATCAACCACGGCTCAGGGACGGGCAATCGCTAACCTCTGGCTCACTGGGTGTCGTAGTCTGTAAGTGAGCTAGATTTACCACAGTTCTGCGACAAGACAATTGCTGATATCTACCACACTGAATGCTGCAGCGAGTAAGTGAACATGACCAACTAGTGCTCCGTTGTAGGCGAATTGTTGATATCCGGCTTCCTCGCTTTTTCAGGCGGTAAGCCGGCTTGCGCACCCTCAGTTTATTCTCCCTACTTGGCTCATATTTCTTCCGCGTTACAGATTGTATGTAATTTTCACCTCTCAAGCTCTTCATTAAAGCGGGTCATTCCGGATTAACCTCACAATTTCCTACGTCTGTAGCCGGTAGGCATTTCGAACCCCGGCACCGAAGCTCTCCCGGGGACTAACAGATCCCTGCTTGTCCGTCTTAGTTTGTATGCGAACCTATTCCCTCCCCTACGGTTTACAACAGATACTTACCTCATTTTTCGTTTTAGCTCGTTAGTAAATCTCTTGATCTCCCTTCCCGCTCCGCCCACTAATTCACAGCGCCCCTCATAACGATTTCGGAAACACAGGAGGTGAGTAATTTGATTTTAGTACTACTAACCATGTCCGCACAGGATATCTGTTAACTTTTCTTGTAGCAGGTAAGTTTTTTCCAGTTTACTATCTTCACCCGCGTTGTCCGTGATTATTGACCCCGCGGCAGTTTTGCATCCAGGACGTGCCGGATCTGCACACCTCGCCGACCGAGAGTGCGGTTTCTGAAGTTGGGGTCTAGTGACCGGTCGGTAGTATCTCCCTCCCTTTTTTCCATTTTCAATGAAAGCCTAAACACCTTGCTAATTATATTATTAATTAAATATCTATAGCGGGTTATTGGTTGGAGTCTCGTCATTAGTTCGATAGGTTTATTGATCAGGTCACAATGGTTTCACATACCGTACACCTACTCTCTATCATAAATGTTTGCTTCTGTGGGGGATACGATGCCGGCATTTGGATGAACGAATTTGTGGGGGTCGTGTGTGGGTAGTTTGTGGTGTTTCTGTTACTCTTGTACCGGCGTCTTAAGAAATTAATCTCTTCCCAACCGTATAACTCTTAACCGCCACCACGTAGTGACCGGAGCCTGGTCCATAAAGCATACAATTAAGTAGATTATTATCATCAACAGAACAAGTTGGTGAGCTAAGTGTATAACCGCAGTACGTAATTTGAGAAGTCGAAAACAATTGGTTCCTGATCATTCTATTGGAAACCTAAATAATTGTGCGAGTAACAGGGGGCGTAATTATTATCATACTAAAAACTTCCCCCTTATCAACCCTATAGCTAAAATGACTTTCTCAAAAAATATTGCACTTTAAAGACATCACAATACTCTTTACATGCAGAACAGGACCCCGATTAGATATATATTTATCACAAAAAAATGCTATAAAAGTGGAAATATTGTGATATTTGGCGTGTCGACCAGGTCCTTAAGCCTGCTGGGCCGCATTGAAGCCGCGTTAAGGGCACACTGGGGTCACCGGGCAGCAATAAAGAAGTCTAGAATACGCCTTACGGTAATAAGGGAGAGCAAACGATGAAAAATCGACTGGGACAGATAGTGATCCGGGCACCAGATAGAAGGTTGATTTGGGCTTCTCAAACTCTAAAATTGTGAATACACCTGTTTGCAAACGAGCTTTTGTGGAGTTTTATTTGCTGTCTCGAGTAACAGAAAATTTGGGATCGACCTGGAATACAGAAGAAGCATTGCCGGTGGAGTAGCCATATCCTGAGCTCTGTGGGATTGCAAAGTATTTAGTGGCGGTGGGGATACATGGTAACTGAAGTGAAGCTAAAGTCTGTTCACAAACAGAATGAAGATTCCGAATGGTGAGTAAAGTAGTATGCCGCCGTGAGAGATGCACTTTAATTGGATAATATACAATAGTGCGGAGAATGGGGGCTAATTGCCCTGGCTGCATTTAATAGTCGGCCCAGGGCCAGTGATATCTCAGAACGGCCGTCATTTTCTAGAACGACGAGACCTCCAAGGTGAGGCAGCAGTGTGCAACGGTAGGCGGAAGACCGTAGGCGCTAGTGGGGGCGGCCAGTGACGATGCAGGACAGCGGGGGACGGTGGGTGGTATGATATGTTGAAAAATGGCGGCGGTGGCCGTGTTGTAAATGGAGATAATGATCGAATTGGCGGTTTTATACTTCCAAGGGAAGAGGTTCCCGGAGGGAATAAAGGGGTTGAATTGAAAGCAGATGTTCGCTTGATTTACCTGATGTTGATTAAAGAGAGGAAAAGAAAAGAAAGAGACGGGAAGAAAGGAGATTTATATAAGGAAAAATATTTCAACGCTAGCGCACTCCGCTGACGCAAACTTGTGCCCTAGCGGCACAGTACTGTAGTTTAGAAATAGGAGTTTGCAGATGCTGGCTGCTCTTCACCGGAGATTGTATCAGAAAAGTATTGGACACACAGGGTAGATGATGAGAACTTGCTCTCATGGTTTTTCAGGGCCATCGGCCTAACCAAAGAGCCTTTCAGGGTGAAGCCAGTACGCATAGAGCAGCGGGTTCGCCCGACCGTTTACATTGTGAATAAAGGTGTCAAGATGGATAATAAATACCAGTAATCCGTTGGCATGGTTACGCAAACCGAATATACCTGATAGAACTCTGGCGCGTGTCGCTTATAATGCGAGGGGTCCAGCAGGAATATGTAATTCGATTGTTTATATTGTGAAATCGCACATAGTTGCCCCGAATTTCGCTCGACGCGACCCTGTTCAGACTATTTTTCGAGATGTCAGAGACACATAGAAATACACCTAGTTATCCCTATTTATCGCCTTATATTATCCTAATTCTTAATGCCGCAGCTGTTCGTATGACCAAATAATTCGAATATTCTTCTTTCTCTTTATCACCCTCCCAACCATCTCGCTTACTCCCAGTAGCCTCCACCACAGACACCCTCACTAGATTCGAGTTGGTTCCTGTCCGTGGGCATTCCGGACTTGGTGAGTAATGTTAAACTTCTTGCCCCCATATATCGCATGCGCCTCTTAGGCAACACCGTGAGGAGTTGTTGTTAATAGAAGAAAATAAAAAACCTATGTATGATATGACCTCTGCGAATATGACTATCAGCGGTTATGGTGGCGCGTCCCTGCTGCTTAGTCAGAAAAACACCGAGAAATGTCATTTCTACGTGTTAGGGTCAGGGTTGTTTTTGGGCCTCTGGCAGAGGATGGATGTTCGGCGAGCAGTCGAGAGAAATTTCCCGTCCAAAATAAATAGCAAGCGTTATCATAAGAGGCAGTTCCGGTACCGCACCCGGGCTGGTTTTTTGAGTTTCTATGGTACGCTATGTGTGATTACGTTATTGAACACCACGGTAGGGGTTGATGTAGTGATTATGGGCCCCACGCCCGAGACCTGGACTCTATTGTTTAGTGTCGCGGCATAAAATTCTATATAGAAATGTCCTATAAATCCCGTCCAAATATTTCCTTAGTTCCTTTCCGGAGCCAATTTCTTTCCCAAACTCGATGCACGGGTTAGCTCTCCGTATACAGGTTCGGTGGTGCCAGTAAAATAATAAATTATTGAACTCTCCAATCGACCTTGTCCCTTTGCCCGTTCGGAGCTTTTTTCTTCGCCCCCTTTCTATAGCTTCGCACTGGCCATGTCTATGTATAGGATGGGATATTAAACATATACTCCTGCGGTGGATAGTTATCTTAACACCCTCTCTAATATCGCGGAGACCCTACGTAAAAAGCCATCTACGGCAGCCCAACTCTTCCCGGTATGCCCGTAGGTGGTGGCTTCTTTGTCCGGGCCAACTTGGAACCCTCCTCTCGGTAACCAGATTGGGGTTCTAGAAGCGCCTAATACAGTCCTCAAAGGGGTCACGATGAAAACCGCGGGACGAATTATTAGAAAATATGTTATCCCATCCTATGATTCAAAGGCGCCGCTGAATCGCTACCTGAGTGGTCTGAGAAATTAAACCAAGATTGATGGTAAAAAGGAAATATATATGATACCCCGTCACAAAATAGATCAAACTCCACACCCATCGACAAAAATGGAAAAACATCCCCTCGGAACAATACATGACCTCTGTGATTCACACTTCGTGGCCAAACAACATCCAACTGTACATCATACACCTAGCAAAAATCTCGGCAGCCGCAGGCTCTTTGGACAAAGATGGTCACAAGTACCGTACGACTCCTGCACGTCCCTGCCCACCTGCCGCACCTTCTTGGAGTGCTGGCACTCCCAAATAGGTAGCAGCGGCCTGGCCCTGAGCACCTTCCCATCTGTTAGCATTGTATAACAGTAGGTGGACTGGGGAATATACCTGTCATATGTGCTTGTCCGCGCCTAGGGTGTGGCCTTGGGGGATTGGCGGGTGTGAGACAATGTGGGTATCTCGATTCCTCACCCTCATGGGTAGTACCGCTGCGAATCCTAATTGGCCTGAGGTTGAAAAATTATTTAGCTGTTAGAAGAAACATAACCCAAACTAAAAAGCAAAGGGCCTACTTACATCGCATTGGAGTGGTGGATGTCTTGTCTCGTTTGCCCGACCTCTACCTCAACTCGCTCCATCATTTGTCCCAATTGCTGCAGATCCTGCCCCGCTTGGTTGACCATTTCCTCAACTCGCACAACCCTTTGTTTTAATTGCAGGAGATTTTGCTCAAAAACCCCTGCAAACCGCTGGAGACTGTTCTTGACATATTCTGCCAATCCCAGGCGATTTCGCTCGCTATTTAACTCAACTCTCGTGACCTTTCCTTCAACTTGCTCAGCGTTTTTTTCCAATTTTTTGATACTTTTTTCAGCTAGTTCAACCCTTTCTTCAACTTGGTCGACCTTATCTTTAACTTGCTGGACAGTTTGTTGAATGCATTGAAGCAGGAAAATGATCGTATCTCCATGATCAGCTGATAGCAGATCGGTAACACCCGAGGTTTGGCAACCCATATTCCTATTAATGTATGGGGGGGATTGGTTGGGATCGGGCTGTTGGGCGGTATTTGTCGGTTGCTCGTGAGGCTCAGCCATTCCGTCTTCTGTTCGTGGCTGCACTCGTAAAGGTTCTTGCTTGTAGAGGTTCCCGTTTATAAAGGTTCTTTTGTTAAATTCCCCCAGTTATTTAGTCAAGAGTGGAGGGAGCTTGTCTGCTTCTCAGCCAAGGTGTGGGATGCTCTGCTACTTATATCATAGGCAATCCTATTCTATTTACCAAGCCCTACCCTAAATCTTGTTATGCTCCACGTCACATCTCATGGCCGCCCTGTGGCCAAGCTCCACTAGCGGCGCGCTGTTCGTTACCCACTGGCGAGCTCTCCCTAAACAATTTCGCGTGTCTGCTAAAATTAATCCAATTTATGGACCACCAGTGATGCGCGCCCCAGCGATAGGCGACAGGGAAGCATGAAAGATCGGGTCAGGTCCCTCTCGTGCATAACTCAGGAAATACCCCAAGGCCCGTGCCAATTGGGCCTCCCGTTGGAGTGTTGGAATTTTCGTTGCTATGATAGTAAGTCTCAGCACCTTTTTTTCTCTGCATATTATTTTTATCGTGAGCTGGTGTTTGGCCCCCTACCCCTACCCCCTACCCCCTACTCGAGTACAGTACATGTCGGATCACGTATAATCCATGTGGGTGTCAAGTGTGCAATGGTTAGACACATGGCGAAATATTGTCTTTTTACTTCCTAAGCCATTATGCGAAGGGTCCTACGAGCTGTTTAGCACCCCGCCATTAGAGATGCTGGTCGTCTTGGAGCGTGTTCACCTAAACAGGTTTACCAGAGCCCAGGGAATGGTTTTCGTAAGCAGCCATCAGCCTGGGTTTTATCAAATTACTTTATGTTGCTGTCTCCTCTAATATGCCTTTAACATCTTTTAACATTAATTCTATTTAGAAATCTTTCCAAAGCTCGTTTTGCGAATGATGACGCGCCGAACACCGCTGCCAACTCAAAGAGCTTTTCGAGGCGGCGAACAGGTCAAATGGCGGTGTACCGAAAAGCCCGTAGTACGATATTGAGTTCAGTTCCTGAATATTGCCCGTTGCCATTGGGTATTAGGTGACAGGTATCTGGCTTGGTTTCTCCTTCGCGCTCTATGTAGGCTGGTAAAGGGTCGCGGGCCGCGGGCGTCGTTTCTTTCACCTTCCAATCCATTCGGGATAGGTTAGTTTGTCTGGCGTATCGCCGTTTATGCTAGTTGGCGTAGGGTATCGGTTTTAGGAACCATGATGGTTCTGGATTTTCTAGAATTACGAAGGATCACAATGTTTTAACATGGTGTAGTTCTTGAGAGTTCGTTGGGTTTTGATTGATTCTGGGAGTTGCATTAGTAGCTATATGGAGATGCGCTGTTCCGAATGGCCCTGTCCGCACGCGTTTGCGACGGGATCGGACAGACTGCTAGTGGTAATCTAGTTTTTCACTTATGATACCATAATATTATCATACTGTACCATACACAAGGACGCTCTAGGGTAAACATGAGAAAGACCAAACGCTCTAGAGGCCCCGTGGGGTGTGGTAGGTGCTAGGTTATATGTTGGGTTTGGTGGTGACCTGCCATACAGTCATATCTTATCAACTCTAAAGGCATTTCCATCACAAGTTTCCTTGTGCTTCTTTCTCATGTCCTCCCCTCCATTCCCTCGACTCCCTTGTCATACCAACTCCGGCATTTTCTTTTTTCCCATAACCTTCCCCCTCACGAGATATTCTCACAGTTTGATTGCTTATGCTCAATGGTTCCAGAGCATAGAAGGAATATGATCGGATAGTGACATAAGATACATACACAGGATGATTTGTGGTCTATTCAACTTCCCTGTATTTCCCTCCCTAATCCCCATCAATCCACCGCTCAACAAGCTAACACACAAGGCTAATTACAGTGAATCACACATGCGGTCTCCAGCCCCCCCTTATGGTCTTACATAGACCCCACAGTTCAGGCCCAACCCCCCCTCCCATGTGCTTTCTCTTTCCCCTGTAGCCTCCCTACGTACCCCCTCTGTGGTCTCTCACCAACTAGAAGATGGGATTCTTTTAAACAGGAACGATTTTTAGACCGGCGAGACCACGAAAACCGCAACGACATTTCTAACAGTGGTACGACGAAAGACCACGACGATTAAACACCTAAATAGTAACGACGATCTGATAGTAAAATCGCATACGGGCAGCCGTGAATGGTGGAATGGCAAAACGGCATGAGGGCGAAAGGCGATCAAAATGGCGAAGCGGGCATGCCAATCGGATACTACGGCCCATGGAGAAGAGCGGCTAGGACGACAATTAATGGACGGCGGAACTCCTAAGTGGAGAAACAGCGATGCTATGAAAACGGAAAAAGAAGCGACTCTTAGTAAGGCTAAAGAAAACACTAAACGCAACCCAAGACTTTCGGAGAAGGGTGGAGAAATTCTCAATTCGTCACCTTCGTGCAGTCCCTTGGACTCTCCTGTTCTCCTTCCAGCAGGATTATATTTCCCTTCCCTCCCATGGACGCACTTCTCCAAAGGGCATCACCTAAACCTCTATGCCAACAAACAAAATACAACGAAACGAACATCCTGCGTGTATGAGGATGTTCTGAGCCTGCTCGAATGGTTTGGGATCATGTTGAGTATCTCCATAGCATGTCGAACAGCTTCCAGAAATGTCGCACAGCTTCCGAGCATGTCAAGCGGTATCCACCATATTCAGTGAATTAGGCCCCAAGTTGTAATGGTTTTTTTGTGGGGGGATTTGCTGACGATTTTGCCGATCTCTTAGCTTTACGTGATAGGGTGCCACGGGGGGCATTTTCTGAAAGTTTTGCGGGATAGACGGGGTAGTTGAGTTGGCTCACTTTGTTGCAATACCGTTTAGGACGCATCCCGGTTCGGCGGCGCCTTAGTTTAGCCTAATACGGTATATTTTATCCAACCACGATTCCTCAAAGCACCCGGTGCTACCAAGGCTCCATGAGCACGCCAGGCAGTCATGGCGAAACCACGAAGTACACCACACAACTTAGCCTACTAAGGACGACCCTCCACCGCCCCGTCCAGTTCAGCACTCCCGGTAGTCCCATTTCTATCCACATAGGATACCTAGAGGCTTCATAACGCTGTGGCAACTTACACCACCCTGTCTGTCCATCGATCGTTTAGTCTATCACCCACAATGCTCTGGCTGTACGTGGCCCATACTATACGGGGGTATTTTTGGGTCACCATTCGCCATAATAAGCTTAAGGAAGCTTTGGGAAGTAGCCAAATGTCTAAAATACTGAACCTTTTGCCCGTGTTTATCCGATGCAGGAACAAAGTGAGAGAAATTAGGAGCGATCGATGCCCACTGCACTCCACCCCCGGCGCATAAAATTTCTCGACTTGGCGGGCATGGTCCCAAAGGGCGTTAATCAAAGTATTGACGTCGCTAGGCGCGAAGGGATGTGGCAAAAGCGAGCGAGTGAGATATCGTGAATACGGATCTATCTATGTTCCAAACCCCAGACATCTCTAAACTCCTTCAGGAAGTGCTCCAATCACGTTCTCGGTTCAGGGCCATGATCAATCCTATTGAGACGGGTAATAACGCAGCGGATAGGTCTCGATTGTGAAACTCGGAAGCGGGGCTCTCCAAGGAATGCAGTGCACCATCCCGCCGGGATAGTGGGTTCCGAAGTCGTTCAGGCATGGGATGGAAAGTGCTGCAGCTAGCTCCACCGCTTCAGAAATTTGGACCCAAATTGAAACCAAGACCGGGTAATGCGTATTCCGTCACACGAAACAGCACATAGCTGTCGCTTCCCGGTGGCATGACACCGCGCGAGAACGGAAGAGAAGGGCCAGGCGGCTCAGGCAACAAAACCCTGTTCTTTACGGGAACACCGTAGCAACCCGAATAGTTGGACCCCGAGATATGAGTTGAGGATTCTCTACTCTGGAGGAGGGTCGAAAAGCACAGCAAAAGCCTCTCAACACTCTACGACGTTGAACTTTCAACAACAAGGTGCCCGGACATCTGTCCGGACATCTCGCTCAACGATACGGCGATAAAGAAAAACAGTAGAAATAGCCCTGGGAAGCGAAACTAGGAAGTGAAAAAACGGATAGAAAACTCGTGACCGATAAACCAAGTACAGGTGACATTAGAGCGAGAGAGTAGACGGTGGGTAAAAAACAACTAATGAACAAAAAACAGACCGCCTTTTATTCTTCATGGATTATACAGATCTCTACAACATACTTCCAGCGTATGACAAATTTTTTCTCACATTCGGCCGCGTTAAGCCCGCATGCGCCGACCGAATCATTGCCGATATCTCCAATTTCTTCAGCCCTTTTGCTCCAGTCTCGTGGGGAGCGTAACAGAGTATGACCGAAGGTATGTTTGACCGTGGTATGATAGGGGTATATTTCCTTTGGGGGAGATGTCAGGCATAGTGTCGCAGGATGGTGTTTGATATGCAGGACCAGCTCTTAGTCGATTGGTCTGATACATGGTTGTCGTATCATATACTCGAGCATAGATGACCCACCTCCCACGTTGCTTTGTCAGCAAAACAGGTGGAAATGACATTTCTCCGAGTTAGGGTTAGGGTTGTTGTTGTGTTATCAGGGGGATGTGCAGTGAGTGTCATAGCCGAAAGAGATTTCGCGTCCAACATAAAGACCAAACGCTACCTACCACAAGAGGCAATCCCAATCCCACTCGGGCCGACCGTTCGAACTTCTATTGTATACAGTATGTTCAATATATCAGAACACAAAATTCGATACAGATGTTCTGTAAAAAAACCCACCCAAGTCTTCCTTTGTTCCATTTGAGAGCCAACCCTTTTTTTTTTTCAAACTCGACTCCCGAATCATGTAGGTCTTCATTGGAATGCGTTGTTATAATATTAAACAAATATTCTCGCAGTGGATATTTATTCCAACCCCTCTCTCTCAAATCGGAGAGATCCTTCATAGAAAGTGTCCTCTGCCGCAGTCCAACTCTTCTGGTTATTCCCGGAGGGGGGAGGGGGCGTCACTGTCCGGGCCGACTTAGAACCCTTTAGCGCAGTCCTCAAAAAGGGGTCACAATGAAAACTGGCATGATGATGGATATTATTAAATTTGTTGTCCTGCGTCGGAGGTAAGTACGATATCGCATTTTGCACGCAGAACACCCATGCTCCTCCCTCCTGGCGGTTGCTCTCTCCGCGCCCGTGCTCCCGAACTTTGCCAACCAAACGAGCCATTTGGCCACAGGCTAAATCACGCCTTTTTTTTGGAAACCCCGATCTGTCAAAAAGATTTTGTTACAACACTGAATACCGTTGTCACTGAGTTGGCGATTCCTAACTCTGCGGTCCGAGATTTCTTTGTTAACATGCGATCACTCCCTTCTAAGGCGGAAAAGGTTTGTATTATGAGATTGGGGTTTTCGAGAGAGAAATGGCAGTTTAAACAGTTAGGCTAAATACCTCTATTGATAAAATGAAAGAGTGAAAAAATATACAATTCTCTCCGCCGAGCTGCTGCCTAACTGACACGAAAAAAATTGGAGCAGAACAGTGAAAAAATACTGTATACCTGTTTCACGACAGAATAAATTAAACCAGACATCCATCTAGCAATGAAAAAACATCCACCTGGCGGAATACATAACCTCAGCGATTCACCTAACACAACGAAATGGCATCTGAGTGTACGTCCCACAGCCTGAAAACATCTAGGTACTTGCAGACACGAAGTCCAAAGGCAATCCCAAGTACCGTACTAGTTGAATTGTTATATCTGCATCTGTCGCATCTTCTCGGAGCGCGGGGAGTTCCAAATAGGCGGCAGCGTCCCGGCGCTGGGCATCTTCTAATCTCTTAGCATTGCATAGCAGTACTTGGATTGGGAAATAAACCTGTCATATGCATGAGATGGTACCTGGAACGTGGTAATGGAGGATAGGCTGGCGTTACATGGCGTGGGTATCTCAATTCTGCATGTTCGCCTTCCATACTATTGTGAATCCTAATTGGCATGTAGTCCAAACTAGAATTTGTTTAGGCGTCAGAAGAAATATTATCCAAACTGAAAAGCAGGTCTACATACTCCATATGGATGAAGCCGATATTTTGTCTCAATCCCTCCACCTCTCCCCAAACTTGCGCAGCCTCTCCCTGAACTTGCACAACCTCTACTTGAAATCGATGTTCTAATCGCTGGAGATTTTGCTCGATATTTCTTGAGAATTGCCGGAGGTTGTCCCTGACATATTCTGCCAATCCGTAGAAGTTCCGCCGGCTATTTAGGTCCGCTTGCTTAACCTTTCCTTCAACTTGCTCAACCTTTCTTTCCAATTTCTTGATATTTTTTTCAACCTGCTCGACCTTTTCTGCGAACTTGTGGAAGTTTTCCTCGATATGTTCTGCCAAATGCCGGTAATTTCGCTGGCCATTCTGTTCCACTCGCTTTATATCTCGATCCAATTGAGAGAGCGTTTCACCTCCGCGCTGGACGGTCTCTTCCACTCGCTTTATATCTCGATCCAATTGAGAGAGCTTTTCATCTCCCCGCTGGACGGTCTCTTCCACTCGCTTTATATCTCGATCCAATTGAGAGAGCTTTTCACCTCCGCGCTGGACGGTCTCTTCCACTCGCTTTATATCTCGATCCAACTGAGAGAGCTTTTCACCTCCGCGCTGGACGGTCTCTTCCACTCGCTTTATATCTCGATCCAACTGAGAGAGCTTTTCACCTCCGCGCTGGACGGTCTCTTCCACTCGCTTTATATCTCGATCCAATTGAGAGAGCGTTTCACCCCCCCGCTGGACGGTCTCTTCCACTCGCTTTATATCTCGATCCAATTGAGAGAGCGTTTCACCTCCCCGCTGGACGGTCCGTTCCACTCGCTTTATACCTCGATCCAATTGAGAGAGCTTTTCACCTCCCCGCTGGACGGTCCGTTCCACTCGCTTTATATCTCGATCCAATTGAGAGAGCTTTTCACCCTCCCGCTGGACGGTCTCTTCCACTCGCTGGACGGTCTGTTGAATGCCTTGAAGGAGGGAGACAATCTGATCACCTGGCTCAGCCGATGGAGGATTGGGAACATCAGAAACCTGATCCGTATCCACACCTGCATTGGGGACAGATTGGTTGGAGTCGGGCTGCCGGGCGGTATTTGTCTGTTGCTCGTAAGGTCCTGCCATCCTGTCTTGCTTTCGTGGTCTCACTCGTAGATGGTCTTGTTCAATTGCCGGTTATTGAATCAAGGGTGGTGGTGTGGGCCAGTGTGCTTCTCAACCAAGACGCGGAGTGCTCTTTTATTTGTAGGCAATCCTACTCTAGTCATCAAACCCGACCCTAAATCTCAATGTACTTCCCCGCCACATCTCATGGTCGCATTTCCACCAAGTTCCACTAGAGGTACGCTGTGCGCACCCAACCGACCAGTGCCTTCTAAACAATTCCACGTGTTTTCTTAGGTCTGATTTTCCGCAGTCCGCATTCCCGCACTAGGGGACAAAGAAGCATTCAACACTGAGATAGGGTCTTCACCAGCACAATGGCCAAGAAAATATCACAAGATACGCGATAGCTAAACACCTTATCGGAATGCCTTTGCTAGTAAATTCCAGCACCTTTTTTTTTTCTTCTTCGCGTGTTTTTAACGTGAGCCAGTGTGATCTGACCCACTACCTCATGTTGGAATGCGCATGATATAAACAATTTGGCTGTCAGGTCTGTTGCGGCTAGACACATGCCAACCGATTGTTCCCGTTTTGAATTCCTACGCCACTATCATAATCTGATAAGTGCAGGATCTTAGTGTTGAGCTTGTTTCCTCAACGACCGTTGCTGTTAGGTATCAGGTGTCGGGTACCTGGGTTTGTTTGTCCTTCGCACTCTATGCAGGTTTGCAGAGGGTTGCAGCCGGTTTTCTTTCAAATCCTATGATAGTTCACAAAGGATAGGTTAGTTTGTCTGGTGTGTTTTGCCGTTTATGACAGCCGGTATGGGCTATCGTTTCTAGGAATCACGATAACTCTGGAGTTTTTCTAGGATCACGAAGGATCACAATGTTTTAATGTAGTGCAGTTATTTAGAGTTCGTTGTGTCTCGCTCGGCATACAGTTGCTAGCCGTATGAAAATGCAGTGTTCCGAATACGACAGCTCGGTCCGTCCGCCTTCGGGACAGACTTGGATGTACTATACTATACTGCCAGCGGTGACCCTACCCTTGACTTATGATACCATACACAGGGACGCCCTAGGGCGAAGATGGAGAAGGCCAAACGTTCTATAGGCGCTGCAGGGTGTGATATCATAGGTGCTCGGTTATGCGCTGGGGTATGTGGAGACCGGCCACGCAGTCACATCTCTTCAGCTGTTAAGGTATTTTCATCACAAGTTTCCTTGTGATTCTTCGTCATGTCCTCCTCCTTACTCCCTCAACTCCGTCGCCATGCCTTCTTCATCTCCGGCATTCTCTCTCCCTATGGCCTTCCGCCTCAAGAGACATTTTCACAGTTTGATTTCTTCTACTCAATATCCCCTGAGCATAGAATGAACGTGATCGGGTAGGATCATAGAATACGTACACCAGATCCTCCGTGGCCTGTCCGACCCCCCTGTACCTCCCTCCCTAATCCCAATCAATCCGCTAATCCGACAGTCCAACACATAAGGCTGATCACGCTATATCACTCATCGGATCTCCTGCCGCCCCCCGATGGCCTTACACGAACACCATAGTCCAGTATCACCGCTTATGGGCCCTCTCCCTCCCCCCCCCTACGGCCTCCTTACTCGCCCCCTCTGAGGTCTCTCATCAACTGTGAGGTTGGATCCAGCACAAAGCTGTAATGTTTGTCCCTTTGTGGGGGGGGTGTCTGGGTGGTACTTCAAGAGTTTTCCGGGATATGTGGGGTGGTCTGATCGGTTTCCTTTGCTGCAACACCGTCTAGGACGCATACCGGCTCGGTAGTGCCCTATTTTAGCTGAATATATCTCTTATTGAACCATGATCTCCCATAGTACCCTGTGCTACCAAGACTCGCCAAAGTACACCCTGTAGTCACCGCGAAACTGTGTAGTGCACCACGCAATCGTGCCTATAGAGGATGACACTCCACCACCCCATCCAGTCTGAACCTCTCGACGATTCCCCCGCCGCCCCCACAGGGTCCTGGTCTGCTCGAAACACTGGGTCACTGAGCGCAAGGGTGGGTAGGAAAAGTGGAACGAGTGATATGCAGTGATCGCCGGTTGGTTCCACTAAAGATGATTGACCTAAAGAACTTTCAGACTAGAATCACATACAGCTAGCATGCTAGGGAGAGCCGCGGAACCGAGAGAGCGCATTGGGATACAAATTAAACTCCATTATCTTTCAGTCACCATCTACTCTATTTTGTTTTATGTGGTTGCGGTTGCTATCATACCGGTATTGGTGTTACGACATGGGCTTTCCTCGGTTGGTGCTATTATAGTTTTGCCGAGATAGTGCTTGCTGAAGAGTTGATCTCACGGTCGGTACTTACTATCAATGTTGCCATCGAGTGATCGCTTAGGTTTTCTCTTGCTTATCCGCAGTTACTTCCACAAGACGCAACGTTCTGGTATCCCCTAGAGAATATCTTGCTCCGCCGGGGTTGTAAAATTGCCCTTCCCGGCTCTGACTTTCGGTAATACCTATGTCTATATTGGGCCCGGCGCTCTCGACCACATTAATTCGCTAAGTGGGCACTTTTACCCCCAGGTAAGGATCGTGACCCCCGTATGTCAAAATGGTAATGTCATTGAAGGAACCAAAAATGGGTCAGGATCACCTGATAAGCTTCCTGCATTACATTGACGACTCAACACTACTCATTCTTTCCTTCTTCCTTTCTTGCTCCTAGCGGACCCCTGCCGCCCTCCAAAAATTCAACTACCATAGAAGCAAGGGAAAAAGGTAAATCTTCACCCAAAACATCAGAATGAGCGAAAAAGGCGACATTTAGCCGACGCCTATGGAAAGTGCGGACCGTCGAGGTCTCGGTGCGGACCCTGCTAGCGATACAGTAAGGTGGTTTAGAACACAGACATCAAAGATGTCTGCTATTTGCCAGATATTCCTCGATCGAGAGAGGGGGTGAGAAAGGCGGGCCTGCCCTCATTTGTTTACGGGCTATTAAGCTAACCAAAGAATCTGATGCAGTGAAGTCGGCGTGTGTAGAGTATGTTGGACGGGGATCTCGGTTGCTCACCGCACACCCGCTCCTCACCAGAGGCCCACAACAACCCTAACCCTACTACCAAGCTGCGAGTTTTGCCAAACCATACCATCTATCACATACTCCCACCCACGGCAGGAAATCAGAGGCAAAGACACCGCAATGACAGCTCCCAAATGGTGTAATGCGATGGAGGGTCTGGCATATACTGAGGGTATGGGGGAAAGATCTGTATGATCCGGGAAGCATAAGGGGAGCCTATTTTCCTTTGTTGGTTGATTTTCACCCATGGTCGAGTCCTACCCTCCCATATACTTAGCCATCTATACCCGATTCATCAGTCGTTTGTTTTCCTATTCGTTTTCCCTTCCCCTTTTGCTGAGAAAAAACAGATCTGGGATATGGTTGGGAAGGGGAATGGAGGGGAATGGAAGGTAGAAGAGGAAGATCAGAAGGGAAGAGGAGTGGTCAAGGCCAAGGATGAATGGAGATGCGGGCGCGGGCAATCTGAGAACGGTAAAAATCTGCCTCCCATCCCAGATCCTGTCCGTTATTTGTGATGTCGGGAACGTATACAAGTAGCGCCACCTCTTCCCTTCTCGTGGTAGAGAGATTGACAGTCATCAAAGCCTCGGTTCCCCCTACAGACAACTTCCCCGTACGCGGTCCATAACAAGACATAACTGGTGCTTCCTATGGGTGATCACAGATAAGTCTTTTACCAAGAAACATTTTCCAGAGTTTCCGATTGCACCAGCAAATACAGTGCGATTGAGTGCAGGCGGCACCTCCTCGGTGGATTCAGAAGTTTCAAACCGGCGGGACTGAGCCCAGATAGGCTACCGTAAGAGCCCGGGGAAGGACTTATCAATGTTTGGGATTCTCCCTCAACCAGTGAGTTCTCGGGTAGTCTCTGAGGACAGTGTTAGAGGACGAGATTCGACGGTGGTAGATCATGGCTGATTCTGCAAGTTCCGGGAGTCAGGTGGATCATTCATAGCGTGATAGCTTGTTCTAGAGCTTTAGTCGCATACGGACAAGATTCCCCAGGCATATTATCTTCCCCACCACCACGAGAGTGCTCAGAACAGAGACACGCGTAGATAAGTTAGATGTGGTGACCCATGGCAGGACCAGGACTCTCTAATCACGTTTCACTTATATACCCACCTCTACCGCTATCCCATCTAGAGAGAAGCGTGGGAGAAGCAGAGAACGAATCTATTAACCATATCATACCTCCCCCATCATTCCTGCAGAGTAACAAGTTCCAAGCAACCCCTTGTACCCGACCGCCGGCCGCTGCGCCATCCACCTCCCCCACCTTAGCCCATCTTAATAGACAAAACCGCCCACGAACCATCCCATTTGGCCAGCAGAAAGTTCCAACGTGAAATCTTCTAGATATGGTACCCAACTGCGCGATAGTTGCCACTTTTGCTTCCTCCCTGCCCTCTCTGTAGTTTATTCATAGGTATTCCCTGTTCACGATAGGTAACGGGGGAATACGGACCAAGAAACGCATTCCTTGCCCCATCCGATCGAGCTCGGGGTCGTGCCGGCATCGCTGATATCTGGCGATGTGACAGGTGGATGGCCGTGTAATTATTATGGTGGGTGGGTAGTTCCAAGGACAGGATGAACCCCTCACTCTAAACAAAAGATTCTTGGAGATGCAATGGTTCCAGGATTTACTACCAGTGCCGGGTGACAACGGTATATCAGAGCTCGTCAAGCGTTTTCGGCGGAGTTGGATGGGCGGAGAGGCGCATACACCGCTAAGGTGAGGTTAGGTGCTGCCCGCCGTGGTCTAAATCATCCCTAATTCCTAAGAGCCATAGATTGCGGAAGAGCTATGATATTATGAAGACTTTGGTGGCTCGGCCGAGCACTCGCGTGTGATTGTTGACAGTTCCCATAGAATGCAATGCAACCGGATACATAGACACTTGTCCACGGCCTTCAGGTCTATTCTTTCCACCTCCCTCCGCTTTCGCATCCCACTTGCGCAGCGACCCGCTCTCGATCGCCCAATCCAATATACGATATACTGATACCCCCCCCCCCCCGGTAGCTTGGGAGAGGACATTCTTGCTTTTTCTAAGGAAATTTAAGCGGGGCGGCCGGCCACCCCGGTCTACAAGTAATAACCTGCCGTACCGAGTAAAAGTATAACTATATCAAAACCCCCACCTAACAAATGCAACAACCCACCCAATCAGATCGCTCGCCTAAGCAGCAACGGCGGGGTACAGTACCCCAGCAAGCCGGGAGGGGGAAGGAAAAAGCGAGAGGAAAAGGCTGAGTAAATGGCGGAATCACAAATTACCTCTCCTACGGTGGAAGATGATAATAATACAAAAAAAAAGATTTCCTGCGGGATATCTCCACATCATCGCCCGAAAGTGGGTTTTATAAAGGGCTACCGCTATAAAAGCGGAAAAACCACCTCCAGCTCACCATTTAAGATCTCGAGGGCCTACGCTGGTCACGGTTATCGTGACGGAAGCCGCGGTTTGTGGAGTATTATAGTCTACTGGGGTGATTGGCATCGTATCTGCTATCATATGGCGCAGGAGTTCATATGCGCACCGAAATACCTGGTCCCAGCCATTCCGCCAGTCCGACACCATGATGGTGGCTGACGCGGTATCGTGACCAACCACCCCGCCATGGTAAACCCGCGGGGAGCGGACACGGAGTGCCGGTATGTCCGCTACTGGTACTTGATTCTTCGCATTTTCACCCACGGATCGAGTCGTTCCACTACGATACACCACCTCCCATTTTTCGCGAGAACCCGTCTTGAGCAAACAACGAAAGCGAGGAGGACGACAACACCATCCTAATCTCAAGGATATATTTGCATTCCGAGTATTTGTGATGACAATACCCAAGTCTCTAGGCTCTGTGCCTGACAGCAGTTGCAATATACCCTAAGTGGCAGTACAGGTTTCTCCGCCACCAGAGAATGGTTAAGAACTGTGGTACAGAAACGACCATATATCGGCATAGCCACCCTTTTCCCACGGTCAACCAAATAATGAAAAGGGGTGAAAAGGTAATATAAACAAAGCTCTTGTCAAGAGATAATTTCATAAACAAGAAATTGTGACGATAAAAAAATAAACAAAAGGGTATATATAAAGACCGTTTCAAAACCAATTCTCACCAAAAACATAACGATAGAGTGAACAAGATAAATCAACGAAGAAAACTTAGGAATAGCCACTGTGACGGTTCTCACAGATCACACACCTCACATTGCTACCGGCACCAAACGCCATGTCGAAAGAGAAAAGAAAAAGTCAAACGACCCAAGCCCAACTAATGAGAACCCTCCCTTGCCATTCATCGGCCAGTTTTTCAAAGACGCTCAATGAAAAGTCCAGGTCGGAAGCTTTGCAGCCGGTGCATCGATCCACAACCTCTACCTCCAGACTGACATTTTTCCCTGGTGTGGCTTCGCGTGTAACCCAGATTTTGCGGCCGCAAAGTGGGTTGGTGTTCGGGTTTGCACCCACCTGGACCGCGTCGAAGATTATGTGCGAGACGGCCACTATGCTATCGGACGAGGTAGAGGATATGCCACAGGCTCCAAGGCCGGGCTCGTAATACGTTCCGTCGCCAGTTTGGAGGGCACCGGAGGTTGGAGGAGTGATCGAGTCTTTGTTTCTGTGAAAAGTTAATAAATTGACCGTATAAACGAGATTTGAGAAGAGAAGAATACGCTTTCTTTCTCCCGCGAGTCAGCCCGATACTCAAACCGAGTATCAGTGCCAATAGCAGTAGTAATACCGCCATAGCCAATATTACTGTACGCCGCGAGAATCCAAAGTACCGCTCCTTTCGCAGCCCTATCCATCCCGGCAATACAACCCCATAGAACTTCGACGGCGCGGGTGGCGCGGGCAACTCCTTCTCTACGTTCTCAGCGTTCTTGGAACCAGGCGTCGGCTCCTTCGCTAGAACAGCCGCGACTGGACGGCGGGGAACCTGAAAGACAGGTGGTTCCGAACTCTCGTTTAAAACGCGGTCGGGGAACGGCGGAAGAGAATCATCGTGAGGTGCGCGCTCCAGACAGCGACGCTTCCAAGGAAGCAGGAAGGACATGACGCTTGGATTGGTAGATCAATAACGGGTTATCGCTGCGAGGCCCTAAGTGAAGGGAGTGGGGAGGTTTCGGATGGCGTTAATGGCAAGATTGTCCTTGGTTGGGCGAATTCGCCATTGTGCGTGGGCGGTGATGAGTGATAGATGAAGTGTGGGCAAGGAAGGATGGAAGCAGAATTTGGCGACTGAAGGATCGGTTCGAACCCCCTTATCGGTTGGGTGTTACGGGGTAGGCAAACTGGGTTTTCGAGGCTTGGCAGGCACAATGGGGGATGACACCAATGGGTCTACTCCTATGCATGGAATCACATGGGAGCAGACCGATTGGTTCTGTGTCTCGCTTAGGCGGATGTAGAGTTTGTGCCACTCTCGGCGGTAAGGGGTTGAAGGGTTGAGTTCTGCTACCAGAAGTGTTGGAGAGGGTTACCGTATCCTACCGGTACGAGTATTGGTACTTGTATGATAGCGTAGCAGGCAGAGTCTGAGCATCTTGATAGCGACTCTTGCAAGAGTACTCGAGTACGGTACTCGTACAGTGCCAGTATGGCGATCCCAGCGGTTGTGCAACACGTTCTGTTTGGAGCATCACGGGAGTTACCAGGCGGCGCCAAGCCGCTTCCCCTTCCAAGGTATTCATCAGTGGGTTAAACTTACCGTAATTCCGGCAAGCCCTGCGATGCTGAGCACAATTTTACCCGAGAGAATTAATACTGGTATCATTCCGGCATGGTACTGTACCCCCCAAACATCTCCCATTCACAGTCTCAGTACCCGTCTCACCTTTGCCGCAGTACCGTACCAGCCTCTGCCAGAATCAAAGGTCCAGCTCTCCGATGGAGTCTCCGATCACCACGGCCAGAGGAAAGGGGCATAGAGGGGTGGAGAAAGCTATAGAAGGCACTAAAGGGTGAAGCAATGCGAGTGAAATCGTTGCGGGCCAAGCACACGGTAGCTGAGCGTGAGTGTGTGGTGAGCTACTGTAGTCCATTGATGGGGATGCTGGCTAAGGACAGAGCACGCACACGCCATATGTATATTCGTATCTCCCTGAGCGGTTAACGGCTCTGAGGCCAAAAGAAGCTCTGGGAATGAAAGTGAGTGAACGGAACACTTTCTGAAATGGCAGAAACTCTATGGAAAAAACCAAGAAGCCAAACAAACAATCCACCACCACCCCGCAAGCCCCACGACCACCCCGAACATGCCAATGCCCGATGCCGCGTGGTATACCCGTACCGTGGAACGAAACAACCCCCTGATGCCAGATGTATTATCTATGGAACAGAACCAACGCCCATACCCGATGTCTCCCAGCGCAGGATGTGAAAACAATATTCCACCACCGTGTGCCTAGCTACTGCACACCTCATGTACTCGTACACAAGCCCGGTAGCCGCATTCTCTCAACAGCACGTCCTGTAGGCAATCCAGAAAAGACATGATCAGAGAACAGCGAGCAAGCACTCCTTCCCGAAGGATCCTAAATCTACCTCCATTTCGCCTACAATCGGTCCACTATGAATTGGGGTGGTCTTCTTTACGTAAACGATAGGGGAACCGTAGCCCGGTGCAGCGCCAGTGGCTAAACCTCTAATTACGGTAAAGCCCCATTTCACTGACCTTCTCGTTGATACTAGACCGGTCACTTTCTCCTTGTAAACATTACTTTCCCCAACTTTGCCACTCGGACAGCAAATTATCACTCGCTCCAGAAGCGCTTCCTCTGGTTGAAGACCTCTAAGGCGCGTATAAGTATCGCTACGGTACAGTACCGGTATAGTACTCGTACATGTACCCGAAGTACTCGCAAGTAAGCAGTCGCACCCTATCAACTATAGACAAATGAAAAGCAGCACAGCTTTCTTGGTAAAGATAATGATAGAAATTTCGCCCAGCAAGGTGATCTCAATATAAAATCGGGGGACAGAAAGGAAGAGTAGGTAGGATGATTGTAGTTAGGGTAAGAGGTAGTAGTGGGGTCGGCGAGACGGGAACCATGAATAGCAATCCTCGCTCCAACCATACAAAACGGGCGGAGAAAGCCCCCTCTTTATAGTCCTTGAACACAGAGAACACTCCACTACAGCCTGCTATGCAATGAACCAGGACACCACCGCGTGCGCGAATATGGTTCACGACATCTCCGCGCGTTTCCGCATATCCAACCACGAAAAGCGCGGAACGTTAAAAATAATTGAACTTTGTGCCAGTTACCATAGTCCAAAATTTCCTCCTTTGGAAGAGGGGGAAAAAAAAATACAGCAAAATGTGTTGATTCCCTTGAAAAACGAGAAAATATTAGACCAGACCTCACTCATCAGAGGGGACAACTCGAACGACATGGCACGCACCGTATCGCACTCAACTCATACCCTTTCTGGCCCAAACAATTCCAAGACTGTACTATCGTACCTTTCCGATGCCGGTATGTACCGGCATCATACCATCAGTTCTCGGAACCTCCCTCCTGCCGGCTCTAGTGCCGCGGTGGGCAACTTTTGGAATAATCAAAGCATGTGCTATGAGGTCCAGAATTCGCTACGGTACTTTGGAAAAGGGGTAAAAAAAACACTTTTTCAAAGCGAGAGCTTCTCAGCCCCCCTGAAAAGGATTGAAAAATCGAAAGAAAAAACACGACCTTACAGGAGAAGGCAACCCCGAGGACATAGTACAAACTTCGATCATTGCGGTACTATACGATACCGGTAGAGTACTAGTACTGCAAGTTCACAGCCAATATTACAAGTGAGACGACAAAAAGTCATCGTTAATTTCCACTTTTGCAAACGAAAATGTTGTTTTTCGCACAACGGGAACTCTATCACCTGCTGTGAATATGAGTCAATTCTTTGTAGAATAGTGATGTTGGGTATTCCGCCCGTGGGGTTTGGATTTTGAAGGGTATGGTGCAATATTGGCTGGCCCGTGGCGATTTTCAGAACGGCTATCTTTTCCCCTGAGTGCCCGTACTGTACGAATTCTTATGAAACCACTAAAGTCGGGTTTGGGATGGTTCAGGCAGATTGACGAGAGCTGGCGGCGGAACAAACGAACTTGCTATGGAAATATGAATTTCGGAAGTTCTAGGTCCTCAGCTATCTATTTTCCGTTTTGACCGATTGAGAGGTGTACCGGTAGTAGGTGCCGATCGCGATTTCCGTAACCCCGAATTTCAGATTTTTGGACCATTTTGGTGTGTTTCCCCCCGCTGCCGGTATGATACTTTGACGCGCCAACGATGGCTCCCGTCCAAGAACTATAGTATACGAAGTGAAAGGTTCGAGCGGGCAGGGCTTAATGACCCGGCTCTCCGTACGCGCGGTATGATATCCTAACCCAGACTCAATTGTTTACAATTTTATCGGGAATGGGTTAGCTATGTTCCAATACTAATACTCGCACTGCGCCTATCCGAGCTCTTTGAGCCGAGTTGGGATGGGCACAGCGGAGCTGACGTCGGGTTTGTACTCGTACATTATGCATCCAACTTGTAAATTCAAGCTATCATATCATACCAAAATTTATGCTGTCACATGATCCGGCAAACACTTCGCTTGGCGGTCTCGGGTAATTATCGCAGATGATTACTCTCCTAAACATTACCGGTACCTCACAGCTAGGTATAATGGCGACTTGCTAAACCTAGGCCTGGTGGAAAACTCAGCTACGCCCGCCCCGTAGCTCAGAAATACGAATTCCATTTCTGGAAAACTTTCAGAATCGAAGTAAAGCTAGAAAACATTGCTAGTGTTTGCGATACGTATTTTCTGGTCCCCCCGGAGTACCTGGTATGATACTCCGCCGTGCCGGGCAAACCGCTATAATCCGTAAATGGGATACTACATCCCAGCATCGCCTAAAAACAAGCCCCTAAAGCAAGCCCTGAGCTGAAGCCTCGACACTTTCGATCGTAGAAGGACTAGTTTTATGAATGTGAAGATAATGAGGGGCGACAGTGGAGCAACAATCGCGAATATTTCCCATCGAACGAGGAAGCGAGAACAGGTGCTTAACCTGGTATCAGTAAACAAGAAGCCAACAAAACTCCATAGGGGAGACCCGAGAACCCCCCCATGGTTGTCACAGAATCTCTACAGAATCCTAAACCTTTTTTTTATAGCCCGCTTGGGGGTGCTGAACCACCAGGAGTACGCAACCCAGCATCTTGGCGATGGCAACCGATAGCCTGGGCCAAATTACCGCGGAAGCCGTCCCACTCACGCAGTTATCATTGATAACCGACCGTCCCCAAATCCCGATGTCCACCGATTACGGAACCTCTAACAAGAATAAAGTAAGGAAATCGAGGAAAGACGCTAAACAAAGTTAAAGCTAACGTTACAGCAGCAGTTCAAAAAAGCCAAAAAGACCGACTGCCACCCCCATAGGGAGCCACCATATGAGGAAACAACATTAAAACAAGCACCTCGAAAAGTCACCCTCGAAACCCCATAAGGGTCCGCCACAACATCTATGTAACCCTCAGCTAGAGCAACCCCTAACTAGAGGGAAGGAAGGAGTAAACAGGCCGGTAGCATAAAAGATAAAGTGGCTACGAATTGGAGCTTCCCGGGTGGACGTTTTGGATGTCATAAGGTTCGAGAATGAGACAACATCCCTGAACTAAATCTTGTCTCGAGCGCTGCACTAGCCCCTCTCTTTTCTTGATGCAATGAGTAATGCACTATGACCACGCCAGTTCAGGTTACATTACTATCCAATTTTTTTTAGCTTTACCAACTCGCCATCGTTAGTGATTTAACCATAGTATTTCTCCCCTTTGTTGTGTTGCAACTCCTGAAATCATCAAATATCACTCGCAACCTCCTCTCATTTTGTTGGCCTTTGGTTCCTCCGGTTGACCCCCCCGCGGGCATCCCAAGCTCGGCCGCCCCAACCCCGCGCTCATAGCGGAACGGAATGTGCCCCTCTTGGAAACCTCCGATTGAGTACCAATGATTTCCAAGACCTACTCTGAGGGGGCGATTGTCTATTAGCTGATTGATCAGGTGCAAGAACGGATCCTAAAACCTTCTGCTTCCATCACGGCGCACGGCGGGCCAGCGAGCGGGGTGGCAAAGAAAGACAATGGCTGCTACCGGAATTTGTTCTGAGACTTTGATTATTTGTCTGATCCGCTCCCTTGACTCATTCCTGCTCTCAAAATACCGGCACCCCATCCATTTGTTCGATACCCAATGATGATTTCCGGTCGCCAGCAGGAGTGGGGCGCATGGTTTAGAGTTCCAAAGTATCATAAATTAGCCCGTCAATGCTCCGCAAGGGGTGAAGGGAGTAGGGTGCCGAGAGGTCGAGGAAACGTACTCGGGGGTGCTGAAGTTTGTGAGTGTCTTTCTAGCGTAATGAGGTCTGCAGATACCCCTCGTATGCCTTATCTTTTGAGAGCCAAGGTAGGGTCGTTCGTACCAGGAGCGATAAAAGGGGAGGGTTCGCGCCGCCACAGCTTATTTTAGCGGTGCGGTAGGGCGGGCTCGCAGCAGTACTGTTGTCCCATGACAAAACGTAGATGAGAACGACCGGTTGAGGTCGCGGTGAGTAAGTTTATGTAAACACCTCGCCAGCAGGAGGGTGGGTGAGTAGTGATTTAAGCGCTGAACGTACCTAACTCCATTGCCCACAAGGGCGGTATTAATATCTATCGTTCACGAGAGAAACCGTTTTTTTTTATATATAATAATTATTATTATATCCGTGGATGGATCCTAAGTGATGACAGGACCACCCAAAGCAGTAACACCCGAAAAACATCCCACCCCTGTCCGGGGTATGGAACCAACAACACAACCTCCACAATCATGATAAGAAAATGCAGGCAAAAGCGGAAAACATCGCCAGCAGACACCGAAAAATGGGGAACAACCTCAAAACCTCCAGGCCAAAAAAAACAACTTCACTCAACTGGCACAATACTGTTGTGTAGGAAGACAAAGCAAAACCGTTTTTTGGTTTTAAAGACCAAGAAAATTGCCTTTTCGTCAGCATCTGTAGTACTATAACCGTGGATGCCTGGTACTTGTGTGACCTGGGATATACTGTGTGTCCACCGGAAGTAGTGCTATATCATACCGCTGATGCTTGCTTGGGTATACGGATCTTGTTGTATTTCTTCTCAAGACAGAAGACGTAGATGAGACGGGGGTCGCATTTCTTTTCACGGCCGAGGAGTGTTGTTCGACTACAGGCCAATGAAGCTCCATGTTTGGCTTTGGGGGGGGTTATGAGAGGAGGTCCGGTGTTCCCCACCGTATCATACTCACCTTGCTAAATGGAAGGCGAAAGGCAGGGTATGAAGTAAAATTGGCGGAAGAGAGT
Organism: Tuber indicum; assembly: GCA_006112555.1. Lineage (NCBI taxonomy): Eukaryota > Fungi > Ascomycota > Pezizomycetes > Pezizales > Tuberaceae > Tuber > Tuber indicum. Next base: position 1,018,881 of record VBSK01000013.1, read on the forward strand.
TTGAGAAGAACAATTTGTTTCCAGGGAAAGCTAAGTTTTTCTTCATTTACAGTGGTATGCCAAACGGGGCCTGGAACATATAAAAAGTGAGAAGGAGCTATGGTACATGAAAGGGAGCATCTAAAAAGTGAAATCAAAACAATTAAAATGCGATAAAAGTTGCGTGGCAAAATAAAATAAGAAATTATCCACACCTCTATACTCCAACCACCTAGTGTAGAAGCTCTAAATTCTTCACTCGATCGCATGACTAAATACCTGAAAGGTTTCCGATAATTATACAAACGTCCTCTGTCCCGAAGACGCGACGAGTTCCACGCCTTGAGAACTTGCGAGCTCATTGATCATGACTAACCTAGAAGGAAAGGAAGGCGTAAGTGGGGGAGGGCGGGCGGTAAGACTGTATCGTATGCTGCAGTGATCCGGGAAAGACGTGGGGGGGGGTCTGAAAGCCATAGTATGGAGCACAGCTGTGGGTGTAATACGAGAATAGGGGATAGCTACCGTCAAAGGCTTGAGGTGAGTGAAGAAACCTGTAACTCATGGACATCAAGCCAAGCTGGGATTGGGGGTTTCCAGGTTTGGAATAGGTTCACCACTCCTTTGTGTCCACGCGTAAAAAGTGAGCGGGATGTGGCCACTTTTGTCTGGCATGTCGGGATTGATGTTTTTTTGCGGTCGAAAAGTTGCTTAACCGCAGACTTATGCTCACAAAGTGCAGCCTAGTGAAGGGGAGTCTTGTCCTCGTTGTCTAGCACGTCGGGTTTGACGTCTTCCCGGTCCAAGAGTTGCTTAACCACTGACCCGTGCCCTTTAAAGGCAGGACGGGAGTGGGGAGTATGGCCCTCATTGTCTGGCATGTCGGGGTTGAAGCCTTTCCGGTCCAAAAGTTGCTTAACCACTGAATCATGCCCTTTGATGGCAGCCCGGGAGAGTGGTGTCTTGCCTTTGTTATCCGGAATGTCGGGGTTGATGTCTTCCAGGTCCAAAAGTTGCTTAACCACTGACTCGTGTCCCCTGGCCGCAGCCCAGTGGAGGGGTGTAAGACCCTTGTTGTCTAGCTTGTTGGGGCTGACGTCTTCCCGGTCCAAAAGTTGCTGAACAACTGACCTATGCCCGCGAAGTGCAGCATGGGAGAGGGGTGTATGTCCCTCATTGTCTGGCATGTCGGGGTTGACATCTTTCCGGCCCAAGAGTTGCTTAACCACGGACTCGTGCCCCTTGATCGCAGCCCAATGGAGGGGTGTAAGACCCTTGTTGTCTAGCTTGTTAGGGTTGGCGTCTTCCCGGTCCAAAAGTTGCTTAACCACTGACTCGTGCCCACTAAACGCAGCGCCGGAGAGGGGTGTATGTCCTTCATTGTCTGGCATGTCGGGGTTGACGTCTGTCCGGTCCAAAAGTTGCTTAACCACTGACGTATGCCCATCAAATGCGGCAAGGTAGAGAGGTGTATGGCCCTCATTGTCTGGCATGCCGGGGTTGACGTCTTCTCGGCCCAAAAGTTGCTTAACCACTGACTCATGCCCATGAAATGCAGCAAGGGAGAGGGGTGTATGGCCCTCATTGTCTGGCATGTCGGGGTTAACGTCTTCCCGGTCCAAAAGTTGCTTAACTACTGACTCGTGTCCTTTAATCGCAGCCCAGGAGAGTGGTGTATTGCCTTTGTTATCCAGCATATTGGGGTTGACATCTTTCAGGTCCAGAAGTTGCTCAACCACTAAGCCGTGCCCATTTAATACAGCGCGGGAGAGGGGTGTAAGGCCCGCGCTGTCTGGCATGTCGGGGTTGACGTCTTTCCGATCCAAAAGTTGCTTAACCACTGACTCGTGTCCTGTGATCGCAGCCCAGGAGAGTGGTGTGTTGCCTTTGTTATCCGGCATGTTGGGGTCGACATCTTTCAGATCCAAAAGTTGCTTAACTATTGATTCTTGCCCTTCCATCGCAGCCCACAAAAGTGGCGTCATGCCGCGGTCGTTTGGCTAGCCAGGGTTGACATCTCCCCGTCCAAAAGTTGCTTGATTACTGATCCGTGCCCCTCCGCCGCAGCCCACGAAAGTGGTGTGTCACCATCGTTGTCTGGCTTGTTGGGGTCAACGGATCCCTGCCCCAGTAATAGCTTCACCGCATCCTCAAATCCGCCCCTTACCGCCCATATGAGTGGCGTTATACCCGCGGAATCTCTTTGGTTGGTATCACAGCCACGTACTCCTAGCAAAGCAGTCATAATGTCAACAATCCCGAAAGATGATGCACAGTGTAGTCCACTGAACAATGGAGGAGCGTTGGCTTCAGCAGAATCACGGGGTCCCAATATTTGCTCAAAAAGAGATTTAGCGGCTACGTGGCTCTCATGCTGGTCCAAGAGCTCCATTGCAAGCGATCTAGCGTGATCAGAAAGCTCTCTTTTTGCGTGGGTGCCCCAATATCTCGAACAATATTTAAGGAAGGGCATGCTTGCGAGACCAGACTGGGGCTTAACGGAAAGGGACCTAACCTGGACTGAATTTAGATAAGTCAAGCAGGTTTCCGCCATTACCGAGTGAGCTCGGAGGAAAAGGTTGCGATCAGCGGAAAGGTACTCTCGGAGTGTATGGTGGATTAACCTCACGGTTGAGGCTTCTTTATCCACAGTGATCAGCCCTTGACAGCAGACAAGCAATGTCTCTGTCGAAGGAATGTTGTCGCTATTGAAATCTGTAGACCCAATCTCTACAGCAAGCGCATGGCACAGTTCATCTACCTCTAATGGCCGTTCCGAATGACATATCCACATCAAGGTGGCCATGGCAAGTTTCTCTTTCTCCCTGTCCTGAGCCCCTATCCGGTCCAGCGTTGCCTCGTATGCATTTCCCAACCCTAGCCCATCCTTCATCGCACTGAGTCTCTTTCTCCTGCGATGGATTGTTGTTTCTCTCAGGATTGCCTCGATCTTAAGCGAAACTAATAGGAATCTAGATTTTCATCTATTAGCGTATGACCGGCAAAGATTTCCTACACCCCCGCCACTACGTACGATTCCGAGGTCTTTTGGGGAATGCTCTTCATAATATCATTCTCCAACACACTATCCATCACCTCAGGGGTTGTGTCCTTCCTTAATCTCGCGCGCAGATATGTGACAATATCGCTGTCCCTGGGTTTTATCAGCACACCAATTGCTCTCCCACCCAGTTCCCTCTCCACCACTCCCAGGATATGTGGCCTTCCGGTCATGAAAATTCGAGTTTTTGGTGACCTCAGGAGGATTTGCCGCAATGCATCGAAAACTTCGAGTCGATGTTTGGGAGCACATTCGTCAATCGCGTCAACACATATAAATGTGGGTTGTAAAGATGAGGTATTCGCAAACATGTTCACAATCTCAAGAAGTTGTAGCCCTCGACCACCAATGACCTTCTTCTGGTCTCGATATTTCCGCGTGATTTCCGCTGGAATTGCTCCTAGCCGACTAAGAAATTGATTGAGTAGGGAACCGAGCATATTTATCGGAGATTGTTCCTCCCGCGAAGCGAAGTCATAATAAAAACAAACAACTCCCATATCTTCTTCTATGGCCTGGTCGCACAAATAGTCTACCACCACCGAACTAATTCCCTTTCTCCGTCCCCCCCCGGTGGTCTCTCATACCTGATGTGGCTCTTACCAACACCCGGATCGCCATAACAGAACAAGACCGCATGACCAGATCCGCCCTCCGCACCATCTCTATACCAGCTTCTGAACTCCTTTGTTTCCAGCAGCCAGTCCCCTACACTATCCACTCGCTCATTGCGAATATCCTGATGTCGTACATGGGGCTCTAGGGGTGAGAGCCAGGCCAGGATCTTGGACTCATCAGCAGCAGCAATAATGGTACAGTTATTCAACACATTGTTGAAAGAATTAGTGTTATCGGTAAAAGCCCGATACATCCTTCGCGTTTTCGCAGCCTGGTAGAATACGGCAAGAACAGATTGTTGAAGAGTGTTGGATTGATTGAAAAAGCTCTCTGTTAGGTTCGGGAAAAGCGGGGTTTGTTGCTCAGCCCTGTACTTACCAAATGACAGCCCAACTAGACTACCCATAACTGACCAGGAAGCTGTGAAACCGCCACCCACATGCTAGCAGTTCTATGATACTTGTACCACTCAGAGCAAGGCTCCGCGATTCTGCTAAACCCTGTACAGTATCACTCACAAATTGCTTACCGGTACCAAGCTACAGTCGCATACTGATTGCCGAACGGAGAGTATCCCAAACCCTCTTTTCATAGCTCCGGGCGCTGGAGTAAAAAGTCGGCTGCTATATTTTGTATATTGGCGATATTGGAACGCTGTATTTTGCAGGAAGCCGAATAAGTATAAAGCTCCGGATTAGATTCTAAAAGTAAAAACACTACCAGGTCATCGCCCGTTGTACTGTACTCGCACAGTATACGCAGACCAGCACCATACCTTCCACTAAATATCAACAAAAATTCACAGACCGTGCTAACAGGGTCATGGTTTCCGGGAATCTATGGGATTGGTGAGTAGCCACGACACGGGCCAGGGACAAAGTACGTAGCTACTGTGCTAGTACTTATGGGGCGTGTGCTATACAGCACAGTGTGCGTTGAACGCGTATACCAAGCAGCCTATTCTCCATAGCCCTCCCTTATATCAAAAAGTAGGCTCTTCTTAATTGAGTACCTTACCGGAGAGGTTCCCGACAATACATAGCACTATCGATAATACACCATGGACAAAGTATCGCCACGTATCTGTGTACAGTAGTCAGTGCCACTGTACAGTACAGCATTGAATGTACAGTGCGCTGGAGTTTTAACTTTAGCGCCTGCCGGGCAGTTCAATTGAGTGTAAGCAGTTCCGTCAACTAAACTCCCGTCTGCTCGCGAAACCAGCTAAATTACAACCGATAATGCATCCAAGATCCAAGTGCTAGCCAACACAAGGGGCCAGCCCGGCTATAGCTTCGAAAAGCACAGGTCGACTGAGTCCGGTCAAAATTATTCACAACCGCCCAGTCGGACCCCGCAGTACCCTACCGGGAGGTCAAAGCCGCCAGATGCTTAGGTCAGGCAAGGCTTCGGTTTTGGAAAGGCGCTTTCCGGTAGCCCAGCCTGACTATCCCTAAAATAGCCTGCGTTAGTCCGGTCGTAACCAAAGTCGGACGGACTGGCGACCCAGGTTCACTACCGTAGAACCTCTCCGCCAAAAGTCACTGATAGCCGGTCCAAGAACTCGTACAGTACGTTCCTGCAAAAAAAACACCAAAATGATCGAAATTGGAGATATTTGGGGTCACGGAAATCGCGATTTGCGCTCCCCAATCAATTAAAGCGAAAAATACGTCAATACTCGTAGATAGCTGAATACTTATTTGTTCTGCCATCAGCTCTCATTAATCGGCTCGACCTGGTCCAAAATTGTACCTAAGCAGGAGAACTTGTGTGTGCGCTAATACAAAAAGATAACTGTTTCGAAAATCGCCAATTCCGCATGACCACAGTTCAGGCAATATTTTACCATACGCGTTTCTAGTGTAAAGGTGGCCGTCAACGATGACTTTTGTCACCTCGCTATCTCTTCACTCTAGTGTACTCGTATCATGTGCTGAAGGATAATTACTGAAGTGGTGCTTTAGTCAATAATTATTATCATAGAATCATAAATTAGGTACTACCACTTGCAGAATATCTCCAACATTGATCAGATTCCTATATCAAATAAGTATTTAGAGAGAAAAACTTACAATCTCATAGGAGATAAGGCTAGCATATCAAACCCCACCAGCGCACCATCACGGCCAGTATGCGCTCCGTAGAACCAATCACCATCAGATGATACCCGATGATAAGTCAAGCGGGATGACGTTTCTTCTCGTTTAACCTCTTCCACAGAACCACCTGTCCAACCCTCCTAAAATTAATCGAATATCACCAATCACCGATTCCAAAAACCCTTTTTAAATTTTCCATCAACTATCGGGAATATTATTACCTATTTGCTGCACCGTATTTCGCTTTCTGGCAGACAGCTGACGTTCTCCTGCTTACTCCTGCAGATTATCGAAGGGTGTTTAGTGCAAAAATGTGCCACATCACCTACAGAATTTAAGTCGCTTACTGCAATTCCCGCGTATCTATCGTCACCGACCCGGTGACCCGCCGCGCAACTCCCCTTCCTTACGGTGCTAATGAATATCTGAGCTCAAATGATACTATTAGTGCCACAAAGTTAGCGCGCTACCTTTCTAGCAAAACGAATGACTTGCGCTGACAACTTAATCTCCTGGGACTAGGCTATGGGTACCCTGAAAAATACATCTTAAAGCAATACCTAAAACCAGATAGTCTAGTCTACTCAAACAGCAGGTGAAAATTCAAGGCAAGGTGAGGGTTTCTCTTTCAGAACCCCGCGTGTTTGCAGCATAGTATTTTTCGCAACCGAGATACCGGAATCCATGGCCTCGGGGAGGGCCATGAAGGGAGTCCGAAAGTTGGCGAGAAGGGAGTGAAAGCTAACTAACAGTTTTCTGTGCTCGAGTACAGTGTAGAGTGCTGCCGGTACAATTTTACCAACTTCATCTCTTGCTTCCATCTTCAGGCTGCGACAGGATGGACGGAAGGCGGAGATGCCAACCATATGTACTCTGCACACTTGAAACAGCTTGCGAGGTGGGATATAGCAGTGGCACATCGCCATTTGCTACCGGCAAGTTAGTACCGGTGTTCCCAACACCCCCCTCGGCTATCAAGTGAACATGTCTTCTCGCTCTTTGGACCCAGTTTCTAAATTCTAACTGGGAAGTCCCGCGCTCATCGCGATTGCTCGCTGAGCTGGTCAGTGCCAAGATATGGCTCTCTCAGTTAACGATTGGACCGTGCCCCCCGGTGCTATGTCATTAACCCCGCCTCTAGATCAATAAATTATGACATCTTCTGTCTTCCTGAAATTCGGCAATCATTATCACCTGCTGGCCTCGGATAATACTCTATAATCAATAGCAACACTTCAGTCAACATGGACCAGAACATGTCTATTACCGGCAACACAAACTCCTTCAATGTTCACAACATTTACAACAATGTCACTTACACTTCAGCTATAGATGAGAGGACAGAGATTTTGTCATGGATATCCCCGTTAGAACCACTCCAAAGGCATCAAGATATACGAACACAGAGGCTTGACGGTGTGGGAGAGTGGTTCTTGGAGACAACAGAGTACCGGACCTGGTATGATAGGAATGATGGAGGAGTAGATACCACGCTTTTATGTTTGGGAGTACCGGGGGCGGGAAAGACTTTCATGAAGTATGCACTGTATTACAGCCACTTCTAGTTGTGTGCAAATGCTGACACGAATTGTTCCGGTGCTAGTTCCCTCGTAGTGGATACCTTACTCGATACCGGTGTTGGAAATAGCTTAGGGGTTGCTTGCTTCTATTGCGATTTTCTGGCGCAGAATGAGCAAGTTGCGCTCAGCGTGATCGGGGGACTCCTGAAACAATTTTTGGTCAGGTTGCCCCGAATCCCCGAAGAAACGCGCCGAGCCTTTAAAGATTTAAAGGAGAATTACGGAGGGCGAGGCCTACGAGTTAGCGAGATGATCAAAATGTTCCGCGGGGTTCTTGCATTATTCAAGCGGGTGTTTATATGCATCGACGCATTAGACGAGCTACGGGAGCAACATAGACCAGAGGTTTTGCGCTCTCTGCGCCAGATTTTGCAAGATTCGCCACATGCCCGTCTATTTCTTACCGGACGACCGCACATTCGTGCTGAAATCAAGAATCACCTTACCAAGTCAGCAATCGCCGTAACTATCCAGCCCAGTGAGAACGACGTTAGGAGGTATCTAATCTCAAGGCTGGAAGATGACCCGGATCCTGAAGCAATGAACGATGACTTGAAGTCGGAGATAATGGCAAGGATCCCCAAGACCCTCTCAGAGATGTGAGTGGAAACTGAACTCCTATTGGGCATACTTGATTCACTAATAATAGTCTCAAGATTCCTGCTGGTAACCTTGCAAACTGATGCTATATTGGCCGAGACGACTATCTCCGGAAGGAGAGAACAGCTACGCCAAAGGGCCGATGGGCTGGGCGATGCTTACGGCGCAACCTTGGAGAGGATCCGCCAGCAATGTCGCCCCCGATCAGCACTGGGGTTCTCAGTTCTAATGTGGATTTCTCTGACGGAGCGGCCCCTGCGTGTCGATGAGCTCTGTCATGCCTTTGCCGTCAAAGTCGGAACCACCGATCTCGATCCGAACAATATCCCAGCTATAGAAACCTTGCTGGGATCCTGCCTAGGACTCGTCGCCGTCGATAAGGAAACATCAACGGTCCGTCTTGTGCATTCGACCCTCCAGGAGTATCTGCGTGCCCAACCAGATATTTTTCGGAACCCTCACGCTAAGATTGCCGAGACTTGTTTAACTTATCTCAACTTTGCCTCTGTCAAGTGTCTTCCCTCGGCTCTCCGTATCGCCCCGTCGACACTGCCCTTTGCCGAGTACGCTTCATGCTACTGGGGGTTGCATGCCAAAAAGGAACTGACAACGTCGGTTAAATCCCTTGCGCTAGCTTTGCTTGATCAATACCCTCGTCATGTATCTGCTAGTATTTTCCTGTCCGCGAGAGACTGTTGGCCATGGTGGATCGAATGTGCCTCAGATGGTTTCACCGGATTACACTGCGCTGCGTCTCTCGGTATACACGAACTTGTTAGCCCTTTAATAGCAAAAGGCACTATCGAAATTGATTCAAAAGATGCTTTGGGGCACACACCACTTACCTGGGCCGCCAGAAACGGGGGTGAATCAGTAGTCGAGCTGCTCTTGAGTCGGGGCGAAACTGGTGTCAAACCTGTGGACATTTGGATGCGAACACGGATGCGGCAAACTACTTGGAGCGTGAATATAAGACCATCTGAGATGACTACAGACCGGGCCGCTGTAAATTATAATTCGGTAGATGAGTACAACCTAACACCCCTCGCTTGGGCAGCTGAGAACGGCCATGATCAAGTAGTGAGGATGCTGCTAGCCCAGAAAAACATCAATCCCGATCCGATGGATGTTTTGTACACGACACCGCTTTCCCGGGCTGTTAAGAATGGTCACATCGGTATTGTGAAGCTCCTACTTGGCCAGAGGGGAGTCAATCCGGATATAGCGGACCGTTCCTATGGGCGAACTCCTCTCTCGTGGGCCGCCCAACACGGACACCAAGCGGTCGTCAAGCTCCTAATCCGTCGGAGCGAAGTCAAGCCGGACTCTACCGACAAAAACAGGAGAACGCCCCTTTCGTGGGCTGCTGAGAACGGACGTGAGGGGACAGTGCGGTTGCTCTTGGGCCTCGCCAATGCCGATCCTGACTCTGCCGACAATTATGGGCAAACTCCACTCTATTGGGCTGCACGGGCGGGGCACGAGCGGGTCGTTAAACTCTTGTTGGAAACAACGAAACTCAATTCGGGGAGTAAAAAGAGTTTACACCGAACACTATCACTCGCTTCGGAGAAAGGGCACGAGGGTGTTGTGAAACTACTACTCGACCGGAAGGACGTCCAGCCCGATTTAGCTGACGGTTTCTACGATCGGACACCTCTTGCGTGGGCCGCTCTCAATGGCCATGAAGGTGTAGTGAGGGCTTTGCTGAACCGCGAAGATGTGAACCCCAATTCCGTCGCAAAGGGTGGCCCGACGCCGCTACATTTTGCCATAGTCCACGGACACGAGGGAGTAGTCAAGCTACTCCTCGACCGCAAGGATCTCAAGCCCAACCTACCGGACGGGCAACGGGGTCAGACTCCTCTTTCTCTGGCCGCCATGAAAGGGCGTGAGGGCATCGTGCGGCTCTTGCTGGCCCGCAAGGACGTTTCCCCCGAAGCTTCTGATAGGTCCACCGGCCGAACGCCCCTGTCCTGGGCCGCTCTCAATGGTCACCAAGGCGTTGCGACGCTATTGATGCAGCGCGGAGATGTCGATCCGAACTCTTTAGCCATCGATGGGTCCACGCCGCTTCATTTTGCCGCCATGAACGGACACAAGGGGATAGTCAACCTGTTGCTGAAACTGAAAGATGTTAGGCCCAACGTTGCAGACCGCTGTGTGGGGCATACTCCGCTTTTGCTGGCTGCCATGCATGGCCACGCGAGTATTGTGAAGACGCTATTAGCCCACAAAGATGTCAATCCCACTCAAGCGACCACAGACGGCCGGAATCCACTGGGCTGGGCGCGCGAGAATGGGCATCACAGCGTGGTAAAGTTACTAGAGAAGTATACCAAGTCTGGCGGCACACAGCGCCGGTCAACCATTTAGAGAGTCGGGTGCTGTCTCCTCCTTTCCGCCCTTGTTCATTAATTCTCTTTTTCCGGTACACACTCTGCCATTTTCTTTCACACATTTGTCCTCGGTTCTATTTCCCTTTCGGATTCCCCCATTCGCCGAGTATCATCATCTAAATTACCTCATTCCTCGCAGCCGCCGGTGGTCAACATACGATGGCCCGTCGTTACGCTCACCCACGATATGTATAACCCCGCAACCAACACCCAAAAACATCACTGAACCAACCATGCACCTCAAATCATGACCCAGCACTCGGTACCCGACCTCTGTCTTCTCCTACGACGTGATATGGTATCCCGATGCGCGAAGCCACCTCATGAGCTTATGTCATTCTTTCGATCAATAATGCGAGTATACCGGCTACATAGTTGTATGCACAGTCTTGGTTGGGCAAACTGAAGAGCAAGAGAGGTAAAGACTTGGGACTTACGCACGGGGAATCGGAGCAATCAATATACATTACTTTTTAGTCAGGATTGCACGTTTTCGTGATCCATCGTATTTCCAATCATCCCTCTAGCTCGTGTAAAGGACGGTTGGGAGTCTCTCTCTCTCGCTTCGCCCTTTTCCCGTTTGTGTAGATACACCACTCAATCGAACCAAACCAAACCAAATCGCCCCATATCACCCCAACGAATGCACTGGCTTCACGCGCATCCAAACCCACCTCGTCCCGAACCCGTGCTGTATAATGCCACCTTGGGAATGGCTGTGCAGTGCTGTACTTGGATGGCGGGTTTGTTTTGGATGTGCGGGGAGCTGGGATTGTCAAAGAGAGGGCAAGGGAAGAGAAGGCATTCCATAAAGCGTTTTTTTCTTTTTTCTAATTTGCTGGATGGTGGGGTATTCGTGACGGAGGTGCCATACTTGTGCATAAATATTTTACCATAAAGTTGATTTCAAACTTGCTAGCCGGGTGATATCCCGTGACGGGTGAGTCTGAATTTGAAGCGCAAAAATGTAACTATATGTGCCAGAACCTGGAAGAAGGAAAGAACATGAGACAGCGGAAACCCGACCCGCTACCCGTAGATGAAGAAAGATGAGAAGAAAAGAGAAGAGAAAAACAGCGCCCAACTCAGCCAATTCACTCGCCAACCAACGCCAACCCCATCCTCCCCCGCCTTCCATTCCCGCCCCTGATCGCGACCCAGAAGAGCGCGTAGCCTACCCACGCGATCCCAACACTTCCCATCGTCCAGCCAAAACTCCTCTCGTACCCGGGCGCCCACTCCGGACGAAAGATCCAACTCGCCAGCACGCCCGCTACATTGCCCCAGCCATTTATCCCAAGCACGACGGCACGCTTGCCAGGTGTTTCCATGTTATTGCTTAGCCACGCCACGGTTAGGGGGGAAGCGATGTACGTCCCCGAGAGCAGTAAGCAGAGGGCGACGTAGCGTGGGGTAAGAGCGGCCAGGGGAAGTAGGACTAGTAGTGCGAGGGAGAATAGCGAAAGGGTGAGGCCATAGAGGATGTACTTGAGGCGTAGGCGTGAGCGGTCTGAGAGGTACGTGGTGTACCAGAGGGAGCAGGCACCACACAGGAATGGAGGAATCGTTAGGAGGTTCGCATGTAAGGTGGAGTATCCGAAACCCTTCACGACGAGCGGGAGGAAGACACCGAATGCGATGCCGGGGACGGAGGAGGTGATGTTGCAGATCAGGAGCCACCAGACGCGCCAGTCTGTGATCGCGTCGGTGATGTCTTGCATGTTCAAGCCGGGTTCACCGCCGATTGTTTTGCCGTTCTTGCTGGTGCTTAGGCTTCTTCTCCGTCGCTGCTTTGCCTCCTCCTCGTCGGATTCGTTGTCGGCTAGGAGCTCCTCGCCTTCTTCCTCCACTTCGAGAGCGTTCTCCGCCTGCGAACGGTCTATTAAGATGCGTTTCTCGGCCCAAGCTCGTTCCGCAGATGTCTTGAGCCACCAGGCATTTTTCGGGCCGGTCGGGAGCCAGAGGAAGGCTGTGAGTGCGGCTATTATGGTAAGGCCGGCTTCGAGGAGGAAGAGGATCTGGTAGCTGTACCAGCCTTCGTGTTCGGGTTCATGGGCGGAAGGTGCTCTGATGTCGCCTTCGGGTTCTGAGATGAGAGGGGTGGTTAGAGATAGCGGGGCGGGGGGTGGGGTAGGAGAACGAACCGGTGGGAAATAATCTGAACACAAAGTACGATACCAAACCACCGAAAGCCCCGGCGACAGCGTACTGCCCGTAGAACATACCCAGCCGCTGAGCGAACTCATATCGTGTATAGAATAACGACAAATAGAACACAGTCGCTGGGTAAAACCCCGCTGCCAGATACCCGATTCAAATCAGCCCCGTCCCAACCCTGACCCCAAAGCGTTTAAAAACATACCTTCCAAAGCCCCGATACAAATCCTCAACCCAATCAACTGCGACCTGGATCGCACGAACGCATTCAACCCCGTCAAGATCCCCCATCCAACCATAACCCCACCAACCCATCTCCCGACACCAACCCTCTTACCCAACGCCGCGCCGACCGGCTGCAGCAGCACGAACGCGACAAAGAAGGCGCTCACGGCATCGTTCAAATCCTCCGGCGCAAGCCCTGCATGGCGCGTAAAACCCGCAGTCTCGGCGTTTCCGACGTTCGAGCGGTCGAGGGAGTTTAGGAGGAAGATGAGGGAGAGGAAGGGGAGGAGATAGATGTCTGTTCTCCGCTTGATGGTTAGGGTCAGGGCTTGCATGGATGATGCCTCTGGGTCGTTGGCGAGGGGAGGTGGATGGGTTGGGGGTGTGTGAGCGGGGGAGAGGAGGGGGGTTGATGGCCCGGGGGGGGACTAAAGTGGCGTGGTTTCTGTATTAGGCGACTGAGCAACCCTGAGGGGAAGGGAAACGGAAGGGAGTATGGGGTACTATACCTGAGAAGAAGCCAGCGCTGCGGATGAGCCGAACGAGTTTCCGTGAATTTTATTCTATTTCGCGCCTAACATAGAAGTATATCGAGCTCTGTAGGGAGAAAGGTCTACAGTAGATGCGATGGAATAGGGCTCAGCCCGTCCAAGCTGATCGTTGGTTCTGTTGGACAAACCACGCGCAGGGGCTGACTCCTGACTTTTGGGTTGAGGCTCTGCTGCTTGGCGGTCAGGGTTTCCATTGTCCAAGGACCCGGAGAAACGTGAGGCCGTTGCGCTTTACGCTTTTGGGAGCCAAACGGTTTTTGGGTATCATACCGACAATAGGGAGACGAGTCTCACAGGGGTTGGGAAGAGGAAGGCATGGAAGTAATGGAGTGGGGTGGGCATACCCGTCTTATGTTCACAAGTATGAGTACGGTACCGGTATGGATGGCCTTGGGGAATTAATTGCGGTTACGCACTGCAGTGACGCGGTATGGTATGATAGTCGTACAAGTACGAGTACGAGTACAACTGGCCTGACACTTGCACCAGGCTTATCGTGCTTTGGCATAACACATCATCACGGGATAACAAAAAGGTTAGAAACCAATTTACCGGTGCTCGAGTATTGTACGAGTACTCGAGTAGAGCTCTTCTGAAGTCCTGATTTAGTTACTTAAAGGACCCTAAGCTGGCTAAGAGAGAGAAACTATTCCCTTCGGAGCAAAGCTTTGAGAGCTGAGTTGGCGTAAATTCTACTTAGTATATCCTCTTCCTTGGGCAAAGGTTGGTGAGCTTCTTGAGAACACAGACCCAGTTTTGTATAGATATTGCATGAATGGAGAAGCCCCCGGGTCGTGGCGGACCAAAAAAATTACTCCAAGCAACACAAACGGAACCCTAGAAAAGCCCTATCCGAGCAGTCCTTTGGCACAAGCGGGGGTGGGGGCGAAGAAGTATCACCTAATCTACCGTTTCCCGAGGACCGCACGGTGAGTCCAGTAAAATTATTGGGCTAGCGTGGGCTCCTAGAGATCTCAAGAGAGTTGGAAACAAGCTGCTCCATTTGCAGCTGGTCTTGCCCCTTCAGCCCAATAACACCCGTCTCCAGGCAATGTGGAGGTCTCGCAGGAAGCATTCTTTTTGTATTTCCATCGGATCAGAGGTATTTTTTGACTCTGTTTTTTCGCTTTCCATTTTTCCAGGTGTTTTCTGTTGTTGACAGTCCGGAGGTGACAGTGCAGAAGGAAGAAGCGGGTGCAATGGATCTGGAATGGATCTGGTTAGGTCTGCTAGCTGGTTACATTCAAATTTACCTTACAGCACAGGACTGGAACGACCGCCCCGCTTAAAAGTCCTTGGGAAAAGCAAAAACCCCTTCTAACTTACCCATGCTCGGACACGGAGGCTAGTGACGGGATACGGTAGACGGGGGTTTGGAGTCAAAATGTGCCCGTCAAACAATAGCTAAATCCGGCAAATGAATCGAGAAGGTTGGGGAGCGGAGCGATAGGAAGGCCACGAGCAGAGTGCGATGGGGGGGGGTTGGAATTGAAGGCGGTAGACCAATATCTCCGCCGCATCCGGATGAATTCCTATATTAACCCGATACCAGAAAGGATATCCAACGGCCATGGGCAAAAAGCTCGACTGGGGGATCAGGGGTGCTCCGGTTCGCCTTCGGCCCTTTTCCACGATCACTACTTCCTTACCAGCCAACTATCCAATGGCTCTTAGGAATACGCAGCAAGGGAGGATCTACAATGGATCGCGTTTCGGGAAACATGATGTCACTGTAGCTATATACTTCTCGACCGATCCAGCTCCTTTGAAAACACTCCACGAGCGCTCACACCGCCGTCATCCAGGGCTCCGTGTGGGTCTGGGAACTTCTCTGGAACCCCCGTACGCTTGTCTATTGCGAGTAATTGGGCCTGTCGTTGGTACCACCGATCCACTATTATACAATCTTCTGTAACATCACCCGGTTTCTAGGGCGGCCGATGCGACCCCAGGCCTGTTCAAACCGATCGAGAAACATATTCTCAGTCCTTATCGTCCAATCCACCTTTCCCAATTACGTTTGTGTTTCTTCTCCGTATCTGTGTCGCTCAGCGGGAGGGCGGAATCCGGGGGTGAAACTTGGGGGGTAGTGGGCCGTGTTATTGAGAGATAGTGAGCGCCAGGCGAATGGCATGGGGAGAAGGCTAGTGGAGAAAAGCGATTGGATGTACCGGAGTTCTGTGGTTAGCACTATCTGTGGCCGGTGGTAGCTTGGATATGCTCCGGAGACTTGTGGAGGATACAGTACTCGAGTAGACTTGCGGTTATGTGGATGGAAGGGTCATGAATTTGTCTCTCGATATTATTTTGAGCTCGGGCGGTATCTCGACGAACCCACCGCGACGATTTCTAAGCGCCAAGGGTTACCTGGCGATGGATGCGAGATGCAGGGTAGCGACCCCCATTCAAGGGCTTGGCAGGGATTACTAGAAATGAGACATCACTCAACCACTGGATTTCTCAGCTAAATCTACGATTACCTTCATTTTTTTATTAAAAATGTGCCTTCTAATATCTGAAGAAGCGACTAAGCGTCTGAATGTCATGACACCGCTTTTCTCAACCTTACACGATGGGCGCGGCAGGTTAGGTATTTAAATATCATAGTTGGAGAACGTTTCAGACATCACCCCGTCTTGGATCTTGGGGCCATTGGTGTTTCATCCTCGGAAGCCTCGGATCGCTATTCCTTCTGGCACTATTCTATAAATCTTCGGCGAGGACTCTCGAGTGCTGGTGCGCTTGAGGGCGTAGTTCTTCATACGAGCTGTTTTCCCCGGTTGTCGTCGGGCGAACTGTACCGCATTGCTCTTAGTGAAGGGAGACATTGAATGGGATGAGTATGCAAAAGCACCAATTATCTAGTGTGGCATGGTTCACTGTGCTGGGAAAAATCCCCTCTTGGCTGGATGGTGGGCAACACTGTCGGCACTGCTCATGACGGGAGATCACAATGGACATGGATGGATTGGTGTCGGCGATTTCCTTATAAACACCTGTTGTTTCCAAGCGCTAACGTTGACTAAGTTCTGCTATAGTTGCTGGGGATTACAAAAGATATGAATGTAAGTTTAGGGAAGCGAGGGTTGAATTGGCGGTCGGTTTAGCAGTAAAATTCCGGCCATTGTATACATTTCTTTGTACAACTTTGTCCTCGCGGTCCCAAGCTGTCCCAGGGATAAAGTTAGGAATTAAACGAGAGCGCCCCGCAGAATATATAGTAGCAATCACAAGTAGCCTTAGAGAGAATAGTTTTCTATTATTTTCTCCCCCAACCATGTACAGTACTCGAGTACGGTACCCTGTACTGGATCTGGTGGACATCAGACATCACTCGGGTCACCACCCCCGTAGAGCACGTGCACGGCGGATACCACAACCTTTCAAAGTCCATGGTCCAGGCGACGCGCGGCGATGGCTCAAAACGAATCCACCGAGGGCTAGTGGTGGATTATGTAGACTTCCGGTTATATTGGTGGAAGCACTATGGATGCCTACAGAAAGACTGTGGATATAAATCGATAGCATCGTGGATTTCCTTGCCGATACCCGTCGCTTCCGTGCGCTGGGTAATTGGCCATGGTAGCACCCCACTCCGGCTAACTTATCCATCAGCTCGGGATGTGCATTCTGGTTGTGGGCCCGCTTGGCCTCAGCTCCCCCATATCTTGTTCCTCTCGATAGATACTTCGGGATCCTATAGAGTCGGGGGTATGGTTACTACTCCGGTAATGATCTCTTGGAATGTGTAACGCGCTCAGGGTTGCCATTATTTGGGGTGGTATCATACTCATACATTATTGGTAGAAGTGTGATAAGATTTGACTTTGTTGTATCGTATAGAAACTCTAAATTTAGCTGGAGTGTTTAGAATAGGGTTCTGGACTTAGTTGTATAATATGACATAATAATTATTATGATAACCATTTTTCCCCTTTGATAGGGAACCCTGACTACGGACAGGTCACGTGACCTTGGTTTGTTGCGTTTTGAGGTTAGTCTAACTACCGGCTGTTATTAATAGATGGATATGATACAACGAGTAGTAGAGAATGCGCCCTCCTGCCTATCCACCATCGCGATGCCAAAAAAGCCAGAGCTTTCCCTCCTACGAGGAACAATTCTTCAAGAAATTGTGGCCCGCCATGGCAAGCAGAGTTGGTATGATATCATCGAGGCAAAGGGGTTGTACACGAGATGCCATAATTATTTAACCGAGGGTTTGAGTGTTTTCAGGCTCTTTGGCAGTTTTTATTCCGTCTGTATTCGGATGACACTCGTCTAGTCGATGCCCTCCAACCACCTCTTCCATGCTCTTCGCTATTTTGGAAAGCTGTGACTGTAATCACTCGGAGTGCTAACTCAAATTCCTTTACCTGACCTTCCCTGATATCAACCTCGCTCTCAGGAGTATGATATGATAAATTTGTTTTTGAAAAAGAAGGGAGCTGTTAAATGTGGGTTTCTCCCACCCTTTCTATTTGCTTACTCTTAAAAACTCTCGCTCGATATTTTATCTCCTGCTCACGGCCATGCTCTGGTTTTATGGGGTTCTCTTACTCGGATTGCTGAAATCCCGGGTGGGGTGATAATTCATGGGGTCGTCTAGGGTTATAGAGCAATCTATGTCTTACTCTAATGGTCTTGTGAGTGGGGAAGATTTGGGGTAGCTATCATACCATACTTGCTGCACAATAGACCAAATCCTACCAGACCCGTCCTCACCCCTTGCTTATACGAGCGTAGCCATTCGCTGGTATCAAACCTTATGAGTGGGTATAGCAATCAATGATTGACTCGCGCAGCGATAGAGAGAAAAACTAAAGCGCTATGTGGGAACTGTCACAGGATATGGACAAGAGCGTGAGGTAATGAAAAACAACTTTTTTCGTTCTTTTCTAAACTAATGGTAAAGACGGGTGTATAAGTAAAGCATAAACAATGTATCCTGACCATTCCGTGAGTCACCACACCTAACCGTATCTCCAAGCATGCTACCCTTTCCTCCATACGCTCCGGCGATAACAAATCTATTCATACCCATCGCCTGTAATGGGCCGTACGATACATCACTACCCAGAAAAGATAAAACAAATATTAACGAGGAATAAGAGAAAATAACAAGAAAGGTAATGATAAGGACCGAGTCTAACCGGAGCTCAAAGAAAGGAAAAGGTGAAGAAAATAAAAAGAACAAGGTAGGTGGATAGCAAATGGCGAACCGAAACAGGAAAAAAACACCCTCCACCAAAGTCTGTTAACATTACTCGGCAATCAGTTGTAGAGCGGGAGTATTTCGGGCAATAAAGAAGGAAGAATGAAGGCAGGGAAAGCCAAAAGACGAAGGAAAGAGGCGATTGTAAAATATCGGTCTACCGGTCGGCCGCAAGTCAGAGAATTGATCCAATGTTGCTAGGGTGGTTGTCAACTTTCGTGAGAAGGTGCCGGAAGCTTAGAGGCCGCATGGGAGGCAGACCGGACTGCTCGGTTAAGGGGGTATCGCTATCTGCGGGCTTGGGAAGGGAGCCTTTGAGGCCCGCTACTGGATCCCGCTTATTGGGATCTGCCAATAGGGGTGCTTGTTGGCCATTAATGTCTGCGATATCGATAGTAAGGCTACCACCTTTGAATGGCATACCTACCAATACTTGTCCCTATGCCCAGCGGAGGCTGGGAGGGATGCTCAGCCAACGAGATCTCCTGTGTCAGAATTGACAGCGTCTCGTTCAAGTAGCATCCTTGCGACTCGATCGTGACCTTTAGAGAGAGCCCTCGACAGTGGTGTGTGGTTCGCAGTATCTGCCGTGGCGGTGCGGACATCTCTCCGTTCTAACAGCATCTTTACTACACCCTCATGCCCGTTCTCAGCGGCCCACGAGAGTGGCGCCCGGCCATATTCGGTGTCTGGCTGGTCGGGATTGACATCCCCTCGTTCCAAAAGCATCTTTACTACACCCTCATACCCGTTCTCAGCGGCCCACGAGAGTGGCGTCCGGCCATATTCGATGTCTGGCTGGTCGGGATTGACATCCCCTCGTTCCAAAAGCATCTTTACTACACCCTCATGCCCGTTCTCAGCGGCCCACGAGAGTGGCGTCTGGCCAGAATTGGTGTCTGGCTGGTCGGGATTGACATCCTCTCGATCCAATAGCACCTTTACCACCTCCTCATGCCCTCTTATGGCTGCCCATATGAGAGCTGTGTTCCCTATGCTGTCGGTTGCATTAATATCCCAATCTTTTATCTTCAATATAGCAGTAACTATCCCCACGACCCCGATAAATGCTGCTCCATGGAGTCCTGTAAATCTAATAGGTCCTCCTAGTCCGCTAAAATAAGGGCCAAAGCTTCCATCTCTATTATAGCGAGATAATAAAAATTGAGCAGACATATGTTCATCAAACCTATCCAGAAGTCTCAGTGCTAGTGCCTTCACATCTTCCGTCATCCCCCTTCTTGCGTGCCCCCCCCAGTAACAAGAAGCATACTCTATAAGTGGCATTGTTGCAGGAGCCGAGCCGAGTGTCGTCGGCGGGAGATCCCGGATACAATCGAAATTGAGGTATGTTAAGCAAACCTCCGCAATTGTCGAGTGGGGTCTTAGGAATAGAGTTGAATCACTTGCGAGATGCTCTTGTAGGGTATAGTGCACCAGTCGGACAGTGGATGAAGACGCCTCGAGTGCGACAAGACCCAGACAAGATGCTAGGAGTGTCCGCAATGCAGGAACGTTTTCGACATCCAGATCTGCAGATCCCACCTCCACCCCCAAGGCATGACAGAGCTCTGCGGCCTGTAATGGCCGTTCCGAATACAACACCCACATCAGGACCTTTGGTCCGAGTATTGATTTATTTCCCTTCTGCGCCTTCATTCGGGCTAGAGTTGCCGTGTAGGCATCGCTCAGCCCATTTCCCTTTGCCATCTCTCCAAGTTTCTTCCTCCTCTGACGAACCGTTACCTCTCCCAGAATAGCGTCGATGTTTAGCGAAACAAGGAGGAATCTACACACGATCGTAGGTGAGTATTGATCAATGATAGTGTGGGAATGTTAAATGCTCTTACATATCGGATATCTTTTCCAGGATAACTCTAATGATATCCGCCCGCAAATCATCGTTCATCGCCTCTGGATCGGCGTCCTCATCCAACTTCATCTCGAGATAGCTCCTAATGTCATCCGCGTTAGGGCTGATGGGTATCACAATCGCCTTGCTGAAATATCTCTGAACATCTTCCTTGACATGAGGCCTGCCGGTGAGGAATATTCGCGTCCCGGGGAACTCCTGAACAATATCTCTCAGCGACTCCAGTAGCTTTGGCAGATGCCTCGGTAAGCATTCATCTAGCGCATCAATACAGATGAAAACTTGGGGTAGCGAAGCAATAGCGACCCTCAGCATTCCCATCAAATCCGGAAGTCGCGGCCCTCTGCCACCAAACTCCGTTTTCCCTTTATGAAATGCCTCCCGTAGATGGTTCGGGATATCCCCTCTGCCTGATAACTGCTTCAAGATAGCCCCCACCATGTTGGTGATTGACTGCTCTTCGTGAGCAAGGAAGTCGCAGTACAATCCTGCGACAACGATGTTCCCCTCCCCCGCGTGATCACACAGGCTGTCAATGACGAGGGAACTAGTATTTCCGATCGTCAGCAATTTTCGCTTCTTTCAGAGAATCTCGCCACTTACCTCAGGTACGTCTTACCCACTCCCGGATTCCCGCTGCAGAGCAAGACAGCCTTATCGGCTCCACCCTGACCACCCTTCCACTCCCGAAACTCGCTTGTTTCCAATAACCAATCCCCCACGCCGTCAAACCGCTCGTTGCGCACGCCTTGATGCCTGTGATTTGGCTCTAGCGGAGAGAGCCAGCGCATGATCTGCAAATCCTCGTCGGATTTGTAGACGTTGAAGCTACCTATTATATTGCCGCTGTTGGCATTGCCGTCGCCGATCCTGACCTGGGTAGTCTGGGCCATGATGTTCTGTCAAAAGTGTAGATTGAATGTAGAAATGGTGGAGTAATTTGTAGGGGTATCTAGGGAGTTTGCAAACGTCTGTTAGTAGAGCTGAGGAAAGCGGGGGATGAGGCTTGTTGTGTGACACTCAATATCCAATCATTTAGGAGGGTGCATGACTAATATGAGATATGTCCCGAGAACACTACTTAAGTGATTGTAAGTTAGCAATAGTATTGTTCTATCAGGAACCTCCCGAGCTCTCTATCGTAAATCTCGTATAGAGAGGGTTAGATAGTATAGTAGGTTATTGAGATTTTGCGGTGAATAGGGACCGGGTTGGGTGGGATTGTGCTGCTTCGGGAGAACTGCCGCTTGGGATTTACGATACTCCCGTCACTGTATGTCCTGTGAGTTCACCGTTGCTGTTTAT
Source organism: Tuber indicum (assembly GCA_006112555.1). Taxonomy (NCBI): domain Eukaryota; kingdom Fungi; phylum Ascomycota; class Pezizomycetes; order Pezizales; family Tuberaceae; genus Tuber; species Tuber indicum. The sequence goes on from VBSK01000013.1 coordinate 1,040,546, forward strand.
GCGCCTATATTCCTCCTGATATATGGTGGATCTTGCATCTCTGGTTCCCCGATCACATATCATTGCAGGTGAGCCGTTGGAGCCTAAATAAAGACACTCTAAATTGTGTGTTGGAAATGTGGTATGGTGGGCTGAATGGGATAGCAAAGGAGGTGCGAGAAACAGGAGAGAGGTAGGTACTACGGCGACTCGGCAGAAGTGTCCGTGATCCGAGACCTTGTTTTTGCACTATAGGGACCTGGGCAATGGGGATTGAGAAGTATCAAGAATCAACCTGCGAGAAGGGAGAATGATAAACGTATTATAGAAGAATTGAAATTAAAATTAAATAACAAATAAAGAGATTAAACGAAACAATAATAGCGGCTCATGTGATAGCTTCGTTGTTTCGGGAAAAGTTTCGAATTTCGGTGATGAGTTAGGAATGCGGAGAGATCAAATTGAACGCCGTGGATGCAATGGAGGGGATGGGAGAACATTCTTCGACACATGAACGGTATCATTGGAAAGCTCTGGGGAGCTGGAGTTCTTTATTTTAGATTCCCTTTGCAGAGAATGTTCTTTTCTTCTGTTCACTTGCGGGGGGGCACGAAAAGGCGGGCATGCGTAGGGGAGGGGTGATAGGTGTGGCGATTGATGCAAGAATGAAAACTATCGCATCATGTTCTGTGTGCACCCCCGTCATTGCCATTAGAGAAAATGAGAAGACTAAAGGCTCAGTTTGTATACAACGGCTCCGGTCCGCCTTGCGACGGTTTTAGCTGTAAAAATGAGGTCGAATGGAAGGAAACGGTCTTTTTGTTGTGGGGCAACGGAACGGAACCGTTGTGTCCAAACAAAGCGTAAGTCCGAGCTACCGTATCCGCATCCGTTGCCATTCTGTGCCGTATTTGATTGCGCCTAATAACTATTGTCAATGGTTCGAGCAAATAGGGTAATACTCTGGAGGCAGAGGAAATTCTCAAACTCTTCTGAGTGGCAGTCACGTCTCTTGACGTTTTTGCGGCCCCCTTTTCCACTGCACACACTTCCAGACCCATTACCCGTTTCTGGGGGGAAGAGTGAGGACGAAACGCGGATTGATCAACTTGGACATTAGGGCTGTTGCTAGAGGGCGCCAGGAGAAAATCGAGATCAATTGCGCGAGTCGAGGTAGCGGGGAAGTGTTAGATATGTCCCGGGAGCACTTCTGCCGAGCGACTGTACTAGTACTGTAGGTCATTAGTGCGGAGTACTGGTAATACCAAGGCTTTATCTTTGGCTCAATCAAGACACCTTTCGTTCCATGCTATGGGGCTATATCCTCCGGCGGAATCATATCCTTGGTGTTCACAGCGGACAGGCCGCAGTGAGGGGGGATCGAAGGCGTGATGGTTTGGCGGTAGAGGTTCAGCCGCGTGGTATTATCTTAGCGCGATCGGTACGGTACTCAAGCACTTGTGACTCTTGGCGCCAAGATCCTAAGTGGTAAAGTGAAACCTCCTCTCAAACGTCTTGTAATCACTCTTACTGAAATTACACGTAAAGATCACGGATACAAAATCATACCCCAATTAATTCAATTCATAAAGCTACCGTGGAATTTGGCATCCAGGGCGCTCACTTCCATGTCCGTTTTCATTGTTGTCATGATACGCCTCCACCAGGTGGGACCAAGAAACTGGCTGGTTATGCTGCGTCATTAACTTATGTTAATACCGCCTAGGTCTGTCTGCGCGAACTATTTAATACCCATGAGAGGCGATTTCAATGCCAGCATCACGCATATTTACCACAATGTCGCCCCGATTGGTACTATTTTCTGCGCACCCCAACTCCAACTCCATCGCCTTAACCCCCAAACAGGACTATTTATAAAAAAAAACCGCAACATCTAGTATTGGAATTTGGCATCTTCAAACTTTTATCGCAACAAATTTTTATTGGTGCATCGCGAATGGAGCCAGTGGACTTGGACATTCATCACACTAAGCCAGGGGCATAGAAACTTATTGTACAACCGAGCATCTTAAAACTAACTGACGCAGCGATCAGAATCCGGACCAATGGGAATCTAACTCTAATGCCATATCCGAAGATGGCAGAGGATACCCTCCACCCTTCAAAACTGATCCCGTATAGTAAGTAGTCGATAATCCTGTTCCGGTACTACATGCATCACATTTAGCGCCAAAACCGGGCTTGCGTGAATAGAACAGCGTGATATTGAGCTCGACCCGGTCCTTGTACTCGAGTACTCGAGTTGTCTTGGCGGTGACCAGGGCTGATGAATCGACCAGTCCTGACCAGCGGTCAACAGTAGGGAGTGATGAGAGGCGATGAGTGGTCATATTTCCTCGGCATACCTACAGCACAGCACAATTTGTGGACGACTTATGGAAGATACTTTTCTTGTTAAATATTATGATAATATTATGGTACTATTTCTTTTTTTGAATTTTACATTTTCCCCTCTCAATATTTCCTTTTAAACCCTAACCCACTCTCCCTCTGACCCTTGCTGTGATCGCTCCCGAGTCCTGACTACTGGTCATGGCGTGGGGAGGGGGGTGATTACAAGTAGGGTTATATCATATTTGGCAAGGATGTGGGCTTGGAGGTTAGTGGCATGGAGGTGCTCGTACAAGTACCGTAGGTCATACCGGTAGTGATTCTGGTAGTCGGGCTAGGGGGGCTCTGGGGGGATGAGATGTACGGTGGGGGGAGGTTTAAGATTGAGGGTGCGCTGGTTTTTTGGTAGTGGTTCTGGAAAGGAGTGGTGTGGATTGCGCGAGTAACCGCATCCTCACGATATCACAGGGTTGCAAACACAATTCTTACTAGCTCCCGTAAAGAAACGGGGTTTTATTACCAGGAGGGGGAGGGAGGGGGGAAATAACAAGAGCATAATTCGTTCCATCGTACAAGATTCTCTCTATCCAAACACCAGTCCCACCAACCAAGGAAAAATCCACTTACCAAACTCTCAAGAATAAGGTAACCTGCATCAAATTAAACATTCTTAAGACCCAAGCACTCTCCGACCAAAATGGCCGCCTTCTCGCCGACCAAAAGGGCTGTAGAGTAGGTATTTGCGCCGACTAGGGAGAAGAAAAAACACAAAAGTGATTAGCAATACTTCCCATGTAAATGCCCAAGAGATGGAGAGCTCACCATTCCCGGGGCAGATTGACAAATCTGCCAATTTGAGCCCTTCAACGCCGTACACGTTCAATTTACTATCGACAACACCACCTTGTTCTCTCGGCTTCATGGCACAAGTGCCCATAGAGTGCCACGTAGTGGCGACATTCTCGCGGACCCATTCCTCGATAGCGCGGTTGTCCTCTTTAGTGTATACCAAGCTCTCGATCTTTCCGCTAGTCAGCGCGGATTCCTGGATCTCTGAGGTCTCGATGTCAATCTCCCGCGCACGAGCTGCTGATGAGGGATCGAACTTGGGGTGAAAAGCTGGGACCTCTCCGCGATAGCAGGGCATGCGGCGTACGATCTCACGTCCGAGCTTGTAGCCCCAGATATTTGGGCCGATATCGGCCTCGTGTGTGAGGAAGCCGGGATCGAGGTCTGGTTCCCCGTATGGCGAGGGTGAGGTAACGTGGATAGTACCGCGGGAGGCGGGGTATTCCAGGTATAACGCGATTGTTATATACTTGCCAGGTGGGACAAGGGTATGGTCACCAAAGAAGCTATGGCTGTTAGTAACTGCTTCCCACTGAATTAAAGTGCGGAACTCACGCATTTCCTAGACTGACAAACATAACGGGTTTATCCGGAGCATCCTTGAAGTACTCGTCGTAGATTTTCCGGAATTCGGGCCCCATCTCTTCAATCTCCTCTTCGGTCGGTCGGACCTTACCACCGGCGTTGACAAAGTTCGTTGTGTAAATTCCCTTTCCGTTGGCAAAATCCTTCTCACCCTGTTCGAGGACGTCGGTGCTACCACGAATGAAATCGTCGTGCGTAGTGGTCTCCGGTGCTACCCGGAAGGATGGGAGAAGCAAATTATGGTCTTGGTAGTTTGTTCCCACACCCGGGAGGTCAACGACTTGCTTAATTCCAGCCGCATTCAAGACCTCTGGCGCACCGATACCGGATCTCTCGAGAATTTGCGGGGTGCCAAGGGCACCAGATGACACAACAACAAGCTTCCTAGCTTTAATGGTGGTAGTCGCTGGGACAGAGGAGTCGGCGGGTGCTTCGGCAGGAACTACTTCGACCCCTACAGCTTTTCCGTTCTCGATAATTACGCGGGCAACCTTGGTTTCACATAGAAGGTGGAGATTACAACCCTTCTCAATCTGAGGGTGAATGAAGCCGTGCGGGGCATCGCAGCGCCGGCCAGTCTCGGGGTTGATCCATTTGGGCCATTTCTGAAGTTCCATTAGCCCAAGTTTCATAATTGGAGACAAGAGGCAAAACCTCGAAGGCATTGGACTCATTGAGATCTTGTAAATCTTTGGTAATCTTGTATCCCATAGACTTGGCAGCCTCAAGGAGCTGATCGGTAGTCTCAGACCCGTGCCCCCCGTGGGAGACGTGCAGAGGTCCCTCAAACCCGTGGATTGCGGGGTCTTTGTTCTCGAGATGGTAGGTCTCGGTTTTCCTTAATAGCGGGATCAAATCGTCTGCAGTCCAGCCTTCAGTCTTCCAGTCGTCGTAATCCCTAACCCTAATTAGACACGCATTCCAAACAGCTTAATGGAGAAAAACTCACGACCGACTAGCCCTGGTGTACATCAGGAAGTTGATGCTTGATCCACCACCCAGAATATTTGCTACAGGAATAATTGGCTCTCGTCCATTGAGCTGTTTAGATGCTTTCCCCTTGTAAAACCTGGCCGTGGTTGAACCGGGCGTCATGTGGGTGAGATACAACGCTGGCCGAACAACTGTGAGAAGATTGCGATTGTTCTTTCCTCCTTCCACCACGAGGATACTCAGAGATGGGTCTGCCGTTGCGAGTCGGCCTGCCACAACGCTGCCGGCAGCGCCTCCACCGCAAATGATAACGTCTACTTCTGATGGAGGAGACATAGGGTCTTCGTGTTGGTTGGAGAATATGAGATGAGGTAGGGGTGGGGATAGAGATTCGATAGAGCTGGAGAAGGGGGGAGTTATTGGCGATTATATATAGTCAGACTACTGGTGTTGCTGAAGGCCACGTGAGATAGAGGGCCCTCACACATATCAAGTGCTCGCCGAGCCCAAGTCGCATTATATCGGTCTGGCGTCAGTGCAATACAGGTTATATGCTGTTTCCGGTGATGACAGAAGTAGCAAGACAGCCTGTATGGGAGATGAGAGAAATATCCTGTACAACACAGATAATCTGCTAAGCTTAGAACCTCGTGCACGCTGCCCTTGCTTGAGCTGGTACCCTGGAGCCGCTGTTCCATGCTTTCGTGTAAGTCAGGAAAAAACTGGTTGTGATAATACCACTTGATTGGATCGGAAATGATTCAGAGAAACACCGCAGATGTAATTAGCGAGAGCCCCATGAAACCTGCATAGCCTCCTAACTTATTCTGACAGTTACCTTTAGGAGCAGACCCAGGCATTCCAAATTGCCCCTCAATTGCTAATATCTATTGTTTCCATTGGTGTGCCTTTCTTCTCTTTCCCTTGTTCGAATCTATAAACTTATGCACTATCCCACAGTCCATGACCCAATCAATCCTCGTAGCGTTGATGTTGAGCCGTAGTCGAGACAGTGAATACATACTGTGCTCGAGTACGAATCCGTTCCGAAGGGGTATCAAGAGCGGGGATATTAACTTACGGGCATGCCCGAGGTTGTTTTGAGGTTTGAGGTTGCAGAGGGGGGCAAATACCCACTCCCCGCCAAGCCACTGCACCCGGCCAAAAGCCCGAGCAACTGCCGTACTCGAGTAGTCTAGTGTCCGTCACTGGAAGGTCGCTCAGTACTACCAACCAATCGCTAACAGGTAAAGTGCATTGATAATGCCAATACGGTTAGACTGGAATCCCAGGCACCCAGCGGGCGAAGGGATACGGTAACTGTACTCTAGTAGACCAGAACCGCACTTTAAAGTTTATCTGTGATAGCTCGCCCTATAAGTTGTCCGTCAAACCCGGGAAAACCCTTTAAACGCAAGCAGTTTCCGGAATAAAGGTACCGCCTTTTTTTTTTTTTTGGCCTTATCGCACGGAGAGAAGAGGGGAGAGGTTGAGGAAGGAAACCGAACCTGGCGTGTTATCTCGGCACTGAAATGCAACGCCTAGGTATGCCCCAATCCTTGACAAATTGTCAGCCTAAGCTCAATCGCGATCGCGATAAAAAATGTAGGAATTAGAGTAAGAGTAGAAGCACATAGCAGTTCAACACACCAAAAGTGACGAAAACGAACCGGCACACCAAAGCCGAGCTGCAGGTCATATGGGTGGACGACCTGCATTGGAAAACAGCTTCTGCACGTGATAAATTCGATGAGCATCATGATATATCACTCCTATGCTTGGCACATCCACGAAACATCGGCACTAGGACACACAAGTACCGGTGCTGTACTGTACCCAGTATCATACTTGAGTGCACGTCGGTGGAATGCGCTGCGTTGAAAACCTTTTCTTCATATAAATTCCAGTTTTCATCAGACCAATCAACTGAACATCTCCACTCTCAATAGAATCTCTTTCTCCTCTCCTTCAGCCTCTTCTTTTCACAGGTAAAACCTCCGGTCCGATCATTACCTCCATTTTTAACGGTACGCACTGTTTAGTAAAGGGACAGAAGTCAAAACGCACCTATATTGGAGTTCCTTGATCCGGTAAAATTCAACGGGTCTACCGAAAAATATAATCATCCTGGGATACCGCGGTGGCCAATGCTTTTCCTTGCAGCGCTGTGGCACACTACCTGAGTACCTGGCAGGTCAAGGGTTTTCGCATGCAGAGGATCTATTGCGACCGGCCTCGATGGCTTCAAATGCCCCGCACTTTCTGCATGCAGTAGATAGGGGTCGGCAAAAAACCGTATTGTGTATTTCAGACACTTGGATATTTTCCGGGGCTCCTTTGACGCTTAAAAGCGGAACCAGGGAAATAGTGGTCACTCACTCGAAAACCCCCATTTTTCGTGGGTTTTGGCCCGGGTCTTCGACGGTTCACATCGGCACTTGCATTACTTGGCAAATGTTCTGTTGCATTACTGCCAGCCGCCTTTCTCGCACGGCACTCTGATGACCCGAGGGTTTGGTATTGCTTCGTGTCATGGGACACCACTCTGGATTTAATGCGGATAAAAATCCCGGAAACGGCGGACTTTATCTGTGCGCTTCCCACCCCGGCTGTGAATCGCTTCGCAGCCCTACCCCGGTAGGATGATGCATCGTATTCCTTTCGATTCCCGGTGTTTATTGTTGCGATGGAGGCCTATCTGATGCGTCATTAGATGGTTGAATAGTCTTGAAAATCTACATGGACTTAGGGCGTAGCTGGGGGGCTTCCAGTGGGGATTTGTTACATCTGGCGTTTAGAACGATAACCTGGACCACAGACTATTCCCGCAGAAAGAAACGACTTTCTAAATTCCTGGAGTATGGTCATTATGGTAAAATGAGAGGTACCGATGCAACCTAATAAATAAAAGTAGGGTGTGTTTTTTCATAGGATTTCATCTGCCGGTATGATAAGATAACTTGTTGCCCGATTTCGTGTGTTGGGGGTTAAGGTCTTATATGTCGGCGATCGCGGGATTAAGGATTGTTGGCTGGTTGTGTGAAAGTTTCCAGATTTCTGAGCTTTAGAATTTCTGAAGCCGGGGGTGGTTTGAGTTTAAAGAATTTAGAATTTAGCAGTTGATTCTCTAGATAGTACTTTCGTATTTCTAATCCTACCTCTCATCTCGTTAACCAGGCCTTTGGGTGGAGCTTTATTGCTACTTGCAACATATTAACTTATACAGCACAGTAGAAATACGGGATACTGTTTTCAGCACTAGTTTCCTGGCAAATTCGGAAAGAACGAAACCGTGAGTGGGGAAGGCGTGAGTAGGGGGGGGGGGGGTTGTTACAGTACCATTACCGGTAAATCATAACCGGCAGTAGTCGTGCATTCTTAGTGGTACAGTACGGGTACAGTACTCGTACAAGTACCGGTATTGGCTGAAACGACCCTTGTGATGCGGCTATCCAGCCATGTTTAGATAACGTGTTTGGCCTATCCTATCATAGTAAGGGATCGAGTTGGGTAAGCAATTAGATAAGCCGACCGACATGACGTTGGCCAACTGTGGAGTTGTACAGCGTGTTGATTCTAGTCTTCTGAATTTTTCGGAAGATCTTCCCCTTATTGAGGTGTGAACTAGAGGGGAAGTGAGTATAGTGATAAGTAGTTTTTTTCAAGAAAAAAGATTTGTAATTCGGGGACATGAGCTGAGGGTATTATTAATATTAATTTTATTGATATGATGCACCAATGCCCTAAATTGGGGCCCTTTTTGCCCCTTGTTCTGTGGGCTGAGGGGTCTTCCAACCGGAATTGCAAGTTCATGGTGGAAAAGCATGGAAAATTTCGTTTTGGATAGGTGGACTGGGAATCCCTGTTGAATGCTTAGAGGTGTTCAAAAACTTGACCGTGGGCTTGTACGATACCAATATATAAGCCTCCAATCTAGGCAGCGCTTCCAGTCGTCCAGTTCATCCTAGACGGGGTCAGGACGACGGAAGACGACAATGTCTCGTCTTTGGACGGACTGGACGGGGCGACGGCAGCCGGACGGCACTACTCGTACGATACCGGCGACCTGGCCAACGGGCGTGCATACCGTTGATGATGGCCCTCTGTACGGCGCTGTGGCGTACTGTATTTTTTTTTCTACTCCCTACCGGTATGTTGCTAGCAGTCCTGGACGAGAAGTGCGTAACCACCCACCTTGTCTTTTTTTATTCGATTGGGGCACTCGGATGGACTGCCCTGATCGGAGCTGGGGGAACTCGGCTCGGTTTAATCCCGGTTTCTGTTTGGGCAGGTCGGGGAAGAGGCCAAGGAAGGAGACATTGGGAAAGTATCATAGGTCCAGCAATGATGGAAACAAACTAGATCATATGATTATCAGGAGAGAGATGATTGGACGGACAGAAGGTTTCCTCTCCAACACTCGGCGAGGGAAAGTGATTCGCTGAGATCTTTAAGTAATATCGAGACCTCGTATTTGCTCTACCGGTGTCGTGTCATACTCAGGTAAGCTACCTGCGCTTCCCACAATTCAAGAACGGGGGCGGTAATCCGGAAAAACCCTGTTCTCCTGGAGCACATACTTGTAACCTAATAGTATTATTATTAGAATAAGATGCTCAAATATGGGGTTTTTAAATTCGAGAACGACCGATCGGCCTGCGTGCCGGTGTCACCGGTATCTAAAGTCCAGACCAGGGTTGTTTCCAGTCTCAATTATCATAATAATTATTATAAGCAATATCGCTAGTAGCTAACTGCGATTAGGTTTCTGACCTCACCAGCACCGTCTGATAATTTAACACCTACCTTCCTAAAAAGAAAAGGAAAAAACGTGACCGCGAACCTTCCAATTTTGGCCGACTAGAAACAAGTCTTGGCATCTTCACTGAAGAAGTATGATACTATATAAGAGTCCCTCCCCCCCACCTCCCCCTCTTCTCTCACTATGCGATTTTACTTCATAGGATCATTTCTATAGTAAATCGTCTCATCTGAAACTCTAACTAGAGCCACAGATTCTCCAACCTGGGGGATGACGATTATCTCCTCGAGACCCAAGAGTGAAGCCTTTTTACCTCTGCTTCGGCGGTGGTGGTGATGATCTCGAACCAAAATTGCTATTTTCTCTTCGGAGATGGCGATGAGGGTGGGCCCCGATGGAAGTCTGACAGGTTCTGTATCGTTATGCTTTATTCCAATGTGTCAGATTGTTCCATAATAATATGATAACACTTTCCTCCCTAACTACGATAAGAAGTGAGTATTGTAGAATGTTTTCCCTAGCACTGGAGTTTGCAATGAGAATTGCCAAACCGACTTGCCCACTGCGGCATACCGTTCTGGCGGGCATTACCGGTCAAGTCCTCACCAGTCGTGATAATTCAGAAAATCTGATCCTCGGGAATTAACCGTTCGATGGGAAAAAGGGATCATCACCAATAGTGAATAGAGTTGTTAAGTACCCGGGTAGGCTTAGGCTGGGACAAGGGGGATGGCGTTTGGCCAATACCTCCAGGATCTGTCGGAAGATTCGAGAACGAGTGATATCGTGAGGATATGATATATCTACCTGTATGAGATTACAGTAGCGCCTCGGATAAATTGTCGTGATTTACACATTTTTCAACACTTTCCCCCTCCGGTTGAAGATGTAGCCCTCTAGGCCCTAGTGATATCATAGTAGTAATTCCTCCGAGGAACAGGGCTTGAAAGTTTTTTCCCCTCGCATTCGTCGGGCAATGGGGTATAAACCGCCAGGTCAGACGCAGCCCGACCGGGAACACGGGTTGGTTGAACAGAGGATGGGGAGTGTGTTTTAAAGGGGGGAGTGTATTTTGAATCTCTATGTAGAGGGTTTGCTGGGTTTTTGGGGATTACACCATGCCTGGGGGAATGGTGGGGAGGCAGAGAGACCGCTAAAAGTGGAAGTCAAGGATCCCAGGCTGGGGTGGGGTTCCGCTCGGCCTACTATAGGCAAGCCGCCTCTTATGCTTGTGATAATTGGCGATTACACTAATAGGGATTAGGGTTGCTTCTAGGATATCAGAGATGGGATTGCTCGGTTTCGGGAGGTAGGCATCTTTTTAGAGATGAGGTTTCACAATCACAGGTTTCTGTCTAGAGTGCTTGGGTTGAACTTTGCTTGCTATTGGAAGCTGCTCCTGCCAGGTCTGCGATATCGCAGGACGATAGAGGCGCGGAAATAATTACTGACGTAATCTTGGAACGGACGCAAAGAAAGATACCACGAGTCTGTCGCGTCATAATAGTAGCAGCCGAAACTGTGGGTATTTGCGATTAGGGTGGTGTGTGACATTGTATGTATTTGGCGGAGAATGTGGGATATAGGAGAGGGGAAAAAGCAAAAGCGACGGGAAGAACCGAATTTGTAAAATAGGCTCATAAGTGACTTTCCTCTCCGCTCGGGGGAAGTGTGTTGGAAATCATGGATGCTACTAGGCATGCTCATGACTTTGTTCTCTTGTCCGCTGGCATATCCGTCCGTCGGCATCTCTACCCGCCCATATATTGCCCGTCCGCATATTCGCTGTACGTTCCCGGAGCCGGCCATTTGTTCGTTCTCGCCCGTCTACTTGTTCGTTTTCGCCCGTTCGCTCCCCTCCCACTTTTCAACAACAAGGTTTACGGCAGCAATTTGGACACTGTTGACTCCAATTGAATTGCTGGACAAAGATGTAAAGGTCGAATTTGAATATCCTAACCGGAGAAATATTCTCACGAAGATAATAGGGAATAAAAAATGGAAAGACTGATTTGACCCAAATACAGGTAACGGAGGAAAGAGAGACAGATTGGATGATGAACGAAAACAACTAACAAAGGGAAAACAAGCTGCCTTTTATCCTTCTCTGGATCATGCCGATCCACTTCCACATACTTCCAGCGCATGCCGTGTTCTCCGTCATGCTCAATTCCACTGCCACCCATTGTTCTGCTTCGGCCGAGGATAAGAGGATTCGACCGAGGGTATGTTCTGACCGAGGATATTCGGTATTTCTATATGATAGGAGTAAGGTGTTCAAATGGAGTTGTTGCAGGTATTGTCGCAGATGGTGTTGCATGTGGTGTTTGGCGTGTTGGACTAACCAGTAGTCAAACATAGAGGGGTCGGAGTAGTTGATGTATGCCAAGAGGGTTAGGGTTATGAAGTCGTTGCCGTAAGGGAAATATGCGGTGAGCAGCAAAGAAACATTTCCGACAGAGAAGGATATGAACGGCAAGGAAGTTATAGACCGTCGGGAGCCTTTGTTCCTGTATTTCTTTTGTTAGCACGGGAGCATGAAAGGTAGTTGGAGAATCTTTGAGGAGTCTATTCTCTCTTTTATCAGCATGATTGATAGCGTGGGTGCGCATCGAGGAAATGGAGATGAGTGTGGGAGGTGATGGAGATGCTAGTATGCGGTCATCGCAGGAAGGATAGGATAGGTGATCTTTGTCGTTAATTTATACTCCTGTCTTTTCCTGTCGGTTAGTTTAGTTAGTCGTGGAGTCGTGAAACAAAGCATCCCCCCTCCCAATCTATCCCATCAACCTCCTCAACACCTCCTGAACCTTCTCTCCGCAGCACCCCAAGCCTCCGCAATGAATTCCTTCGCACCTTTGCCCATAACACCTTGCACCTCGCCCAGTCGCAACTCAAAACATCGCCGGCGCGGGTAAATTGCGGGAATCCAAAAAACCCAAATTCTGCAACCCGCCCGTCCGGCCCTCTTGCACACTCTTAGTGAGCAGGACTCCTTCATGCATGTACCTGTGTCCACCCCTTCCTTCCTCCGCCACCTCACCGCGACCAATAATAGTGACGTTATGCCAAAGAGCGGTGTATAGAATCTTCTTCTGAACAACCCCGGCAATCTTTTGCAAGCCGAGGGTTCAATCACGGGTGCGAGTGAGGTTCGCCATGAAAATAAAACCTCCATCGGGTACTTTCACGTGGGACTGTCTTCGCCCTTCTGTGGGCGTGGAGGGCGCCTGTTACCCATGCCCCCAGATGCCCTGCACTCGCTGCCGGCAACTCTAACCTCTATTCGGACGATGCCCCAGGCAGAGGTTGGGGCTGCATAGCGGGGAGGGTGCTGTAGTCACAGTAGCATATCCTGCTTGAAGCTAGGTCATTAGGGAGGGGAAAACCGAGAGAGAAGGGGGCAAGAGAAGGGGTTGCAACAGGAATGGAGCTGGGGTGGTCTGATATTAGAAGAGGGTAGAGAAAAGAGTGTTCCATTCGAAGTAGCGGCTGTACTCGCCTAGGAATGCGCCAGTGGTGCCTAGTACTGTACCAGTGGTAGAGTGGGTTTACGGGGGGATGGCGGGAAAACGGACACAAGAGCGCCCCAGTGCGGATGGAGCTACGGGTGTAGAGGTTGATGTTGCGCGGCTGAGGCACGCTCGGGCGCTATGGTTCATAGATGCGGGAGCTGCTTCAATTGTGACATCCCTCGAGCTCACCGCAGCAGAAGGTAGGGCAAGTGGTGCTCCTGTTGTAATTGATAGTATTATATACCGCAGTAAGAGTTGTTGCTGTTGGTATGAAAAGCTCTGGGTGAGCACATGCGCAAGCTTTCCACTCCTACCGCTGTCCCACTGATTACTGTGCTAAAGTTGGGCGTCCCACTCGATGCCTATGTAAACCGCTTCGCCTACTGGATTGCCTGCGGGAAAACCCTTCAAAAAGTTTACCGGTACCATAGAAACTGTGCGGGACCATTCTTGACGGAAACGGACGATAAGAACTCAAATAATTGGACCATGTGCTACGGTATTCTACCCAGGTGGGAGATCCTCTCGGTGCTCGTAGGGTCGGGGGGGGGGGAAGGATTCTTTTTCATTCTCGGAAAGGAGAATGGTGCTGTATTTTTGCTGTGTTTATTTTGGCCCCCTTTTCGGAGAGGGGAATTTTGGACTACCAGTAACTTACTGTATTTACTAACTCAGTACAGAGCACACAATCCAACTATGCGGGTTTGATAGTAATTGTACTGTACGATCGTACTTGGGTACCACTCGCGTAGCACTGTAGCTTGGTAGAGGTTTCGCTTCCCTGCGGCGGAGTGTTTGCGCGCATTCACCGGTCTCCTTATCCCTCAAACGGCGAAGAGAGTGAAAGGAGTTGGAGAACCAAAATTGAGGATTACTTGGATCCGACTGATATTCTTCTAAAGTTTTCCTGTGATCATTTAGGACGAACTGGGCACTGGGGTTTTATTTTGCTCGAGATTTTGAGCGCAACAGAACATACCGTTTCTCGGCGGGAGCAGGCCAACACAGAGGGTTTTCCTAAATATAAAAAATTACAGGGATGCAACAACCGACTGTGTTTATGTTCCTATTTTCGATTTATTTTATTTTATCTGTTTTGGGATTTTCCTTCATATTTTTACGATAGGTCAAAGGCAAGGCGATACCGGGAGAAGTTTGATCAATGGTAGAGTATAGGTATCATTATGAACTGTATGATACCGATATCATATTTCCCATCAGAAAGCAATTTTTTGCAGGGGGTGCGGGTTTAAAAGAGTTTAGCCTGATCTCTTTTGAACCGGCTCATCACACTTGCGCTCTGTCTCTGGGCTTGTTCGATAGAATGCTCCGCTGATGATTCTGGTTACCCAATGACTCTGGAGCCTGTCTTCCCTGACTAGGGCCCACAAAAAAAAAGGTGTGCTCGTGCATTAGGTTTCTGCATCATTAGGCGGCCCGTCCCGGGGTCAATTTGAACAGTAGTTTCGAGACATGGTATTCTAGAGAGGCAACATAATGTTTGAATACTGACCCAAGGCTTGTGGGGGAAGATAATAAAAAATAATTTGAACAATAGTACCGGTATCGGGTTTTTAAGTTCCTACTGCTTTAGAATGTATCCGGAAAAAGGCCGTACTTTACAATAAGGCTATTTACATAAACGGGTTTGTGTCTCGAAGTTTGCGTCCAATGATTGCACTGTTAGTTGGACGCGAGGCTTTACAATCAACCCCACTTTTCCCCGATTTCAAGTCATCTCATTAACGGACCCCAACTGAATCAACACCTCGCTCATGACAACATTCAAACCGGCGCAAAAGGGAAAATGTCACAAATCTTTAGTAGTAACGATAAGTCTGTCATCATCACGAATAGCTTTAACCGCATTGCCCCCGACGACGAGTCTAAAATACTGGCATGGCTATCCCCATTAGAGCCATGGGTGCGACACCGAGACATCGGAGCCCAGCGCATGGACAGCGTAGGGAGCTGGCTACTGGAAACCAAGGAATTCAGGAGCTGGCGTAATGGTAGTGGAGATGATGAATCTAATCATGCGACCTTATTCTGCGATGGCAATGCAGGAGTAGGAAAGAGCTATATCTGGTAAGAGAGAGAGTTTCTTTCTATGAAATTGAGGAATGGTATGGCTAATAGACTGCGAAAACAACAAGTTCACAAGTAATAGACAAGTTATGCGATGAACCCCCTGCGGAGGATACTACGGTTGTCTGGTTTTACTTCGACTTTGCTTCTCGGAACGAGCAGTCACCAATAAATATGCTCGGTTCCCTACTAAGACAGCTTGTCACCGGGTTTGAAGGAATTCCCGAACCGGTAGTCCAGGGTTTCCGAAAGGAGAGGAAGGTTAGTGGGGGTAGAGGGCTACAAGTTTCTGGGATCATAAAGATGTTCCAGACCATCACGACCACTAAGCGCACGTTTATATGTGTTGACGCTCTAGACGAGTGTGTGCATCGAGTGGTAGTTCTTGAATCACTAGGACAGATTCTGCAGGGGACTCCGAATACTCGCATATTTATGACAGGAAGACCACATGTCCGGAGTGAGGTTGAGAGGAGATTGGGCGGGGTAACGACCTTTATATTGATACAGCCAACTGAAGATGGGTTCTTACGATATCTGCGCGAGAAGCTCAGGAATGATAGTATGCCAGATATAATGAGCGCCACATTGGAGGCGGATATTATGAGGAGCATTCCCGAAATATGTTCGGAAACGTATGTAGGAATGAGGGCAAAGGCCAAACTATCAGAGGTTAATTGCTGACGTAGTCTAGGCTCCTACTGGCTTCTATCTATATTGAGGAAATCCTGCGGGAAACTACGATCGCGCGGCGAGGAAGAAGACTCAAATCGGTAAAAGAGGGGACAGGGTTAGGGGACGCATACGGTGTGACACTGGAGCGGATCAAGGCTCAGGATAGGGAAAAGGCGAGTCTTGGGATAGCCACTCTTACATGGATCTGTCACTCGGAACGGACACTACACGTGGATGAATTGTGCCACGCACTAGCAGTGGAGATAGGAGTAATGGATTTCGATCCCGAAAACGTTCCTACAATAGGCACATTGCTAGGCTGTTGTCAAGGCATGATCACGGTCGATAAGGAAGCTTCAACTGTGCGGTTAATCCACTTTACTGCCCAAGAGTATCTTTGCAGCCACCCAGATCTCTTCAGTAAACCTCATTCGATGATCGCAGAAACTTGCTTGACCTATCTAAACTCGCAACTGGTCAAGAATCTCCCGCCTGAACCTCTCCCAGACCACCAAAGTTTACCGTTCCTCAACTATTCCTCGAGATATTGGGGAATTCATGCCAACAGGGAACTCTCAGACCATGCGCGAACCCTTGGGCTGCACCTCCTGAAACAGTACGAAGATCACATATCCAGTGTATCACTTTTGAAGCAGGTCCATCCTAGCCTGATCGGGCTTAGCGGTGATTCCCTGCTCTTCTCTGGCTTACACTGCGCTGCTTTCTTCGGGATTGTTGAACTTGTAACTGTGCTTGTGAATGCCAAGGGTTGCGAAATCAACCAACCCGATTGCACAGGAAGTACACCACTTTCATGGGCGGCGCATAATGGACATGAAGGAGTAGTCAAGCTACTACTAGAACGGGAAGATATAGACCCTAATCGCCCAGATAAATATAATCAAACACCACTCGGGTGGGCTGCTGAGAAGGGACATGAAGGGGTGGCAAAACTGCTGCTGGGGCGAGAAGATGTCTGCCCCGACAGGCCAGATGACCAAGACATTACACCGCTGTCATGGGCTGCTAATAACGGGCATGGAGCTGTTGTAAAGCTACTACTCGATCGCGAGGATGTCGACCCCAACCGCCCCGACGGGGATAATCGAACGCCACTCAGGTGTGCTGCTGTCGAGGGGCACGAAGGAGTGGTCAAACTACTGCTGGAACGGGAAAATGTTGACCCTAATCTCTTGGACGAGAATGACCGAACACCACTCGGGTGTGCTGCTCTCCAGGGACATGAAGGAGTAGTCAAGCTACTACTAGATCGCAAAGATGTTGACCCCAATCACCCAGATGTGGATGATCGGACGCCGCTCGGGTGTGCTGCTCTCCTGGGACATGAAGGAGTGGTGAAACTACTGCTGGGGCGAGAAGATGTCGACCCCGACGTGCAGGATGACCAAGACAGTGCGCCACTCTCATGGGCCGCTAATAATGGACATGAAGCTATTGTGAACTTGTTACTAGGCCGCGGGGATGTTGCCCCCAATCGCCCAGATATGGATGATCGAACGCCACTTGGATGTGCTGCCCTCCAGGGACATGAGGGAGTGGTGAAACTGCTGCTTGGGCGACAAAATGTCGATCCCGACAGGCCAGATAACCAAAACAGTACACCACTCTCGTGGGCCGCTAATAACGGACATGAAGGGGTTGTGAAGCTACTACTGGACCGGAGAGATGTTGACCCCAATCGCTCAGACGAGAATGATCGAACTCCGCTCGCGTGTGCTGCTGTCGAGGGACATGAACGAGTGGTCAAGCTACTGCTGGAATGGGGAAGCGCCGACCCTAACCGCTCAGACAAGAATGGTCGAACACCACTTGGGTGTGCCGCTTTCGAGGGGCACGAAGGAGTGGTCAAACTACTACTAGAATGGGAAAGTATTGACCCCAATCACCCGGACAATAATGGCCGAACACCACTCGGGTGTGCCGCCGTCAACCGGTGTGAAGGGATTGTGGAGTTACTTCTCGACCATAAAGATGTTGACCCAAATCACCGAGACGTGGATCATCGAACACCACTCGGGTGCGCTGCCGTTGCGGGGCACGAAGGAGTGGTCAAGCTACTATTAGAGCGGGAAAGTGTCGACCCCAATCGCCCAGACAAGAATAATCGAACACCACTCGGGTGTGCCGCTGTCGAGGGGCACGAAGGAGTGGTCCAGCTACTATTAAAACGAGAAAGCGTCAACCCCAATTACCCAGACAAGAATGGTCGAACACCACTCGGGTGTGCCGCTGTCAACCGACGTGAAGGGATTGTGAAGCTGTTACTCAACCGCAAAGATGTTGACCTCAATCGCCCAGACGAGAATGGCCGGACACCACTCGGGTGTGCCGCCGTCCAGGGCCATGAAGGAGTGGCCAAACTACTATTAGAACGGGAAGGTGTCGACCCCAATCGCCCGGACAAGGATGACCGAACACCGCTCGCGTCTGCTGCTATTGAGGGACATGGAGGGGTGGTAAAGTTACTGCTGGAACTTGAAAGTGTCGACCCTAGCATGCCTGATAAACACGGCCATACACCATTCACTCTTGCTATTTGGAAGAGACACGCTGGAGTAGCAAAGCTGCTACAAGCCCCGGATATCTGCAGAATGCGCAGATGCGTACCGGCCCCGACAGTCGTGAGAACAAGGATGCAGTAGGTGCCCGGGGCATTCAATTGATAAGACTCAAATCGCCTGGGATTCCTACTTGTCTACTACCAACCTTGCTCAGCGCACATGAGCCTAGTATATGCTGTCGAGGGCATCGCCATCTTTCCCTTCTTCCCTCGTATGTCCTTTACGCTAGTCAGATATTACCATGTTGAAATCTCCCCGGCTGTTATTGGTAAAAATCCATCTTGTACGTATGCAGATCCCCCTCTGAGACCTCTAGATATTAATTAATGGTAATGAGTGAAGGTTCACAATCCTCCGTCTATTTTATTCCGCGTTCAGCGCTCGATCAATTATTTTATTCGTCAAGCTGTGTTGTTTATCTTTGATTACCATTTCCCGGTCGTAGAGGTCCCGGGTCATACGATCTTCTTGATATCCTTCTTTATGTACTCCTTCCCCTTTCCCCTCCCCTGATAGCGATAGATGGATAGATAGATAAACTGCGTATAGACTATTATACCTGATTCTAGAGCACCAAGCGTAGGCGTTCCTAAAGCGAACATGAACATAAAGCCAGCTCCGGGCGTTGTGATTCCGAGACGCGACCATCTTTGGCATAATTAGGTACTCGAGTTACTCGCCCCCACCAGGGAAAGAACTCCATTCTATCAAACCCCTTCCAAATTTCAACTCCCCCTATTTCGCCCACCTAACCGTGTGGCACTCAGGCGGAACCATTCAACGAGCGCAAAGCCCGCAATTTGGAGAAGCCTAGAAACAATCTCCAACTTCTCAAGGCCACTACTGCAGATGCAGTGATGCTCTTGTTGACTTTGAGTCTGAAATCCCGGCGCCGCTTATGTGGCTACTTTTTTCATCTTTCCCATGTGAGTTTGCGTATAATATGATACTAGCGTCCCTTATATCATACTTATGGTGCAAAGCGGCGCCTAGAGGCGGGTCCAACGGCGAAAAGTAATCCCGTTGCAACCGATCCGAGTTGAGCCAAGAATTGCAGGGCCAGGGCCACGTGAATAAAGTGCAATGATACACCTCCTGGCAAGATGCAGAATCTAGTGGATAGATGTTTAGAAACGCCATTTCGGCAGTGATTCCGAATTGTATTTCAGAATTCAAAGGTTAGTAAAGGTTCATGATCACTATATCTTTAGTGATGGAGAAAGACAAGGCTGGCCACCAAAATGATGAGCAGTATAAGGTTTTCCACGGAAAACAGCCAGATTCACAACCCTCCAACCGATTCCCCGGCGGAGCAATCTAAACATAATCTTGATTCCCACCTGAAAAAATTCTCTGAATTTTAATATTCAACCCTTTAGAATCCTGTATCTAAACAGACTGCAGAATTATAGAGAGAGCCATGGCTGGTATACTGGTCTTGGAGTAGTTTCCGAATGATCTTGAATGGGAGGTGGTAAGGCTTGGCGCTCCTTTGAACTGGAACTTTATAATATCGCACGCCGAGGTAACCAATCATTTTGTGAAGTATATAGGGTAAAGATCGAGTTACCGGTATATTCACTTCTATCGAGGTGCAACAACGAGACTGACAAAAGAGTGGATTGAGAGAATCTTAGAGAACAGAGAGACGCATATGAGTATGAGAATAATGAGCGAAAGGAAAGACAAAGTGAATGGTCTTTATAGAGAGAGAGTCGGCGAAAAACATATGTGCCGGTAAAAGAAAAGAATACCGAAATATCACAAGATGAAAAGAAATCCACCACACTCCCTAATCGTCAAACACTACTAACATGAATCCAGTGTAGATATCCAGTATCTACTCCTATTCGTTTCATCCCTAAACAATCTGTGTTTGCACTATACTAGGTCAAACGGATACATGTTTCCCAAACGCTGAAGGTTGCTGCTAAGGTCGTCGAAACACTAGGCCCAGCCATAGTACGTTTCAACGCATTTCTTAACAACCGGTGAGCACTTGAGGGATATTTGTGAGAAGTATGGACCGTACTATCTATTTTTTAAACCTTTTACAGCTTTAGAATCTATTGAGTGGAAAGTGTGAAGTAGCATGGTTTGGGTTGCCGCAGGCGGTTCTGTTCACCTTTTTCAGCCATGATATTATGATATCTCATACAATCTGTTCCCCTGGCGGTCAGTAAATCTTGTCACTTGCTTCATTCTCACCAAAATCTTTCCTCTATTTCCTCCTACTTGCAAGATATAGTTGAAGAAAGAAGCACTCGTTCGCTCTTCTGGGGGCACTTCATCCGAATACTATTTTCTCCAAAGTTCCCTGTTAACTATAAGTGGTTGGACACTAGATTTTGCTTGTTTTTGGGCTCCCAGATTGCGCCCATAAGCACTGCAGAAAATCGGCATTCTTGAGCCTGTGCGTTTAGAAGGACACCGTACTCCGGAATTGGCCCTGCGCCACACAGGTCAGTATTAAAACAAGCGCACACGTGTTTTATGTTTCCTCGCCGTCCCGGGCGACTTGGCTAAATGCCCGCTTAAGCAGCAACTCCCCCATATGGCATGGCAGAGATGCGCATAATTTTTAGATGACAACTTATCGTACTTTACTCGAGTGTGGTATCAGTAGCGAGCTCATCGCGACTCTAGCGAGCTGTGGTGTGAACTCCAAGAATCCTTCGTGCGGATTACTTTAACTACTCGAATAATTTGCTGTGGAAAGCAGTATCCAGCGCACGCCAGCATATCTTCTCCGTTTCGTGTACGAGTACACTCAGCTTGGTCTCCTGAATACGCCGTATGGGTGGCCCTTTAGAACACGGCTCAACATTGGGTGCTGTGCATGGCTCGAGTTCGCTTGCGAAGAAAAGCACGCTTCCCCCGCTTACGCCATCCAGGCCTAAACAATGTAAGAGTATCATACTCGTAGTGCACGGGAAAGAGTATTAGTACCATACTGCGGTAGGCTAAACTTCGGTTAGAACTAAAATAGTAGGTACCGGTGGCATTTGGGTGTAGCTTGCTGAGAGGGGAGGAGGGTGGAGCTCCTTGGCAGTAGCCTGTAGGCTATGGAATAGCGAGTAAATACTTGCACTGAAAGGAGTTCGTAATTGCGCCACTGGTAGGAGTTTCTCAAATTTCTACCGCTTTGAAAAGTATCAAACAAAAGGCATGCACTACGAGTGCAAGTGGCATGGTTCAAGGTGAGATTGCTGGGTGCGGATCTGTTTTTAGTGTTCACACAAATAAGTTACTCGAGTAGTCTAGTTCTTGAGCATTTGTGTAACGAATCGCCCATCCAGTATTGGGTTGTTGTCGGTTAATTAATTAAGGAAGGCGCAAGGCATTACTCGTAGTCTACCATCAACCCCGCTTTCGCTCAATTTCAAGTAATCACCCTCGCGGACTCCAAGTTAACCAAGACCCTCGTCTCCATAACATTCAAAGACGCGAGAAAAGAAAATGTCGCAAGCTTTCAGCAATAACGACCACTCTATCATTGTCTCGAATATCATTAACTGCACTGCCCCCGATGATGAGTCTAAAATACTGGCATGGCTGTCCCCATTAGAGCCATGGGTACGCCATCGAGACATCGGAGCCCAACGGATAGAAAGCGCAGGGGGCTGGTTGCTAGAGGCGGAGGAATTCAGACACTGGCATGATGGTAGCGAGGAGGATGTATCTAATCATGCGACCTTGTTCTGCGCAGGCAATCCTGGAGTGGGAAAGAGCTTTATCTGGTAAGAGACAACGAATCTTTATATGAAATCTAGGAGTGGTATAGCTGATGGGTTACGGTAACAAGTTCACAAGTTATAGACAAATTATGCGATGAAGCCACGGAGAACGATACCGCTGTCGTCTGCTTTTACTTTGACTTTGCTTCCCGGAACGATCAATCACCAATAAATATGCTCGGTTCCCTACTGAGACAGCTTGTCACCGGATTAGAAGGAATTCCCGAACCGGTAATCCAAGGTTTCCGAAAGGAGAGGAAGGTTATTGGGGGTAGAGGACTGCAAGTTTCTGGAATCTTGAAGATGTTCCAGACCATCGCAGTCACAAAGCGGACGTTTATATGTGTTGACGCTCTCGACGAGTGTGTGCACCGAGTGGTGGTTCTTGAATCCCTGGGACAGATTCTGCAAGGGTCACCCAATACGCGCCTATTTATAACCGGGAGGTCACATGTCCGGAGTGAGGTTGAGAGGAGATTGGGTGGGACAGCGGCTTTCTTATCGATAGAACCAACGGAAGATGGGCTCTTTCGATATCTACGCGAGAAACTCAGGAATGATAGCACACCAGACGTAATGACCGCATCTTTGGAAGCGGATATTATGAAGAGTATTCCCGAAATCAGTTCGGAAACGTGAGTAGGAGCTAGGACACGTTCAAGCGTACCTTAAGTTATTGGCTGACATAGTTGAACATAGATTCTTACTAGCCTCTCTCCATATCGAGGCGATCCTGCGAGAACCCACGATCGCTCGGCGAGGACGAAGACTCAAATCAGTCAAACATGGGATAGGGTTAGGGGATGCATATGGTGTGACACTCGAGCGGATAAAGGCTCAGGACAGGGGAAAGGCGGGTCTTGCGATAGCCACTCTCATGTGGATTTGTTATTCGGAACGGCCATTACAGGTGGATGAGTTATGCCATGCACTGGCAGTTGAGATAGGAGCAACAGATTTCGATCCCGAAAATGTTCCTTCGATAGGCGCATTGATAGGCTACTGCCAAGGCCTCATTAAAGTTGATAGAGAAGCTTCGACTGTGCGGTTAATCCACTTTACTGTCCAAGAGTATCTTTGTACTCATCCAGACCTTTTCGATAAACCTCACTCGATAATTGCAGAAACCTGCTTGACCTATCTGAACTCACAACTGGTCAAGGAGCTGCCACCTAACCCTCTCCCGGACGAGCAAAGCGTACCATTCCTCAAATATTCTTCGCGATATTGGGGAACCCACGCGAGCAGAGAACTCTCCGACCGTGCGAGAACACTTGCGCTGGCACTTTTCAGCCAGTATGAAGACCATGTATCGGCCGTGTCACTTTTGAAGCAATTTTATAAGCCGAGTTATATCGGAGACATTGTTTCCTCCCCTCTCTTCTCTGGACTACACTGCGCGGCTTTCTTTGGAATTGTTGAACTTGTAGTTACATTGATAAATGTGCATGGCTACGAGGTGAACCAACAAGATTGTGTAGGTAGAACACCATTTTCACTAGCCGCCAATAATGGACATGAAGAAGTAGTCGAGTTACTGCTGGGGCTGGAAAATGTTGACCCCAATTGCGCGGGGAAATATGATGAAACACCACTCGCGTGTGCCGCTATTAGCGGACATGAAGGAGTGGTTAAGCTACTATTAGAACGGGCAAATGTCGATCCCAACAGCCAAGATAAATATGCTGAAACACCACTCGGGGGGGCAGCTGTTAGGGGGCACGAAGGAGTGGTGAAACTGCTGCTAGAGCGAGAAGATATCGACCCCAACAGGCCTGGTCACCAAGACTCTACACCACTCTTTTGGGCGGCTAAGAATGGACATGAAGGGATTGTGAGGTTATTGCTCGACCGCGGAGATGTTGACCCCAATCGCCCCAACAAGGGTGATCGAACAGCACTCGGGTGTGCCGCTGCTGAGGGACATGAAGGAGTGGTCAAGCTGCTATTAGAACGGGCAAATATCGATCCCGACCACCAAGATAGAGGTGCCGCAACGCCGCTCGAGCTGGCGGCTGCTATCGGGCACGAAGGAGTGGTGAAACTGCTGCTAGAGCGAGAAGATGTCGACCCCAACAGGCCAGGTTACAAATACGGTACACCACTCTTTTGGGCCGCCCATAGAGGACATGAAGGGATTGTGGGGTTATTACTCGACCGCAAAGATGTTGACCCCAATCGTCCGGATGAGGATGGTCAAACACCACTCAGTTGTGCCGCTGTCGAGGGACATGAAGGAGTGGTCAAGCTACTATTAGAACGGGAAGGTGTCGACCCCAATCGCCCTGATGAGAATGATCGAACACCACTCGCGTGTGCCGCTGCTGAGGGACATGAAGGAGTGGTCAAGCTGCTATTAGAACGGGCAAATATCGATCCTGACCACCAAGATAAAGATGCCGCAACGCCGCTCGAGTGGGCGGCTGATATGGGGCACGAAGGAGTGGTGAAACTGCTGCTAGAGCGAGAAGATATCGACCCCAACAGGCCAGGTCACCAAGACGGTACACCACTCTTCTGGGCCGCTAATAGCGGACATGATGGGATTGTGAGGTTATTACTCGACGGCAAAGATGTCGACCCAATCGCCCCAACAAGAATGATCGAACACCACTCGGGTGTGCCGCTGCTGAGGGACATGAAGGGGTGGTCAAGATACTATTAGAACGGGCAAATGTCGATCCCGACCACCAAGATAAAAATGCCGCAACGCCGCTCGAGTCGGCGGCTGCTATGGGGCACGAAGGAGTGGTGAAACTGCTGCTAGAGAGAGAAGATGTCGACCCCAACAGGCCAGGTTACAAATACGGTACACCACTCTTTTGGGCCGCTAATAGCGGACATGAAGGGATTGTGAGGTTATTACTCGACCGCAAAGATGTTGACCCCAATCGCCCCAACAAGAATAATCGAACACCACTCGTGTGTGCCGCTGCTGGGGGACATGAAGGAGTGGTCAGGCTGCTATTAGAACTGGCAAATGTCGATCCCAACCACCAAGATAAATATGCCGAAACATCACTCGGGTACGCAGCTGATAAGGGGCACGAAGGAGTGGTGAAACTGCTGCTAGAGCGAGAAGATATCGACCCCAACAGGCCAGGTCACCTAGACTGTACACCACTCTTTTTGGCCGCTAATAGCGGACATGAAGGGACTGTGAGGTTATTACTCGACTGCAAAGGTGTTGAACCCAATCGCCCCAACAAGCATGATCGAACACCACTCGCGTGTACCGCTACCAACGGACATGAAGGAGTGGTCAAGCTGCTATTAGAACGGGCAAATGTCGATCCCAACAGCCAAGATAAATATGCTGAAACACCACTCGGGGGGGCAGCTGTTAGGGGGCACGAAGGAGTGGTGAAACTGCTGCTAGAGCGAGAAGATGTCGACCCCAACAGGCCAGGTTACAAATACGGTACACCACTCTTTTGGGCCGCTAATAGCGGACATGAAGGGATTGTGAAGTTATTACTCGACCGCAAAGATGTCGACCCCAATCGCCCTAATGAGAATGATCGAACACCACTCGGGTGTGCCGCTGTCGAGGGACATGAAGGAGTAGTCAAGCTACTATTAGAACGGGAAGGTGTCGACCCCAATCGCCCTGATCAGAATGATCGAACACCACTCGCGTGTGCCGCTATCAACAGACATGAAGGAGTGGTCAAGCTACTATTAGAACGGGAAAGTGTCGATCCCAATCGCCCTAATGAGAATGGTCGAACACCACTCGGGTGTGCCGCTATCAACGGACATGAAGCAGTGGTTAAGCTATTACCGGAGCGGGGAGATGTCAATCATGACATACCAGATAAATACGGCCGCACGCCACTCTCCTCTGCCACTATGAAGGGACATATCGAAGTAGTGAACCTGCTAAAAGCCCGCAGCCGCTCCGCCAGTTCTGAATGAACCCCTATGAATTTGAAACCTGGAGGCCTCAATACATTTCTCTAAAATCACGCGGGATTCCCCCCTCCCACCGTCGATCTTGCCCAACCTCCCGGGACCCGGTATACGCTGATGTGGCAACCTGTCTCTTTCCCACCTTCCTTTATGCCTCCTCTGTCAGCCCTATACCATGATTTCGAAATTCTCTTCTATTGTTATTCGCGGAAATCCCACTTGTGTATAAACACATACATACCCTCCCAAAACCTGTGGGCATTTGCCAATTCTCACTGGCGAAAGCTCACATCTTTCTGTTAATTGGGTTTATTGTAAAGTATCCGGTCGCGTATTTTATTTTCTAACTTGCCTCATTTATCTCGTTTATTATATTTTTTTCGTCAAGTAGATCCCATAGTTATAAAATCTCATTTTCTACATTTCTTCACATATTTATTTCCCCCCCCTGCTTTCACCCGATAGTGATAGATGAATAGATAGATAAACTGCCCAATAGACTATTATACCAGATGCCAGAGCAACAAGTGTAGGTGTTCCCAAAGCCATCGCGAAAGCAATACTAACTCTAAACGGAGCGGTTCCGAGATGTCATCATTTTTCGAATAATCAAGTAGTCGGACGAGTTGCTCGTTCCCACCCCGAAGTTAACTCCACCCTACCAAACCTGGTCCGAATTTCCACTTTCCCCCACTTTGCCCACCCGGGGAGGTATCGCGTATAGTAGCCATGTGGAAGTCAAACGGAACCATTAATCTGGCCCGAAGCTAGCAATCTGGGGAGACCCGGCATCTATATACAACCCGTCAAGGCCACCGCCGTAGATGGGCCCGAAATATTTTTTGCTTGGAGTGCGGCCGTTATCCATACCCACACTGCAGCGCAGTGACCCGTAATATCATGTTTCGCCACACTAGTTCCGTGGAAAGTTCGGAAGAAGCCGAATCGATGAGGGGCCTACGCACTTTTGAGTATCTTACAATCCTGGTTGTTTGTAGAAATGTGGAACGTACAGGTGGGGGGTAGTGGGGCACTGTATCACCTTAACAGTCATGCATTCTATATAGCCGTGGCAGGGACGACAACTGTTCTGCGGCCATCGCTCCATCATGAGGTAACCGGGGTGGTAAATAACGGATGCTGTGCTATGGTTTGAGCACAGCGACGTCTAATACTAAGTTAGCATCATACCAAATGGCCTCACCCGTAGGCGAATTTTCCTCCCCTCTAAGCCATTTTCCAAGAACTATTAAGTTTTTCATTACATACCACTACGGGTAATCCCTAGGAACGGGCTGGGATACATTTAGCCTTGATTGTTAGTGCGATGCTATAAAGCATCGCATTATATTGTCGCATACTTTATCTCGCTAAAGCTGCAGACGGGATGTCCCCAGCTCCCACTTTGTCTTTCTTTTTCTTACTAAGGGCACTGATAGGCTAATACCCGTTGAAGATGTGTTAATCCAACCCGAGTTAACCCCCGTGTCGGTTTGGCCTAGCCAAGGAAGGGGGGTAGGGGAAATTGGGAAAATAAGTTAGGGAGGAAGAATGGTCAAACATTGGTAGAAAAAAGCTCTGTGGTTCCATACTACTTTTACACCTAGCTATTGTACATTGTGAAGTGAAAATTGTAGATGTTCCCAAGCTCCGGATTTGGCAAATGAGAAATACAATACAAGCTTGTCTACCGCAGTGCACGGTTCTGGGCAGTTTGGGTGGTCGGGTCTTCAGGGCGTGGTAGGTGATCGCTCCTTGTAGTCGGGAATTAACCGATGAGATTGTTCCGAATTTACCAGTGAGAAGGCGGGATAACGATAGATCGATAACGGAGTTGTCGAGCACTCGGGTGGGTTTTGGTTGAGATATGGAGGATTACCTTTGCCCAGTATTCCGTCTCTGGAGTTAGGCACAATATCTCTTCGGACATGAAGTTTCCCAAACACGGATCCCCAGCCAGAGGAGATTTGTTTGCTATTAGAAGCTTCTTCTACGGACACTATCTGCGATATCGCGGCACCCTGGAGGCAAAACGGTAATTAACGACATAGCATTGGAAAAAGTACCCAAGGGAGATGTAATAGCACAAATATGTCATGTTGTAGGTTAGTGGCCGGGACCACGGTTATTACTGATTAGTGTGATAGGGCGCATTACATGCATTTTTTTTAAAAAAGTGGTTTATGTAAAAGGGGAAAACCAGAGCAAAATTAAGAAGTGAATTTGTGAAAGAGGGTCATGAGTGAATAGCTCCTCCACTCGTAGGGGAAGAAAAAGATATAGAACTCGGTGGCAGGTCAGTTGGTAGGCCCCCCCTACCAAAATATCTCCCATGCCCAATCTGTCCCATTAACTGCTTCCTCAACCTTCTCCCAGTGACTCCTTGGTTTCACTACCGAACCCTCCTACCCACCCTTACTCGAGTAGAGAGCAAGGTCGCTTCATGCATGAACTTCTGGATCTGCTCCTTCCTTATCTCCGCGCCCCCGGGGGCATTCGGAGCAACGGTATAACGCGAGTAAACGGTATGCAGAAACCTCTTGTATATATTCTCAAAAGGACTTGTTCTTCACAGAACTAGCGTAGCCTTATCTGAGTACTTTTTCTTTTCTTTAAAAATTCGTTGTTATTAACCAGTTAGACATTGGATATTACTTGGTTTTATGACCCGGTTTGACCCTATTGCATTGAAGCACTTGTGCATTATCATTTATTTGACCGCTAACTAGAGCTGCCCGCATTGACAAGCGTCCCCGCAACACCAGTTGCACTAGCCACCATACGCCACTTCACTCTTGCACATTGTCGACACAGTACTCGTAATGTACTTAGGGTGTGAGCCTAAGTCTGTAGAAATCTGGTCTGGTTGGCCGAAATTACGTGTGTGTAACACAAATTATGCAGACAAACTGGCCATTTACGCTAATTTTTGGTGAAGGAAAAAAGTCTGTAGAACTCTTGGCGGGGCAAACGCTGCTCACTGAGTGGGCGAGAAGACCCCGGGCCAACCAGCGAAGTTCTACAGACTTACCCTTCACACCCGGTACAGTACACGGTCGGAACCCAAAGGTGGAAGTCTGATTCCTTTGCAATCATCTCCCGGCACTCAAGCTCCGTCCCCCGCGCTCATGCGTCCATAAGGATACCCTTCGATTGATTCTGCTTGCCTAATAACTCTACGGTCTCTGCATCACAAAGGTCCGTAAATACCAAACTAAGTGTGCGTGTGTTTTGTGTTTCCTCACCATGCCAAGGTACTTGGCTTAGTGCTCGCTTAAACCACGACTTCAAGACACGCCATGCTAGAGTTGCGCATAATTTCTAGATGATAACGTGCTGCACGACAAAGACAAAGCGCGTTGTAACTTTAGCGAGTTCTCGTGAAAACTCTGATACGCAACCAAACCCTTCACCTGAATCACTTACACTACTCGAGCACTTTGGAAAGCAGTAGTGTACTAAGCGTACGTAAGCATATATTCTCAAGTCCGCACACAAACAACTCGGTCTCCCGGATACGCCACCCGAGCTGCACCTCAAGGCGGGGGCCAACACCTATTTCTATGCGCATCTCAAATTCACTTGCCGAGCAATCATCCCGCACTTGCGGAATGTAGTCCTAAATGATCTACCGGTACGGTAGTGTGTTGCAGTAAACTTCGGTGAGGATTGTAATAGTGGCTAGTGGCCAGCCACATGGCTCGCTATGAAGCGCGGGGGGGACGGTCGCTGATTGTGGCGTGGAATAAGTAAGGATTCGCAAGCGGATAAGTTAGTGACAAGAGTTTGCAATCGCATTACAGGTACCAGTTTCCCAAATATCTCTATGGTCAAACAGAAGCTATGGAGTGCAAGTGATATGGTTCCAGCGAGTTTCTTCATAGTGTTCACACAAAAGAGACGGGAGCGTTTGTGTAACGAATCACAGGTTTAGTAATCGGACTATTGTCGGTCGGTTACCAAAGACGCAAACCTTAGACTATGACCGCACCATCAACCCCGCTTTCAAGAAATCACAAGAACGGACCCCAAGTTGACCAACAACTTCCTCTCAACAAATTCCAAGACGCGAAAAACGAAAATGTCGCAAGCTTTCGGCAATAATGATCACTCTAACGTAAAGAACCGGGAAGTCGGACATCACCCGGAAGTCGGACAACACAACCAAATTTCAAAAGTAGCCATAACTCCACCAGTTCTCAACCAAATTAGATAAAATAAAAAGGAATAAATACACAAAAGGTATGGGGAGGTACCTGTGAATTGAAATTAATTAAATAAAAAAACAATGCTAAAGAAAATTCATAAAAAGGTGAAAAAAAGGGCAATTAGAGGCAAAGCTAGAAAAGGCAAAAAGTAAAGGCTTTGAATCACATAAAACTATGTAGAAAGAGACATTAAGTAACCTTCTACTATTTGAAATAGCAATGGGGGGCAATAATTGTGGTTGATAGAGTTAGTAAGATGATATGGTAGAGAAGGTAGTAGATAATTTGACAGTATTATAATTACTTGTGATTGAAAGAATTCTTGAAAGAACAAAGAACAAGGTAAAACTAAAAACCAGTAAAGTAAAAGTACTATAAGGTCTGCATTCTTCTAAGCTTTATATTTATGTAGTTTAAATTATTTTCCACTACTGGTGAGCATTAGACTAACTTTTTGTATACTGTTATTCTAATTACTATTTTCTTACATTTCCCATATCCAAACCATCTCAGTTTTAGTAATAACATAAACAGAAATTAGATGAAGTTAATCTGGATTGTGGAAAACAGATATAGCTTTTCTACTGCTAATCTAATAGACTTTTCGCACTATTTCAATCTAGTCTATCAAGTAGATTTAAATTATTCAATATAGAAAACTACTTTGTAAAGTTTGATCCTAGTACTTCCTCCAATCATAGTAAGACTATTATTAGTATTATAGGAGAAGAATATACCTTCTGATAATAATTAATTCTATAAAGTACACTAAGTATTACAATAAGAATTATTTTTAAAAATGTAGTAATATGTTAGAAAAAGGTTAGAAATAATAGGTAACTTAAAGAGTAAAAAATTAAGTCAAATTCTGAAATATGGTAGCTATATAATCTACATTGATAGATTATCTATCTACTAAAACTAGCACTCAGCTTGTGGTAATGTATTTCAATAGTAGTATTAACAATAGTACATAATATTTGTAAATAGTTATTCCTAAGAATATGGAATATCTAAGGTAAATAGATATAATAGGAGCATAGTGCTAGTAAAATAAAGGTTTTATTCTAATAAAATGATATTATGGTAGCTTTGTAGGTAGTATTATAAGAGCAATTAACTATTTAGAGCTAGATAATATGTGATAAAATACTAGATATAGAATTGCTGATAGAATGTTTTGCTTTAGTATAGAACAATTTAAATTATACTAATTTGAGTCCTAGAAGTACTCTAAGCTTATACCAACTTTACCTTAGCTACTATCTGTCTTATATTGTACTGATTCTTTTCTAAAAGTATTACTATTATAAGTAGTTAGAATACTATAAAATTCCTCCTCGTCTTATCTACACTATTGTTTCGCTACTCTTACAAATGCTAAATATCATCTCCCATGCTATTCATACCAATACAACACTATACAGTAGCCCATTCTACATGGTTTTATGTGATCCAAAGCGTTTACTTTTTGCCTTTTCTCATGATGCCTCTAATTGCCCTTTTTTCACCTTTTCATGAGTTTTCTTTAGCATTGTTTTTTTATTTAATTAATTTTAATTCAAAGATACCTTCCTATACTATTTGCGCATTGATTCCTTTTTATTTTATTCAATTTGGTTGGGGACTGGTGGAGTTATGGCTACTTTTGAAATTTGGTTGTGTTGTCCGACTTCCCGGTGATGTCCGACTTCCCGGTTCTTTACGTTACCATCGTCTCCAATATTAACCGCGCTGCCACTGATGAGTCTAAAATACTGGCCTGGCTGTCGCCATTGGAGCCATGGGTACGGCATCGAGACATCGGAACCCAACGGATTGACAGTGTGGGGGGCTGGCTGCTTGGGGCGGAGGAATTCACACGTTGGCATAATGGTAGCAGGGAAGATGATTCCAATCATCTGACCTTGTTCTGCGCGGGCAATCCAGGGGTGGGGAAAAGCTTTATCTGGTAACAGAGAGGTTTATGCGTTAGAAATTAAGGAATGGTATTACTGATTGGTCTCGATAACAAGTTCGCAAGTCATAGACAAGTTACGCGATGAGGCCACTGCGGAGGATACCGCGGTGGTCTACTTTTACTTTGACTTTGCTTCACGGAACGAGCAGTCACCAATCGATATGCTCGGTTCGCTACTGAGACAGCTGGTTACCGGATTAGAAATGATTCCCGAACTGGTAGCTCAGGGTTTCCGAAATGAGAGGGAGAAAATCGGGGGTAGAGGGCTACAAGTTTCTGGAATTGTGAAGATGTTCCAGACCATCACAACCACAAAGCGCACATTTATATGTGTTGACGCTATCGACGAATGCGTGCATCCAGAGGTAGTTCTAGAATCACTAGGACAGATTCTGCAGGGGTCCCGGAATGCTCAGCTATTTATGACCGGCAGACCACATATCCAGAGTGAGGTTGAGAGGAGATTGGGGGGGACAGCGGTTGTTATGTGGGTACAGCCAACGGCAGATGGGTTCTTTCGATATCTGCATGAGAAACTTAGGAATGACAGCACACCGGACGCAATGAGTGCCACATTGGAGGCGGATATTATGCAGAGCATTCCCGAAATAAGTTCCGGAACGTGAGTAGGATAGGAACGAGCACGAGTGCAAACCTGCCTCAGATTATTGGCTAACAAAGCTAAATTTAGATTCCTACTAGCTTCTCTCCATATCGACGCAATCCTGCGAGAACCCACGATCGCTCGGCGAGGACGAAGGCTAAAATCAGTCAAAGATGGGGTAGGGTTAGGCGATGCATATGGGGTGACACTCGAGCGTATAAAGTCTCAGGACAGGGACAAGGCGGGACTTGCGATAGCCACTCTCATGTGGATTTGTTACGCGGAACGGCCGTTACAGGTGGATGAGCTGTGCCACGCACTGGCGGTGGAGATGGGAGAAATGGATTTCGATCTTGAAAATGTTCCTTCGATAGGTGCATTACTAAGGTGCTGCCAAGGTCTGATCACAGTCGATGAAGAAGCTTCGACTGTGCGGTTAATCCATTTTACTGTCCAAGAGTATCTTTGTACTCATCCAGACCTTTTCGATAAACCTCACTCGAGAATCGCAGAAACCTGCTTGACCTATCTGAACTCACAACTGGTCAAGGAACTACCGCCCAACCCTCTCCCGGACGAGCAAAGTGTACCATTCCTCAAATATTCTTCGCGATATTGGGGAACACATGCGAACAAGGAATCCTCAGACCATGCAAGGACACTCGCGCTGGAACTCCTTAACGAGTATGAAGCCCATGTATCTGGTGTGTCGCTTTTGAAGCAATTTTATAATCCGAGTTATCTTGGAGACATTGTTTCCTCCCCTCTCTTCTCTGGACTACACTGCGCTGCTTTCTTTGGGATTGTTGAACTTGTGGTTACATTGATAAATGTGCATGGTTGCGAGATGAACCAACAAGATTGCACGGGCAGTACACCACTTTCACTGGCAGCGAGGAATGGACATGAAAGAGTGGTCGAGCTACTGCTGGGGCTGGAAAGCGTCGACCCCAATTGCGCGGATAAATATTCCGAAACACCACTCGGGTGGGCGGCTGTCATGGGACATGAAGGGGTGGTCAAGCTGCTATTAGAACAGGAAAGTGTCGACCCCAACATCCCAGATGAGAATTACCGAACACCACTCGGGTGTGCCGCTGTCGAGGGACATGAAGGAGTGGTTGAATTACTACTAGAACGGGAGGATGTTGCCCCCAACCACCAAGATAAATATCTTCAAACACCACTCGGGTGGGCTGCTAGTATAGGGCACGAAGGAGTAGTGAAACTACTGCTAGGGCGAGGAGATGTCGACCCCGACAGACCAGATGATAGAGACGGTACACCACTTTTGTGGGCCGCTAATGGCGGACATGAAGGGATTGTGAAGCTACTACTCGACCACAAGGATGTCGACCCCAATCGCCCGGGCGAGAATGACCGAACACCGCTAGGATGTGCCGCCGTCGAAGGACATGAAGGGACTGTGAAGCTACTGCTCGACCGCAATGACGTTGACCCCAATCTCCCCGACAGCGTTGATAGAACACCCCTCGGGTGTGCTGCTCTCCTGGGACATGAAGGGGTGGTCAAACTGCTATTAGAACGGGAAGGTGTCGACCCCAATCGCCCGGATGAAAATAATCGAACACCGCTCGGGTGTGCCGCTCTCGAAGGGCATGAAGGAGTGGTCAAGCTGCTACTAGAATGGGAAAATGTTGACCCCAATCACCAAGATAAACATGTGGAAACTCCACTTGGGTGGGCTGCTAGTAAGGGGTACGAAATGGTGGTGAAACTGCTGCTAGAGCGGGGAGATGTCGACCCCAATAGGCCAGGCTACCGAGAAGGTACACCACTCTTGTGGGCAGCTAATGGCGGATATGAGGGGATTGTGAAGCTACTACTCGACCGCCAAGATGTCGACCCTAATCGCCCAGACAAGGATGGCCGCTCACCACTCCGGTCTGCTGCTGGGAAGGGGCATGCAGGAGTTGTCAAGCTACTGCTGCAACTAGAAAGTGTTGACCCTAACATGCCTGATGAAGACGGCCTCACACCACTTGCTCGTGCTGCTGAGATGGGTTATGCTAGAATTGTTAAGCTACTCTTGGAACTAGAACGTGTCGACCCGAACATGCCCGATGAAGACGGTTTCACCCCACTTGATCGTGCTGTTGAGACGGGACATGCTAGAGTTGTAAAGCTACTACAAGCCCGGATGTCTGCGGCGGCCGCCTCAGTCGTGAGAGAACCAAGATGCAGTATGAGCCTAATCCGCTCCATCGATTACGCTCAGATCGCCTGGGGTTACTACCTGTCCACTACCAACCTTACTCGACATCCGGGAGACCCGTATATGCTTGTGGCGGCACCCTAATCTCTTCCGTCTTCCCTCTTATGTCCTTCAAGGTAACCCGGAAATTCCTCTTTGAAATCATTCGCGGCTGTTCTTGGCAGAAATCTCGCTTATATGTTAGCTATATACCCCTCTAAGACCTCCGGATATTTGTTAATGTTTACGGGTGAAGGTTCATAATTTTTTGTCTATATCGTTTAGCATTTAGCACCCGCGCGACTATCTCATTTGTCTGCTTGCGCTACCTACCCCAATTACCGCCCCCTATCGAATAGATCCCCCGTTACAAAATCTCCTTGCTTTCTATCATTCCGTATAGATTTATTTCCATTTTGACATCCTCTGATAGCGATAGATTAATAGATAAACTATGCATAAACTATCCCATATAATGCCGGAGCACATAGCGTAGGCGTTTCCCAAGCTATTTCGAAAACGGAGCTAACCTCCAAAATCCCGATCCCGAGACGAGATCATCTTTACCACCAACAAGTACCTAGGTGATCTACTCCCACCCCGCAGTTATAACACCTCCATTCTATCAAACCCCTTCCGAATTTCCACCCCCTACTTTTCCTAGCTCGTGAAATATCACCTAGCCATGTAACTTAGCACTCAAGGGGAACTATTAAACTCCCGCGAAGCCGGAAATCCGGAGAAGCCCCACATCAATTTCCAGTGCTCAAACCCGTCACTCCAGATGTGATAAAAATTTTGGTTCAGTGGAATGTTTTTGTTGTCCGTATTTATACGGTAGAACAGCGACCGAGGGTGCGGTGTTTCACTACGGTTGATATGTGGAAATATCGGAAAACCGTAATCCGTGAGGAACCCCCTGGGCTTTGGATACAGTCGTGGCTTTTGGCGGAAATGGGGAATGTATCGTAGTACTGATGGGGGGTTTTGAGGTATCGCCATGGCAGTCCCCCATTCCCTACGGCCATGGATGGAACGGTAATAAGTGTAATGCGGCTATCGCGCCATGTTGGGGTGGTTGTAAAAAAAAAGACAAAAAAAAAGATATAGTACTCTTCGATACGGGAAATTATTGGTCGGCGTGCCGCAGCACCCCATTCCCGTACAGTACACGTCAAGGTCGAAAGTCTGCCCCCGGTTTTTAACTTACCCTTGTACGGGCGACTGCTGTTGTACGGTACACCACACCTTGCTTGTAGGGATCACGCGCACTTCTCATAACTTCTCAACACCGCTAGGGACACCAGTTTATAGTGATATTTTATGTATGAGCGATAGCTATCGCCACAATTCCCTACCGGGAGGGTTGCTAGAGGGAGAGAAAATGCCCTTTGCCACGGGCGGCTACTCAGGGGCGGGACATTTTATTTTAACGAGTACAGTACCCACCCACCGCTCATACCTACTTGTACCGGCCAATTTCCCTCCCCCGCGGATCCGTTTCGAACCGCTAACTTTTATATTACGCCCTATCACCGGCAGCGCGGCTAACGGGCTCGGATATTATTGGCAATGAACTTCTCTGTACTTATCTATGGCCTATGATACCATATTGTCTCACCGACACGGCATCGAAGCTAGAATCTGTGGGCGGGAAGCGCGCAACTATCATTTTGCTTTCTTCAATATGATGCACTAAACGTACTAACCCCGGCTGAAGATGGGGCAAGCCAACTCGAGTTCACCCGTGTCGGCCTGACATCGCCGTGGTAAGAAGGTATGGCAACTTGGGAGAGTAAGTTAGTGAGGAAGAATATGGAAACAAGCTCAGGGTTTTGATACTACTTGCATAACGGGGCGTTTGTGGAGTTACCAAAGGGGCCCCGAGGAGTTGTGGTTGGCCAGGGTGGGTCGCTCACCACATCTACGGGAGTGTCTCTATTGGCGCTGGGAATAATTGACAAGTTATCATACACTAATTGGGTGTGGGACAATGGCTAAGGCAGATGAAGTTATTCCATCCCCGGAGTGAGGTATGGTATGATACAATCTAGCTTGACTATATTATGTAGACCGGAGTTGAGGGAGACAAGTAAGAGGAGGGGAAGCAGATGGATTACGGAGGGGTGCCTCCAAGGTGGTCTGGTATTAGAAGAGGGCAGAGAGTAAATTATTTGGTTGGACGCAGCAGCTGCACTCACCTGGGAATGAGGCGGTTGTGCGTAGTAAAGAAACCTGGAGGAAGCACAAAAGAACGAAGTGGTGAGGGTGGAATCACGATAGATCAAAAGTGGTGATGAACACGAAAGGAGGGAAAAACTCTGACTGATAACCTCATCACCTAGCTAAGGACAGGGCCGGCGATATATCTCCCAAACTCCCAAAACTCAACGAACTCCAAAGAAACACACCAAGCTAATGAACCATGATCTCAAACAATCTAGAACCATCCTGATATCTCATGATCTACTATGATCCCTCAAGCCTCTGCCCCAAGCGAACTATTCTATGCCTAATAGCATAGAATGTGAAAGAAACGACAAAAGCCAAAACCCTATATCCTATGCCTAGTGGCATAGGATGCGAAAGAAATGGTCTCATACTTCATGCCCGATAACCTCTGATCCGCCTAATCGCATACCCGAACCACGTCCACTAAACCCCATGCCCTATAGGTAATCCAACACGTAGTGCCAGTGGTGGATTGGATTGGCGAGGAGGGAGCATGGTGGGAAATTTTGTGCTAGACAGTATTAGTCGGGGTGGAATTGAGGATGCGGAGGTCAATTTTGGGCGGCCTAAGCTGCGTGCGGATGCTGCAGGTCATGGATTCGAGACCAGCCCCAGTTGAGGTCCTTCGATCTCACTGTCGCAGAATACGGAGGGAAGCGATGATATTGTTGTTGACGTTAAAATTGGAAACTGGGGCGCCACCAGTGTGGCTACAGTTGCCAGTGCCGTGAAAGGCTCTAGTTTTGAGCACTTGCGTCGAGTCCTGAGCGAAACGGCAATCATGTTTTCAACCGATCCGAATTGAGATAAGAATATCCTAGACCGTATGAGCAAAAACGAAATGATACTCCCGACGGGGGATAGAGATTTAAGGTTTGGAAGTTGGCGGTGATTCTTAATATATTCCAGAATTTAAAGGTTATTAAAATATCCTATCGTATATTCTTACATATTCGCCTCATAAATTCATTTTTGTTCGTGATCACAATGTCTTAGTCATCCACACCCCACCAGGCTGGTCGCCGGAAATGATGAAGAGTGTAAGGGTTTTCCGGCCATATTCACGACCTTCCAGCCAATGATCCAGTGAAAGCAATCCAAACAAAATCTTGATCTCCACAGTATATGAAACAATTCTGTGAATTTTAATTCCCACCCTCTAGAATTCTGCATCTAAATTAGATGCAGGATTGTCGGGAGAGCGGAAAGAGTATTTTTCGGTCCTAGAAAACACAATCTGACCTAGATGATCAGTACAGTTCGAAAGGAAAACAAGAGGAAGAAAAGGGAAAAGAAATGAGAATCAAGCAGTTTGTGTTGCAGGGGAGGAAGTAGCACAGTCCTTCGGCTATCTTTCACTTCGTAGCACACAAGTCAATTTCACTCGGTTCGTGGTTCACAAGTTCGTCCTCGTGGTTCTCGTATCGTTGATCCGCTTGCTTAGTTACAGGATTGAAGAAGAAAATTTCCTTTTCTCGTCTCTTAGAACAAATTTTCCAGCCAAAGCTAGCCCAACAAGCCCTTTTTCCCTCATTTGAAAAAAACCTAGCTAAAACATGATTGAACCCCAAACACATTATTCAAGATTTTCGTAAAATTGCAGAGCCTCGTCTCCACCTCCACAGAGCCAGGAGCTACGGCTTCTTCGGGTGGTCTTGGCGCAATTTCTGATGTTTTTTTCTGTGGGAAACGGCAAGGCCCGGCGCTGGTTTCAACTTGAACTTCACACTATCGCATCCCGAAGTGGCAAGTAATTTTTTTACTGGCATTCTGCTCAGCATTTCTGTCATGAGCTTCATCCGGTTTTTTCCTGTTCGGCAGTACAGGTAGGCATATTCTGTCACATCTTTCACTATCATCAAAATTTTCGCATTTTGTCCTCTACCGGTAACTTACTGTATCTCCTTTTGCCTACAAGACCTATTCGGGACAAAAAAAAGCACCTGTTTGTTCTCAGAAGTAGCTTCATCCGAGTGCTTTTCCTT
Organism: Tuber indicum; assembly: GCA_006112555.1. Taxonomy (NCBI): domain Eukaryota; kingdom Fungi; phylum Ascomycota; class Pezizomycetes; order Pezizales; family Tuberaceae; genus Tuber; species Tuber indicum. The sequence goes on from VBSK01000013.1 coordinate 1,079,719, forward strand.
CTTTATAATTTATAATTTCTTGTTAACTAGTTAGATATCGGATTTTGATTCTTTTTAGGATCCGGTTTGTGTTGAAAATCACGAAGCTTCCATGGTTTGGATGATGAGGCGTAGGTTGTTTGGCATTGGTTTGGAAACGCAATAGCGGAACAAGCTAAGGAAAGGGTCGGCTTGTGGGTAAGAGTATGTGAGAACTAGCGACTAGCGTAAGGAGAAGTGTTTGAAAGGTTTTAGGAAATGGCACTAGGGATACTGGAAGTAACAGGTTACGCTCCGGAGGTTTAGAGGACAATAAGGTGTCGCACTATAAGAGTTAGGAAACCGGAAAAGAAGCACGAAGGTATCAGTACTGTCTGGAACAGCTATAGCTTAAGGGAAACGTTTTGGAGGATGTTTGAAGAAGTTGAGTGAAGGGAATGGTGTGGCATCACGACAGAAAAAATGTGGTATGGAATTCTGCGAGATTGATGGACGAGGAAAATGTTTGCAAAGGAACAGCTTGTGTATATATAGGACACCTCCGGCAGCATAGAATGAACAAGAATCACAGACACTCTCTACCTATCATAGCCTTATTATTTGAGTTTGAACACATCCGCACTGTAGCGCCTCAGTACCAGAATTTGTTCGACCTTGTGGGCAGCTGGCCCCGCAACTGCCGTGGGAGCTGGCGCACTGACCGCGCAACGCACCGATACGCTACCCTACCCTTTCATGTCGGCGACACCTCCGCTGTCGGGACCCAAACTCGGAAGCCTGACTTTCCACCAGCTCCTCGCACCGTGCTCTATTGCTGAGCCTGTGCGTTCATATGCTGCGATTGATTCTGGTTGTCCGATAACTGTACGGTCTCCGCCACAGTATTAAAACCAGTGCGCTCGTGTTTTATGTTTCTTCACCATACCAGGCGCCTGCTCAAACAGCAACTTTGGGACATGGTATTCTAGAGTTGCACATAATTTTTACATGATAATGTACTTGTACTCCGCAGAAAAACGAGCCTGTCGTAACTTTGGAGAAAAACCCGATATGCAGTAAAATACTTCTTCACGCATGATAGATCATGCATACTACGAAAGCAGTAGCATGTCTTCTCAAGTCCGAGCACAGTCAACTTGGTCTCCGGGTTGTGCCAAGTGGGCTGCCCTTCAGGATGGGGCTCAACACCTGTTGCTATTCGCAGCTTAAATCTACTTGCCGAGCAATCATCCCGCGCTTACGGTGTGTGGTACTAAGCAATGCCAATGATTAAACTGAGGTCAAAATTGCAATAGTGGCTATTGCATGGCCGGCTATGAGGGGTGGGAGGAGTCGCCCACTATGGTATGGAATAAGTTATGGATTCGCAAGTAGATATTGAAAAGAGTTTGTGGTTGTACTTCGGTATTAGTATACAAATTTCTGCTGCATTGGGATGTATCGAACAAAAGCTGTGGAGTGCAAGTGATATGGTTCAAGGCGGGGTTGCTGGGTGCGAGTCTGCTCGTAGAGTGCACACAAATAGTGTGGTGGTGTTTGTGTAACGAATCATCGATCCAGAAATTGGACCGCTAGTTACCAAAGCACGCGCCAAGGCGCAAGAGTTTACCATCAACCCCGCTTTCAAGGAATCACATTGACGGACTCCAGGATCGCCAACACCTTCTCGACAAAGTTCAAAGACAAAAAAGGAAAATGTCACAGGCTTTCAGCAATAACAACAACTCTTTCAATATCATTAACTATGTAGCCTCAGACGATGAGCCTAAAATACTGGCATGGCTATCACCATTGGAGCCATGGGTACGGCATCGAGACATCGGAGCCCAACGCGTAGACAGTGTCGGGGACTGGCTGCTGGAAGCGGAGGAATTCAGGCGCTGGCGTGAGGGTAGCAAGGATGATGGATCTAATAATGCGATCTTATTCTGCGCTGGCAATCCGGGAGTGGGAAAGAGCTTTATTTGGTAAGAGAGAGAGCTTCCTTCTATGAAATTAAGAAATAGTACGGCTGATAATTTGCCATAACAAGTTCGCAAGTTATAGACAAGCTATGCGACGAGGCCACCGGGGATGATACCGCGGTTGTCTGTTTTTACTTCGACTTTGCTTCGCGGAACGAGCAATCACCACTAAATGTTCTCGGTTCACTACTGAAACAGCTTGTCATCGCATTAGAAGGAATTCCGGAACTGGTAGTCCAGGGATTCCGAAAGGAGAGGAAGCTTATTGGGGGTAGAGGACTGCAAGTTTCTGGAATATTGAAGATGTTCCAGACCATCGCAGTCACAAAGCGCGTGTTCATATGTATTGACGCTCTCGATGAATGTGTGCATCGAGTGGTAATTCTTGAATCACTGGGACAGATTCTACAAGGGTCGCCGAATACCCGCCTAATTTTGACTGGGAGGCCACATGTTCGGAGTGAGGTTGAGAGGAGATTGGGTGGGGCAGCGGTTTTCCTATTGATAGAGCCAACGGAAGATGGATTCTTTCGATATCTACGGGAGAAACTCAGGAACGATATAACGCCAGACGTAATGAGCACCGCGTTGGAGGCGGATATTATGAAGAGTATCCCAGAAATAAGTTCGGAAACGTGAGTAAGAACTAGGAATGAATCTAAAGCTATCTCAGGTTATTGGCTGACAAATTTGGATCTAGATTCCTGCTGGCTTCTCTCCATATCGATGCAATCCTGCGAGAACCCACGATCGCTCGGCGAGGAAGAATACTTAAATCAGTGAAAGATGGGATAGGGTTAGGGGATGCATATGGTGCGACACTCGAGCGGATAAAGGCTCAGGACAGGGGAAAGGCGGGTCTCGCGATAGGCACGCTCATGTGGATTTGTTATTCGGAACGGCCATTACAGGTGGATGAGCTATGCCACGCACTCGCAGTGGAGGTGGGAGCAATGGATTTCGATCACGAAAACGTTCCTTCGATAGGTGCATTGTTAGGCTACTGTCAAGGCCTAATCACAGTCGATAAGGAAGCATCAACCGTACGGCTAATCCACTTTACTGTACGAGAGTATCTTCGTACTCATCCGGACCTTTTCGTTAAACCTCACTCGATAATCACAGAAACTTGCTTGACTTATCTCAACTCACAACAGGTCAAGAATCTGCCCCCCTACCCCTTCCCTGACGAGCAACGGCTACCATTCCTCAAATATTCTTCGCGATATTGGGGAACACATGCGAAAAAAGAACTCTCGGATCATGCAAAGAGACTTGCGCTGGATCTCTTGAGCCGCTTTGAAGACCATGTGTCTGCCGTGTCGCTTTTGAACCAAGTTCATAATCTGAGTAATATGGGAGACATGGTTTCCTCCACTCCCTTCACTAGACTACACTGTGTGGCTTTCTTTGGTATTGTGGATTTTCTAGTTACGTTGATAAATGTGAATGGCGGCGACATGAACCAACAAGATTGCACAGGAAGTACACCACTTTCACTGGCAGCGAGGAATGGACATGAAGGAGTGGTCATGCTACTTCTAGGGCTGGAAGGTGTCGACTCCAATTGCCAGAATACACATGGTTACACACCACTTGCATGGGCTGCTATGGAAGGGCATGTAAAAGTGGTAAAACTACTGCTGGGGCGTGAAGATGTCGACCCCGACAGTCCAGATGGAGAAGACAATACACCACTCTCGTGGGCCGCTAGTAATGGACATGAGGGGATTGTGAAGCTACTACTGGGCCGCAAAGATGTTGACCCAAATCGCCCAGACGAGTATGATCGAACACCACTCGGGTGTGCCGCTATCGAGGGACATGAAGGAGTGGTCAAGCTACTATTAGAACGGGAAGGTGTCGACCCCAATCGCCCAGACAAGTATGATCGAACACCACTCGGGTGTGCCGCTATCAAGGGACATGAAGGAGTGGTCAAGCTACTATTAGAACGGGAAGGTGTCGACCCCAATCGCCCAGACGAGAATGATCGAACACCACTCGGGTGTGCCGCCATCGAGGGACATGAAGGAGTAGTCAAGCTACTATTAGAACGGGAAGGTGTCGACCCCAATCGCCCAGACAAGTATGATCTAACACCACTCGGGTGTGCCGCTATCAAGGGACATGAAGGAGTGGTCAAGCTACTATTAGAACGGGAAGGTGTCGACCCCAATCGCCCAGACAAGAATGATCGAACACCACTCGGGTGTGCCGCTATCGCGGGTCATGAAGGAGTAGTCAAGCTACTATTAGAACGGGAAAGTGTCGACCCCAATCGCCCAGACAAGTATGATCAAACGCCACTTGGGTGTGCCGCTACCCTGGGACATGAAGGAGTGGTCAAGCTACTATTGGAACGGGACAGCGTCGACCCCAATCGCCCGGACAAGTATGATCGAACACCACTTGGGTGTGCCGCTACCTTGGGACATGAAGGAGTGGTCAGGCTGCTATCTGAACGGGGAGGTGTCGACCCCAATCGCCCAGATGAGAATGATCGGGCGCCACTCGGATGTGCCGCTGTCGAGGGACATGAAGGAGTGGTCAAGCTACTATTATAACGGGAAGGTGTCGACCCAAAATCCCCCAGACGAGAATGATCGAACATCATTCGGGTGTGCCGTTGTCAAGGGACATGAAGGAGCGGTCAAGCTACTTTTAGAAGACGACAGTGTCGACCCCAATCTCCCACATAAGAATGTCCGATCGCCGCTTTGTTCTGTTGCTGGGAACGGGCATGCAGGTGTTGTCCAGCTACTGCTGAAACCGGACCGTGTCGACCCTAACACGTCTGGGAACGATAGCCGTACGCCACTTCCTCGTTTTATTTCGATGGGACATGCTGGTGTATTAAAGCTAATGCAACCCCGGATGTCCCCGGAAAGCACTGAAGCCCAGCGGCCCCAATTGTGAAACCCCCACGATGTAATTGGAACCCCGTGTGTTCAATTGATTATGCTCATATCGCCTGGTATTCCTACCTACCTACTACTTGCCTTGCATAACCTCCTAGGACTACGTAGATGTTGTTGAGGGTCCCGCGATCTCCCCCCTCCTCCCTTATATCCCCTTTACACCAGTCCGGTAATACCATATTAAAATTCTCCCCGGCTGTTATTGGTTGAACTCATACCTCTATGTAGATACATCCCCCTCTGAGCCCTCCGGATACACGCTAATATTCCTGAGTACAGGTTTACAAGCTTCTGTATTTTTTCTTTACAGCCCCTCCACGATTATTTTGTTCGTAACCTTCCACCCTTTATCATGATTACCATTTCGCGCTCGGTTCCATCCCTTGTTACAAAGTTTCCTTATTTTCTATCTTTCTTTCCTTATTCCTTTCCTCTTTGCTTTCCCCTGATTTCCATAGACGAATAAATCGATAAACTACGCTTAAACTGTTATCTCTGATGCCAGAGCACCAAGCGTAGCCGTCTACAAGCTATCTTGGAACCAGCATTAACTCCAAACGTTGTGATCCCGATATACCATCATCCTTAGCACAAACAAGTACCCAATTTCTCTTTTCCACCCGGAAGTTATCTCAACTTTCTTAAGCCCCTTGGAAATTTCTACTTTCCCCCACTTTGCCCAGCCCATAGATTATCACCCTGCCGTGTGCAGTGATCCCAAGTGACCAGTGCGGCCATGATTCTGAAGAGCCCGCATCATTCCGGCTTAAAATATGTCCTGCCGCCAAAGCCTGCAGGTGCCCAGGTAACACCCCGGTTCGGGGCCCCGGCAAATGATGCTCGGGCTTTCAGATTCCTCGGCAAAGCCGACTGATGACCCAGGCTAAACTTGAACCACCCGATGCCCTTGCCGGGCCGTGCTTCGGTTTTGGATAGCCGGTTTCCCACAGTCGGGCCGGGTCGTCCGCTCAACAGTGGTGGGTCAGTTCGGCTGTACCTAATGCCGGACGGACTTGTCGCTTTGGATCACCGGCCATGTGGCACTCAAGTGGAACCATTAAACTAGCATGTAGACAGCAACCAGCCGAACCTCGGCAACTATTCCCTTAATCTCAAACCCACCACTGCGAAGTCACAGGAAATCATGGTTGCATGGAATTCTTTAATTGCCCATGTTTATACCGCAGATCAGCGATCCGGGGTGGGGTGTTTGGCTACTGGGGCTACGCGGGAGTCTCGGAAAGTAGGATTTATGAGGAATCCAGCCGCTTTGAATGCTATGCTAGTTGTTGTCAGAGATTGGGAAAGTACATGTGGGGTATTGTGAGGTATCACCCCAGCTGTCGGCCCCCTTGGTAGCTGTGGATGGAATGACACCAATAATACATCTATTACTCCAAGATGAGACACCTGTAGCGGAAAATGACAGATACTGTGCCATACGGTAAGGTGTTGGTTTGCCTATCGTGTCGCCCTATACCGGTAACAAGCCGCCTTACCTTTATGCCACATTTCATCTCCCGCCAATCGTTTTCAAATTACTCACGTATTGGCTTTTAGCTCTTTTATTACATACCACTACCAACACCCCAGCTAACGAGCTCAATTACTATTAGATATGACCCACTATACAATGCTATAGCGTATCATGCCATATTGTCTCACACGTTATGACGACGCAAGATGTTTACGGGAAATCTCCAACTCCGACTCGGTTATTTTTTCAATAACGATACAGAATGGTCTAGCCCCGGCGGTGAACCCAAACGTCCACCCCGTCTGCCCTTGGGTGCGGACGTGACGGACGGCAATGCATGGGTGGATACCCACGATGGAGGGGCATCTTGGCGTCCGTCTAGACTGCTGCCCTAGACGGACAGGAGGGCCCTTCAGATTTTTCAGGGGGCGCGTTGTGCCGGGTTCCTACCGGTGACGGCTGATGACCACCGGGCCCTGCAGGTATTGACCGGGCACTACAGATAACCACCGGAAGATACCATTTGTTCTAAGACTGCGGGGCCCGGGAGCCAACCATTTGGAAGGCCGTCTTTACGAAGGACGGACGCCATGCTCTCATTGCTCTGCCGTCCTCACCCACCCTGCCCGGGGGGGCCGAGACTACAGCCCGCCAGGACCCTGTAGGGCGCTCCGGATGGTGGGGGAACGCTGAGCCCTTGTTAGAGATGGAAGAATCCAATTCAAGTTAACTCCTTTGTCGATTTGTTGGGTCCAAGGTATGGAGGCAGGGAGAAGTATAATTGGCCAATTCTCCAAAGTTGGAGACCAATATATTGAAGACAACTAGTTAGGAAACAAATGCCGGATTTGCTGATTCCACTGCCGGAGGCTTTGGTGTGTCCGCCGCTGCCCTTGCCAGGAGAGAGTGTTACCACCGCTGTATCCTGTGTGGCAATGAGGGCGCCTGAAAGTCGGGGTGGCGGGTGGGCAACGAAGAACGCGAGGTGTGGAAAGTGAGAAAGCGTGGTGATCTCGGAGTCTTGAGGACTGGGGGGGTGTATTAGTATAGGGGGATCACGGACCCCGCCTGTGTGAGCTAGGACCCCGCGCTGGCCGAGCAACGGGCTATACCTTTTTCCGTCCTCCTCCGAGATGCGGCTCCGTTCCCCCGCGCGCTATCCTGTCCACTTTGCCCAATTGGCAATGGGTTGCTTCAACCCTCTATTTAGAGTGGGATGAGGTCGAATAATGGTGGAAGCGAGGTTTGTTCTGATAGATGTTGATCGATCGGGTTCACACGGAAGAATGCTGTTGGTCTTGATGAAGTATTGTTCGTTTTCTATTCTACTGCGGAGAGAAACTTTCTGCTAGTTACACATAAACCTGACAGATGCCGCAAGGCATTGTCTACACACAAGTCAGGGCGATGCCCACTTCAATACCACCTCAAATCAATCCCTAAGGATGCCAGACTTAACTTCCTTCTCGTACACCACAACACTACAACGGGATTACTCCATCATGTTCTTCGATACTACTTGTACACCTAGCTACAATACGAAGTGAAATTGTAGAAGCTATTCCCCAAGTTAGCTCTGGATTTGGTAGACAGAATACCAGTCCAGTTTGTCTACCGCAACGCATGGTTCTGATGGGTTGGAGTAGTCGAGTCAGCAAGGAGTGGTAGGTTGCCGGTCGTGTATCGAGGAATCAACCGATGGGATTGCTCCAAGCGGAGCCTATAAATGGAAAAAGGAACCATGAGAATCCAGAACGAAGTACAGTTGTTTTGCAAACTTTAGTAAGGGCAAGGAGGATTAGCTTCTACCCGTAGCTCACCTAACTGTTGTTGTAACATGACTTCCGAATATGCATCGGTCATGTCATTAACTACGGAAGAATACTTTTGGTATGAGTTTATCCCTAGTTGACCTCATTACCCAGTTGACTACAGCAGAGTTTCCTCTGGAAGTCTATCGTACTACTTTGTTTAGTTTCCTTCGCTCTCGTTTCCTTTCTCTTTACTACTGCGTTTACTATCGTTGTCGTTGATTTTCTTTTTCTCTTGCGCGAAGTGCATGTCATGGGTGGTTGTAGTGCGCGCTCCTGTAGGATAAATAGGGTCCGATATCCCCCCGGTAGAGCTTCAAGCAAGCAAGAAGTACAACCTCAAACAAGAATTACAACAACTGACAAAGGATATATACCGAGTGATATCCCATGAGTGCGATAACCTCGTAGGCATACGATACCATAGTGCGTCGGCTAAATTGTCGCGGTTTACAAATTTCTCAACGCCTTCACCCTCTTACCAGTAATGCGGTTCTCTAATAATGGGCCCAGATTATTATTCCAATTCGGCAGTCATAGCAATAATTCCTCCAAGGATCGCAAGATTTGTCGGATTCAAACGACCAGGTCCAACCCAAACCAACCCAGGACTTGGATAACCAAACACAGCTCAGGAGGCTTGCTCCATAGGGCAAGATTGTATTTTTGATCTCTGGGTGGGGGGTTTGTTGGGTTTGGGTGAATGATGAGATGCCCATAAGAACGGCGAGGAGGTGGAGGATGGGGAACCACCATAAGATAAACGCTAAGAGGTCGTGGTGGGCTTGGGTGGGTCGCTCACCCCATCTCCGGGAATTCCGCCTCCTGCGATTGGAATAATGGGCGAGTTACATTAGTAGGAGTTGGGGCTTAGCTAGAGCAGATGGGACTATTTCCGTTTCCGGAGTTAGGTATGATACCGCAGCTCTTTGGAGATGAAGCTTCTCAACCATAGATTTCTACTCGCGTATCTAGTGTTTGTGCTGTGATTTGTTTACTATTGGAAGTTACTCCTACCGTACGCTATCTGCGGTATCACAGGACTATAGCGGCATAACGATAATTACGGACATGGTGTTGGAACAAGTACCCTGGGCAAGATATCTCGATAAAAATTGTGTTGGAGGATAGAAAGCAGTTAGGATTCGTGATTAGGGTAGTACCTAGCATTTGCATTTATTTGGCAGAAATGGAGTATATTATAATAATTATTATTATAGAAGTGGAAAATGAAAACAAACAAGTAGAGTGAGTTAAATTTTGTGGAACAGGCTCATGAGTTACTAGCATCCACACAGGCTGGGGAAGTGTCGGAAAACAGACATTGAACTCGGTGGTAGATTAGTCGACACACCTCTAAACCAACCTATCTCATTAATGACTTCCTTAGAATGGTCTCTCCAAGTCTCTGCGACCTAGCCAACTTGCCTACCATTGGTTTCCACAATCTCTTCATCCAGGTATCAGACTTCCATTCAGTATTAACTCACTCGATTTGACCTCACGCTAGAATGTTGAAATGGGATGAGAGGTGAGGTGTAGGGAAAGTAATCAACTTAAAAAAAAAAAAAAAAAAATTTAAACCGCTGTCTTAAAATACGAAATGAATTCCTGGGTCCGTAATTCCCAACCTCCCAGGTTGAGCTAAGCAAAAATGTGTAAATGAAATCAAATGGCCCCAGCACCCCCCCAACTACACTCCCAACTACGCCAAACTCCCGAACCCAGACTAGACTGATGTTGCATGATACATGGCGTAATCCCTTGGCATGCTGACCTTATTTCAAGATATTAGAGTGAGGTCCAATTGAGAGATGAAACGATCACGTACTCCACGACATATCAAGCTGATTGTAGGTTTGGCGAGTTGTACAGTGAGAACACGAAAGATTCAATATCCAGGCAAATGCTTCATGTAGATCGCTTGTACTACTTGAGTGTTTTGGAATGGAGTACCCGGTTTGCTCTAGTATTATATCTTCTCCGATCGCGCTCACTCATCGTACTCTCCTGAATACGACTTGGAGCTTGTTCCTCGGAACAGGGCTCAACACCGGTTGCTATAGATGCGAACTCACGTGCTAAGTGAGCTTCTGGAGTTTAATTGAATCTAGTCCTAGGGAATGTATGATAATAGGCTATACTCCTGTTAGGTAGAATAATAGGCTATACTCCAGTCTAAATTGTAATAACGGCCAGGGTTGGGTTGTATGGCTCGCCCAACACCCGCCATGGGCCAGGCCGGACCGCGTGCTTCTATTGGCCCGTGGGCTGGCCAGGCTGGGCCTTGGCCTACAAAAGCCCATGGGCTTAGCGGTGGCCCATGAGACCCGTTTGGTTTTATTGGTTTATAAATTTTTCCCCTAAGGTGAAACCAACAACAACTGTTAATGTTACCAGTAACCGAAGAGTAAGGGTTTGTGGCAAGGCACTAAAAGAGGGTATGTTGGCTGTATTGGGAAAATTTGACATGAATATTGTTTGCTTGGTCAATAGTTTCCTCTTAGATTGTTAACTTGTTATCCCACGACCACTTAGGACTGAATATCATCGTCGCGATACTTTATGAGACAGTGTGCAGCCACTGTCCTTTTCTCCCGTCAACACCAGATATGAGCAATTACTATGTTTTCTTGTACTAGTACTTAGGAGAAATGTAGTTTCAGAATGTAAACTAGTTATAACATTCAATAGTGCCATTCTTATTAAAGTTTACAATTTGAAGCCTTTCTCTTGTCGTCCAGGTCAACAGAAACATTTTAGTCATTATGAATAATTTTACGCAGGCCCATGGCAAGCGTTGATATCAAATCGAACTATCCAAGAGAGATCGCGAGTGATATTTCATGAGTGCGGCATGCTTTGGGGCTTTCGGTAGTGCCTCGGGCAGGCTGTCGCATGATAATTTTCATATTTTTCAACATTTCCCCCCTTACTGAAAACCAGTGGACACGGTGTGTGTGCACCACCCGGTCACGTTACTCGCTTAATGGAGAAAAATAAAGGAAAATAAGACAAACCCGTAGGGGGCAATTTTCCAGGTCAGTGTCCGGATCCATAATAAAATTTATCCACTCAAAAGGGTCTACACAAGTGTGAATGTTTTCCTGAAAACATGGTTGGTGTTGCAAACCAGCTCTGGGCCCTATGGGTGCTAGCAACGGGTGCTTTCTCTCTCGTTGTTGATTTACTGCCAGGAAATATGTCTGGGTGAGAAACTACTTGTACTAATGCCAAGGTTGTGGCTAGGGGCCACAACCCCTAACTCTTGCTGGCTATAGAGTGCCCACCAGATCAACGAGACTTCAAAGCTCTAGGTAACCCTCTAGCTCAACATGGCCTCTAGCAGTGTCCCTTTAGATGCAACCTTTCCGCTCAGTCTTGAGATCGTTTCTGCGGTACAGATACTCGCCCAACTGAAGGAAACGGTTTCCGTTTGTGGGGGAATGGGAACTGAACGGTTGCATCCAACCAGACACCTATGACCTAAAGTTTTGAACTGATAATGAGCCCAGGAGAAATTTTGAGCTAGAAAGTTATGTTGACCCAATGTCACGTTGATCTAGATGATATCATAAAAGGAATTGCCATAAGAAATTGCGGCGGGTTTAAGTGTGTCGCTCACCCTGTTGCTATCGTAGGGATTCCATCTCTTCGGCTCTAAATATCAAGCGTTAGAGCTATTTCCCGGGATAGATAAGATTGCTCCAATTTGTGGGTAGATGTCTCATTCTAGACAAAACTTCTCCAACACTAGTATGATATCTGTCTGGAGCGCTTGGCTGTATTTGGCCTATGATACCATCAAATGCTGTTCCTACACTTACTGTAGTATTGAGGGAGGATACGGGAATAATATTGCAAAGATTGTAGGGGGTCTTATTTCGAAGGACCCTGGTTCAATATAGTCGTTGATGAAGCCTGCCATAGTGCCTTAGCTATGATAGCACGTTATCTATTCCACAGTATTCCATTCGCTGCTCAACCTCAAGCTTTCTGCCTGACTATTTGACTAGCAGTGCCAACCCATACTCAGTGTCTCAGTGACTTGCACTCCGCTCTTCCCTTCAGAATAGCGCTCCACCTGTTCTAAGAACCATCCCTCCAGCACCCAAGCACGAACCGGCTAGCAGATATGCGATCAGGACTGCACCTAGCTCCGGAGGTTCTGTCATACACAGCATGGATGTCCTTTCGTAACGCCTTTTCCGAAAACCTTGTTTCAAAAATACCATGCAGCAGACGTTATCATTGTATGGCTTTTTAGAGAGTTAAGTAAATCTTGGAGCGAAGTAAAAGCGGCCCACTCGCCCAAAGAGGATACAGTTCTGGATTAGCGTATGGGGGTATCATAGTATTCTGGATAGGGGATTCACCTGGATGACTAACGTTGGAACCAGCATGCATGGTCTTCAGAGGTGATAAGAATGTGCCGCCTTTTCAATGGACTCCAGGTACGACACAGGAAATGGAACGAGTGCTCAGGTAAAATATAGAAGGTTTGTCGCGTCGCGCCTATAGAGGTGGAGATATAGTTATTTGTAATTAAGTATCATACATGACATCGCATGTATTCAGTCAAAATGAGGTACACAGAAGTGGAAAAAACCGAATATTTAAAAACGTCTCGTGAGCTCACTTAGCCTTGCCATGTCGTATTCACACCTCTTATCTTTAGCGAATGCGGGATGGCATCTGTTACCCATGCCAACCTTTGCCGACCAGCCCAAGTCCGGCCACCCACTGCACTTTGAACCCATATGCCGCCCCACGCTCAACATGTCGGTGAAACTGCACCTGGTTGGGACGCGAACGCTCACACTCTATCCCCGAGCCTGCGCATCCATAAGGATACTGTAATTGATTTTGGTGGACCGATACACCTAGGATTTGCCCCAGCTCTGTATTAAAACAACTGTGCATATGCTTAATTCTTCCTGGTTATACAGGACGACTTGGCTTCGTGCTCGCTTAAAAAGAGATAGACAATAGCATGCCAGAGTCGTATCATACCGTACTGGTACATAGCGGATCCGTCGCAACCCTTGCGAGAAAAACTCGGGGAATCCTTTTCAATACCAGCGTGTCACGGACATTCACTGTAGAATACCAGCTAACCTTTAACACCCCAATAGAGTAATAAATCTATTGGGGCAAATCCTACTTTCAGAATCACTCATGTAAATTCGATAAAAAAAACCTCCAAAAATTCAAGAGAGTAAACCTGAAACACTTCTAAATTTTAGAATTTTTTTTAAAGATAAAAAATAATTAGGTAGATAGCCAGTGTCGCTTAAAATTTGTCAATAAATCTCCTTTTTAGGATAATGCTTGTGTCAAGCTGTGTTGAAACCCATGCTTATTACCTTGTTTAGCACTGAAAAAACAGTATCCGGTCGGGTCGGTCATGCGTAATCGTATGATAGTTGTTCGATCAGGATTTGAATGGAGCAGTAGACAGAAGAAAGCAAAGAGGCGTAAAATCAAACAAGGGTCCAAGATAGTTTGGGATTGTACGGTCCTTTGGCTTATTCCCACGTCCGCAATCGCAGAGTTGTTTAAATTCACTCCCAGTTCCCTTGTATACTCGTTTTTGTAGCGTTCGGATTTCGTCGTTCGGACTCGTTCGTATTCTCGTAGTTTCGCGTGTGGTTGAAAAACTAAGGAAAAGAAAGGTGGGAGAAATCCCCTACTTATAAGTATCATATTTATGACAAGCAAATTTTCTCTCTCAACTCCCAAAAAACCCCTTCCATCGTGAGCAAAACCCTAGAAACCTCTACCATGATACAAACAGAGTTATCCAAAACAGAAAAGACATGAATTTGAAATTCCCTCCTACAGCACCTCAAGAAATCGCTTTTTTTCTCGCGAATTACATTTTCTCTTCCCAATATGTCTCTAAGACTTCCCCCCAGAAAAGGAAAAATTCTAATAAATACAGGCAATGCTGGTTTATTTTCCAAAAAAATATTCCGATTTTTTACCATTTTTTATGATCGTGTTTTCCTACTTAGAAGTTGAAGAGTGATTTTCTTGGCCATGGGTGAAACCTTGCATTTTGCTGGCATTCGCAAACGTTGGCTAGTATTCTACAGGGAGGGACCAGGATTCGCTGGTATTGTGTAGGTTTTCTCGAAAAACCCACTGCGCAGCCGAATCCTTCATGGTGGAACGCTTGCATGGAAGCGGGAGAAAGTACGGCAGGACCCTACTCGAGTACGGTACTGTACAGTAATGTGTCTTTCTCCAGTCAGCGCACATTCAGCTTGGTCTCAGGAATACGCAGCGCAGCTTGCTCTTCAGAATGGGGCTCGACGCTGGTTGTTTATCTATCCCCCCCGGTCAAGACAGCAATCGGTAGGGCACGGTTCCATTTCACAGGAGCAGCCCGAGCTTATGGTGGGAACTTTTAACCAATCCTGCGAAACCTCGGTCAAAATCGCATTAGTGGCTGGTGTTTACACAGGTATGATATCATACGATACAAGTGGCATCATATTTGACTGTACGAGTAGTCAACTAGACCTGGGGTGCCCTCAGCGAGACGGAGCCCTGAGTGAGGCATGGCGTTTTGAGTGTGGCGTGAAGGAGGTTTAGTTCAATAACTCCTCGGAAGTAGAAGATGGATGGTAGCACTAGACTAGTATAGTCCCCACTAAATAGAAAGTAAATACCTGCAAGTATTACAACTTGAGGCTTCAAGAAAATATCATCGCATTTTCTTTGATATTTCTGATTCCGTTTTCCTAAAATCATGTCGCCCAATTCCCCAGTACCAGAACGAGTGCGCGAACAAATGGCAATCGAGATGGCAGCAAATAATATTACTCCAAGTCTCACAGCAGCAGCAGGAAGGGGTGGCTGTACTCGATCAACAGTGATGCATCGAAAAAAGGGGCGTCGGAGCTGGAAGGAGGAGGATGAAGGACGGCAGAAGTTAACGTCTGAAGAGGAACGGCTGGTATTGGAGAGATGCTGCTTCCGTTGCCGTCTTGGATTTCCTCCGACAATTTGGCAGTGGAAAGAGATCACTCTTTCCACTGTACGAAAGCGAAAACCCAATGAGACATTGGGAAAATCGTGGGAATAAAACTTCAAAAGACGTCACCCTGAAGTTAAATCACGATTCAGTAATCAGCTTGACTTTGTACGTAATACTCAAGGAAATAATAGTGAATTAATGGCAAAGTTTTGTGATGAGGTGAGTAAAACAATAAGTAAAACAAAAAAAAAAAAAAAAAGAGAAATAATAACTATATATTTATTAGTATACATCTATTGTCTAAGAGTTCCAGATAAAGCCTGAGCATACCTACAATATCGACGAAATTGGCTTTGTACTAGGAATAGGAAAGTCAGAAAGAGTGCTGGAGGTTGTAAGACACCCTTGAGAACGAGGAACTCTCCAATTCCGTGCACAAAGTAAGTTATTCTTTATAATTTAACAATTTATATATAAAAATAATAACATTTTATTATTTTCTCTAAACTACAAGTACATAGCTAATAAAAATATTAATATAAAATTTAGACAGAAGCTGGGAATTTGTTACAGTGATTGAAGGTGTTTGTGGTGATGGAACCACAGTAGATCCTACAATCATCCTAAAAGCAGAGGAATTTATTGCGGAATGGTTTCACAATCTGCCACAAGTTCCAGAAAATATTCTCTTTGGACGATCACACAATGGTGGGACCGATGAGAGTATGGCCAATCGATTTTTAGAATACAACTTCAGTAACGAAAGCATTAGCTATCGAAAGGCAAAGGAAACAAATGACTACAGACTGTTAATATTTGATGGTCATAGCAGTCATGTCAACCTCACATTTTTGGAATACTGTATTGAGCATATGATTATTCCATTCTGCTTACCACCACATACAACCCATCGACCTCAACCGTTAGACGATGCAATATTTTGCCCTTATAAGTACTATTACCAAAAGGAACTCACTAAACGATTTGAAAATCACGACTACGGAATAGGAAAAGACAACTTCCATGAAGTGTTAATGGTAGCAAGAAGACAGGCATTTACACCACAAAACATCAAAAGTGGCTTCCAGAATACTGGACTTATTCCTGCCAGCAGAGACATCATACTCTGTCAGCTCCCATCCTCATCATCACAGGAACTATCTCCACCAAGTCTTCATACAACGCCTAACCCCGAAAGCCAAAGTCCGATATCCCACCCAAATTCCCCAAGCTTTAATACTAGTCAACAAATACGATCATTAGAAAACCTTAGTGCTGAAGAAGTCAATTGCTTAAACATACCTGTAAATCGTAATCAGATTGAGGAGCAAGAATTGATAGTGTATTTAACACTTTCCTCCAATGACCCAACAGCATGGAGTATCAAAAAAGTTGTCAGCAACGTTGCTGTCGGAGCCCAACGAGTATTAACGGAATTGGAGACCAAGGAGCAGCATATCGCAAACCTGGAAAGACAGTTAGCACATTCCAAATCTCAAAAATCCAGAAATAGGACGCAAATTCCCACACATGGTAAAGCATGGATTGATAGAGTGGATGTTTAAAACTTCTTTGCAGACCAGGTGGAAAGTCAACAGAGGATAGCAGAACAACGACTTCGTAATCTCATAAACCTTATTGCTGGAAGGAAAGAAAGATTAGCTGAATGTCAACGCAAGCGAAAAGATGCAGAAATGTTAGAGGAGAAGGGGAAGCTACCCAAACATCGAAAAACTGGATCCCAATTGGCAGTGGAGGAATCACAATTGCAAAAACTGGTTCGAGAGACAGAGAGAAAACTGGAAAGCCTTAACCAGCACGTGAATGACCTGCATACCCACGATGTTGAGGGTACAGAGGATCAAGGTAATGCTAGTTGTTTGGAGGTGGAGGATTTGTTGGATCGAGTACCTGAGATTGCCGGAGATGGTACTTGTGGGGACAGGAGTAGTGGGGGCAGGAATGACGTGAGTACCACTGGTACTCATACTCCCGTCCCCTTTGATTTTGGAATATAAGCCTTGCTTCCTTTCTTGCTTTTTTTTTTTTTTCTGCGCATTTTGTAAGAGAAGTTGGACGAGAAAAAGAGATCGCTGGGTGGAGAGGGCGGAGGGGGTGGAGGAGAAATGGTGGCCGAAAGGTGGAGGAAACGTGATCAGTTGTCAGTAGTACGAGTACATCAATTATGAGAGCTAGCCGTGTTGGTGGGTACCTGGTTGCTGCCTTGCCACACCATGCCACACCTAAAGTGTAGCGTCTCGCTCAGGGCTCCGTCTCGCTGAGGACACCCCCGGTCTACCTTGACCCCGGCACAATTACACATGCAAGACGATGATCTAGTGCCAGATTTTAATATTCAATCCTTTAGAACCCCGTATCTAAAATGAGGGCAGGATTATAGAGAGCTATGGCTGGTATAATGGCCTTGGCGCCGCTTCTGGATGAATTTGTATGGGAAGCTGCAAGGCTTGGCACTAGTTGCAACTTGAATTTTACTCGTGCGATACTCGAGTATAGCATGGTTTGGAATGTTACTAGTACTCGTACTCTTAGTTCTAGACACCATTTTTGTCAGCAGCCTCATACGGTCTTTTTCCCCGTAGCAATAAGTTCCTGGATTCAGTCATTTGTTTCACCCTCACCAAACATCCCCTATCCCCCCCAACTCGCAAGACCTAATTGAAACAAAGAAAAAAGTACCTGTTTGCTCTTCCCAGAATGCTTTATCCGACTGCTGTTTTCTTCTTTAAACTTCCTTGTCGTTTACTATCGTAGTTAGACATCGGAACATGCTTGTTTATGAGACCCCTCTTGAGCCAATAAACAGTGTACTGTACAATAGCACACTAATATTCATTCAATCCCATAAACAGGCGCCCCACAACACCCGTAGCAGCTACTACCCCGCCTGCGCATTCCACAGGACGCTCAAGAATCAATTTTACGTCACCAAGGTCAGTTTTACAACCAATGTGCACGTATTTTATGTTTCCTCACCATATCAGCTGGCCTAGGGTAGTTCCCGCTTAAACAGCGACTTCAAGATGTGGCTTGCTTGAATCGTGGATAATTTTTAACTTAGATGATTAAATACGTACCTTACCATACTCCGTGATGTAGTCTACCGGGAGCGAGTTGGCTGTGGCTTTAGGAGAACTCCAAAAACTCGGTATGCTACGAGATCCCTCATGCAGATTACGTGCATTACTCGGGTACTATGGAATGTATGATAGATAGTACCCGAGCACCGAGTATACACCAGCACATTTCTCCACCCCACGCACACACAGCTTGCTCTCCAAAAGACGGTCACGTGGGCTAATCTTCAAATCGCGGCTAAACACCGGTTACTGTGCATGGCTCAATTTTACTTCCAAAAAAAAAGCGGGCCTCCTCCGTTTACGGCATGCAATCCTAAGAAATGTGCGAGTACCGTACTGTATGTAGTAGGGTAAATTTCGGTTAGAACTGTAATAAAGTTAGGGGCTACTAGTAGAATTTGTGATAGCCATGCCAGGAGGGGGGGAGGAGCGATCTTAGTGGCGCGGAATGCGGTAAGTTATGGCATCACGAGTAGATACTTGTACTGAAAAGAGTTTGTGATTGCCTTACCGGTAGGAGTTGCACAAATTTCTACCCCTTTGAAAAGTATCAAATAGAAGGCATGCACCACAAGGTCAAGTGGTAGAGTTCCAGGTGAGGTTACTGCGCGCGAATCTGTTGCTAGTGTTCAGCAAATAAGTTACGCAAGGAATCCTTGAGAGTTTGTGTAACGAATTTCGATCCAGTGATTTAGTTGTTGTCGGTTAGGGAAGGCGCAAGGTTTTACCATCAACCCCGCTTTCGCTCAATTTCAAGTCACCCCCTCGGACTCCAGGTTAACCAGGACCTTCGTCTCCACAACATTCAAAAACGCGAAAAACCAAAATGTCACAAGCTTTCTGCAACAACAGTAACTGCTTCAACATCATTAACTGCACTGATGATGAGTCTAAAATACTGGCATGGCTGTCCCCACTAGAGCCATGGGTACGCCATCGAGACATCGGAGCCCAATGGATAGAAAGTGTGGGGGATTGGCTGCTGGAGGCGGAGGAATTCAGACGATGGCATAATGGTAGTAAGGAGGATGTGTCGAAGCATGCGACCTTGTTCTGCGCAGGCAATCCGGGAGTGGGAAAGAGCTTTATCTGGTAAGAGAGAGCGGATCTTTATATGAAATCTACGAGTAGTATAGCTGACGGGTTACAATAACAAGTTCACAAGTTATAGACAAATTATGCGATGAGGCCGGGGAGGAAGATGCCGCTGTCGTCTGCTTTTACTTCAACTTTGCTTCCCGGAACGATCAATCACCAATAAATATGCTTGGCTCCCTACTGAGACAGCTTGTTACCGGATTGGGTGGAATCCCTGAACCGGTAATCCAGAGTTTCCGGAAGGAGAGGAAGGTTATTGGGGGAAGAGGACTGCAAGTTGCGGGAATTTTGAAGATGTTCCAGACCATCACATCCACAAAGCGCACATTTATATGTGTTGACGCGCTCGACGAATGTGTGCACCGAGTGGTGGTTCTTGAATCTCTAGGCCAGATTCTGCAGGGGTCACCTAATACGCGCCTGTTTATGACCGGGAGGCCCCATGTCCGGAGTGAGGTTGAGAGGAGATTGGGTGGGACAGCGGCTTTCCTATTGATAGAACCAACGGAAGATGGGTTCTTTCGATATCTACAGGAGAAACTCAGAAATGACAGCACGCCAGATGTTATGAGCGCCACATTAGTGACCGATATTATGAAGAGCATTCCCGAAATAAGTTCGGAAACGTATGTAGGAGCTAGGGTGAGTTCAAAGCTATATCAGGCTATGGGCTGACGTAGTTGAATCTAGATTCCTACTGGCTTCTCTCCATATCGATGCAATCGTGCGAGAACCTACAATCGCTCGGCGTGGGAGAAGGCTTAAATCAGTGAAAGATGGGATAGGGTTAGGGGATGCATATGGGGTGACACTCGAACGGATAAGGGCTGAGGACAGGGAAAAGGCGGGTCACGCGATAACCACTCTCATGTGGATTTGTTATTCGGAACGGCCATTACAGGTGGATGAGCTGTGCCATGCACTGGCAGTTGAGATAGGAGCAACAGATTTCGACCTCGAAAACGTTCCTTCGATAGGCGCATTGCTAGGCTACTGCCAAGGCCTGATCACAGTCGATAAGGAAGCTTCAACTGTGCGGTTAATCCATTTTACTGTACAGGAGTATCTTAGTACTCGTCCGGACCTTTTCGATAAACCTCACTCGAGAGTCGCAGAAACCTGCTTGACCTATCTGAACTCACACCAGATCAATAAACTATCGCCCCACCCTCTCCCAGACCAACAAAGCGTACCATTCCTCAAATATTCTTCCCGATATTGGGGAACACATGCGAACCGGGAGCTCTTAGACCATGCAAGGACACTTGCGCTAGAGCTCCTAAGCGAATATGAAGACAATGTATCCGCTGTGTCACTTCTAAGCCAAGTTCACAATCAGGGCTATACCGGAGACCTTGTTTCCTCCTCGCGCTTCTCTGGACTACACTGCGCGGCCTTTTTTGGCATCGTTGAACTTGTAGCTCAAATAATAATGTTGGTAAATACGAATTGCTGCCTGATCAACCAACAGGATTGCACATGCAGTACACCACTCTCATGGGCAGCGAGGAATGGACATGAAGAAGTGGTCAAGCAATTGTTAGAACGGGAACGTGTCGACCCCAATCGCCCAGACGAGAATGATCGAACACCACTCGGGTGTGCCGCTATCGAGGGACATGAAGGAGTGGTCAAGCTACTATTAGAACGGGAAGGTGTCGACCCCAATCGCCCAGACGAGAATGATCGAACACCACTCGGGTGTGCCGCTATCGAGGGACATGAAGGAGTGGTCAAGCTACTATTAGAACGGGAAGGTGTCGACCCCAATCGCCCAGACAAGTTTGATCAAACACCACTCAGGGGTGCCGCTGTCAAGGGACATGAAGGTGTGGTCAAACTACTATTAGAACGGGAAGGTGTCGACCCCAATCGCCCAGACGAGAATGATCGAACACCACTCGGGTGTGCCGCTATCAAGGGACATGAAGGAGTGGTCAAGCTACTATTAGAACGGGAAGGTGTCGACCCCAATCGCCCAGACGAGAATGATCGAACACCACTCGGGTGTGCCGCTGTCGAGGGACATGAAGGAGTGGTCAAGCTACTATTAGAACGGGAAGGTGTCGACCCCAATCGCCCAGACGTGAATGATCGAACACCACTCGGGTGTGCCGCTATCAAGGGACATGAAGGAGTGGTCAAGCTACTATTAGAACGGGAAGGTGTCGACCCCAATCGCCCAGACGAGAATGATCGAACACCACTCGGGTGTGCCGCTATCAAGGGACATGAAGGAGTGGTCAAGCTACTATTAGAACGGGAAGGTGTCGACCCCAATCGCCCAGACGAGAATGATCGAACACCACTCGGGTGTGCCGCTATCGAGGGACATGAAGGAGTGGTCAAGCTACTATTAGAACGGGAAGGTGTCGACCCCAATCGCCCAGACAAGAATGGCCGATCGCCGCTCTGTTGTGCTGCTGGGGACGGGAATGCAGGAGTTGTCAAGATACTGCTTGAACGAGACGGTGTCGACCCTAACACGCCCGGCGATGACGGCCATACGCCGCCTGCTCGTGCTATTTCTATGGGACATGCTGGCGTAGTAAAGCTAATCCAATCCCGGATGTCCCCAGATAGCACTGACGCCCAGCGGTCCCAATTGTGAAACTGTCAAGATGCCATTGGAGCCCCGTCTGTTCAATTGATTCTTCTCATATCGCCTGGGATTCCTACTTGCCTACTACTACCCTTGCATAACTTCCTGGAGCCTCGCATATGTTGTTCAGGGTCCCGCGATCTCCCCCCTCTTCCCTTGTATCCCCTTTACACTAGTCGGATAATAACATATTGAAATCCTCCTCGGTTGTTATTAATTGTACTCCTACCTCTATGTCGATATATCCCCCTATTAGTCCTTCGGATACTAGCTAATATTTATGAGTAAAGGTTCACAAAGCTTCTGTCTTTTTTCTTTACAGCTCCTGCTCTCTTAGTTTATTTGCTACCTTACACCCTTTATCTTCATTACCACTTCCCTATCCCTTACATCGCTTGTTACAAAATTTCCTTGTTTTCTATCTTTCTTTACTTATTCCTTTCCTCTTTGCTTTCCCCTGATTGCCATAGACGCATAAATAGATAAACTACGCATAGACTGTTATCTCTGATACCAGAGCACGAAGCGTAGGCCTGTACAGAGCTATATTTGGAAACACCATTTACTCCAAACGTTGTGTTCCCGACACACCATCATCCTTAGCGGACACAAGTACCCGAGTTGCTTCATTCCACCCGGAAGTTAACTCTATCCCGTTAAGCCTCCTCCGAATTCCCACCCCTCCCTACCCTGCCTACCCCGCGAATTATCGCCTAGCCGTGTGTAGTGATCTCAACAGGCCAGTCCGGCCATGATTCTGAAGAGCACGAGTCATTCCGACTGAAAGTATGTCCGGACGCCCAGGCCTCCAGGTGCCCAGGCAACACTCAGGTTGGGGAGCCCGGCAGGTGATGCTCGTGCTGTCGGATTCCTCGGCAAACTCGACTCATGCCTTGGCTAAACTTGAACCTCCCGATGTCCATGCCTGGCCGGGCTTTGGTTTTGGAAAGCCGGTTTCCCACAATCGGGCCTATCCGTCCCCTAAACATTGGTGGGTCTGTTTAGATGTGCCTAGAGCCGGTCGGACTGGTCGCTTCGGATCACCGGCAATGTGGCACTCCAGGGGAACCATTAATCTGAAGTGTAGACAGCAACCAGAAGAACCCCGTCACTATTCCCAGCATCTCAAACCCATTGCTGCAGAGTCGCCGGAAACCTTTCTTTCATGGAATACTGTAATCGCCCAAGTTTATGCGGCAGCGCAGCGATCCAGGGTAAGGTGTTTCGCTACTGATGCTATGCAGGGAGCTCGCAACAGTAGAATCTATGAGGAATGGCGGCTTTGAATGCTATGCTAGTTGTTGGCAGAGATAGGGAAAGCACATGTGTGGTGTTATGAGGTATCGCCCCGGTTGTCAGCCTCCTTAGTAGCTATGGATGAAATGACACCTGTGATACGTCTATTGCTCCAAGGTGAGACACTTGTAGCAGCAAATGACGGATACTGTTCCATACGGTAAGGTATTAGTTTGCGTATCGTGTCGCCCCATATCGGTCTCAAGCTGTCCTACCTTTAGGCCACATTTCGTCTCCCGCCAATTGTTTCCAAACGACTATCATACTCTTTAGAAACCAACGGGCTAACCGGAGCCAGGACAATAGCGAGCGGCGATAATGAAACGAAGCGGCGATGACTAGATACGCTGTGAAAACTCTGCACAACTAAAAGCTGGGGGAAGTTCACCAAGATCGCTCCGCAACTTGGTCTATTCAATGACTCTATATCTCTCACTCCACGATTCCACTACTCTAGGACTCCACCGCTCTAGCTAAACTAACTGACAGAAAAAGACAGGAGTACAAATAAGCGACAAAGATCACCAATCCTATCCTTCCTGCCATCACCGCATACCAGTATCTCTAACACCTCCCACACTCATCTCCATTTCCTCTGTGCGCTACCATGGTATCAATCATGTTAACAAAAGAGAGAACAAATAACAGAATCCCCAAAGACTCTCTGATTTGCCTTCCACGCTCCCGTGCTAAGAAAAGAAATACAGGAACAATGACTCCCGACGGTCTATAACTCCCTTGCCGTTCATATCCTTCTCCGTCACAAGCGCTTTTCCAAAGAGCTCAACAAGAACCTCCGCTCCAACAAAGCAAATCGGCCAACAAACAAGTGGCGGGAGGGAGAGAACAGGCGGGAACGGGAAATTGGAGGGGCGAGAACAAAAAAATGGCTGGTCCCGCGAACATACCGTGAATATGCTGTCGGGTGGACGGACGGGCAGCGATGCCGGCGGACTAGCAGAGATGCCGGCGGACAGATGCCGGCGGACAAGAGAACAAAGCCACGAGCATGCTGAGCAGCATTCATTATTTCCAACAGGAAAATTGGGAAAGGATTATGGGTGGGTAGAGGGTAAATATGTGATGCAAACAAACTTTATTGTTCCATCCAACATACTTACTGACGCAGTGTAATGCGCAAGAGGTAAATATTACACGGGGGGTCTCTCAGCGCCGGAGTTGGCAATGAGAAATACCGGGACGGCTACCGTGAGTATCGTACATGGTTCTGACATGTGCATGGCGTCTAGTCCCCAAGGGGTGTGCCCGCTTCCCGAGGATCACCTGATCGTTTGTTGCTAGCCAAGCCTATGATACCCACAAGGATATGACCCCATGACAAATCGGGGGCAGAGCTATTGGGTAGTTGGCTGGGCGGGGCTCGGATAAGGGGGTCACCTTGTCCGATATCTTATCGAGCTGTCTAGGAGAGATCACGAGTGATATTGTATGAGCGCGATATGCTTCGGGGCTCGCGCCAGCGCCTCGGGAAGACCGTCGCAATGTTCGTATTGTTCAACATTTCCCCCCTCCTGTTAAAAACCAGGGCACACAGTGTGTACCACCCGGTCGCTTTACTCGTTGAACTGGGAAAAATCAAGCTAAATAGGACAAACATGTAGGAGCAATTTTCTAGGTCAGTTGCTGGATCCAGAATCACATATCCATTTAAACAGGTTCAAACGGGTGTGTGTGTGTTCCCGAAAGCATTATTGCTGTTGTGAAATCAGCTCTGGCCCCTGTGTCTGCTAGTAACTGGCTCATTCGCTATCATTGTTGATTTACAGCCAAGGCCATATGTCCTCGTGAGCAGCTGCATGTAATCTTGTCGGGGTTGTGGCGCCTAGCCACAATCCCCAAAATTAGATGGCTAAAGAGCGCCCGCCAGATCAATAAGACTTCACAGACCCTTTAGCTGAACACAACCCATGATAGTAGTGTCTCTTTATCTACAACGTTCCCGTTTAGTCTTGAGACCGTTTCTGCTCCGCGGATGGTCGTCCAACTGAGGCAAGGGGGTGTCATACCATGTGTGGGGGAATTGAACTGCAAAGTTGTATCCGACCAGACGCCTAAGGTCCAAAGTTTTGATTAGCCGTAAACTGATAATGCGCCAAGGAGAGATTTTGGGCCGGAAAGTTTTGACCCACAATGTCACGTTGATCTAGATGATAAAGCTACCATAAGAAAATGCTGCGCGTCTCCGTGTGTCTTTTGCTAGGGATTCCATCTTTTCGGCTAGGAATATCAAGGGTTAGGGCTATTTCCCGGGATTGATGGGATTGCTCCTATTTGTGGGCAGGTGTCTCATCTCAGACGAGACGTCTCCATCACCAGTATCCGTTTGGAGTGCTTGGGCTAAACCTGGCTTACCACCAAATCCTGTCCCTACACTTTCTGTAGTATTGAGGGAGAATATGGGCGTAATATCGCAAAGAGTACAGGGGTCCATGTTTCGAGGGACACTAATTCAATATAGTTGTTTATGAAGCTTGCCATAATTCCTTGGCTATGATAGCACTTTATCTATTCCACAGTATTGCATTCGCTTCTCACCTCTAGCTTTCCCCTGACTTCGACGCTAGTAGTGCAAACCCATACTTAGCGTCCCAGTTACTTAACGTCATTTACTGGGATCCCGCTTGCCATGGCAACCACCAGAACACCAAATGAATATTTGACTATCTACATAAATAGTAATGATACAATATTGAAGATTTCATAGAAAGTACTTTTGAATATGTAGAATCAGAATCTGGTGTTTTTATTTGATAATAAAAAGTAATTCATCCTGTGTACTCATTTTATTCCAAACTAGTTGAAATTGACCACTAGGTATCTTGATTACAACAGTAGATAAGAAAATTGAAAGGACATACAAAAATACTAGTTTAAATAAATAGTAAGATATTACAGGTCCTATATGTAATATATAAACTACTTTGGCATTTGTTGGTAGCTATTTTGGGAGTTAGTATGACTATATAAACGAGTAAAACTAAATATTGATCTTATAAATTAAATTAGATGATAACAACTTATAGGAATTATATAATAGTCCAACACTTTATAATATACTTTGTTAAGGCTATCTAAGACACTATATACATTTTCAAGGCAGTTGGAAATGTCTTGCCCATTTTGTTCCCTATGTAATTTAGATGAAAATTCTTCCTGTAGGCCTTAACCATGTGGGCTACTAATGTAGGCTAAGTGTAAAAACAGAGTTTTGTGAACCTCTTGTATAGTTAAAGCTATTAGAAGAGTTTTATCTGATTTGGGAATTAGGTTTTAGAGATTTCACACTTGATCTCTTAAGGGCAGGAAAGCCCGTACAAAATTTGGTGTCTTTGGACTTAATGTTTGAAATCTCTAAAACGGAATGACCAAATCAACTAAAGCATCTCCAATAGCTTTATCTATATTAGAAGATCATAAAACTCTGTTTTTACACTTGGCCTACATCTGTAGTCCACATGGTTGAGGCCTGCGGGAAGAATTTTCATCTAAATTACATAGGGAACAAAATTGGCAAGACATTTCCAACTGCCTTGAAAACGTATATAGTGTCTTAGATAGCCTTAACAAAGTATATTATAAAGTGTTGGACTATTATATAATTCCTATAAGTTGTTATCATCTAATTTAATTTATAAGATCAATATTTAGTTCTACTCATTTATATAGTCATACTAACTCCCAAAAAGGCTCCCAACAAATGCCAAAGCAGTTCATATATTACATAGAGGACTTATGGGATCTTACTATTTATTTAAACTAGTGTTGTTGTAGGTGCTTTCAATTTTCTTAACTACTGTTGTAATCAAGATACCTAGTGGTCAATTTCAACTAGTTTGGAATAAAATGAGTATACAGGAAGAATCACTTTTTATTATCAAATAAAACCTCCAGATTCTGATTCTCCATAGTCAAAAGTACTTTCTATGAAAACTTCCATATTGTATCATTACTATTTATGTAGATAGTCAAATATTCATTTGGTGTTCTGGTGGTTGCCATGGCAAGCGGGATCCCGGTCGCGAGCGGGATCCCAGTAAATGACGTTACACTCCATTCTACCCTTCAACATAGTGCTCCATCTGCTTTAAGCACCGTCACTCCAAAGGCCAAGCACGAGCCGGCAAGCAAAAACGGGGAGCAGGACTGGACCTAGCTCAGGAGGTCCTGTCATATACAGCATAGACGTCCTTTCGTGATGTCTCTTCCAAAAGCTTTGTTTAAAAAATATCATGCTGCGGACGTTATTATTGTATGACCTTTCTTAGAAGAGTTGATAGGCATGTGTAATTGGAATTGGGAGTGTGTTTGGACTTAGAATTATACTGTGGAGTGTGGTGTCGGTTAGTGCAGGGTGGGATATATGCGTCGAGAATCACGTGCTCACTGTAGGAGTGGCCTACGTTGTCTAAAGAATCGCGATTCCTTTCTACCTCCTTCCGATACTTTGATCCCGTTCTCCCCCTTTTGTTTTCTCTCTCTTCTCTCATCAAGTCCACCCCCGCAACGTAGTTTCCTGGAGCCTTTTTAGAAAGTTGAGCAAATCTTGACACGAACTAAAAGTAGCCCACTCACCCAAAGAGGATGTGGTTCGGGATCAGCGCACAATGCTGGAACAAGCATGCATGGTCTTCAGAGACAATAAGAATGTGCCGCCTTTCCAATAGGCTCCAGGTACGGCATAGGAATGGAATGAGTACTCACGGTAAAATATAAAAGGGTTTTCACGTCGCGTCTATAGAGGTGGAGACACGGTATTTGTAATTAAGTAACATACGTGACATTGCACGTCTTCGGTCAAAATGCGGTATACACAAAAGAGGAAAAAACGGAATTTTTAAAAGGGTCATGTGAGCTCACTTAGCTTTCCCATGTCATATTCGTACCACTTATCCCTACCAAATGCGGGATGACATCTGCTGTTCGTGTAGACCTTTGCCGGCCAGCCCAAGTCCGCCCACCCACTGCACTGTCAACCCATATGCCACCCCGCGCTCTATCCCTGAACCTTCGCATCCGTGGGGATGCTGGAATCGATTTTGGTGGACCAATACCTCTAGGATCTGCCCCAGCCCTGTATTTAATACAATTGTGCATGCGCTTAATCCTTCCTGGTTATACAGGGCCACTTGCCTTAGTGCTCGCTTAAACAAAGATAGACTATGGCATGCCGGAATCGCACCGTACATAGCGAATCCGTCGTAACCTTAGCGAGAAAAACTCACTGTGCAGCCAAATCCTTCATGGAGGACCACTTGCCCGGAAGCGGGAGAAAGTAGGACCCTACCGGTACTCGAGTACAGTAATACGAGTATGTTTTTCTCCGCTCAGCGCACATTCAGCTTGGTCTCAGGAATACGCGGTGCAAGTTGCCCTGCAGAATGGGGCTCAACACCAATCGTTTATCCTCGGGTAATATCCCCCCCGGTCAAGACAGCAATCCGTAGCGCACGGCTCCATTTCACTTGAGCAGCCCGAGCTTATGGTAGGAATTTTTATTATGAGCAATACTGCGAAACCTCGGTCAGAATTGCAATAGTGGCTGGTGTTTACACACGTACGATACGAGTGGCATCATATTTGACCATACGAGTAGTCAACTACCTTAACCCTAGCACAATTATACATGCAAGCCAATTATCTAGTGAAACAGCTCTCCGGATTTTAATATTCAACCGTTTAGAACCCCGTATCTAAACTGAGGGCAGAATTATACGAGGAGAGAGCTATGGCCGGTATAATGGCCTTGGCGTCGCTTCTGGATGATTTTGTTTGGGAAACGGCAAGGCTTGGCACTAGTTGCAACTTGAACTTTACTCGTACGATACTCGAATAGCATGGTTTGGATTGTTACTGGTACTGTACTCGTAGTTCTAGACACCATTTTCGTCGGCGGCCTCATACGGTCTTTTCCCCCGCAGCCATAAGTTCGTGGATTCAGTCACTTGTTTCACCCGCACCAAACATCCCATATCCCCCCCAACTCGCAAGACCTAATTGAAACAAAGAAAAAAGCACCTGTTTGCTCTTCCCAGAATGCTTTATCCGAGTGCTTTTTTCTTCATTAAACTTCCTTGTCGTTTACTATGGTAGTTAGACATCGGAACTTGCTTGTTTATGAGACCCGTCTTGAGCCAATAAGCACTTTACTGTACAATAGCACACGAACATTCATTCAATCCCATAAACAGGCGCCCCGCAATACCTATAGCAGCTAGTGCCCCGCTTACGCGTTCCACAGGACACCCAGGAATCGATTTTACGTCACCAAGGTCGGTTTTACAAGAAATGTGCACGTGTTTTATGTTTCCTCACCATATCAGCTAGCCTAGATTAGTTCCCGGTTAAACAGCGACTCCAAGATGTGGCTTGCTTGAATCATGGATAATTTTTAACTTAAATGATTAAATACGTACCGTACCATACTCCATGACATAGTCTACCGGGAGTGAGTTGGTTGTGGCTTTAGGAGAACTCCAAAAACTCGGTACGCTACCAGACGCTTCATGCAGATTACTTGCACTACTCGAGTACTGTGGAAAATATTGTTGAAGATTCTAGATCGACGTTGGTCGATTGAGATAGATTGTGGAGGTTTCGGGGGTCTGGCGAAGAGTTCCGATGTTCGATAGATTAGTGTGGAGGTTGAGAAGTTGACAGGAGTGTTATCACGGGAGTGTATGGAGGAAAGAGTAGCAGGTTTGGAGAGATACGGATAGGTGTGGTTATTCATGGAATAATGGGGATACATTGTTTATGCTTTACTTATACACCTGTCTTTACCGTTAGTTTAGAGAAGAGAGAGCGAAGCTGTTTTTACCTTACCATACGCTTTTGTACACATCCTAACACAGTCTCCACATAGTCCTTTATTGTTTCTACCCACCGCTGCGCAAGTCGGTCATTGACTGTTATTCTCCTCCGTCATGGGGAATATGATTGTATCCGAGCACCCAGCGTACACCAGTACATTTCGCCACTCCACGCACACGCAGCTTGCTCTCCTAAAGACGTCACGCGAGTTGATCTTCAGATCGCGGCTAAACATCGGTTACTATGCGTTGCTCAATTTCACTTCCTTACAGCATGCAATCCTAAGAAATCTGCGAGTACAAGTACCTTACTGTAGCAGGTTAAATTTCGGTTAGAACTGTAATAGGGGCTACTAGTAGAATTGAGGGTATAGCCATGCTAGGAGGGGGGAGGAGCGATCTTAGTGGAGGGGGAATGCGGTAAGTTATGGCATCGCGAGTAGATATTTGTACTGAAAAGAGTTTGTGATCGCCCTACCGTTAGGAGTTTTTCAAATCTCTACGAGTACCGCTTTGAAAAGTATCAAACAGAAGGCATGCACCACGAGTGCGAGTGGTACGGTAGGGTTCAAGGTGAGGTTGCTGCGCGCGAATCTGTTCCTAGTGTTCACTCAAATAAGTTACGCGAGGAATCCTAGAGCGTTTGTGTAACGAATTGTCGATACCGGTATTGTGATTGGGTTGTTGTCGGTTAAGGAAGGCGCAAGGCTTTACCATCAACCCCGCTTTCGCTCAATTTCAAGTCACCCTCGCTGATTGCAGGTTAACCAACTCCTTCGTCTCCACAACATTCACCAACACGAAAAACCAAAATGTCACAAGCTTTCTGCAACAACAGTAACTGCTTCAACATCATTAACTGCACTGATGATGAGTCTAAAATACTGGCATGGCTGTCCCCACTAGAGCCATGGGTACGCCATCGAGACATCGGAGCCCAATGGATAGAAAGTGTGGGGGATTGGCTGCTGGAGGCGGAGGAATTCAGACGGTGGCATAATGGTAGCAGGGAGGATGCATCGAATCATGCGACCTTGTTCTGCGCAGGCAATCCGGGAGTGGGAAAGAGCTTTATCTGGTAAGAGAGAGCGGATCTTTATATGAAATCTACGAGTAGTATAGCTGACGGGTTATAATAACAAGTTCATAAGTTATAGACAAATTATGCGATGAGGCCGGGGAGGAAGATGCCGCTGTCGTCTGCTTTTACTTCAACTTTGCTTCCCGGAACGATCAATCACCAATAAATATGCTTGGCTCCCTACTGAGACAGCTTGTTACCGGATTGGGTGGAATCCCTGAACCGGTGATCCAGGGTTTTCAGAAGGAGAGGAAGGTTATTGGGGGAAGAGGACTGCAAGTTGCGGGAATTTTGAAATTGTTCCAGACCATCACATCCACAAAGCGCACATTTATATGTGTTGACGCGCTCGACGAATGTGTGCACCGAGTGGTGGTTCTTGAATCTCTAGGCCAGATTCTGCAGGGGTCACCTAATACGCGCCTGTTTATGACCGGGAGGCCCCATGTCCGGAGTGAGGTTGAGAGGAGATTGGGTGGGACAGCGGCTTTCCTATTGATAGAGCCAACGGAAGATGGGTTCTTTCGATATCTACAGGAGAAACTCAGGAATGACAGCACACCAGATGTTATGAGCGCCACATTGGAGGCCGATATTATGAAGAGCATTCCCGAAATAAGTTCGGAAACGTATGTAGGAGCTAGGGTGAGTTCAAAGCTATATCAGGCTATGGGCTGACGTAGTTGAATCTAGATTCCTACTGGCTTCTCTCCATATCGATGCAATCCTGCGAGAACCCACGATCGCTCGGCGTGGGAGAAGGCTTAAATCAGTGAAAGATGGGATAGGGTTAGGGGATGCATATGGTGTGACACTCGAGCGGATAAAGGCTCAGGACAGGGAAAAGGCGGGTCTTGCGATAACCACTCTCATGTGGATTTGTTATTCGGAACGGCCATTACAGGTGGATGAGCTGTGCCATGCACTGGCAGTTGAGATAGGAGCAACAGATTTCGACCTCGAAAATGTTCCTTCGATAGGCGCATTGCTAGGCTACTGCCAAGGCCTGATCACAGTCGATAAGGAAGCTTCAACTGTGCGATTAATCCATTTTACAGTCCAAGAGTATCTTTGTACTCATCCAGACCTTTTCGATAAACCTCACTCGAGAATCGCAGAAACCTGCTTGACCTATCTGAACTCACACCAGGTCAATAAACTATCGCCCCACCCTCTCCCAGACCAACAAAGCGTACCATTCCTCAAATATTCTTCCCGATATTGGGGAACACATGCGAACCGAGAGCTCTCAGACCATGCAAGGACACTTGCGCTAGAGCTCCTAAGCAAATATGAAAACCATGTATCCGCAGTATCACTTCTAAGCCAAGTTCACAATGAGAGCTATACCAGAGACCTTGTTTCCTCCTCGCGCTTCTCTGGACTACACTGCGCGGCCTTTTTTGGCATTGTTGAACTTGTAGCTATGTTGGTAAATACGAATTGCTGCCTGATCAACCAACAGGATTGCAGAAGTAGTACACCGCTCTTAGGGGCTGCGATGAATGGACATGAAGGAGTAGTCCAGCTGCTGCTTGGGCTGGGGGGTGCAGACCCCAATTGCCCGGACAAATATGGTTACACATCACTCGTGTGGGCTGCTACTATGGGGCATGGGGGAGTGGTGAAATTGCTGCTGGGGCGAGAAGAGATTGAACCTGACAGGCCAGATGACAGAGACAATACACCACTCTCGTGGGCCGCTAATAATGGACATGAAGGGATTCTGAAGCTGCTACTCGACCGCAAAGATGTTGACCCAAATCGCCCAGACGAGAATCATCGAACACCACTCGGGTGTGCCGCTCTCACGGGACATGAAAGAGTGGTCAAGCTACTATTAGAGCGCGAAGGTGTCGACCCAAATCGCCCAGACATTGATGATCGAACACCACTCGGGTGTGCCGCTATCAACGGACATGAAAGAGTGGTCAAGCTACTATTAGAACGGGAAGGTGTCGACCCCAATCGCCCAGACAAGTATGATCGAACACCACTCGGGTGTGCCGCTGTCAAGGGACATGAAGGAGTTGTCAAGCTACTATTAGAACGGGAAGGTGTCGACCCCAATCGCCCAGACAAGTATGATCGAACACCACTCGGGTGTGCCGCTATCGAGGGACATGAAGGAGTGGTCAAGCTACTATTAGAACGGGAAGGTGTCGACCCCAATCGCCCAGACAAGTTTGATCGAACACCACTCGGGTGTGCCGCTGTCAAGGGACATGAAGGAGTGGTCAAGCTACTATTAGAACGGGAAGGTGTCGACCCCAATCGCCCAGACAATGATGATCGAACACCACTCGGGTGTGCCGCTATCAAGGGACATGAAGGAGTGGTCAAGCTACTATTAGAACGGGAAGGTGTCGACCCCAATCGCCCAGACAAGGATGATCGAACACCACTCGGGTGTGCCGCTATCGAGGGACATGAAGGAGTGGTCAAGCTACTATTAGAACGGGAAGGTGTCGACCCCAATCGCCCAGACAAGTATGGCCGATCGCCGCTCTGTTGTGCTGCTGTGGTCGGGAATATAGGAGTTGTCAAGCTACTGCTGGAACGAAGCGGTGTCGACCCTACCACGCCTAGGAATGACGGCCATACGCCCCCTGCTCTTGCTGTTTCTATGGGACATGCTGGCGTAGTAAAGCTAATACAATCCCGGATGTCCGCAGAAAGAGTTAATACCCAGAGGCCCCACTTGTGAGCCCACCAAGCTGCAATTAGAGTCTCGTTTGTTCAATTGATTATGCTCATATTGTCTGGCATTCCTACATGTCCAATACTCGCCTTCCCTGATGCCAAAGAGCCTCCTGTTTGTTGGTGAGGGCACCGCGGTCTTCCCCCCCTTCTCTTGAATCTCCTTTACTCTAGTCAGATAATATTATGCTGGAGGTCTCCCCTGCTGTTATTGGCATAGGTTCCCAAGCTTCTGTCTTTCCTTTACCGCTCCTGCGCGACTATTTTAGTTCGTTTCCTTGTACCGTTTTTCTTGATTACCATTTCCCCGTTGCTTAGATCCCTCGCTATAAAATATCTTTGTTTTCAATCTCGCTTTACGTATTCCTTTCCACTTTCCATTTCCCTGATTGTGATAGATGAATAAACAGATAAACTCCGCGTAGGCTATTATACCCGATGCCGGAGCACCAAGCATTACCGTTCCCAAAACTATCTTGGAAACAAAATTTGCTCCAAACGTTGTAATTCCAACATGCCATCATAGTTGGTAGAACCAAGTACCCGAGTTACCTTCCCACGCGGAAGTTAACTTCCCTCTCTAATGCCCCCCTTCCGAATTCCCACTCTCCCCCACTTTTCCCAACCCGTGATTTATCCCCCAGCCATGTGGGACTCCAGGGGAACCATTAAACTAGCGTGTAGACAGCAACCAGAAGAACCCCCGCCACTATTCCCAGCACCCCAAACCCATCATTGTAGAGTCGCCGGAAATTTTTGTCGCGTCGAATGTAGTAATTCTGCATGCGTATACTGTGAAAAGTTCGGAAAAGCTTAATTTATGAGCAATCCGACGGTTTTGAATACTGTTCTGGTTGTTGGCAGAGACAGGAAAAGTACATGTGGGTTGTTGTAGGATATCTCCCTAACCGTCTACACCCCTTGTAGCTGTGGGGGGCAGTGACACCTATGGTACGGTTATTACTCCATGATGAGACTCCCGCAGTGGCAAATAACGGATACTGTGCCATACGATAAAGTATTGGTTTGCGTACCTCATCCCCCAATGCCAGCACCAAGCCGCCATGCCCGTGGGCCAAATTTCATCTCCCGCCAACCGTTTTCAAACGACTGCTCGAGTATTGGCTCCTAGCCTTTTTACTACATATCCTACTACTACCAGCACCCCAGCTAACGGGCTCAGTTACAATTAGCGATGACACACTATAGAATGATATATAGCGGATCATACCATCTTGTCTCATACGTTAGACTACAGAAGATGTTGATGGGAAGTCTCCGTCTCCGGCTCTGTTTTTTGTTTTCAATCAAGACATTAAATGGATCAACCCCGGTTGGATATGGGAGAATCAACTCGAGTTGGCCCCCTTGTCGATTCGGTGCGGCCGAAGCCAAAAGGCAAGTGGTTTAAGGTGGTATGTTAGGGGGGAAGGGGGTCAAACGATTGTGGAAAAAAGCTTTGTTGTTATAGACTTCTTGTACACCTAGCTGCAATGCGAAGTGAAAATTTCAGAACATGTT
This sequence comes from Tuber indicum, assembly GCA_006112555.1. NCBI lineage: Eukaryota > Fungi > Ascomycota > Pezizomycetes > Pezizales > Tuberaceae > Tuber > Tuber indicum. The sequence goes on from VBSK01000013.1 coordinate 1,115,085, forward strand.
CCCTAGCTCTTGATTTGGTAGTCAGAATACCAGTCCAGTTTATCTGCCTCAGCGCATGTGGTTCCATTCGGTTGCGGTAGTTGAGTCAGCGAGGAGTGGCAGAATGCCGGTCATGTATGGAGGAATCAGCCGATGGGGTTTCCCTAAACGGAGCATATCAATGGAAATAGGAATCATGGTAATCGAGAACGAAGTAAAGTCCTCTGCTGACTTTAGTAAGGACACCGAGGATTACCTTCTACCCGTATCCCATCTAACCGTGGAAAGATATATAACGAGTGATTTATTATGAGTGTGGTAACCTTGTGGGCATATAATACCCTAGTGCCTCTGTTAAATTGTCGCAATTTACCTATTATTCAACGCCTTCCCCCTCCTATCAGCGATGCAGTTCTCTAATCTTGGGTCCAGGTTGTTGTTTCAATACCGTAGTCATAGCAATAGGTCCTCTAGAGATTAACGAGGCTTGAAAGTTTTCTCGGGTTCGTTGGGCAACCGGGTTCAAACCACCGGGTCCGACCCAACCGAACCCAGGACGCGGGTAACCAAACAGAGCTCGGGATGCATTCTCCATAGGGCAGCAGTGTATTTGAATCTCCGGGTGAGGGGTTAGTTGGGCTTGGGTGAGCCACCAGATGCCCAGAGGCCTTGGTAATACTTTCGTGCCCCGCGCGGGAAAATGGTGAACTTCAATGATATTGATCTAAGCAGGACAAAATGACATCTCTACCAGCTCTCCCCACATCAGCGGAAAATACTAAACTAAATAGAAAGCACAAAGGAAATTCCCCTCATCGCCACATGAGTCTCTTCCTTCCGCGACTTTCCACAAAAACAAAGCAAGAAACCATTCTCTGCAATCCCGCATAAGGAAACACCCAGCTAACCATTTCCGCCTACCAGAAACCACTATCCCTTGCTTTCACCTTTCAATTTGCTTCTGTGAACCCTCGTGAACATCATCTAGCAATATCTTCTGTGGTCTTCAATTCTTTGTCTAATATCTTTTCCATTCTCTCGGTTTCTATGATACGCAACAGGAAAAACTCGAGGTTGTGGAGGATGATGGAGCACCATAAGGAAAGAGGTAAGAGGTTGTGGTGGGCTGGGGTGGGTCGCTCACAACATCTCCGGGGATGCCACCTTCTGCGATTGTAATAATGGGCGAATTACACGAGTACGAGTTAGTGCTAATGCTAGAGTAGATGGCACTATTTCCGTTTCCGGAGTCAGGTATCATACAATAGCTTTTTGGAGATGAAGTTTCCCAACCACAGATTTCTATCTATAGTGTTTGGGTTGCGATTTATTTGCTATTTCAAGTTACACCTACCGCACGCTATCTGCCATATCACAGGACTACCGAGGCATAATGATAATTAGTGACATAGTGTTGGAACAGGTGCCCTGGGCAAGATATCTCAAAAAACTCTATGTTGTAGGATAGAAAGCAGTTAGGATTCGTGATTAGGGTGGCTCCTCAGATTGCATGTATTTGGCAGAAATGGAGTATAATATTATAATATTATAGAAGTGGAAAATGAAAGCAAAAATAAGAGAATTTGTGGAACAGGCTCATGAGTGACTAGCTTCTCTACTGCCTGGGGAAGGGTAGGGGAAAAAAAAAAAAAAAAAAGGAACTCGGTGGCAGATCAGCTGACAGACCACTAAACCAAAGTATCTCCCCAGCCCAATCTATCTCATTAATGACTTCCTTAGCCTTCTCTCCAAGAGTCTGCGACCTAGTCCTATTGTCTACCCTTGCTTTGCACGATCTCTTCACCCAGGTATGATATGATACTTCCATCAGCATTCACTCACTCAATTTGACCTCGCGCTAGTATGTTGAAATGTCGAAATGGGGTAAGGGGTTGGGAAATTAATTAACTAGAAAAAATATATCTAAACCGTTATCTTGGGATGCAAGTGAGTACCGAGGTCCGCAATTCCCAACCTCACCCTAGATTTAGCTAAGCAAAAATGTGTAAATAAAATCACTTGGCTCCAGTATTCGTCCAACAACCTCCCAACTACAACGAACTCCCTAACCCTGACCGAACCGATGTTGCGTGATAAATTGCGCAATTCCTTGGCACGCTGACCTTGGATTAATTAGAGTGAGGTCCAATTGAGAAATGTAATAAGGAATCCAATTTGGCAACCCCCGCGCCGTAATTGGACGGAGAGGTGTAAACGCGCGGAAACGGAAATGAGGCTGAAACTCCATTGAGACCGATCCTAATTGATCCGGAGAATTGCTAAGGCCGCATGGGGCAAGTAAAAGGGTATTGTAATTTGGGCCAAATTGAGGACCGGGACAGCATGACATCAATATCTATGCTTCAACTTCAGCATTTGATTGTCACAGTGTCCCGGACATTAATTCATGGGAAGCAGAACAGTTTAAAGCTGGCAAATCGGCGGCGATTCTGAACCGTCTTTCTGAATTTAATGATAAGTAAAGATTCTTGCAAAGTATGAAATGATACCCGATAAGCTTTCGGCTTGGGCATGAAAATGGTCGGCATTAACTGAAAGCTTGTGTACTCGCGTTTTATGCTTCCTCACCGCACCCGGAGACTTGGTTCGGTGCTCGCTCAAATGGCAACTTCACGGTACGGAAGATATAGAGTTAATTTTGAAATCACTACTGACTCCGCGACATATCAAGCCGATCGTGGCTTTGGCGAGTTGTGTGCTGAGAACTCGAAAAATTCACTACCCAGGCAAATCCTTCATGCAGATCGCCTGTAACTTACTACTTGAGCGCTTTGGAGTGGAGTACTGTGCCCGGTTTGCGCTAGTATAGCTTCTCCGGTCTGCACTCACTCAGCTTACTCTCCTGAATACGACTCGGAGGTTGTCTTGTAAGCAGCCCAGCTCAAGGTGAGGTTTCTGGATGTGAATCTCACGATAGCGCCCGGACAACCAGTGCTTGGGGCTTGTGCAACCAATTCTCGATCCAACTGAACCTTTGTCAGCTAACGTACAGTAAGCGCAAGGCATCACCATCTACCCCGCTTTCGCTGAATTTCAAGATACCGCGCTAGCAGAATCCAAGTTAATCAACACCTCTCTCTTGACAACATTCAAAGACACAGAAATCGAAAAATGCTACAGGCTTTCAGCAACAACAAAAACTCTTTCAACAACAAAAACTCGTTCAACAACAACTCTTTCAACATCATTAACACCACTGCCCCCGATGATGAGGCCAAGATATTGGCATGGCTGTCGCCACTAGAGCCGTGGATACGGCATCGAGACATCGGAGCCGAACGCGTGGACAGTGTAGGGGGCTGGCTGTTAGAACGGAAGGAATTCACACGCTGGCGGAGTGGTAGCAGGGAGGATGATTCTAGTCATGCCACCTTATTCTGCGAAGGCAATCCGGGAGTGGGGAAGAGTTATATCTGGTGAGGAAGAGTGTATCTTGGTAGGAAATTAATGAATAGTATGGCTAATAGTTTCCGATAACAAGTTCGCAAGTTATAGACAAGTTATGCGATGATGCCATTGCCGAGGATGCGGCCGTTGTCTGTTTTTACTTCGATTTTGCTTCCCGGAATGAGCAGTCACCTCTAAATATGCTCGGCTCCCTGCTGAGGCAACTTGTTATAGGATTGCAAGGGATTCCCGAACCGGTTGTCCAGGGTTACCAAAACGAAAGGAAAGTGATTGGGGGTAGAGGGCTACAAGTTTCAGGAATCGTCAAGATGTTCCAGGCCATCACAACCACAAAACGCACATTTATATGTGTTGATGCTCTCGACGAATGTGTGCATCGAGTGGTAGTTCTTGAATCTCTAGGACAAATTCTACGTGTGTCCCACAATACTCGGCTATTTATGACGGGGAGGCCACATGTCAGGAGTGAGGTGGAGAGGAGATTGGGTGTGGCAGCGGATTTCGTAGTGGCGGAGCCAACGGAATATGGGTTCTTACAATACCTACGAGAGAAACTCAGGAATGACAGCACGCCAGACGTAATGAGCGCCTCATTGGAGACCGATATTATGAAGAGCATTCCCGAAATAAGTTCGGAAACGTGAGTAGGAACGAGGGTTAGTGCAATGCTACCTCAAGCTATTGACTGACGCACTTAAATCTAGATTCTTACTGGCTTCTCTCCATATTGATGCAATCTTGAGGGAACCCACGATCGCTCGGCGTGGAAGAAGACTCAAATCATTGAAAGATGGGATAGGGTTAGGGGATGCATATTGTGCGACGCTAGAACGGATCATAGCACAGGACAAGGAAAAGGCTGATCTTGCGATAACCACTCTCATGTGGATTTGTTATTCGGAGCGACCGTTACAGGTGGATGAGCTATGCCACGCACTCGCAGTGGAGGTGGGAGCAATTGATTTCGATCACGAAAATGTTCCTTCGATAGGTGAATTGTTAGGCTACTGTCAAGGCCTAATCACAGTCGATAAAGAAGCATCAACCGTACGGCTAATCCACTTTACTGTACGAGAGTATCTTTGTACTCTTCCGGACCTTTTCGATAAACCTCACTCGATAATCACAGAAACCTGCTTGACTTATCTCAACTCACAAGAGGTCAAGAATCTGCCCCCCTACCCTTTCCCGGACCATCAATGGCAACCATTCCTCAAATATTCTTCGCGATATTGGGGAACACATGCGAACAGAGAACTCTCGGACGATGCAAAGAGACTTGCGCTGGATCTCTTGAACCGCTTTGAAAACCATGTGTCTGCTGTGTCGCTTTCGAACCAAGTTCATAATCTGGGTAATATCGGAGATACGGTTTCCTCCACTCCCTTCACTAGACTACACTGTGTGGCTTTCTTTGGCATTGTTGAATTTCTAGTTACGTTGATAAATGTGGATGGCGGCGACATGAACCAACAAGATTGCACAGGAAGTACACCACTTTCACTGGCAGCGAGGAATGGACATGAAGGAGTGGTCAAGCTACTTCTAGAGCTGGAAGGTGTCGACCCCAATTGCCGAGACAAGAATGATCGAACACCACTCGGGGGTGCCGCTCTCGAGGGACATGAAGGAGCGGTCAAGCTACTATTAGATCGGGAAGGTGTCGACTCCAATTGCCAGAATACACATGGTTACACACCACTTGCATTGGCTGCTATGGAAGGGCATGTAGAAGTGGTAAAACTACTGCTGGGGCGTGAAGATGTCGACCCCGACAGTCCAGATGGAGAAGACAATACACCACTCTCGTGGGCCGCTAATAATGGACATGAGGGGATTGTGAAGCTACTACTGGGCCGCAAAGATGTTGACCCAAATCGCCCAGACGAGTATGATCGAACACCACTCGGGTGTGCCGCTATCGAGGGACATGAAGGAGTGGTCAAGCTACTATTAGAGCGGGAAGGTGTCGACCCCAATTGCCAGGATACACATGGTTACACACCACTTGCATTGGCTGCTATGAAGGGCCATGTGGGAGTGGCAAAACTACTGCTGGGGCGTGAAGATGTCGACCCCAACCGCCCAGACAAGAATGATCGAACACCACTCGGGTGTGCCGCTCGAGAGGGACATGAAGGAGTGGTCAAGCTACTATTAGATCGGGAAGGTGTCGACCCCAATTGCCAGGATACACATGGTTACACACCACCTGCATTGGCTGCTATGAAGGGGCATGTGGGAGTGGCAAAGCTACTGCTGGGGCGTGAAGATGTCGACCCTGACAGGCCAGATGGCAAAGACAATACACCACTCTCGTGGGCCGCTAATAATGGACATGAGGGGATTGTGAAGCTACTACTCGACCGCGAAGATGTCGACCCCAATCGCCTAGACGAGTATGATCGAACACCGCTTGGGTGTGCCGCGATCGATGGACATGAAGGCGTGGTCAAGCTACTATTGGAACGGGAAGGTGTCGACCCCAATCGCCCAGACAAGAATGGCCGATCGCCGCTCTGTTGTGCTGCGGGGGGTGGGAATGCAGGAGTTGTCAGGCTACTGCTGGAACGAGACGGTGTCGACCCTAACACGCCGGGGAATGACGGCCTTACGCCACTTGCTCGTGCTATTTCGATGGGACATGTTGGCGTAGTAAAGCTATTCCAATCCCGCATGTCCCCCGATAGCAATGAAGCCCAGCGGCCTCAATTGTGAAACTGCCAAGATGCAATTGGAACCCCGTGTGTTCAATTGATTATACTCATATCGCCTGGTATTCCTACCCGCCTACTACTAGCATTGCATATCTTCCTGGAGCCTCGTATATGTTGTTCAAGGTCGCGCGATCTCCCCCCTCTTCCCTTGTATCCCCTTCACACCAGTCCGATAAGACGAGATTTAAATCCTCCCCGGCTGTTATTCGTTGTACTCCTACCTCTATGTAGATATATCCCCCTATCAGTCCTCCTAATACTTGCTAACATTTATGAGTAAAGGTTCACAAGCTTCTGTATTTTTTCTTTACAGCTCCCGCTCGATTAGTTTATTTGCTCCCTTTCACCCCTTATCTTGCTTACCATTTCCCTATCCCTTACATCGCTTGTTACAAAATTTCCTTGTTTTCAACCTTTCTTTACCTACCCCTTTCATCTTTTATTTCCCCTAATTCCCATAGCCGAATAAGTCGATAAACTACGCATAGACTATTATCTCTGATGCCAGAGCACCAAGCGTAGGCCTGTACAGAGCTATCTTTGGAAACACAATTTACTCCAAACGTTCTGATCCCGAGATTCCCTCATCTTTATCAGGAATAAGTACCCGAGTTGCTACTTTCCATCCGGAAGTTAACTCTATTTTGTTGAGCCCCTTTCGAATTCCTACTTCTCCCCACTTTGCCTAGCCCGTGCATTATCGCCCAGCCATGTGCAGTGATCCCAAGCGGCCAGTCTGGCCATGATTCTTCAAGTGCCTCGTCATTCCGGCTTAAATTATGTCCATCCGCCAAAGCCTACAGGCGCCCAGGTAACACCTTGGTTGGGGAGCTTGGCAAGTGATGCTCGTACTATCAGGTGCCCAGGTTAAACTGGAACCGCCCGATGCCCTTGCCGGGCATGGCTTTAGTTTTGGAAAGCCGGTCTCCCACAGCCGGGCCGGGCCGTCCCCTAAACAGTGGTGGGTCAGTTCGGCTGTACCTAAAGCCGGACGGACTTGTCGCTTTGGATCACCGGCCCTGTGGCACTCTAGGGGAACTATTAAACTAGCGTGTAGACAGCAGCCAGAAGAACCCCCCGCCACTATTCTCAGCATCTCAAACCCATCACTGCGGAGTCGCCTGAAATCTTTGTTGCATGGAATTCTGTAATCACCCATGTTTATACAGCAGATTAGCGACCCGGGGTGGGGTGTTTCGCTATTGGGGCCAGTGTTCCGAACCGTCCAGTCCGTCAAGAAGGTACGACCGGACGGACCTGGGGTGGTACTATAGTCCATCTTTTCAAGTTAGTAGGCGGACTAGGGCAGATGGAGGTGGGACCAGATGCCCTGCCGGGCCTCGGTTCGATCTCTTCCCTTTTCAATATTTATAGTCTGGGGTTGTATTGCTGTCCTCACTTATTCCCGGCGGCCCTTAACCACTCCCGACCGCTATCAACGATTCCTAGCCATTATCAGCTATTCCCAGCCATCCCCGGCTCTCTCCCTCATTTTTTCCAAATTCTGCCGTGCTATCATTCCAAATACCTGCCCTCTGTGCCCGCACCCCCCACAGTCTCTCCTCACTCTATAGCCCTTGCCTACGCCCTACCGTCTTCTGATACCCCCTATAGTCCCTAGGTTTATCCCTGCCGTCTATCCAAACAGCCTGTGTTCCGTGTGTCTCATTACACCAACAAAAGCTTAGCGTATAGGGCCCGGTGGTCCCAGCCTATCCCGGCAGTCCTCCAAATGATTTGCCCACGGGCCAGACCGGTCCCGTTTTCTTGGCATTATCGCCGCTGTCCTCGTGGGGTCCCCGGACGGTTCGAACACTTATCAGGGCTACGCGGGATGCCCGTAAAGTAGAATTTATGAGCAATCCGGCCGCTCTGAATGCTATGCTGGTTGTTGGCAGAGATAAGGAAAGTACATGTGGGGTGTTGTGTGGTATCGCCCCAGCTGCCGGTATCCTTAGCAGCTGTGAATGAAATGACACCTATAATACGTCTCTTGCTCCAAGATGAGATACCTGTAGCGGGAAATAACAGATACTGTGCCATACGGTAAGGTATTGGTTTGCGTATCTTGTCGCCCCATACCGGTAACAAACCGCCTTACCTGTAGGCCACATTTCATCACCCGCCAATCGTTTTCAAACCACTACTTGAATATTGACATTAACCATTGTAATAGATACCACTACCAACACCCTATCTAACTGGCTCTGTCACTATTAGCGACGACGCACTACAGGATGTTTTAGCTTATCATACCATATTGTCTCACACCTTATGACGACAGAAGATGTTGACTAGAATTCTCCAACTCAGACCTGGTCATTCTGTTCAGAATGGACCAACCCTGATTGAGATGGAAGAATCCAATCCCAGTCAACCCCTGCGTCGGTTTGTTGTGGACAAGGCAAGTAGGCAAGGGACCTTGAAAAGTAGGTTAGAGTTGAAAGCAAGCCATCCAATGGGTTGACCCGGGTTGAAAAAGGACGGACCCAACCCAACCCAAGCCCGAGCAATGTTCGACCCGACCCAGCCCAACCCAACGAAGCATGACCCGGGTTGACCCAACGAACCCATTGGGTTCATGACCAAAGAATAATCAAATATAGACTAAAATTATAATATTCCGGTGCATTATGAGACCGGAATTCTTGTGATAATACATGATGAATAAGAAATTATGACGGTACTTCATGTTGATATTGAACTTTGCTGATACTGCAAAGCGGGTGGCGGTCGCAGACACTTCCCAATGGCTAGGCCAAGCGTGGAAGCTGTTAAAATATAAACTGACTATATTCGGTAGAGAGTGTCTGCGGTCCTTCAATATGATCATTGCCCTGTTCCTCAACCTCAACAATGCTGGGGACTCTGATCATTAAATACATGAGACGAAACATAGTTAACTCTAGGATACGTGGCATAAAGAGAGAGAAACAAGGCACGTATCCATACTCAGACCCAATGACAACTATCCACATCAATATTACCAAAAGACACATAAGACGTACAGGTGTGAAATAGCTGACAGGAAAGGACAATCCTAAAAGAGAATATAATGTTGTAACTATGACCTCAAGAGTACCACAACAGGAAAGGACACGACAACACCCTTAATTCTGAGTAGAGGCTTCGTGACTTGTCAACACGGCCCCTCATGAAGACTCTCATCAAACACATTCTTCCTGATTCCCATAGCTTGAGTATGTTTCTCATGCGTGATTCGTGGTAGCGATTTGGTCATGATATCTGCGATCATGTTGCTGCTCGGACAGTACTGCAGGCATCTCTTTTCCGTCGAGACCAGTTCTCGTATGAAGTGGTACTGAATGTCTATATGCTTCGTTCATGCATGATGTTCTGGCTTGTGAGCTAATGCGATAGCTCCCTGATTGTCTCCATAGAGCTGCAATACTTGGTGTCCAAGTGCTCCCAATTCTACTAACAGTACGGGAAGCCAAGTGATCTCCCTCGCGGCCTGTGTCATGGCCATATACTCTGCCTCTGTTGTCGACAAAGTGACAGCTGTTTGCTTCTTGCTTGTCCAAGATATCGCACTACCATTCAAGAGAAGAACATATCCTCCAACTGACTTGCGGTTTTTTCCAGATCCCCAGTCCGCATCTGAGTATCCACCGCTTGAGTTACTCATACCGTACTGTATTTAGTGATTTTTGGTTGCAGTGAGGTGTCGAAAAATCCTCTCGACTGCCATCTAATGTTCCCAAAGAGGACGATGGTTAAACTGACTAACTAAACCTACTGAGTATGCAATGTCAGGTCAGATTCCGAGCATGGCATACATTAGCGACCCAACAGCGGATTGATACAGTTCAAGGTTGACCTGCTTGCTCTCGGGTTTGTCTGGATCCGATAGTTGTTGTTTGTGGGTAGCTAATTGTGTACCTGGATCAAGTGGAGTCCAGCTGGGGCGAACATCTTGCATGCTGTAACGGTGAAGGATTTTAGTGATATACTTCTCTTGACAAAGAGTAAGTATCCGTTGACCCCGCTTCAGAGTGATCTCAAGTCCGAGAAAGGTTCACAGTTCACCTAAGTTTGTCATATTAAAGGCTTTTGTCAAAGTGCCTTTGATTCACGCAATGTCCGTTAAGCTGGCTGCAGCTAGGACAAGATCGTTGATGTAGACTAACACCAATAGTCTTCATTTGTAGTTGATATATAAACTATAATCTTGGGTACTGCGGGTAAATTCATGTTTGGTGAAGAAGTCATGGATTTTCTGGTACCAAGTATGTGGGGATTGTCAAAGCCCATAGATTGCCTTCACCAGCCGGCAAGCTATACCCGATTCCCCATTTTCTGCAACACCCTACGGATGTTCCACATATATCTCTTCCTCAAGCATTACATTCAAGAATGAAGTCTTAACATCCATGCTATAGAATTCCCAGACATTTTCTGCTACCAAAGTAAGCAGATATCGTTCAGTCGTAAATTTTAGAATGTGGGCAAATGTTTTGTGGAAGTCGATCCCTGGCTCCTGCGAGTATTCTTTGACAACAAGGCGTACCTTAAAACGCCCGACTTCCTTTCCTATGAATAGCCATCAACATTCTACAATATTCCTATCCCGTGGTGCCCTTTCCACCACCCGGGTGCCATTCTTCCGAAGAGATTCTAACTCACTTTCCCAAGCCTTCTTCAATAAAACTGCATTCTTACCAGCAAGCGCCTCTTGCAACGTAGTTGGCTCCTCCGTAACTGCTAGAAAAGCCTGCCCCGCAACTGGACGAGATATTTGACGTGTAGAGCGATTTCGTAGACGGTGGACATCAGTTTCCACGAGGGCTTGTTCCGGGCATGCAGGCTTGTATACCACTGTAACCAGTACTGGTACTCAGTTAAGGATTTTTGTTTCATGTTTTGTTTTAAGTATCGCTTTGATACTTCGTTTGTTTCATATTTTGTTTTAAGTATCAATTTGATACTTAGTTTGTTTTATGTTTTGTTTTAAGTATCGCTTTGATACTTGGTTTGCTTGAAGTATCGTGTAGATACTTAGTTTGTTTTATGTTTTGTTTTAAGTATCGACTTGATACTTATGTTGTTTTACTAAAGTGTATCGCTTGAGACCTTTGTTTTAGTTTCGCTCATGCTAGACATGAATGAATTTGTGAATTTAAAGACCGTCCTATTCCACGATGGAGGGGACAGACTTCGACAGACAGTATTTCAATATACTTAGTTGAACGGTTATTCTTTAGTTTCTCCAGTACACCTCCGAAGCCTCCTTTAGTTCACACAGCTCTCGCCTCCTCTTTGGAAGTGCAGGCCACCTGTCAACTATGGTACACATATCGAAACGTGATTAGCGCCTTGCGAACACCTAAATTTTTTTTAACCTCAGAAGTGGTTAAGAACGTGTCTTTGGATTTAGGCCTGATCAACCTATCGACATCCACCCAGGAATGCTAGCAGAGTGAAGCGGCAGAATCACGGTATATTCGGCTTCAGCTTAACCTCATCATAGAGTCATTGACTACACGGAGTGGGAAGCAAATCCCACACAAAGGCCTCACGAAAAGGCAGCGATCCAAGCGTCATGCGAAGAACTCACAGGACAACACAACGGAAACCTCTTAAAATCCTGGCGATTTCCCCCCTACACCAGCAAAGAAACCTACATTCGCACCTGCATAGGACTCCGACTCTAGCAGCGAATCCGATATGGCGAGCACTAGAGGAGGACCTTGTAGGTCAAGGCCAGAAGAAAGCCATGGAGATGACCTCTCTGACCTACCGAAAATCAAGACACACCTTCCACCAAAGTTCTCTGGTGAAGGAAAAAACTTCAAACCTGAAGGCTTCAACCGATGGGCTACCGATATAACACACTACCTCGTTATGAACAAGGTAGATGTCAACAGGCCCTCTACTATTCTATGGATTGGATCGATCTATGAAGGAAAGGCAGTTGACGCATTCCACAAATGTTACACAGAATATGGAGGAGACCCGAAGCTCAAAGGATCTACAATACTCGATTACCTGGAAAAAGGATTTCAGTCCTCTATCACCAAGGACCTACTGTTCAAACGGTTCAATGAATTCAACCAAGTTGATAGAACGCATGTCAAGAAAATCACACACATTGCGACTGAGCTCCTCATACTCAAAAACCAAATGAAGAGAGGCAGTATCTCAGGCTACATCCTAAAACGACGATTCTATAACTCGATACACACTATACTCCAGCGAGAAGTTGAACCTCTAGAAGAAGATGAGGATGAAATGACAACAATCATCTCGAGGGCTGAATGAAAGGACGCTATCCTCCGTGAGACCAAGGCCTACAAGAATCAGTCCACCCCTAGTACCAATTGACAGCCCAGACTAAACACGGCAACCAATTCAGAAGAAGAAACCCCACGATCCTAAAAGAAGAAAGGCAAGTCCACCTGTTAGGCATAAAGAAAATGCACAGACCTCGGGGTAGGGTAACTGCGCACAGACCCTCATTTGTCGAAGCCTAACACCCCCCTCCGGCCCCGCTCTGGGGCCCACACGTCCTTAGCGAGATTTCGAAGAGTTGCATCCTATGACTATAATGTCATCTCAATGAAGTCCGCTTCATAACACCATATACGTCGCTGCCGTCCGTCCGACCGGAAGCTGTTCGCAGTTTATATAATAGGGCACCTCTGGGTACCTCTGAGAACATGGCACGACACCGACCCCTCTCCCCTCTGGCCCTGGTGCGAGGAAGGAGACGAGACGTTCGAACATGTTCTCCTGTTTTGTTCTGCCAAGTCTGCCACCCGCCGTCGCCACCTCCAGGGGATAACGGATATTGGACCTGACTCATCTCTATGGACCTTGATCCCGATGCCTTTGGGCCTCGGTCGCTACCACACCGCTACCAGGACTAGTTTCCCCCCAGACATGTATGAACAATATGCGCCCTGCCAGCCCTCTCTTTCCCCCTCCCCTTCCCTTCCTGCCTCGCCTCGGTTGTCGTTGGCTGGGTCGCCAAATGGTCTAATTAGTGGAAGTTCTCCTATTTGATTTCATTACTTGTTATTATGAGTTTTTGATTTGTTTCCGTTATGATACTAGTTAGTTAGTAGGTTTCCTTCATAAGTCCTGTGTAGGCAATGCGTCGGTTATTGGACGCCATCAGAGGAACTGGTTTTGTTTTTTCACTTTTGTTAGTAGTTTGATTTGAGATTTTGTTTCTGCGATAGCTAGCGCTGTACACACGTTCTTGTACCTTAACCAAACAATGAATACATAATTAAAAACAAAACAAAAACAAAATGGGTACCTCTGAGAAGTGGGACGGAGGAAATCCGTCGGAGTAACATTAAGTTATTAGGCTTCAAAGTTAGGCATCCTAACTACGGGCCGAAAGTAATGAGACGTTTTTGGTTCGAAAATCCGCAACTACTCCTACAGTGCTCTAGAGGCCATACGGGATAGATATGACACCAATACCTATCAGAAGGCCACTGTATGTTGGTTGGTCCTGGAAACGGGATCCCTCGAGAGGTGATTCTCTTTGAGGCGAGGCGGACCGAGGGGAAGCTGCTTAGACTCAGAAGACCTAATAGGCGGTAGACATACAGGTGTTGGCGCACTGTCTACGAAGCCTGCATCATGCATAGGTGCCCGACACATACACTGGCCACTATGTGAATTTGGAAGAGACTAATGGAATGATAGTCAAGACAACTGGAGTTTCAGACAGAAGTCTATTCGGCTCTATAAATCGAAGACCGGTCATTGGAGGATAATAACACATCCTACGATTAGACGGAAAAGAATTTATGAGGACGAAGACGGTGTGCAAGAATTCAGGGTCAAACGGTGTTCGCACTTGTTAAGACTATAAGATGTAGCGTACGATTTTGGGAAGGTGCTTTGGTATAGGAGGATTAGAAGTAGTCCCCAAACACTCAGACGCAGGATATAAATATTAAAGTACCTCTCAAGCTTTTAGAAAGCAAGCAACAGAGAACAGACCTTATGTTAGGCAGAAGCCGACTCTAAATATTGGTCGAGAAGACTTAGGCCTGAGACTTTTGTAATAGACGCAGATTTGTCTAGGAAGGCTCGGTGTCGTTCTTTTCGTTTATGACTACTAAGAACTTGCTTAATCGATAGAGGAAATATTCTTATAAAGATTCGTAGATAAAACAATGTTATATTGTTAAGGTCTCTTCGCCGTTGCTTGATTACGTCTAAAAGCTTGGGAGGCACTTCGATATTTATATCCGGCGTCTGAGTGTTCGCGGACTACATCTAATCCCCCTATAACTAAGTCCTTATCCAAGATTATACGCCATCGTCCCATCGTCTTAACAAGTGCGAATACTGTTTGACCCTGAATTCTTTCACACCATCTTCGTACTCATAAATTCTTTTCTGTCTTATCGTAGGATGCGCTATTATCCTCGAATGACCGGTCTTTGATTTATAGAGACGAGTAGACTTCTATTTGAAACTTCGGTCGTCTTGACTATCGTCCCAGTAGTCTCTTCCGATTTCACATAGTGGCTAGCGTATGCGTCGGGTACCTATGCATAACGTAGGCTGTGTAGACGGTATGACAACACTCTTAAGTCTACCGCCTATGAGGTCTTCTGAGTCTGAGCAGGTTCCCCTCGGTCCGCCACGCCTCAAAGAGAATCACCTCTTGAGGGATCCTGTCTCTAGGACCAACCAACATACAGCGGACTTCGGATAGGTATTGGTGTCATATCTATCCCCTATGGCCTCTGGGGCACTGTAGTAGTAGTTGCGGATTTTCGAACCGAAAACGTCCCCTTACTTTCGACCCATGGTTAGAATGTCTAACTTTGAAGCCTAATAGCTCAATGCACCTCCAACGGATTTCCTCCGTTCCACTTCCCGGAGGTATCCAGAGGTGACCGCTTATATATCCTGTGAACACCCTCCGGTCAGATGGACGGCAGTGATGTATATAGTGTAATGAAGCGGGCTTCCTTGAGATGACATTATAGTCATGGGACGCAACTCTTCGAAATCTCGCGAGAGGTCTGTGCATTTTCTTTATGCCTAACACCTTAACAATATAACATGGCTTTACTGACGAATCTTTATAAGAATATTTCCCCTATCGATTTAAGCGAGTTCTTAGTAGTCATAAACGCAAAGAACGACACTGAGCCTTTCAAGACAAATCTCCGGCTATTATGAAAGATTCAGGCCTAAGTCTGCTCGACAAATATTTAGAGTCGGCTTCTGCCTAACACTATATTGTTAGTTCTCCTTGTTACCAAGGCTCACTAAATAAGTCGGTCCCCACTCTGCACTAAAGAAGCGCCTGGGTTCCAATCCCGCCAAGGACGAAACCATTGAAAATACAGTCGGTTTAGATACCCTTGGAGAACTCTCCCGAACCAGTTCAATATTCGAACCACTGGCCAAGGTAGACTACCCTACTATTAGTCTAGTATTATCTCGTCTGCCAGAGCTTCCAGAAATACTATTCCTGGAATAAGAAGCTCCCTTGTGGTATACCGACCCAACTCTAGTTCCTACGGAGCAACTGTTTCAAAAACTTTACGAAACCTGGTATGGGTCAGAATTCGTCTGAAAAGCCTTCCTCGACTGGGACACCAGTGAAAAGGGATCCCTTGATAGTAGCTTCACACCAACTATACCTTTGGCGTGAAGACTCAGAAATCACCTGAACTCTCACTAAGATAGAACCCGATTATAGGAAACTATTCCTTTTAGCGCCCGGTAGCTGAGAAAGAATGACAGAACCATCGACGCCGTAGATACCTGGAGGTCCGGGGACGCTGGTACCATGGAGAGAAGCCCCCAAAAGAATAAAGGATAGCGATGCAATGGACACTGGAAGTGAAGGAGAAAATGTACCGAGTCAGCCTTCATCACTCCCCTCTGGGCTAAGACGTCCACCAAGAGATGGATCGTGGGCATCCAGCGTCCATAGCTGGTCCCGCTCATCTACTCCAAGACCGCGGGATCAGGATGCCGGCCTGGCAAGATTAGCTGCCAGAGTAGGAGTGGTATTAAAGGATGTCCGGAGGGACATAACTTCCTCCATTGATGCTGCAAACATAGCATTTGCTCAGCTCACGGGAACTTAACAGGAAAACGCGCTTAGGCTGTTTGATATTCAAAACCAAATTGCAGAAGGAAAAGACCTCCATAACCAGGACATAGGGGTTCTATTGATGCAATGTCAAGGGGTAGAGAATGAAGTAAAGTCTCTACAAGAAAGTATAATAAGAGAAATCGCGGAAAACCTGGCACAAGAAGCTGCCAGACAAGAGCATCACGAAGGACTCACCTCACAGTTACATCAGTCCACGCTAGAATGGGATCTTCAGCTACAACAAGTAGTAGAGGAAATTAGGAAGGAAATGAAAGATCGAGACCAGAAGGTAAATAATGCCTTCAAGGAATGAGACACGCTTTTCCAAAAAGAAGCAAAAATGACTCGAGAGTCACTCAAGTCTCAACAGGGGGAACTCAAAAAAATAAGCGAAGCGGTCCAAGAACTTCTCATTTCCTCCAGAAAGAAGGAAGCTCCGAAAGAAAAACTGGAGGCTTGCAACCGTGTACCGATGGAATCGGTAGAGGATGAAGAGGAATACTATTCCAGACCCACTAGACAAGAAAAGGGTAAACAAGTGGCAAAGACTAAATCTAGTCGGGAAGGAACCTCAGACGCAACTCCACCACCTGAACAAGGAGGAGGATATCCTAGTGATGACGACATTGACAGCAGCGATTATGACGCTGAAGGAAAGGGAAGAAAGGGCAGCGATCCAGATAGACACCGCAGGGGCTTAACTCCCGAACAATCAGACATGGCAAATGTCCTTTCCTAAGCTTTCGCGGTAAACAGGAAGCGACCTGTGGAGGCACCACTACATTTTGAGGGAGAAAAGCACCAAGACTTGCACATTTGGCTACAACAATATATTGACTTCTTCGATCGCAACCCTCATATTGGTAGAGATGACCGAGAACGGGTCATATAAGCCCTGAACCGTACCAAGGGAAAAGTGGTAACCCCGTATACGATATGGCACCACAGAAAAATGGACGGACTACAAGGCGAACTCGAAAACCGAAATTTTCGAAGTCGGACCCGTTTCTCATACGAAATTGGAAAGGCCATCGCCCCACTACAAGAGGGCCGACAAGCCCTGCGGGACATGAAGGAAGTGAAATATAAACTCTAAATTCAGACCTACCTCCGAATCATGTACAACCTGAACAACAAAGCCCAGATGACAGGTGAATCATGGAGAGAGACAGTCGAAAGAAACTTGCCTGAAGAAATCCTGACCCGCATCTCCTTCCAAAAGTTCGACACAGATAAGGAATGGAAACATGTTGTCGTAGAAGCCAGCCGGGCAGAAGAAGACCATCAGTAGCGAAAAAAGTTAGTGAAAGAAGGTAATTCCCGACACACCTCCTCGAAGGAAATAAAAGACAGGTCTTCAAAAGAAGATAAGTCGGATAAGCCACGAAAGGATAAGGCTTATATAAAGGGAGGAGGAGGACCATCACGGAAAATTTGTTGCGCCCCCCTGCCCCCACACCAGCCTGGGCCAAGACCGATTGGACTGCCCTTGGTAATGCCCTCAAGTTGTTTGTTGTTTCTCCACCTCCCTCCCTCCTGACCTTGTCCTCAGCCACGGCCTGGTTCGATAACAATGTTGACCGCCTCCATACCACTCTCCTCCTGCACACCCCCCTCAACCGCATGTCGACCCGCTCTAAACCTTGGTGGTCGCCGCTCCTCTCCTCGCTCAGAATCTCTTTCCACACAGCTACACATCGAGCCCGCAAGGCCCCTGGCGTGGCCTCCCAGGCTGAGGCCCGGACGTCCCGCAACGCTTACTTTAAGGCCATCAAGCAGGCCAAGTGAAAATACTGGGATGATTTCCTCTCCTCTGCGACCCCGAAGACTGTCTAGACAGCGAAACAATTCGCAATGGGACGCCCCCCTGACCGTTTTCCGACCTTCCCGGACGCTGACACTCCGCTTGCTGTCAACACCGCCCTCCTGACCCACTTTTTCCCCCCTAGAGAATCCTCCTCCCCTCCTACTATCCTGCGCCCCTTCAAGGACCTTGACGTTCTCAATAAAGAGGCGGTCTCCAAGGCCCTGGCGTCCAGCTCTAGCTCATCCGCTCCTGGCCCCGACCACGTCCCATACTCAGTATGGAAAAGAGTCCACGGAACAAATCCAAAGATCCTCACCACTCTCCTGAGCCCCCTCCTACTCTACAGTTTTCATCCCTCGTCCCTCAAGCAGGCCAACGGCATTGTGCTCGACAAGCCAGGCAAGGCCTCCTATGATACACCAGCCTCTTTTCGCATCATAGTCCTCCTCCAAACCCTGTCCAAGATCCTGGAGCGTGTGGTAGCTGTTAGGCTAGCCGGAGTTGGTCGGGCCCTTGGCCTCGTCCACCCTAACCAATCTGGTTCACTATCTGGCATGGGCACTTTTGACGCCCTTGCTACCCTCTCACATGAGGTCAGGCTTTCGCACAGCATGGGCCTCTGTTCCTCCACACTCTTCCTTGACGTCAAGGGGGGCTTTGATAACGTCGACTCGACTGCCCTGTGCGGCAAGCTTCGGGAACAGGGCGTTCAACCCTACCTTGTTTCGTGGGTCCGATCCTTCCTGCATGGCCGTCACTGCCGCCTCCTGTACCATGGTTCTCCTAAAGTCCTCTCGCCGGTCCAGGTCGGCACCCCCCAAGGCTCTCCCGTCTCCCCCCTCCTCTTCCTGATTTATGTCTCCTCCCTCCACTTCCCAGTCCCCAACGGCATTATCCTCTCCTACGTCGACGACTTCGCTGTAACAGTAGCCTCGCCTTCCTACAGGCGCAACGTCCAGAAAATGCAGGCAGTCACGTCATCACTCACATCGAAAGGACGGCGCATCGGTGTCGCCTTCTCCCTCCCCAAAACAGAACTGATGCACAGGAGGACGCCCCAGCAGAGGGGGCCTCCGTCTCCCCTCCCCGTCTCGGTTGACTCCATCCCCTACAAACCGGCCCTAGTCCTTTGGTGGCTGGGTTACTGGCTGGAGCCAGCAACTCCTGCGCTGAACTGCGCCACCTCCTCCCATTTTACCAGACGCCTCGCCCTGGCCGAGGCTGTCCTCTCTACAATAGACCGCCTCTCTCGTCCAGGCAAAGGGCTCGCCCCACACCTGTGTCACTGACTGGCCTCCTCCCTTGTCTGCTCGATCCTCCTTTACGGTTGCGACCTGCTCTTCCCCAATGCCAAGATGCTCGACAAGATAAAAGCGTTCTGGCACTGGGTGCAGAGGCGGGTGACTAACTGCTTCGGTTCCACTAACACAGCTATTCTCCCCTGTGAAGCCTCCCTCCCTCCAATTGACCTCCTGATCAAGTACCTACAGCGGCTAGCGGCGGTCCGCCTTGTCTGCCTGCCACCACAAATCAATCCGGCTTCCGCCCGCTTGGACCACTCCGTCCCGATTATGTCCCCCTTCCAGGCGCCCGACTCCCTCCGCCTCCCTGGTTCCGTCTGAGGCCGCCACCCTTGGGCCGGCCCCAACAACACCCCCCTTAGATGGTTCGCCAAACCGCCCTCCCCTCCCAACCGACGTCATCTTCCCGTCGATGCAGTCGCCCACCACATACACTGCATTATCGGTGGTCGTAGTGACCCCCTTTCTCCGGCAAACCCTCTCCTCTTGCCCCCCCTACAGGTGGCCCCGCTTGGGGCCCCAGCCCTCTACGGTTCGCTCAAGGCCCAGTGCCGCGAGGAGCTCCTCGCCTCCCCCACCCTACTACCTCTCCGGCCCCACCCTACACCCGCACCCCTTTATGGGCCTGGGGCGGTTCCTTTCAGGCCGGCTCCACCAGATGCGCGCCGGCAAAAGCTACTTGGCTGCCCATCCCTCGTGGTACGACACCGACCCCTCTCCTCTCTGCCCTTGGTGCGAGGAGGGGGACGAGACGTTCGTGCATGCACTGCTATCTTGTTCTGCCAAGTCTGCCGCCCGTGATCGCCACCTCCAGGGGGTAACGGATGTTGGACCTGACTCTTCTCTATGGACCTCGATCCCGATGCTTTTGGGCCTCGGTCGATACCTTGTCGCTACCAGGACTGGCTTTCCCTCCGACATGTATGCGACAAATGCCCCCCGCCAGCCTACCCTCTCCCCCTCCCCTTCCCTTTCCGCCTCACCTCGGTTGTCGTTGGCTGGGTCACCAAACGGTCCAAGTGGTGGAAGGTCTCCTGTTTGATTTCATTTGCTTATTATCATGGGTTTTTGATTTGTTTCCGTTACGATACTAATTAGTTAGTAGTTTTCCTGTATGAGTCCTATGTAGGCACTGCATCGGTTATTGGACGCCATCGGAGAATCTGGTTTTGGTTTTTCTTTTGTTAGTTGTTTGATTTTGGGTTTTGTTTCTGCCATATCTAGCGCTGCACGCACGTTCTTGTACCTTAACCAAACAATGAATACATGATATAAAATAAAAAAGAAAAAAAAAAAAAAAAAAGAAGGACCCTCACGGAAAAGGAAACGGGAGGACCACACGTTGGAATAGTCAGCCAAAAAATTAGGAGGAAGTGCTAAGATCACACATTCGAATTGGTCTGAAGCACACCAAGGAATCTCATAAAGCGTTATTGATATGAGAAAAAAGGACAACAACTGCACAAGATGTGGAAAAAAGAACCACACATATAAGACGTGCTATGGGAACATTTAAGTATCAGCGACCAGAGTTAGCCGAAGACCACTACGAATGGGCCCAAATCGAGCAAGGTCTGTCAAGCCACCTAGACCTCCTTGAAGACCTGCACAGGCTGGACAGGTTAGAACCACCAGCCAATTGTGGGAATTAGGCGAAGACAAAGAAATCACATAAGTTTTCACAAAGGTACCGACAACGATAGTGTTCGGGTAGTCTAGTAGACACACAGTCTCTTGGAGTCCAAATCAACAACTGCACAAGAGGTTTGAAGCGAGGATAGCAACCATACGGAACGACCTGCGTGGAAGTACACACGTCCCTCCTGCTGAGACAGGAGGATTAACAAAGGACAATGGTTACATTGGTGGCACCTCTATGCTTTTCAAGGTAGTCTTATGTTTAGTCCCAATGATCCGGACACAAGTTTGTCAGGGTAGTCAGACACGTGACCTGGAATCAGAAAGGTCTCCAATAAGGACCAAAACCTAGACAAGAAACAGACAGCACCAAGGGTACCGACGGGAGCGACAGTAGGGCTAAGAGGAAAGAAATAGACGGATGAGCGAGGCATATCTTTGACCGATAGGTACAAGAGTTCTAGACCTCACCTCTATCTATTAATTCTTTGGTGCCGCGATGGTACCGGCCGGGCACCCGATAAAATGAGGACACTGTCTATTATTAAGTGAGGGTGGAGAATCAGCCTGGGAAGGTTATCAAAGGGACAGCTGACCAGCCCTACGCACCCGGCTTTTGTCCCCATGATATCTGGACGATAGCAGAGACACCCAAGTTTGGTTCCACAGGTGGAAAAGGTGGAAGGTATGGGAACTCCTCGGCAGGAGGTAAAGACCGCTAGTAGTGGGCTGCCCGATATACCAAGAAAATTACGGTTTGTCTGAGGAGACCTGAATGGTCGAAACCCTGCGGGCATGGTAATAAACACCTTGTTACAATGCCAAAGTGATGACCCAAAGATAATTGCAGTCAGCCGCGACGACGCAAACTTTATGCGGCTTTACTTAAAAGATATTCCTGCCCAGAGGGAGATACCTACCTCTTTTTAAACTATAAGCGACAAAAAATTAACATCCTATTGGACTCAGGTTCTAATGTGTTCTTCATCAATCAAAGATTAGTACAAGAACAGTGACTGCCGTTCACGCAACGGCCAGATACGGTCAAGATTTATGGATTTGATGGGACCGCAGCAGTCTCGGGAGGGAAGTTCTACACCCATCCCTTATGGTTAGAAATTGGACGAAATCGACATCTGTCTGAGATAACCTGCGAAATAGCAGAACTTGGATCGTATGGGATGATCATACCATTCAGGTAGTGGCATGAGGAACATCCCATATCCCACATTGAAGACCCAAAAAGATGGTCGCTTGACGCAAAATGTTGCGAGAAATATGTGGAAGAAGACAAGGGAATAGCCGACATGATCGAATACGATAAGACGGTGGTCTTTGACGAAAATGCTACCTATATTGGAAGAATTGGCACAGGAGAAAGTCCCGACGATATAGTGTTAGGATCACTAACTCAAGAATATTGGCAACACAAAGACCTATTCTTGTCTCAGACACCAGAGAAATTGGCGCCCCAAAGGACGTTCGATCATGAAATCGAACTAAAGGACGACGCGAAAGTACCATGGGGTCCAATATTTCCCTTATCAGAAAAACAACTTGCCGCCCTACGAGAATACATCAAGATGATAATGGATCAAGGAAAGATCACAAGAAGCAAGTCCCCAGCAGGAGTGCCAGTGCTGTTCGTACTGAAGCTGGACGGTAAGCTTCGGTTAGTGGTGGACTACCTCAACCTTAACCGTATCACGGTTTTAAACAAACTCCCGGTACCATTAATGTCCGAATTATGAGATCAGGTGGCTGGAGCTAAAATCTTCACAAAGCTTGATTTGAAAGACAGCGATCATCTGATAAGGATCAAAGAAGGCGACGAATGGAAAACGGCTTTCCGAACTCGATATGGCCACTAGGAGTACAAAGTAATGCCTTTCGGACTCATTAATGCTCCCGCAACCTTCTAAGCCATGATGAACCAAGTCCTACATGAGTTCCTTGATTACGGGGTAGTATGCGATCTGGATGACATTCTGATATATTCAAAGGATGAAAGAAGCCACGTTGAGTTGGTAAATCAGGTCTTGCAAAGGCTCGCAGACTACCAACTAGCTGTATCCCTAAAGAAATTAGTCTTTCATGTATAAGAAGTAGAATTCTTGGGATATATGGTATCTGTGAAAGAAGGTGTAGCAATGAGCACGAGGAAAGTCGACTCCGTACCGTGTTGGAAGTCACCTGCGTCGGTTAAGGAAGTTCAAATATTTTTTGGATTTCACAACTTCTACTGACGGTTCATATAAGGGTTTTCCGGAGTTTGCAAGGCTAAAATGGAAACGCTAAAAGGAAATCCAAAGGATTTCCATTGGGGCCCGGAACAGGAAGCAGCGTTCAAAGAACTAAAACATCGCTTCACAACTCCACCCATACTACAACAATTCTACCCAGACTGTGAGACAGTGGTAGAGAGGGATGTAAGCGATTTCGCCTTAGGCTGTGTCTTGTCACAGGTTGTAGAAAAAAGATGACATCTGGTTGCCTTCCACTCACGGAAAGTGAACTCGGCAGAAAGAAACTACGAGATTCCTGACAAAGTACTACTTGCAATTTTGGCAGCATTCAAAGAGTGGAGGCAATACTTAGTAGGCACGGAAAAGCCTGTGACAGTTTACACCGACCAACAGAACCTACAATACTTACTCACTTCTAAGGTTTGGAGCGGATGTAACGTGTTCGCTAGGTGCTAATCACGTTTCGGGAGGTGTACGATAGTTGACAGGTGGCCTGCTCTTCCAGAGAGGAGGCGAGAGCTGTGTGAACTAAAGGAGGCTTCGGAGGTGTACTGGAGAAACTAAAGAGTAACCGTTCAACCAAGTATATTGAAATACTGTCTGTCGAAGTCTATCCTTTCCATCGTGGAATAGGACGGTCTTTAAATACACAAATCAGTTCATGTCTAGCATGAACGAAATCAATCAAAGGTATCAAGCGATACTCTTTGGTAACACAACATAAGTATCAAATCGATACTTAAAACAAAACATAAAACAAACTAAGTATCAAAACGATACTTCAAACAAACCAAGTATCAAAGCGATACTTAAAACAAAACATAAAACAAACTAAGTATCAAAACGATACTTCAAACAAACCAAGTATCAAAGCGATACTTAAAACAAAATCCTTAACCGAGTACCAGTACCGGTTACATTCCCCAAAACAAAACAACAGTTTAAACAAAATCAAGTTTCAATAGTCCTGAAAATTAGAGTCTTCAGAAGGCTCGAAAAACTCGGTTTCTGCTAACATCCAATTATCGGCATTGAGACACCAAACACAAGTAAAAGCCTTAATATAACAGCGGGACTCAAAGAAAGATAAATCACAATAGTCACGAATACCAGATTCGCGGTCAGCTTCCACCCACGCTTCATTGCAATCAGGACAGTAGTCTACCCAAAGGATAGCGAAATAGTCTTCAGGTTGGATAACATCGCGGTTCAACAACAGTCCAACAAGCAGTTATCGCTGCCTCACATTGATCTCCTCATAGTTTGACATCGTTAAGGTATTCGGATGGTGGCGATTCAGATGAAGTCATCAAGAGCCTGCTCCATGGTTTGGTTCTCTTCATCGCTGCTTTCAAAATCGGACTCAAAGTGCGGGGCCCAGAATCCATCTCGGGCCTCGAGTTCCTTATGCCATCGCTCTGTTTCCGGCACCGTTGGTGACCAGCACATGGTGATATAGTTGATGGTCGGTGGTAGGGAGTTGTCGGGCATGTTGGCTTCCCACCATTCATTTACCATCTCCATTGCGTGCTCTAGTCCTTCTAACGGTTCCCAGCTGTTTTCACTTGTGGGATATCCTTTCCATGTGACAAGGAACTGATCATTTCCATGCCAAAGGCGGTGGTCTCGGATTTCTTCAACTTCCCATTCCTCTTTCTTGTCAATGGTGATGGGAGCGGGGCGAGAGTGAATTCGTCCAGGGAATTTAGAATTGTCATTAGAGTAGAATCGTTTAACAGAGGAGGCATGGAAGGTGGCAGTGGGGTTGCGGTACATGCATCCATCCATCTGGACAGTATAGTTTTCGGTGTGCTCCTCGAAGGCTAAGACTTTAAAGGGTCCTCTCCAGCGAGGCTGAAGCTTCTTGCTTCGTCCAGGGGTGGTGATGAACATGCTCCCATTGACCATAAGCATATCGCCAACAGGGATAGGCACGTGTTTGCGTCTTTGCTTCTGGGCAGTAGTGGTGCTTTGGAATCGCGCAGCCTTGATAGCTTGGAAAGCGTCATTGCGTATTACCTGGTGCCGGTTGAGGTGATCATCTGAGTCGGCGATTGAGGAGTTCTTGAAGAGAGTGGTAGGTAGGAGGGGGTATTGTCGGCCAAAGACTGCTTTGTATGGTGACATACCAAGGGTATCAGAATATCCGGCATTGAGGTATGCTGCAAGCTCAACAAGGGCGGGTTCCCAATTGGTCTGTCATTCATTGATGAGGTTCCAGATTCCCGTTTTCACTTCCCTGATCTTGCGTTCAGCTTGACCATTTGTTTCATGGTGTCCAGGAGCAGCCATGATGTGGTTGATTCCAAGAGAGGTGAGGGTCTGCTTCCAGAATCGAGAGGTAAAGCGGGAGTCAGCATCGCTGACAATAGACAGAGGGTATCCATGGGGTGTAAAGAGGTTTCGTTGGAGGATGTTCCATGTATCCTTGGAGGTGTCGGTAGTCTTCATAGGCTGAAGCCATGTATATCCAGAGCATCGGTCAACAGCTACCAGAATGGTATCATACCCGGCGGATTTGTTGAATGGTCCTGCATAGTCAATAGCTAAGGACTCAAAAACATCGGAGGGTAGTTGGAGGGTTTGAGCTCTTCCTTCAGGTAGCTGCGTACGTTCCTTATTCGCCTGGCAGAGTTCACATTGTTTAACGAAATCTCGGAAGTCCTGTCGCAATTCTGGCCAATAAATATATTCACAGGCATAGCGGAGGTTTCGATCTGCACTATGGTGTCCTTTGTTGTGGATTTCGGAAATGACATATTCTCTGATTGTCGTGCCATTGAACATGTGGCCCTTTGGTATGTATAGGCATTGGTAGCCGTACCGAGTAGCAGTATAGACCATTTCATCGGATACCTGGTAGGTTGCAAGATCTCCGTGCTTGGTACTATCTAGTGCCTTGAAGTAGATTGGGTCATGGCGGTATCCCTTAATCATTTGACTCCGGAAGGCAGTGGTGAGCTCATCTGTGGTGGTTCTGACATCGCGTTCATCTTCAATAAGAGATCCCCTAGACGGCTCGATTGGTGCTTCTTCTTCTTCTTCTTCAAAGGTTTCATAAAGTTGGCGGCGGTGTTCAGGAATGGTGGGAGGCATAACTGAGATAATGGATTCATTATTGAAAACTCGGAGGGATCCACCATAAAGGGGACGTGAGTCTATCAGGGGTGTGGAAGACTGTGGTGCAAAGGATGGTGCACGCAGGAAGGCTGCTGCTTCCTCGAGTTGTGCCGTTCTTTCGAGTTGTTCTAAGTTTTGATGTCTTCTTGGGGCTCGATTACCGACAGGGGCAGATGATCGGATCGCTGGGAGTGTCCATGGTCCTGTAGGGCTGTTGCCGAACTTAATCTCAGTTTGGTGAAAGGGGCATGTATCTTCGTAACAGTGGGAGTAATGGAGTGTGCTTTGTTCAAGATCTTGAGGTGGCGTATTGCGGAGGGTGCAATCATCTTTCCATTCGTCTTCGAGATGTTGGCCTCGCTCTGTTCCTGCCGCAGCGTACATAGTATAGGAGAAAGGAGGGGATGGAGAGATCGTGTTGATGGAAGCCATGACTGGTTCTTCCTCATAGGCTGTGCTGTCGGAACTGTCGTCACTTTGTCTAGTATGGTCATGGACAAGAGGAGGGTTCTGGAGTGATTGGTTCTCATAGATGCGGGAGAGGGCGTCAGCTAAATAGTTGGTCCTTCCAGGGGTGTAGACTATTTTGGCGTCGTATTTGCTGATTTCTCCTATCTATCGGGTTCTTCTTCGTCCAGGAACCTTTTCAGTCTTTAGGTTCGTAAGGGGTTGATGGTCGGTAACAATGGTGAAGGTAGTTCCCATCAGGAGGTGGTTGAAAGTGGCAAGAGCATCGATCACTGCAAGTGCTTCCTTGTCTGTGGTCCCATAGTTCATTTGCGAATTTGTGAACTTCCTGCTGTGTAATGCTGCCGGTCTCGCTTGTTCATGCGTGGGTCCTTGTCCAACCCAAGCTCCTATGCCAACATCAGAGGCGTCGGTTATCAACGAGATGGGTTCTTCTTTGGACAGGTCAATAGGCCGTATAACATTTGGGTCTTTAATTAACTCCTTAATGTTATTAAAGGCCCGATCATGGGTAGGGGTCCAAACGAATTCAGCATTTCCGGTGAGGTCCGTGAGTGGTGCCGTGACAGTGGCGTGATATAGGAGGTACTAGGAGATATAATTGACAAGTCCAAGGAACCGCATAAGTTCTTTTTGATTCTCAGGTGTAGTCCATTCCGTCAGGCAGGATATCTTTCCATGAGATGCATGTATTCCTTGATCATCAATTACATGTCCGAGTATTTCTAGACTATCGGCAAACAGGGTGGATTTGTTTCTGCTGGCATAGAATTTGTTTTCTCTTAGCTTGTCGCAAACTAGGCCCATATGGTGCTTGTATTCTTCTTCAGTATTGGAGAAGATGAGGATATCGTCGATGTAGATCCATACAAAGTGATGGAGGTATTCGCTAAGCATATTTTCTATAATACGCATGAACGTGGCGGGCGCATTCATGTCACCTTGCAACATGACTCGGCTAACGAAACTTCCGAAGGGTGTCTTGCAACTGTTAATTCGCTGGCTTTCCGGATCTAACCGTGTTTGGAAGTAGGCATCGCTTAGATCTATCTTGCTTCGGAATCTAGCTCGTCCTACTGCATTCAGGATCTGAGTTTGATTGGGGATTGCAGAACTGTCCATAATAGTATTATCATGTCGTAGTTTAAGATCGACAAGGGGGCGGATGCGCTTTCCATCTGCTTTAAGCTGGACAAACATATGTGCGGCACCTGCTGCTTCTGATCGGTAGATGACTCCTCGCCTGAGGTTCTCATTGACCCAGGTATTGAGTTGGTCTTTGTATGCTTCCGGAATGGTGTATGTCAGTTGATTCTTGAGATTAGTGGGATCTTTCAGGCGGATATGGTGGTGTATTTCCCTCATAGGAGGTAGTTCTTCTGGGATTCGTTCAGGGAAGACGTCGGAGTACTCATCCAACAGGCTTAGCGCTGTAGTCTCACAAACAGCGGCTCGGAGTTCTCCACTTGTTGGCTTGCAAACAACCCTGACCTTGTGATTTGGGAACTCGATAACTGAGTCTCCACACTTGATGGTAGCATTAAAGCGTTTGAGGAAGGGCATCCCAATGAGGGCATCCTATTTCGCTAGGTTCCCAACAAGCATTGTCTGTGGAGGTAGCGAGACTGATCCTAGCTGGACGGTAGCTTTGCATGTCTTATGGCTAGTGGAGCGAGATCCCTTAACTGCCATATTGACGGCTAATGGTTGTTTGAGGGTTTCGGTAGGTAGACCGTAGGCGGAGACGAAGGTATTGCTGATTATATCTCGCCCAATAGCGCCGGTATCGAAAAGCACCCGTGCCTGTTTCCCATTGATTAAGATTGTTCCTTCTAATGCTGGGTGAGGCTTTGCCATCGCCGGTGAAGGGGTGCTGTTGCATTCTATCTCGATATAGCCGCTGTGAATTTCCCCAAACTCACTGGATTGCTCGCCATCGTCACTGAGTTCAATGTGGTTTGTTGACGCTTCTTGCTTGACTTTAACTGCCTTTCCTTTGCCTTTCTTGGTAGGACAGTTTCTCGCCATGTGTCCGGTTTTACCGCACTCAAAACATTCACCTTTCTCCCTTCTCGATTCTTTAGTGGATTTGCCTTTCTTCTTGTAGGATCGGGGGGTTTCTTCTTCTGAGTTGTTGGAGGTATTTCGTCTAGGTTGTCTATTGCTACTGGTGGATGTTTGGGTTTTGTAGGCTTTGCTTTCATGAAGAATGACGTCCTTTCGTTCAGCTCTAGCTACGATGGTTGTAAACTCGTCATCTTCGTCCTGAAGTGGCTCCACTTCGCGTCGAAGAGTGGGGTGCATGCAATCGTAGAACCTTCGTTTCCGGATGTAGTCTGAGATGCTGTCTTCCGCCATCCTGTTCTTAACCATCACGAGATCTGTTGCCACATCTGTTATTCTTTTAATGTGGGACCCCTTGACTTGGTGAAGTTCATTGAACCGTTTGAACAGGAGATCGTTTGTAATAGAGGATTGGAAACGGGCTCTGAGATAATCGAGTACTGTGGAGCCTTTTAGCTTTGGGTTTCCTCTGTTTTCCTTATAGCATTGGTAGTAGGCATCAACTGCCTTTCCTTCGCAGAACGAGCCTATCGAAAGGCCGGTAGTTGCCTTTTCAATATCGACCTTTTTCAGGAGGAGGTAGTGTGTAACTTCAGTTGCCCATCGCTCAAAGGCTTCGGGCTTAAGGTCCTTTCCTTCTCCTGTGAACTTTGCGGGTAGGTGGATTTTTATGTCAGGTAATGGGATATCGTCTTCTTGTGTATCTGCAGGGCGGGACCTTGAAGGTCCACCACCTGTGCTGGCCATGTCGGACTCGCTGCTTGAATCCGGATCTTGAGGAGGCTCGACTGCGGGTTTCTTTCTGGGAGTAGGAGGGACTTCTTCCGGATGGTGTGGGGATTCCGTTGTGTTGTCCTGAGAGTCCTTTGCAGGACGCTTGCCTTGCTTCTTCTTTGTAAGGCCTTCTCGTGGGATTCGCTTCCCACTTCGAGTTGTCAATGACTCTATATTGAGGTTGAGCTAAAGCCGAATGTACTGAGATTCTGCCACTTCACTCCGCTAGCGTTTCAGGGTGGATATCGATAGGTTGATCAGGCCTAAATCCGGAGACAGGTTCTTAACCACTTGCTGAGGTTAAAAAAATGTAATGTGTTCGCTAAGTGCTAATCACGTTTCGGTAGGGGTACGATAGTTGACAGGTGGCCTGCTCTACCAGAGAGGAGGCGAGAGCTGTATGAACTAAAGGAGGCTTCGGAGGTGTACTGGAGAAACTAAAGTGTAACCGTTCAACCAAGTATATTGAAATACTGTCTGTCGAAGTCTGTCCTTTCCATCGTGGAATAGGACGGTCTTTAAATACACAAATCTGTTCATGTCTAGCATGAACGAAACTAAACAAAGGTATCAAGCGATACACTTTGGTAAAACAACCTAAGTATCAAACCGATACTTAAAACAAAACATAAAACAAACTAAGTATCAAAACGATACTTCAAACAAACCAAGTATCAAAGCGATACTTAAAACAAAACATAAAACAAACTAAGTATCAAAACGATACTTCAAACAAACCAAGTATCAAAGCGATACTTAAAACAAAATCCTTAACCGAGTACCAGTACCGGTTACAGCGGACGTCACATTTGTTGAGCGCAGAAACTAGCAGGATACAACTACAAAATCGTTTACCGACCAGGGACTAAGGGGGCGAAGCCTGATGTCCCAAGTAGACGACCGGAGTACCGTCCTGAGTAGGGAACTATGTATCGTGAGCAAACCGTTTTAAAACCAGAACATTTCCAGGTAATGCTGCTAGCGCTACAGGAAGGAAAAGAAGATGGGTTAGGAAAGGAAGTATTGGGTTGGAAAGATGAGGAAGACCTGGCATTCAGGCCAGAAGCAAATTATTCGGATAAATATATCCGAATAAGAAGATCGAACCACAAGGTAAGACTGCCTACTAAAGGTTTCAGAATGGCGGCCAGACATAACCTCTACGCCAGAAGCGATGTCGTTATCCCCAAGCGAGGACAAGCACTGCACGATACCTGATTAGCGATAGGTTTACCAATAGGGACATACAGATGGGTAGCAGCTCGTAGCGGCCTCGCTGTTCATTCTGGAATCTCGGTTGGCGCGGGAACAATAGACGCCGACTATACGGGAGTACTCAAAGTCTTGCTTTACAACCACAAAGAAGTTGATTGCCAAACCCGAGAAGGAGATACAATGGCACAACTCATCATGGAAAAAATGGACACATCCGATTTAATGGAAGTTGATGAACTTGACGAGACAGAAAGAGAAATCTAAGGTTTCGGAAGTACAGACATCGCTCCAAGAGGTTTGACGTTAAAGGAACAAGAACCCATCTTATGCCAATTAGAAGCATCGGCGGGTGAGAATTCATCCTGGTACGATATCGAGGAAATACCAGAGAAAATACTAATATCAACAGCCACGCTAAATCAAAAGACTATGAAAAGGTTTAACCCTGAGTTCCTCAAACAACTTCTTGAGGTCACACAGTCAGATAGAGATTGGCTAAGACGACAAGAGGACTTGTCGAAACTCCGAAATGAAGGAAAGGAATATCCTAAGAACTGGACACTAATTGACAACCTTCTATACGATATGAATCGTCTATTCATCCCGGACGACCAGGCCTTCTACACCAAGATAGCCGAAGGATGCCATGACGTAAAGATAGCTGGACACTTCCGACAAGAAAAAACCCTTGAAATCATCATGAGAGATTTCTACTGGAAGGGATTAGCCGAATGGATCAATGACTACGTACGGTCTTGTGATGAATGTCAGCAGAACAAGTCACCATGACATGCGAAATATGGACTGTTGCAGCCACTACAGACCCCATTTACAGCATAGTCGTCAATATCAGTTGACGTTATAACCCAACTACCAGAATCACAAGGGGTACACGAATTATGGTAGTTGTGGATCGATTCACAAAGATGGCACACTTTCTTGGATTACAAACTACGGCCACGGCAAAGGATGTCGCTAATGTGTTCTTAAGGGAAGTCTGGAAGCTACATGCCTTACCGACGGAAATCATTTCGGACTTGGACTATAAGTTTGAAGGGGAGTTTTGAGAATCCGTGGGTAAGGCGTTGGAAATAAAACGACGAATGTCGACGGCGTATCACCCACAAAGGGATGAACAGACAGAAAGCACCAACCAAGTGCTGGAAGGATATCTTCGAAGTTTTGTCAACTACGACCAGGACGACTGGTATCAGTTGCTACCGCTAGCAGAATACACGTACAACAATTCTGCAACCAACGCCCATGGTATGTCGCCTTTTTATGCAAACTATGGTTTCCATCCCCAGACAGTGTGGATGAAAGAACGAGAAGCTTAAAACCCAGGTGCAACCCGATACGCGAACTGGATCAAGACAGTACACGAACAAGCAAAAAGCTCGTTAGAAAGGACAAGAGAAGGAATGGCTAAATACTATGATCGAAAAGCCAAAAGACAGCCGGAGTTCAAGGTTAGCAATAAAGTAAGGGTAAACGCAAAAAACGTACGCACTAGATGGAAGTTAAAAACGCTAGCGTCCAAACTATATAGGCCGTTCCAGATATTGGAAAAAAGGGGGGATTGTGCGTTTAAGCTCAACATATCCAACTAGTGGAACATTCACCCTGGCTTTCACGTATCCTTGCATGAACCTTATCGAGAGTCTGTACATCCAGATCGCAGGCAACCTCCAAGAGAACCAGAGGTGTTTGAGGGAGACTTGCAATGGGAAATAGAGAAAATTGTCCGTAACGAGATACGGACCTATAGATAAAGGGTCAGTAATCTGTACCGGCAGGTACGAGAGCCGTGGTATTTTGTGAAATGGCAGGGCTGTGCGGAAGATGAAAATGCTTGGAAACGCGCTACGGGTATGGAAAATGCTGAAGAAGTAGTTGAAGAGTTTCATCGAGACAACCCAGAGATGCTAGGGCAGGCAGAAGTAAGACGATGAGGAAGAGGTTTTCCTACGGTGGACAAGTAAACACCGGAAGGTTTTTTACCCTGACCACATCGGGTCTTATAAGGAATTATGTTAAATAAATATAACTAAGAAAGGTGCTCAAGGCGAGACCTGGTAGGAGGGAGCTCATGTTAGGCATAAAGAAATGCGCAGACCTCTCAGTAGGGTAACTGCGCACAGACCCTCATTTATCGAAGCCTAACACCCCCCGCCGGTCCCGCTCTGGGGCCCGCACGTCCTTAGAGAGATTTCAAAGAGTTGCGTCCTATGACTATAATGTCATCTCCATGAAGCCCACTTCATAACACCATAAACATCACTGCCGTCCCGCCGACCGGAGGCTGTTCGCGGGATATATAGGAGGGCACCTCTGGGTACCTCTGAGAAGTGGAACGGAGGAAATCGGTGGAAGGCGCATTGAGTTATTAGGCTTCAAAGTAAGGCATCCTAATGACGGGCCGAAAGTAACAGGACGTTTTCGGTTTGAAAATCTGCAACTACTCCTACAGTGCCCCAGAGGCCATAGGGGATAGATATGGCACCAATACCTATCTCAAGGGCGCTGTATGTTGGTTGGTCCTGGAAACGGGATCCCTCGAGAGGTGATTCTCTTTGAGGCGAGGGGGATCGAGGGGAAGCTGCTTAGACTCAGTTGACCTAATAGGCGGTTGACATACAGGTGTTGGCGCACAGTCTATGAAGCCTGCAGTATGCATAGGCGCCCGACACATACGCTGGCCACTATGTGAAATCGGAGGAGACTACTGGAACGATAGTTAAGATGACTGCAGTTTCAGACAGAAGTCTATTCGGCTCTATAAATTGAAGACCGGTCATTCGAGGATAATAACACATCATACGACAAGACAGAAAAGAGTTTATGAGGACGTAGATAGTGTGCAAGAATTCAGGGTCAAACCCTGTTCACACTTGTTAAGACTATAAGACGTAGCGTACGATTTTGGGAAGGTACTTTGGTATAGGAGGATTAGAAGTAGTCGGCGAACACTCAGACGCGGGATATAAATATCGAAGTGCCTCCCAAGCTTTTAGAAAGCAAGCAACGGAGAATCGACCTTAACAATTTAACCTTGTTTTACCGACGAATCTTTATAAGAATATTTCCCCTACCGTTTTAAGCGAGTTCTTAGTTGTCATAAATAAAAGGAACGACACCGAGCCTTCCTAGACAAATCTCCGTCTATTACGAAAGATGTAGGCCTAAGTCTGATCGACAAATATTTAGAGTCGACTTCCGCCTAACACCACCAAAGAAGTGAGAAGCCAGTAGGGTGAATGCTTTGAATATGGCAAAACAGGACATATGGCGAGAAATTGTCCTACCAAGACGGGCAAATGAAAGCCAGCCAAAGTCAAGCAAGAAGCATTAGCAAA
This sequence comes from Tuber indicum, assembly GCA_006112555.1. NCBI lineage: Eukaryota > Fungi > Ascomycota > Pezizomycetes > Pezizales > Tuberaceae > Tuber > Tuber indicum. The sequence continues at coordinate 1,149,307 of VBSK01000013.1, forward strand.
CCACATTGAAAGCAATGATGATGGCTAGTAATCTAGAGATTTTGAGGAAATTCACATTGGCTATATCGAAATAGAATGCAACGGCACCCACTCACCAGCAACACCAAAGCCCCACACAGCCTTAAAAGCGACTATCTTAATCAATAGAAAAAAGGCACGTGTCCTGTTTGATACTGGCGCTATTGGATCAGACATAATCAGCAATACATTTATCTCCGCCTATGGGCTACCTAAAGTGACTAAGCAAAAGTCTTGGTGATCGGGGCATATTCGCACCAAAAATCGTCTTTTTGGAGAGTTTTTAAACAGGCTTCTACACTAATCCTATGTGGAATACCTACCAAAAACCATCCAAGTAGTCACATACACATGTAAAGATAATCCTCCACCAGTTTACAGAGTCTCTGAACACTTACCTACTGTGTAGCGGAAATTTAAAGTGGGAACATTGTTGAACGAGGGGTTGCTGGGGCAATTATCATAGAAAATTGGTGATAATGGGGACTTTTAAGCGATGGCAGAACTTTACAAGCTTGCAAGACCCTCAGTTGATAATGGATATACTTCAAATTAACCATGAGATATTGCAGAGATAAAGTGACTTTAAATTAGGAATTTAGGAAGAAGGATATCCAGTTTTCAATAAAATGCCGACGATCGAATAGAGAGGTTTTTGCCCAGTTTTGGTGGGGAAACGGACGATCACCAAGACTTTTGCTTAGTTACTTTACTGAAAACCTCAAAGAACCATTAGCCGTCAATATGGCGGTTAAAGGATCCCGCTCCACCAGCCATAAGGTATGCAAAGCTACCATCCAGCTGGGATCAGTCTTGCTATCCCCTCAAACGATGCTTGTTGGCAACCTAGCCAAATACGATGCCCTTATTGGGATGCCTTTCCTCAAATGCCATAATGCAACCATCAAGTGTGGAGACTTGATCATCGAATTCCCAGAATACAAGGTTAGAGTTATTTGCAAACCAACAAGTGGAGAACTCCGAGCTGCTGTTTATGAGACTACAGCACTAAGCCTGTTGGATGAGTATTCTGATGTCTTTCCTGAACGAATCCCAGAAGACCTACGACCTATGAGGAAAATAAACCACCAAATCTGCCTACGAGACGCCTCCAATCTCAAGAACCAACCGACATACACCATCCCTGAAGCATACAAAGACCAGCTCAATACTTGGGTAATTGAGAATCTTAGGCGAGGAGTCATCTCCTGATCAGAAGTACCAGGTGCTGCACCTATGTTTATCCAACTTAAGGCAGATGGAAAACGAATCCGCCCCCTTGTCGATCTCAAACTGCAGAATGAGAATACAATTATGGACAGTTCTGCAATCCCCAATCAAACTCAGATCCTGAATGCAGTTTGATGGGCTAGATTCTGAAGCAGGATAGATCTAAGCGACACCTACTTCTAAACTCGGTTAGATTCACAAAGCGAGCGATATAACAGTTTCAAGACACCCTTCGGCAGCTTCATTAGCCGAGTCATGTCACAAGGTGATATGAATGTGCCCACCACCTTTATGCGAATTATGGAAAATATCGTAAGCGAGTACCTCCATCACTTTTTATGGATCTACATCGACGATATCCTCATCTACTCCAACACTCAACAGGAACATAAGTACCACATCAGTCTAGTTTGTGACAAGTTGAGAGAGAACAAGTTCTATGCCAGCAGAAACAAATCTACCCTGTTTGCTGATAGTCTGGAAATACTAGGACATGTAATCGATAATCAAGGGTTACATGCATCTCCTGGGAAGATATCCTGCCTAACCGAGTGGACAACGCCTCAAAACCAGAAGGAACATATGAGGTTCCTAGGACTTATCAATTACATATCCCAGTTCCTCCCACACCACGCCACTGTCACAGAACCACTCACGGACCTCACTGGCAATGCTGAATTCGTTTGGACCCCTACCCATGATCAGGCCTTTAATAACATTAAGGAGTTAATCAAAGATGCAAATGTTATATGCCCTATTGACCTCCGCAATTCTGAACCTATATGGCTGATTACTGACGCCTTGGATGTCGGAGTTGGAGCTTGGGTTGGACAATGACCCACCCATGAACAAGCGAGACCAGCAGAATTACACAGCAGGAAGTTCACTAATTCGCAAATGAACTTTGGAACCACAGATAAGGAAGCGCTTGCAGTAATTAATGCCCTTGCAGCTTTCAACCACCTCCTTATGGGAACGACCTTTACCATTATCAGCGATGACCAACCTCTTACGAATCTAAAAACTGAGAGAATCCCTGAACGAAGAAGGACCAGATAGATAAGAGAAATCAGCAAATATAATGCCAAAATAGTCTACACTCCAGGAAGAACCAACTATTTAGCTGACGCCCTGTCCCGCATCTACGAGAACCAATCACTCCTGAACCCTCCTCTCGTCCATGACCACACTAGACAAAGTGACGACAGCTCCGATAGCACTACCTACGAGGAAGAACCAGTCATGGCTTCCATCAACACAACCTCTCCATCCCCTCCTTTCTCCTACACTATGTACGCTGTGGCAGGAACAGAGTGAGGCCAACATCTTGAAGACGAATGGAAAGATGATTACACCCTGCGCAGTACGCTACCTCAAGACCTTGAACGAAGCACGCTCTATTAGTTCCACTGTTACGAAGATACATGTTCCTTTCACCAGACTGAGATTAGGTTCAGTAACAAACCTACAGGACTATGAAAGACCCCAGCAATCCGATCACCTGCTATTAAGAATCCGACCCCAAGAAGACACGAAGACCTAGAGTAACTAGAACAAGAAACTCGACTTGAGGAAGCAGCAACCTACCTGCATGCACCACGCTTTATGCCCCCCTCCTCTACACCCCCGATACACTCACGCCCCCTCTATGGTAGACCCCTTTGTGTTTTCAATAATGAAACTATTATCTCAGTCATGCCTCCTACTATTCCCGAATACCGGCGGCAGCTCTATGAAACCTTTGCAGAAGAAGAACAAGAAGAAGAACCAATTGAACCAAGTAGAGGATATCTTATCGAGGATGAGCGTGATATTAGAACCACTACAGATGACCTTAACACCTCCTTCTGAAGCCAAATGATTACAGGATACCGCTATGACCCGATCTACTTTAAAGCCTTAGACAGTAACAAGCATGGAGATCTCGCAACCGACTAGGAATCTAATAGAATGGTCTATACCACTACTCGATATAGCTACCAATGCCTATACATACCAAAGGGCCACATGTTTAATGGCATGACAATCAGGGAATATGTCATTTCCGAAATCCACAATAAGGGACACCACAGTGTAGATTGAAACCTCCGCTATACTTGTGAATATATTTACTGACCTGAAAGGTGACAAGGCTTCCGACCTTTCATCAAGCAATGTGAACTCTGCCAGGCAAATAAGGAACGTACTCAGCGGCAAGAAGGAAGAGCTCAAACCCTTCAACTACCCTCCGATGTTTTCGAGTCCTTTGCCATTGACTTTGCAGGACCATTCAACAAGTCCGCTGGGTATGATACCATCTTGGTAGCTGTGGACCGTTTCTCTAGGTATACATGGCTGCAACCTATGAAAACTACTGACACCTCTAAGGATTCATGGAACATCCTTCAACTAAACCTCTTTACACCCAATGGATACCCTCTATCTATTGTTAGCGATGCCAACTTCCGCTTTACCTCTCGATTCTGGAAACAGACCCTCATCTCTCATAGAATTAACCACATCATGGCTGCTCCTGGACACCATGAAACCAATGGTCAAGCTGAACGCAAGATCAGGGAAGTAAAGACCGGAATCCGAAACCTTATCAATGAACGACAGACCAATTGGGAACCCGCCCTTGTCGAGCTTGCAGCATACATCAATGCAGGTTACTCCGACACACTTGGTATGTCACCATACAAAGCAGTTTTCGGTCGACAATACCCTCTCCTACCTACTACTCTTTTCAAGAACACCTCAATCCCAGACTCTGATGATCACCTCAACCGGCACCAGGCTATACGCAATGAGGCCTTCCAAGCTGTCAAAGCTGCACAATTCCGAAGTACTACTACTGCCCTGAAGCAAAGACGCAAGCATGTACCTATTCCTGTTGGAGAAATGCTTATGGTTAACGGAAACATGTTCATCACTACCTCTGGACAAAGCAAGAAGCTACAGTCCCGCTGGAGAGGACCCTTCAGGATCCTTGCTTTCGATGAGCATACTGAAAACTACACTGTCCAGATGGATGGACATATGTACTGCCGCCCTACTGCCATCCCCCACACCTCCTCTGTCAAATGATTCTACTCTAACGACAACTCCAAGTTCCTTAGATGAATCCACTCTCGTCCTGCTCCCATTACCATTGACAAGAAAGAGGAATGGGAAGTGGAGGAAATATGGGACCACCGCCTCTGGTATGGAAATAATCAGTTCCTCGACCAATGGAAAGAATACCCTACGAGTGAGAACAGTTGGGAGACGCTTGAAGGCCTGGAGCACGCTATGGAAATGGTAAATGAATAGTGGGAAGTGAACATTCCTGACAACTCGCTGCCACTAACCATCAACTGTATCACCATGTGCTGGTCACCAACTGTACCAGAAACTGAGCGATGGCACAAAGAACTCGAAGCCAGAGATGCTTTCTGGGCCCCACACTTTGAGTCCGAATTTGAAAGCAGCGATGAGGAGAACCAGACCGTGGAGGAGGCTCTCAATGATTTCATATAAACTGCCACCATCCGAATACCTTAACGATGTCAAACAATGGGGAGATCAATGTGAGGTAGCGACAACAGCTTGTTGGACTGTTGTTGAACCGCGATGTTATCCAACTTGAAGATTATTTTGCTATCCTTTGGGTAGACTACTGTCCTGATTGCAATGAAGTGTGAGTGGAAGCTGACCACGAATCTGGTATTTGTGACTATTGTGACTTATCTTTCTTTGAGTCTCTCTGTTATGTTCGAGCTTTTACTTATGTTTGGTGTCTTAATGCCAATAATTGGATGATAGCAGAAAGCGAGTTTTTTAAGCCTTCTGAGGACTCTAATTTTCAGGATTACTAGGTTTGATTTTGTTTAAACAGTTGTTGTGTTTTGGGGAATGTAACCTGGACTGGTACTCGGCTAAAAACTTTTGTTTTATGTTTTGTTTTAAGTATCGCTTTGATACTTGGTTTGTTTTAAGTTTCGCTTTGAAACTTGGTTAGTTTTATGTTTTGTTTTAAGTATCGCTTTGATACTTATATTGTTTTACTAAAGTGTATCACTTGATACCTTTGTTTTAGTTTCGCTCATGCTAGACATGAATGAATTTGTGTATTTAAAGACCGTCCAATTCCACGATGGAAAGGACAGACTTCGACAGACAGTATTTCAATATACTTCGTTGAATGGTTACTCTTTAGTTTCTCCAGTACACCTCCGAAGCCTCCATTAGTTCACACAGCTCTCGCTTCCTCTCGGGAAGAGGTGGCCACCTGTCAACTATCGTTCACCTATCGAAACGTGATTAGCGCCTGGCGAACACGTTACAACCACCAGTGGTGGCTGTGCAACAATTGTATCTTGTTCGTAGTTTGGAGCCAGCGTACCTTCCTCATCTGGATCGATGGGTGGTAGTAGTTGGGTGGCACATTCTTCTTCTTCCCCTCACTTGAGGTTGGCACTGATTCTGGACTACTCATCTTAGGAATTCTATCTTTTACATTTCTTTATATGATCTGCAACAATCCTTCCTTTTCAAGATCCATAGTTGCTTCTTCTCTTGCGCCATTATCAGCATTTGGCGTAATCTCATCAAAAACCACATCTCGGATTATATAGACCTGTTTTGTAACTTCATCGTATAAACGATATACGTAACTACCAACTTCCTCTGTGTAGCCGATCATTCGACACTTATGTCCCCTATGATCTAATTTCTTGCATGTTGGAGCTGGAACATGTCCGTTAACTATGCAACCAAAGATTCGCAAGGGACTAATTCATGGTGGAGACCTAAACCATTTCTCGTAAGGAGTTTTATTTTCGTGAGAAGCTGAAGGGAGGCAATTGATGATATGGGCTGTAGTAAGAGCCCCAAAGCCTTAAAATTACTTTCCTAACTTGGACTCAAATATCATACATCTAACCATTTCCATCATAGTATGGTTCGCTAGCTCCACTATACCGTTATATTTTAGGATGTACGGCGGCGTAACTTGTTGCATGATCCCATATTCCGCAAGATAGCTCCGGAAGGCATTCCCGGTATATTCCCACTCTCCATCGCACTGTAGCGATTTGATCTTCCTTCCTGTCTCTCTTTCTACCTTGGCCTTGTATTCCTTAAACTGTTCAAAAACTTCTGACTTCTGAGTCAGAATTGATATGGCAACTCTTCCGGAGTATTCGTCAATAAAGGTGGTGAAGTACCTTTGTCCCATCAGTCCAGCGATGGCCATCGGTCCGCATACATCACTTTGTGCTGTGTGTAACAACTCGTCGCTCTTTTCTCTTTCTCCGGTGAGATATTCCCGACTTTGTTTTCCTTCTGCACAAACTGTGCATACACTCTCAGCCTGATCTGCTGCTTCCAATACTTGGAAGCCTGTTACTGCTTTGGCAATTCATTTTTCTGCTTGGTTGTTTAGACTTCAGTGGGCAATACTTTTATGCCATATTTCCTTAATCATCCCATGCTTTTCCTGTGACAGTGTTAGGAGTACCCAATTCCGATAGCCAAGAAGTACCCTAGGTAGGGTAACCTTACCTGAGTTCGAGAATCTTGGTCTCCAACACCCCCCTCCATGCCCCTTACGGGGCCCGCACATCATCATACACATCAACCTTAGTTGCATCCTGTGACTATTTGCTCACAGAGATGTAGGTATCAGAATAATACTGTATACGTCGCTGCCGTCTGTCCGACCAAAGGCTGTTCACAGGGTATTTAAGAGGGGATATCTGGCAAGGCCTGAGAAGTGGAACGAAGTTAATCTAACAATTACTTAGGGAGTTAGTAGGCTTTAAAAATATAATGTCTTTGGCATGGGCCATAGGTAACGGGACGTTTTTCGCACAAGGTCATGATATGAATGTTCGGAGGTTGGAAGTAGAGAACCAACGCATTCACATCCACCCTTCAATAATTAGAAAGAATCTAGAGCTCCAAGAAGACACTACCAAAGAAGCCAACGAGCTCCAGGGAGTGTCGCAACTATGATATGGGGTGCACCGTGGTTGCGGGATTTATGACCAACACAACACGAAGGTCCACCCCCTCTACATAGAATAACTAGGAGTTGCCGACCAAGGAATTATGAGAGTACACAATAGAATTACTTCCCCTCTACGAAGGGAAAGTTATTGGAACTAATTCCATGTCGTTAGTTGGCGAGTTATCGCAACTAGAAGCCATTGACTCCGGCAAACATGCAAAGGCAACTCCGTATCAAGACTGATCCTCTTGACGACGGAAAGGACTATTGGAGCCAACATAGTTTGACTTGAGAACTCGGCTACAGGTCAAATGACTCTAAGGATTAGATAATTACTACTGGTACCAAGTATGTTCCCCAGACAAAGAAATAGTAATTACCAAAGAGGGTGTGGTAGTTTTCAGGGTCTCCCGGTGTTCGCACCTTCAGGGAGAACTCGACGTTGCGAGTTAAAATTAAAGAGGTACATATTTTGTATGTTAGATAGATGTAGTCCGCGAACACTCACACGCAGAATATAAATATCGAAGTGCCTCCCAAGCTTATAGACATCATCAAGCAACAGAGAAGAGACCTTAACAATATAATATTGTTTTTACGATTCTATTTTACTTTTTTGCACTCTTAGTAGTCATAAACGAAACGAGTTGCTTCCGAGCCTTCCTAGACAAATCTCCGTCTATACAAACGAATCTCGATTGGCCTAGACAACCCTAAGTCTATACCAGTTGTCTCCGCCTAATAGACAGCCCTATTAACGCTCTCTCTTGCACTCCTGTGAGATAATAGATATTCACTTGGCGCTTGCCAATAACTCTTTTGCCATGTTCCTTGCTCACCAAACAACCACTTCTTCTAAACTCCCCTTCAATTCCTTGATCGACAATGCTTGCAACGCTGATTAAGTTGCTTCCGATGTCTGATACGTAGAGTACCTGGGAGAGAGAGATTATTCCTGATATTGTACTTAGAGATACATTTCCTGGGCCAATAGTGATGATTTCCTTTCCATTTCCGATCGTAGTCGTTGTCGGTAAAATGTTAATAAAGTCTTCCAGTAACTTGCGTCGTGCAATAAGGTGCCTTGATGCACCTGAGTCGATAATCCAATATGTCACTGTGATTGGTCAATTTTCTAATCCTATGAAGGCCAGATGCCCTTCTCTTGATTCTTTCTGCAGGTCGTTCTTTCATTTGAAATAGTCATTCTACCAATGACCTTCCTTGTTGCAATAATAGTAACGACGGGTAACTGTATCCTGTCCTACTAATCCTCTACTCCTACTTCTATCATACTTGAGGGACCACCACCACCTCTTGTTTCTCCCCCAAAACCTTGATTACTCCAACGACTATTACCTCTTCCGTGCACACCAAAGTATCAGAAGTTTGACCCCACTGAAAAAGCGGAGAGTGGTTGACCACCCAATTCTGTCGCCGTACTGCGTGCTGCTTGTCTCCGTGTTGCTTCTTGCAATAATCTTCCTGTCAGGAAGTCAAAGGTAATGTTGTCCACCCTCGATTGAATCGCCATTGTGAGAGGCTTATAGGATTGAGGTAGCGAAAGGCTTAGCATCAAGACAAGGTCGCTATCCGGTATACCGATTCCGTTGGGCGAGAGGTTTGCTACCTAAGTTGCAAGTTCTTTAAAGCTATTAACATGTACTGACATATCCTGTCCTTCCTTCAATTGAAGGCTCCACAGTCTTTGCATGAGTACCATTCGGCCATTCGCTCCAATTCCCTGATGAACATTTGCAAGAGCATCCCATGCTTCTCGTGCATTGCTAGCAGCTTGAATGTGTGGGATCTGTAAGTCTTTGATATTGAGGAAGATGATCGTGAATTCTTGATCATTGATCCGATCGATAGTTGCTTGATCGTACTCAGCACTATTAGCGGAATTATCTTCCACAGCTCTAGCAAGACCTTTTTCCTTGAGTCTACAGAGAACACGAAACTTCCACACCACGTAGTTGCATCTCCCTATTGCTATGGATCCGTCTAGCTTTTCAATCGAATGACTGAGCGACCTATAGGAATTTGGGTATGTAGGATTATTGGTGCTGGTAGTCTTAACAGTGGGAACCTGACTGCTGGTAGCAGCAGCAGTAGCTCTTGTAGTAGCCATAGCGATAGGATATATAAAGGATCAAACAATTTGAGAGGAATGAAGGACAGTGAGGGCTATTGAAATTCGCGATCCGGGCTTATAACCTGTTAAAATATAAACTGACTATATTCGGTAGAGAGTGTCTGTGGTCCTTTAATATGATCATTGCCCTGTTCCTCAACCTCAACAATGCTGGGGACTCTGATCATTAAATACATGAGACGAAACATAGTTAACTCTAGGATACGTGGCATAAAGAGAGAGAAACAAGGCACGTATCCATACTCAGACCCAATGACAACTATCCACATCAATATTACCAAAAGACACATAAGACGTACAGGTGTGAAATAGCTGACAGGAAAGGACAATCCTAAAAGAGAATATAATGTTGTAACTATGACCTCAAGAGTACCACAACAGGAAAGGACACGACAACACCCTTAATTCTGAGCAGAGGCTTCGTGACTTTTCAACAAAAGCAGACTATCCGCATTAGTAACCTTTCAGCCGCCACGATTCTACTAGCAGGGAAGTACGTTTCAGAATTTGGTGCGCTTTGATAATAGTTTCCATGATAATGGGAATTCTGCGACTACAAAACAAAGCTAGTGAGCCATCATGGGTTCGTTGGGTAACCCGGGTTCCGCCCAATTCAACCCAACCCAACCCAAAGAAGCTAAATCCCGCACCCGACCCAAGGAACCCAACCCAACCCAACGAACGGCCCGGGTTAACCCACCCAAGGCCCGACCCATTGGAGGGGTTGGTTGAAAGAGATCAAATAATGGTGGAAGCGAGGTATGTTATTCGATCCTATTTGCACACCTAGCTACAATGCAAAGTGAAACCCGTGGAGGATATTCCCTGCTCTGGATCTAACAGTTAGAATATCAGTCTAGTTTGGCTAGCGCGGTTCATTGTTCTGATAGGTTCGCGTAATCGGTTCCCCGATGCGTAGTAGGTTGTCGGTTGTGTAGGGGAATCAACTGCTGGGATTGTTCCAAAGTTGCATATCAATGGAAACAGAAATTATGACAATCGAGAACGAAGTTAAGTTCTTTGGTGGGCTTTAGCAAGGACAAGGAGGATTACCTTCCACCGGTATTTCATCTAACCGTGGAAAGATAGACAACGAGTGATATTATATGAGTGGATAACCTAGTTGGCTTATAATACATTGGCGTCTCGGCTAAATTGTCGCCATGTATCATGCATATTTTTCAACACCTGCACCCTCCTATCAACAATGCAATTCACTAATCTTGGGCCCAAATTGTTCTTTCGACACAGAGTCAGCCATGATTTTCCTCTAGAGATCAACAAGGCTTGAAAGTTTTCTCGGGTTCGTAGGACAAATGGGTTCGAACCACCGGGTCTGAACCCACCCAACCCAGGACGTGGATAACCAAACAGAGCTCGGAATGCTTGCTCCATGAGGCAGGATCGTATTTTGGATCTCCGGGTGAGGGGTTAGTTGGGTTTCGGTGAACCAGCGGATACCAAGAGGGGCTGCGAGGACGTGGAGGGTGGGGGAGCACCACAAAAAAAACGCTAAGAGCTTGTGATGGGTTTGGGTGGATCACTCACCCCATCTCCGGGAATGCCTCCTTCCGCCCTTGGAATAATAGGCGATGTATATATACTAGGAGGAGTTGAGGTTACACGCAGGGGAGATTGGGCTTATTCTGTTTCCGGAGTTAGGTATGGTACAGTAGCCTTTTGGCGATGAAGTTTCCCAACCACAGATTTCTATCTAGATTGTTTGGGTTGGGATTTGTTTGCTATTGGAAGTCACTCCTATTGTACGCTCTCTGTTGTAACACAGCACCACCGAGGCATAATGGTAATTACGGACATATCGTATTGTTGGAATAAGTACCCAGGGGAAGATATCTCAAAAAACCTTATGTTGTAGGATAGCGAGCCGCTTGGATTCTGGGTTAGGGTAGCGCGGGGCATTGCATATGTTGGGAGAAATGGAGTATAAACAGTGACCACAAGCGGCCAGTCGGTCCTGCTTTAAGTACAGCCCGGATAACCCAGGCTTTTTCAGGGACGGCCGGGCCGGAGATTGGGAAAGAAACCAAAAGCCGGGCCGGGTCTGGGTCACTTGCAAGCCGATGCTTCAAGGGATCGCTTGTTTTTCATTACTAATAAGTATTTTATTATTCAACAGGATTAATCTTTTACAAAGTCCCTCGGTTAATATGTATTCACCTAGGCTAGTTAGAGAGTTGTGTGAAGAATGGTATAGAGTGTCTCGAGGTTGGACGGTATATTTGGGTACAGTGGTTGTTCATCGGTGGATGACATAGATTCGGATTAAGCGAGTTATAGCGCTGGGGGCACGTTGCTACTACTATCCTATTCCGAGCGATTTGAAATGGAAAGCCTGGAGGCCGTCAACGGATATCTTCACATTACCTGGGCATCTGGCGGCTTTGACCTGTTATTGCGCCAAGACTCGACCTGGCGGTTGCCTGGGCGCCGCTGGGCTTTGGCGGCCGCTGATAATTTCGATCCGACTGTCCCAGGCTGTTCGAGACCAGGGCCGGACTGACCGGACTGGCCGCTTGGGATCACTGAACTGTATTTAAATAGAAGTGTAAAACGAAAGCAAAACGACGTGAATTTGTGGAATAGGCTCATGAGTGACAAGCTTCTCCACTGCTTGGGGAGGAGTCGGGAAAAAAAAGATATGGTGGTCGGTGGCGGATCAGCTGGCGGACCCCTAAACTAGAGTATCTCCCTCACTAAATCTATCTCATTAATCACTTACTTGGCCTTCTTTCTCGTGGTCTCTGCGATCTAGTCCTATTTCCCACCCTTGGTTTGCATGATCACTTCATCCAGGTACGTCCATACAGTATTAACTCACACAATTTGACCTCACACTAGTATTTTGAAATGGGGTGGGGGGTGAGGAAATTAATTAACTTAAAATTTTTTCAAACCGCTATCTTGAAATACAAAATCAGTGCCTAGGTCCACAATTCCCAACCTCACCCCAAGTTGAGCAAAATAAGGATGTGTAAATAAACTCAAGTGGCCCGGTATTCTTCTAACTACCCTCCCAGCTACAACAAACTCCCCAACCCTCACCAGACCGACATTACAAGATAGATTGCGCAATACCTTAGCACACCTGACCTTATTTCAACATATTAGCTTGATGTCCAATTGAGTGAGGTCATACGTAATCCACTTGGGCAACCCCCACACCGTATTTTGGCGGAGAGGTGTAAACCACGGAAATGGTATGTAGAAACACCTTCTTAACAATCTTTGTAATCTCCGAGTAGCTGAGAGCCCTGTCAGGTCGACGGATGACTTTTTCTGCGAAAGCATGGCCTTCCATCTGATAATTTCCCGCTAGACTGTGCCGGTACCTTTGCGCAGATAGGAGGGAATCTGTTACCAATGAGCCTACGGGCCCCATGTGCTGGCCACGGGGGCCAGGGACTCTGCCAGGATGATATACCAGGCAGGAGTTAGGCCTGATTGGCACTGGCGATTCTCCACACTCCAGCCTGGCGTAGGCCAGGTCTTTTGAAAGCATCGTTGGGTACGGGACGGCGCAGGAGTGGGAGGTGAGGTGAGGGCCAGGCACCGCGCGCTACACTAGAGCGCAGAACCGTGGCCCAGGAGGGATAAGCGGGATTGGTGCGGTTGCGGGTTCTCATAGTAGGATCTTGCACTGCCCGGTGAGGAGAGTGCTGCAGCCACAGTAGCACACCCAGTTTGATAATATATTATGAACAGGGTAGCGGAGGGAGATCGACAAGTTAATTGATGGCAGAGGGTTGCAGAGGGGGCGGTGCAGGGGTAGTCAGGGTATTAGCAGAAGATAGAGAAGAGATCGTTTGATTCAAAGCAGCAGTTGCGCTTACTTTTGGAATGAGTGCCTAGTTCCCACGGTGGAGTAGGTTGGTGATGAGGGAACATGCGGGAAAATTGGTGCTAGAGAGTCTTTATGGGTGTGGAATTGAGGATGCGGAAGTTGATGTTCCGCGGCTGAAATTGCATGCGGATGGCGCGACCCAATGGTTGGGGACCAACTCCAATTGTGACATCTTGCCAGCCCAATATAGCTGAAGATGGAGGGAAGTGGTGCTTGTGACGTTGAAGATGGAAATGCCGGTGTCTCTGGAGTGGTTACCATTGCCGTCACCGCGAAAGGCTCGGTTCATCTCTCATGTGCTGTGGACACACGTCCCTTATCCCTACGGCGGGTTGTGGGTGAGGTTGGGTCCTGCAGTAGGGCGGAAATTCCATTGCGACCGATCCAGGTTGGCCCAGAGAATTGCCAATGTTGGAATATTGTCCCTGAGTTTCGTTTTCACACCTACTATTGGTTTCATATAAGATCTTCACGAACTTTCCGTTATACCTTACATGATGTCTGAAACTATTATCACCCTGTTGTCTCCGTACTGTTTCCTCTCTATCTCCTTGCAGTGAAAATTTCTCTCTTGTTTCTTTCATGTTTTTTTCTTGTTTCAGTGGGACAAGACTTTTGTCCTCTTACCGGAGATGGAAATTTTCATCCACACAAGCACCGGATTGGATGTGGATCATCTTGTGTTAAAAGGGCCTTATTATCTACTTAGAAATCATATGCGAATTCCGACCCCTCGATAGTGCGCACCTAAGAAAACTACCGCTGGATTCTATCTATCATTCCTACCTATAGTTCTGTCTCTTCACATTACCGAACGCTTTATTTTACTACAGCCAAGGCCCCATGGGGAAAGTAAAATGGTATTTACTTTGGGTCAAATTGCAATGTCCAGATTCCAACAGCAGCGTTTGGTTGTCACTGCGCCCCAAACTCCAATTCGTGCCCGAGTATACCGCTGCTGGGAAGCAGAATAGTGGATAAAGGCATAGCTTAAAGATGGCATATCGGCGGTAATTCTGAACTGAATTTCGGAATTTAATGATAAGTAAAGGCTCTTGTAAAGTATGAAACATGATACCCAATAAGGCTTCGTCCTGGGCATGACAAAGGTCGGTATTAAAGTGCTCGCGTTTTATGGTCCCTCACCGTATCGTACCTGGAGACTTGGCTTGGTGGGCGATCACAGGGTAACTTCAAGATAAGGCTTGCTAGAGTGGCACATAATTTTGAAATGATTACGAACTCCCCTCAATAAAATTTATTTATCCTCGTATTGCCGACCCATGGCATACCAAGCCGATCGTAGCATTGGCGAGTTGTGTCATGAGAGATCGAAAAATTGCCTATATCTACCGTAAAAACTCAAATAAACGAACCGTGTGCTAAGAAGTGAAATTAAGGTGAGTCATGACAAAGCGGGGATCTACCAATCACGCAATATCATTTTCTAAGTTCTTGGCACTAATCAAAAAAAAACCCCGTATCATCCTCCACTTCTTCATCCAAATCCACTGCAAGATCCTCCAAAACTTCACCAACCGTTCCAAACATCTCATCTCCATCCCTCAAGGTATTCTCCTCCTCTAGTTGGCAATTTACTAACCCTTGGAGTAGGAAATCAGTCTCTATCCCCTTGATAGAGATTTCTATATCGGCACTTCCATCAATTGGAAGTGCCAATCCAACAACACAAAAGGAGCGGCGAACAACGTCTTCCTTCTCTTGTGAGAACCTCGACCAGGCCTCCCCAACGGCCCAGGTAGCAGCAATTCGCCGGCGCCCCACCATACTTCCGGTAAGTTTCCCTCCTGCATATAAGATATTCTCCTCCTCTTTATCTATACTATCAAGTCTAGCATCTAACTCTTCCTATTTTACTATTAGTATTCAGATTTTGTTTGTAATCTTGTAAATTACAGTAATGTCATTGGCACGTAATGTGTCCAAGACTTCTTCTGTTTTGTGAGCTGCAAACAGATTCATGGCTAACAAGGTAGGCTGATTTTCAAGAATAGGCACCACCTGCTCATCGAGCCACTCGACCATATTGGCCGAGTTGGCGTACGCGGTTGGGTTAAATTTAACTACAACTCGCGGATCGTACTTCCTTCTCTCCTCCACGATGGTAGGACCCACTCCTTTTCCACAAAAGAATACTAATAGTTGAACTCTAGGAATCCCATCGGCAAATATGGTAAGTTGTATCGTTCCCTGTCGTTTATCCCACCCTGAAGTACTGCTTGACTGAATCCAGATTGTTTTCTCCCCGATAGGATTATATGTTTGCCCTTCGAGATACTCGAAGGGTAACGGAGTTTGATCCATGTTGCAGATATTCTGCAACCGGTATCTTCCAACCTCCGCTGGTAAGTCTCCCAAACAAAACTCATTATCACTACACAGTACTGAGTTTCTTCTGTTGTATCTCATCCATCCTAATATTGCTTCTGCAAAGTCTGTTGGAAGCTTGCTCGATTTATTAGTTACTAGACGTAAGCTAATTCGATGTGCTCGCAGGAAACCCCGAAACCAGCCATTAGAAAACCTGAACAGGTTTTCTGGACTCTCCGGATAGGTTTTAGGGAATAGCTCGATGCTAATCAGTCGAAACCAGCCCCTTCTTACTGGCCTTCCAAGCACTCTTCGCTGACGAAATTCTTCGTATAGGGTACGCTCCAGCTTTTCCCACCTCCATGGCCTTCCTCCATCCGCTCTCTGCCAATCCTCTTGCCCCATCTCAGCATACCTTCCCTCCATCTCATTCTTTCTCTACCGGGAGAGGTTGCCAGCAGGGATTTTGAAGTGGTCTGCTACTTCAATACGTGTGGGCTCCCTGGTCTTGCTTGGGCCACAAGGTATTCACATTCCATACCACCAAGACAAGACACGAAGCTTGTAACTAATAGCGTAGGATCGATGTGTGTTTATAGAACTCTTGGCTCCTTTCTGGAGAATCTCTGTAAGTTGTTTCCTTTTTGGCCCTCTTTTTTTTTTTACTCCTGCGTCAAACTTATCTACCAAGAGTGTTGGTAGTATTGGCTGAACCTTTATTCTGCCACATATCTTTTTGTCTTGTTTTGTGGGCATGTCAGGCTATATGTATATAAAATGGGACTTGTTAAAGTAATAAAGTGTATTATAGAGTAATAGAATAGAAAAGTGAAAGTTTCAACAGGTCTTTATTCACTGATAGAATTACCATGGGACTGACTACCATTTACCATTTATTTTCATCATGGTTTGTTGTTGACCTTGCCGTTAAGTCAAACAGGATCACGTAATTTATAATTGCTATATTTACATCGGAGACTTTTCTCTGTGCCGTTTTCATTGACTCATCCTAAACTAACCTCATAGCACACGGTTCGTTTATTTGAGTTTTTACGGTAGGCGAACCCTTCATGCAGATCGCTTGTACTCATACTACTGGTACTTGAGTGCTTTGGAATAGAGTACCCGGTTTGCGCTAGTATATATCTTCTCGAGTCCTCGCTCAACACAGGTTGCTATTCGTACACGACTCGAATTCACTGGCCAAGCGAGCTTACGGAGTTTAATGGCAGCCAGGCCTAGGTAATAATAGGCTAAACACCGGTCCAAATCGTAATAATGGCCAGCGTTTGGTTGCATGGCCCGCGATGAGGGGGGTGCGGGCATTGGGGGGGCGCTCTCTTTGGAGCGAGAAAACCTACACAATATGATACCAGCGAATCCCGGTCCCTCACTGTACAGTACTCGTAGAATACCAGCCAACGTTTGCGAATGCCAGCAAAATCCAAGCTTTCACCCATGGCCAAGAAAATAACTCTTCAACTTCTAAGCAGGAAAACACAATCATAAAAAATTATAAAAAATCGAAATATTTTTTTGGAAAATAAACCAGCATTGCATGTATTTATTAGAATTTTTCCTTTTCTGGGGGGAAGTCTTAGAGACATATTAAGAAGACAAAATGTGATTTGTGAGAAAAAAAGCGATTTCTTGAGGTGCTAAACAAGGTAATAAGCATAGGTTTCAACACAGCTTGGCACAAGCATTATCCTAAAAAGGAGATTTATTGCCAAATTTTAAGCGACACTGGCTATCTACCTAATTATTTTTTATCTTTAAAAAAATTCTAAAATTTAGAAGTGTTTCTGGTTTACTCTCTTGAATTTTTGGAGGTTTTTTTTATCGAATTTACATGAGTGATTCTGAAAGTAGGATTTGCCCCAATAGATTTATTACTCTATTGGGATGTTAAAGGTTTGCTGGTATTCTACAGTGAATGTCCGTGACACGCTGGTATTGAAAAGGTTTCCTCCTTTGGAGCAGAAAACAAGATGATGGTATGGATTTGCAAGAGGATACCGGAGGAGGTTTGTAACTGTGCAACCGACATCGGCTTCTGAAATTTCTACTGCCTTGAAACCTATCAAACGAAAGGCATGAAGTGCTAGGGCAAGCAGCACAGTTAAAGCTGAGGTTTCTTGATGCGAATCTCCTGAAAGTGCCCAGACAAACAATCCTTTTGAGGTTTGTGCAACGAACTCCCGATCCAACTAAACCGTTGTCAGCTAACGCACTGTAAGCGCAAGGCAACACCATCTACCCCGCTTTCGCTGAATTTCAATAGACCGTGCCGGCGCGATCCAAGTTAATCAACACCTTTCTCTTGACAACATTCAAAGACACAGAGAACGAAAAATGGTACAGGCTTTCAGCAACAACGAAAACTCGTTCAACAACGAAAACTCATTCAACAACGAAAACTCTTTCAACAACTCTTTCAACAACTCTTTCAACATCATTACCTGCACTGACCTCGATGATGAGGCTAAGATATTGGCATGGCTGTCGCCACTAGAGCCATGGGTTCGGCATCGAGACATCGGAGCCCAACGGATAGATAGTGTAGGCAGTTGGCTGTTAGAAGGGAAGGAATTCACACTCTGGCGGAGTGGTAGCAGGGAGGATGATTCTAATCATGCCACCTTATTCTGCGAAGGCAATCCGGGAGTGGGGAAGAGTTATATCTGGTGAGGAAGAGTGTATCTTGGTAGGAAATTAATGAATAGTATGGCTAATAGTTTCCGATAACAAGTTCGCAAGTTATAGACAAGTTATGCGACGATGCCATTGCCGAGGATGCGGCCGTTGTCTGTTTTTACTTCGATTTTGCTTCCCGGAATGAGCAGTCACCTCTAAATATGCTCGGCTCCCTGCTGAGGCAACTTGTTATAGGATTGCAAGGGATTCCCAAACCGGTTGTCCAGGGTTACCAAAACGAAAGGAAAGTGATTGGGGGTAGAGGGCTACAAGTTTCAGGAATCGTCAAGATGTTCCAGGCCCTCACAACCACAAAACGCACATTTATATGTGTTGATGCTCTCGACGAATGTGTGCATCGAGTGGTAGTTCTTGAATCTCTAGGACAGATTCTGCGGACGTCACGGAATACTCGGCTATTTATGACAGGGAGGCCACATGTCCGGAGCGAGGTGGAGAGGAGATTGGGTGTGGTAGCTGATTTCGTAGTGGCGGAGCCAACGGAATATGGGCTGTTACAATATCTACGAGAGAAACTTAGGAGTGATAGCACGCCAGACGCGATGAGCGCCTCATTGGAGGCGGATATCACGAAGAGCATTTCCCAAATATGTTCGGAAACGTGAGCAGGAAGAGGACGAGTCCAATGCTACTTCGGGTTATTGACTGACATAGTTGAATCTAGATTCTTACTGGCTTCTCTCCATATAGATGGAATTCTGCGAGAACCTACGATTGCTCGGCGAGGGAGAAGACTCAAATCATTGAAAGGTGGTGTAGGGTTAGGGGTTGCATATGGTGCGACGCTAGAACGGATCATAGCACAGGACAAGGAAAAGGCTGGTCTTGCGATAACCACTCTCATGTGGATTTGTTATTCAGAACGACCGTTACAGGTGGATGAGCTATGCCATGCACTCGCAGTGGAGGTGGGAGCAATGGATTTCGATTACAACAATGTTCCTTCGATAGGTGCATTGCTAGGCTACTGTCAAGGCCTAATCACAGTCGATAAAGAAGCATCAACCGTACGGCTAATCCACTTTACTGTGCGAGAGTATCTCTGTTCTCATCAGGCCCTTTTCGAAAGACCTCACTCGATAATCACAGAAACCTGCTTGACTTTTCTCAACTCACAACAGGTCAAGGGACTACCCCCCCACGCTCTCCCTGACCAGCAAAGCCTACCATTCCTCAAATATTCTTCGCGATATTAAGGAACACATGCGAACAAAGAACTCTCGAACGATTCAAAGAGACTTGCGCTAGACCTGTTGAGCCGCTACGAAGACCATGTGTCCGCTTTGTCGCTTTTGAACCAAGTTCATAATCTGAGCTATACAGGAGACCTGGTTTCCTCCACTCCCTTCTCTAGAATGCACTGTGTGGCATTTTTTGGCATCGTTGAACTTCTAGTTACGTTGATAAAGGCGAATGGCTGCGACATGAACCAACAAGACTGTGCGGAAAGTACACCACTTTCACTGGCAGCGACCAATGGACATGAAGGGGTGGTCGAGCTACTGCTAGGGCTGGAAAATATCGACCCCAATCGCCCAGACAAGTATGATCAGACACCACTCAGCTCTGCCGCTATGGGGGGACATGAAGGAGTGGTCTGATAGCAAACGTGTGCAGCGGGTCGATGTGTTGTGAGGAGGAGGAGAAACACTTGTGTGTTCGTGAGAGTGAATGTGTTCGACTGGTGGTCCATGACCGATTTGCTCCTCCTTAAATACATGAAAAGGAGGTTCCCACACATCGGGGTTAACCCAGATAACAGGGAACGACAGACAACTAGGGTCATGACCATTCCGACTAACTACCATCATACCTTCCAACTATCTGCTGAGATTACATATCCATCATGGTCAAGCTACTTTTAGACCGGGATAGTGTCGACCCCAATCGCCCAGACAAAAATGGTCGAACACCACTCGCGTGGGCCGCTATCAACGGACATGAAGGAGTGGTCAAGCTACTATTAGAAAGGGAAGCTGTCGACCCAAATCTCCCAGATGAGAATGATCGAACACCACTCTGGTGTGCCGCTCTCTTGGGACATGAAGGAGTGGTCAAGCTACTACTAGAACGGAAAGGTGTCGACCCCAATCGCCCAGACAATGATGGTCGAACCCCACTCGGGTATGCCGCTATCAAGGGACATGAAGGAGTGGTCAAGCTACTATTAGACCGGGAACGTGTCGACCCCAATCGCCCAGACATTGATGATCGAACACCACTCGGGTGGGCCGCTCTCAACGGATATGAAGGAGTGGTCAAGCTACTATTAGAACGAGAAAGTGTCGACCCCAACTGCCTAGACAAGTATGATCGAACACCACTCGGGTGTGCCGCGATTGAGGGACATGAAGGAGTGGTTAAGCTACTATTAGAACGGGAAGGTGTCGACCCCAATCACCCAGACAAGTATTATCGAACACCACTCGGGTGGGCCGCAATAACGGGAGATGAAGGAGTGGTCAAGCTACTATTAGAACGGGAAGGTGTCGACCCCAATCGCCCAGACGAGAATGATCGAACACCACTCGCGTGCGCTGCTCTCAAGGGACATGAAGGAGTGGTCAAGCTACTATTAGAAACGGAAATTGTCGACCCTAACACACCTAATATGTGCGGCGATACACCACTCGCTCTTGCTGTTTCAATGGGATCTGCTGGCTCAGCAAACCTACTACAATCCCGGGTGTCTGCAGAATTCCCAGAAGCGCAGCGGCCCAACGAGTTGTGAAAGGACCAAGATGCGGTATGACCCTAGGGCGCTCTATTGCTTTCGCTCAAGTCAGGTCGGTTTTCTCCTTTTTTCACTCCTAGCCTTGCTTAACCTATATGAACCTAGTTTCACTGTTGCGAGTATCACCACCTTCCCTTGTATCTCCTTCAAGTCACTCCTATCCCCCGCCCTTGAGATTCTCCCCATTGGCCACCGGCACAAATCCCATCTGTATATAACCCTATAACTCCTACAACCTCTGGAAATATGCTAACCCCCGAATGAAGGTTTACAAATTTCCTTTCCTCTGCTTTCCTGTGCACCGCCCCCTGGAAAATTTCAGTCTTAACTCGCACTGTTTGTCTTGGTTATTATTCCCTCGCTGTATAGACGCTCTTTTACAAGATCCCCTTTGATGCCATTTTTCCTTATGTATTTATTGCCTCCTCATTTTCCCCCGCTAGAAATAGATGGATAGATAGATCGATGCACAAAATGTGCATAGATTATTCTTTCGTGTGGCGGTGCGACTATCGTAAGCATTGCGAATCAAACAATCGGCTCCAAACTTTGTTAACCCGCGGTCGCCTTTTTTTTCCGGTATTAGATTAGGATTCGATTAACTTGTCCTCACCCGAACTCAAAAATCCCAGGCCAGTCCACCATTTACCTTCTGAGTTCTTACGTCCCCAACCTTACCCACCGTGCAGGCTATCGCCTAGCGGTTCTCTGCTTGGACGGGTCGGTTAATCTAGTGCGAATACAATAACCTGCAGAAGACGAGTGTTCATACGCCACTCCGTCTCACTGAGGGCTATGGCCATCCACGTCCCTCAAGGTGGGTGGCGAGAGTCTTCAAGCTTGGGAACCTTTGCACAGGAGATCGTTATTCCAAAGACTTTTAAGCCCTGCTCCTATCTTATGTCAATGCAGAAACTCTTCCAAGAACAATCCAAGCAGTTCCTCGCATGTAGAGATTATCCTCCCAGCTGTTTAGAGAGAGTCTTCTGGCGCCTCCCCACGCTGTTGCAGCACAAATATCGAAACGCGGCAGTGAGGGGTGGCCGGGGCGGTTACATTTGCGATTGGTGATAGTAATGGCTTTTAATGATAGGAGAACTTCATAAACTTTTGGGACCATCAGATGGTAATCGGTATACTTCCGATTAATCATGAGATATTGCACAGATAGAATGAATTTAAATCAAGAACCTGGGAAAATGCGATCTAGCTTCTCCTGCGATGCCAGCAATCGAAAAGTCAGGTTTTTGCCATTCTTGATGTGGAATGCATCAACCACCAAGACTTTTGTCCACACACACACCTGCTCTCCCGCTGACATGATACCAACAAAAGAAACGCACCCCCCTCACTTTTCGCACACAGTTCCGAATTTTTCGATCAACTATTGGAAGCAACCACGATAAACCCTGCCCTTCAATTCATAAGAATTTGGCGAGTATGGAGGGGGAGTTTAGCATTATAAAATCAGCAATTTTCGTTGAGTACCCCAAATGCTCATACAGAGATATGAAGTTAGCTCACTTTCCTTTCTATTCAAAGGCCATACAAATTGGCCCTCTTGGCATGTATTTTCGCTTCCTCTTCAGAACTTGGACTTCAGTCTTTCTGTGAACCTTGGTTGTCCCATTATTTGTTGCTGGATCGGCGTGTATTGGAAACCGGTGTTTTTTTTTCGGAATCACGGGAGGGGGCGCATTTCCATTCTTACCATACTCGTATATGTCAGAGAGGCGATAGTCCCTGCTTCCCGTCACCGGAACATATAGGAAGGCCATTGTGGGGTTGTCATGATATCTCCTTAGCAGTCGCACATCCAAAGCAACCGTTTATCCCTCTTGCTGAGGTTGCCTCAAATAGTAGATACCGGTATTGGCTTACTGTAAAAGTACCCCAATTTTCACATAAACAATACGCTGTCTGCGCCCATGGCATCATTAGTAGGAAGCGTCACCCCTCTTCAAGTGCCTTCCAACAGCTCTTGGGTTCTGCTGCCCTCAGCCTGGCCCTAAATTACAAGGTCCATAAGAGCATTGACAACTGGCAATTCCAATATTTAAGACCCTTCAATTTTTTTTTACTACACTTCTGAGTCAATGCGATCTTAGATCAGATGTTTTAGTTTTTGTCAAATTCCATCATCTTCTCCGGTGATATAAGTTTTTGACAGTTAAAAACACATTTGACATTTTTTGCACTTTTCAATCCTTTTCATATGTCCGATATTAAAAGCTTACCAGCAGACATTTTTTTGGCATTCAACATATGTCATATGTTCTTGGATGTGGTCGGAATTTTACCATGTGATACACAGTTATCCCAAGCGGGCAGTCCGGCCTTGGTCTTGAAAAGCCCGGGATAGTCCGGTCATATTTTATTCATCGCCCCACCTCCAGACACTCTATGCCGTTCTTCAAACAACTCTCCAACGACCCGGGCGAATGTGTGCCGGCCGACTAATTCCACAAACGATTAGCCATATCCAATGATAATGTTTCTTAGCAGTTTTATCACACCACCCAACAATTGCAGTTTTATTGCGACCAAAAAAGTTACAGCAGATTGAGCGTGGTACCGGCACCACACCTTATGGTGTGATACTCGTGCCCACAGTCTGCCCTACTTACCCAGACTTGGTAAAGCATGCTAAAACACGCCATTCCTCATCAGTTAGCTGTCAACATAATCGGGCCGTTTAGGATGCCCCGTTCCTGGCTTATTTGGACACACCTTTCCAACCCCAAACAATGGTATTGCAAACGGCTCCTTTTCGCTTTGCAGATTGGACTAGTAGTGGTATTTCATGCTTTGGAAGCACACACTGCGTCTAAAAGAACAGATAATACTGCGACTTCTACTGCTTATTTTGTAGTCCCCCGGCGCATCAAATGTTCCACCGTACCTCATGAACGGCCATCGGAGACACAAACGTGAACCTCCGTGGAAATGGCCGGGAATCAAGGAATGTGTTGTGGGTCCTCGGGGGCTAACGCGAGTCGAGGATGTTCCTCTGAGGATGGGAAGAAATAGAGACCAGAAGGCAGTAGGTAATTTAGAAAACAGTTTTTCTTCTTCTTTTATGGTTCGGTGCATGAGACGGAGATTTTCGTTCAGAGCACCGGAATATGTTTTTATTATACAAGACAAGCTCCTAGAAGGGCTGGGATGACTTGATAGGTGGAAGCCGCATCATTAGAGCAGTATAGACAGACATTGGATAACCACACAGCCATACCCATCTGTGCTGCACCTGTGCCCCAAGGGGTATGCTATGTTGGATTACCTATAGGGCATGGGGTTTAGTGGACGTGGTTCGGGTATGCGATTAGGCTGATCAGAGGTTATCGGGAATGAGGTATGAGATCGTTTCTTTCGCATTCTATGCCACTGGGCATAGGATATAGGGTTTTTTGGCTTTTGTCGTTTCTTTCACATTCTATGCTATTAGGCATAGAATAGTTCGCATAGGGCAGAGGCTTGAGGGATCATAGTGGATCATGAGATATCAGGATGGTTCTAGATTGTTTGAGATCATGGTTCATTAGCTTGGTGTGTTTCTTTGGAGTTCGTTGAGTTTGGGAGATATATCGCCGGCCCTGTCTTTAGCTAGGAGATCAGTTGTCAGTCAGAGTTTTTCCCTCCTTTCGCGTTCATCTCCACTTATGATCTATCGTGATTCCACCCTCACCATGTCGTTCTTTTGTGCTTCCTCCAGGTTTCTTTATGCTAAAGGCCCCTCGATGCTTTGCTTATGTCTTTGAGCAGCTGATTGGTAACCCACCCCCCCGTCTGACTTCTTAATTGTGGATAAAGGCCGGAGTGATCGGAGAAGGTATAGTACTTAATTTAGAGTATCATAAATCTAAAAAAGATATGGTGAGCTACTTCGTCCCCCTCGCTCGTCTTCACTATCTCTAAACTAACGGTAACGACAGGTGTATATATAAACAGAATCAACGTATCCCAATCCTTATATGGATAACCAAACCTATCTCTATCTCTCCATCCATGCCCCCATTCCCCCGTACACCCATGTGATAACAAAGGAAAGACATATCCACAGGATCCCCTCCGCAAACCCCTAACCCTCCATGATGATCTACCATACCCCCGAACCATTCATCAGACTCCCGAACTTCCACAATACACCTGCCACCAGCAACGCCCACGATGAATTCAAATGAATTCATGATACAGGAGCAACACAACCCGTTAATTGATGTCCGCGCTGCCCACCGTCTTCTTATCCCTGCGGGTCGGCGACCACTTGTTATATAAGTTCAATTTATTAGCACTTTCAGCCGCAATGGCTACTATGGCGAAAGACACAATGACCGGCATCACATTTTTCACAGGAGCAACCCTGCATCGCATTCGGGAGAGACTGGGCTGAACGTGGGTAGACTAAGATATCGGGGCGTACAGTACTCTGAGCACAGCTCACAGAAATTATGCGCAATGCGAGCAGGCTGCATCCGAGGATGTGCTGGGGGGGATTTGGCCGGATAACGGAGTTTCGCACGTAGGTCGGTCCCATAGAATGGGAGTTGATTCCAATCCTAAAAGACTTCGTATCGTGTTGGTTTTCTTTGGTCGGCGAGGCTAAAAGGTGTTGAAAATCACGAAGCTTCCACTGTTTAGAGTATGAGGCGATGGTTGTTTGGCAATGGTTTAGAAATGCAATGGTGGGACAGGCTAAATGAAAGAGTCAACGAGTGAGTAAGGGTATGTAGGAACTAGTGTTTAGTGCAAGGAGAAGTGTTTGGAATTTTTTAGGAGTTAGCACTAGGGATACCGCAAGTAACAGGTTACGCTCCGGAGGTCTAGTCAACAACCAGGTGTCGCACTATAGGAGATAGGAAACCGGGGAAGAAGTACGAAGGTATCAGGACTGTCTGGAACAGTGATAGATTAGGGGAAACGTTTCGGAGGATGTTCGGAGGAGTTTAGTGAAAGCAACGGTGTGGTATCATGAAGAAATGGTGGTATGGAATTCTGTGAGGCAGATGGACGAAGAAGATTTTTGTAAAGGAACAGCTTGTATATATAGGACACCTCTGGCAGCATAGAAAGGATAAGAATTGCAGACACTCTCTACCTATCATAGCCTTATTATTTGAAGAGGTGTCCACAGCCTTGCAACCTGGCCTCACATTTAAGCCCACACTACGAGGGCTGCAGCGTATCATAGCTGTGGTCTCCGCCAAACTATGTCTATAGTAGATACCAATCACGGCCAGTTCCCGGCTAACAGCTAGCTTTTGCGCCGCTCCTCACTGGGTTTGAAAATCCCTGTACATTAGATTTTTCTCTATATTTGGACAACCCTAAAGTCTAAGCTTTAGAGGGGAGTGAGGGGGAAAAATGGAGTTTAAGAAAAACAAGTGGGAAAACAGGCAAGGGGGATTTACAACCAGAAAAGAGCAAAGCAAATATGATGGAAATATCAAGTAAACACGGGCTTATTTCAACATGATAGAACCACTTCCCACCAACGATAAACCCTAGATTGCCGTCAGGAACTAACAAATCTTAACCCGAGCATAACACATAAGAAAATCCGTATGGAGGTTCGGGTGGGCTTGTGATAGATATACACATTCCCACTGCACGCAAGTTTCCTCTCCCGAAAGGCAATTGTTAAGCCCAGTTTTCGTGACAGGGTTATTCCAGAAGGGGGGGAAGAGGACAATTCCCACAAGCTGCATTTTAGGTTGCGGGAGAAGGGTGGGAAAACATGGGAGGGTGGAGGCAATGGCGGCGACAGAAATGTCTATGGAGCTATTACGCCACTTGCGGAAATGCCCCATAGGTTATCCGTGCTCGGTGCGGAGGGCGGGTGATGCCTCCACCCCAAACTGCGCTGGGGGTGGCAGATGTGGATGGTTGTAGTAGCGCAATTACACCCGCATGGCCGCTGTGGAAAGCCCACCAGAGTGGTGTTCGGCCAAACTTGTCCGGCTTGTCGGGGTTCACGCGACCCAGTCCGAGTAGTATTCTAACTACTCCTTCATGTCCATTCCGGGCAGCACAACAGAGCGGGGTTTGGCCATCGTTACCTGGTTTGTCGGGGTTGACGTCACTCCGTCCCAGCAGTATTTTCACTACTGCCTCATACCCACTCCAAGCAACATAGCAGAGCGGTGTTCGGCCGTTCTTATCGGGCTTGTCGGGGTTGACCCCAGCCTGTCCAAGTAACGTCTTCACCACTCCCTCATGCCCATTCCAAGCAGCACCAAAGAGGGGTGTTTGGCCGTCGTAATCCGGTCTGTCGGGATCGACGCCGCTCGATGCGAGTAGCATCCCCACCACTTCCTCGTGCCCATTCAAGGCAGCACCAAAGAGTGGTGTTATGCCGGCCACACCAGGTCCGTTGGGGTTGACATCGTGCCGTCCGAGCAGAGTTTTCACTACTCCCCCGTGCCCACTCCAAGCCGCGCAACAGAGTGGTGTTTGGCCGTTGATACCGGGTTTGTCGGGGTTGACGTCGCCCCGTCCGAGTAGTGTTTCCACCACCCCTTCGTGCCCGCCCAAAGCAGCACGATAGAGTGGCGTTCGGCCTGATTTGTCGGGATTGTCGGGCTTGACATTGTTGTGTCGGAGTAGTATTTTCACCACACCCTGACGCCCAGTCCAAGCTGCACAGTTGAGTGGCGTTTGGCCGTAGTTATCTGGTTGGTTGAGGTCAATGTCGTCCCGTCCGAGCAGTAATTTGACCACTCCGTCGTGCCCGTTCTTGGAAGCAAACCAAAGCGGAGTCCGGCCGAAAATATCTGGTTTATTGGAGTTGACGTCGTCCCGTCGGAGTAGTAATTTCTGTTGAAACATACTATCGCTAAGTCTAGTGTTTCGACGACCTTAGCAGCAACCTTCGGCGTTTGGAAAACATCTTTTAGTTTTACCTAGTATAGTGCAAACACACATTGTTTAGGGATGAAACGAATAGGAGTAGATACTGGATATCTACACTGGATTCATGTTAGTAGTGTTTGACGATTAGGGAGTGTGGTGGATTTCTTTTCATCTTGTGATATTTCGGTATTCTTTGCATTCACCGGCACATGTGTTTTTCGCCGACTCTCTCTCTATAAAGATCGTTCTCTTTGTCGTTCATTTCACTCATTATTCACATAGTCATATGCATCTCTCCGTTCTCTAAGACTCTATCAATCCACTCTTTTGTCTGTCTGTCTCGTATTGTGGCTCCTCGATAGAAGTGAATATACCGGTAACTTGATCCTTACCCTATATACTTCACAGGTTATGAGCCCGGGTTTGGCGCTCTAAACCCACTCAACCAACTGCACACAGACTTGACATAAAGACTCCCCTCTCTCCTTTCCTATCGTATCGCACACCATGTCAGAAACACCTCTTGGGATCAAATCTATCGGCATCCCACAGATTGACAAACTCCGTGGAGCTGCAAACTACCACGGATGGCGCTCGATGGCGATCATGTTTCTTGATATCATGGGTGTTTGGGATGTTGTTAGAGGTAAAACCGCCAAACCCGCGGATCCCAGCAGTTTAGCTACCTGGATGCAGTCCTCACAGAGGGCGAAGGGCTTTTTCCTATTAAACGTTGACAAAGGATTAATGCCGCTGATCTCCTCCGCTCCCGATGCGACCACCGCCTGGTCCCGATTGGAGGAAAAATTCGATCGTAAAACAACCACGACTCTTCACTCGCTGATGAAGACAATTCTTACCCTCCGCTGTACGAACAAGCGTGAAATTGCCTCACATATTGAGCAATTCGACGAACTCTGGGACCGACTCCTTCAGAGAACCGGCGAAGCAGCTTCTGCTACCTCCTCGTCATCAAGTACATCAAGTACATCTCGATCTTCAGCTACCGAAACTCTTGAATCACTACTACTACCTCTTGCGTCCTCCCCAATTGCCAAAGGTGCCTTTTTCATCACCTCCCTCCCAACTTCGCTTGACAACATTGTCGACAATCTGACGACCAAGGAGACTGTCACCTATAACGATATTTGCAATAAGCTTTTGGACCTTTACCCATCGACCTCACAGTCACTCTCCGATAATGCCGCCTTTGTTACAACTCATGGGCGAAAAGGTGGAAGCCGGGGAAAGGAAGACCGCTCCAAGGACGGTAAACTCTGCGGTTATTGTAAATCAAAAGGCTTTAAGGGAGTCGGACACTTGGAATCGGAATGCCGTACAAAGAAAAAAGAGAAATATGCTACAGCAGCTACTCAGCATGCTCGCCCATCCGATCACAGGCATCTCAACGGTTATGCCTTTCCAACAACACAATCTGGATTTCCCCCGGATGCCTGGATTCTCGACAGTGGAGCAAGTGTTCACATGACTGATAACTTGAATCTGCTCGAGGATACTAAACCAATTGATACCTCCGTCACTATTGGAAACGGAGAAGAAGTTCATGCCACAGCCATCGGTACAGCCACTCTAAACGCTTCCCTTCACGATGGCTCAATGAACAGAATCACACTATGTGATACGTTGTATATCCCCCAACTCCGTTTCTCGTTAATCTCATGGCGTAAGATGGCGAAAGCTGGAGCAGAAAAGGTTGGAGATATCAGAGGTACCAAAGTCTACAAGGATGGAAACCTCGCACTCGAAACTGTCCCCTATGGTGGACTAGAAATTGTACGATCGAAAACCGAGACTGCTGCTATTACAGTCATGCAGTTACATCGACAACTTGCCCACCTCCCTCCTGCTGCTTTTCCCACCCTCAACGGAAACCTGGATAATATTCCAGAAGGGGGTATTCCAAAGGTAAAGGGTGAGTTCTCCTGCGATGCTTGTGCAAAAGCAAAATTTGTTCGCAGTATTCCCAAAAAGCGAACCACGAAAGCGCAAACTATGTTCGAGACAGTTCATACGGACATATGCGGGCCATTCAGCCATACATCACCGACCGGAAACCGGTACTTTATTTCCTTCATTGATGAATACAGCCACTACAGTCTAGTTAGATTCATCCGTACATGGGATGAGGCTCCGAAAGCATTGATGGAGATGGTCCAACTAGTAGAACGTCAACATGACGTCAAGGTAAAGAAGATACAGTGCGATAACGCTGGCGAGTTCTCTTCTACCAAATTCAAGGACCAATGACGCGCGATAGGCATCAAGCACCAGTTCAGCATTGCCTATATTCATGAAACCAATGGTACTGCGGAGCGATTCAACAGGACGATCTGCGGTTCTGCTCGTGCCCTCCTCTACGACTCCTACCTACCATTGACGCTGTGGGCAGAAGCGATTGCCCATTCCACATTTACTAAAAACCGGATACCCCACGCCTCACTGTCAGGAAAATCGCCCTTCTTTGTCATATCCAATCGGAATCCCTCGCTCACAAGTCTGCAAGCCTTTAGTTCGCCAGTTTACTTGTACATTCCGGAGGAACGACGGCGCATTGCGGGAAAGCTACTTCCCAGATCAGAAGAGGCATTCCTAGTTGGATACGGGGAGGAAAGGAATCAGTTCCGATTTTGGATACCTCTTTATGGCAAGATTCGAGTTGGAAGAGATTTCAAACCACGCATGGAACCTCACCCACCGCCAACTGATACTGGCAGTATATCAGAGAAAACCGGAAATGTCGAATACGAAATATCGATACTATTGCCTACTGAGACTCCGACAGACAAGTCACTTTCAACGTCCGAGTCCTCCAGCTCAGCTATCCCTCATAGGCAGGAAAGACAAGCCTCGGAAAACTATCGACCTCTTGCGGAGTCACAGCTCCATGAGCGTTACCCAGCACGTTTCCCACGCCCTCCAGACCCGTCATGCTCCAAAGCCGGACCCACAATTGTTGGTGAGTTTCCGTCAGACACACCACACACCGAGTCCTCTGCTACAAACTCTATTGCTCCTTCCGCCACATCTACCGAAGATCTTATCATAGATCCAGCCGAACGCCAATCTGAAGAACCTCAACAACAGCCTAAAGTCACGAGAGCTGGGAGGATTGTCAGACCACCGAATCGATATGGGCTTACCGCCGAGTTTGCTCTCCTCACAAATACGGTTTTGGACGATTGTGATAGCCCAAGCATTCCAGAAGCTTTGAATGGTACGGAAAAGGAGCATTGGAAGAAGGCGATTCAGAATGAGGTAAACACTATTGAAAAGTACGGAACTTGGAAGGAAGCAAGGCCTCCAGCCCAAGCACGGTATATAACAACCAAATGGGTATTACGGAAGAAGAGGGATGAGAATGGAAATCTGGTTAAGTATAAAGCCAGACTAACTGCAAGAGGTTTCACACAAGTACCAGGAGTAGATTTTGACGAAACCTTCTCCGCAGTTATCAGGACCGATACCATTCGCCTTTTGCTCGCCTTTTGTATCCAGCAAAATTACGTCGCTTTGCAATTCGATATCTAATCAGCCTACCTTAACCCGCCACTGGACGAAGAAATATACCTCGCACCACCACAGATGGTTACTGTTACACCAGGTAGAGCCCTCCGACTACGCAAGAGTCTATACGGACTTAAACAGGCTGCACAATGTTGGGCTGAAACCCTTGGTAAAGTGTTACGAATGCGTGGTTTCTGGCGCTCGCAGGATGATCCTGCTCTGTTTGTAAACTGCAAAAGCTCTGAATTTTTGGGAGTGCACGTCGATGATCTACTGTACATTACCAAAGAAGACTATGGTTTTGAAGGATGGCTTAATTCTCATTTTACAGTCAAATCCTTAGGACTTCCTCGCTATCTCCTGTCCATCGAACTCGATTGGAATCCTACACATACAGAAGTCAAACTGAGCCAGAAGCAATACATCAGACACCTAGTGCAAAGCCAGCTGCCTGTTAGGCGGAAGCCGACTCTGATTTATCGTCGAGCAGACTTAGGCCTGAATCTTTCGTAATAAACGGAGATTTGTCTAGGAAGGCTCGGGGTCGTTCTTTTCGTTTATGACTACTAAGAACTCGCTTAATCGATAAGGGAAATAATTTTATAAAGATTCGTAGGTAAAACAATGTTATATTGTTAAGGTCTCTTCTCCGTTGCTTGATGATGTCTAAAAGCTTGGGAGGCACTTCGATATTTATATCCCGCGTCTGAGTGTTCGCGGACTACTTCTAATCCTCCTATAACTAAGTACCTTTCCCAAGATTGTACGCTAACGTCTCATAGTCTTAACAAGTGCGAACACCGTTTGACCCTGAATTCTTTCACACCATCTTCGTTCTCATAAATTCTTTTCCGTCTAGTCGTAGGATGCGCTATTATCCTCGAATGACCGGTCTTCGATTTATAGAGACGAGTAGACTTATATTTGAAACTTCAGTCGACTTGACTATCGTTCCAGTAGTCTCTTCCGATTTCACATAGTGGCCAACGTATGTGTCGGGTACCTATGCATAATGCAGGCTGCATAGACGGTGTGCCAACACTCTTAAGTCTACCGCCTATTAGGTCTTCTGAGTCTGAGCAGCTTCCCCTCGGTCCGCCTCGCCTCAAAGAGAATCACCTCTCGAGGGGTCCCGTCTCCAGGACCAACCAACATACAGCGGCCTTCAGATAGGTATTGGTGTCATATCTAACCCCTATGGCCTCTGGGGCACTGTAGGAGCAGTTGCGGATTTCCGAACCGAAAACGTCCCGTCACTTTCGGCCCATAGTTAGGATGCCCAACTTTGAAGCCTAATAACTCAATGCGCCTCCGACGGATTTCCTCCGTTCCACTTCTCAGAGGTACCCAGAGGTGCCCTCTTATATATCCTGCGAACAGCTTCCGGTCGGACGGAGGGCAGTGACGTATATGGTGTTATGAGGTGGGCTTCATTGGAATGACATTTTAGTCATAGGACGCAACTCTTCGAAATCTCGCTAAGGACGTGCGGGCCCCAGAACGGGGCCGGAGGGGGGTGTTAGGCTCCGATAAATGAGGGTCTGTGCGCAGTTACCCTACCGAGAGGTCTGTGCATTTTCTATATGCCTAACATGAGCTCCCTCCTACAAGGTTTCGCCTCGAACACCTTCTTGGAATTATCTATTTAACAAATTTCCTTTTAAGACCCGATGTGGTCAGGGTAAAAAACCTTCCGGCGTTTGCTTGTCCACCGTAGGAAAACCTTTTCCTCATCGTCTTACTTCTTCCTGCCCTGGCATCTCTGGGTTGTCGCGATGAAACTCTTCGACTACTTCTTCGGCATTTTCCATGCCCGTAGCGGGTTCCCAAGTATTTTCGTCTTCCGCACAACCCTGCCATTTCACAAAGTACCACAGCTCCCGTATCTGCCTATACCGGTTGCTGACCCTTCGCCTATATGTCCGTATTTCGCTTCGGACAATTTTCTCTATTTCCCATTGCAAATCCCCTTCAACCTCCTCTGGCTCCCTCGGAGGTTGTCTGCGGTCTGGATGAACCGATTCTCGATATGGTTCGAGTAGGGATACATGGAAGACAGGGTGAATGTTCCATCGATCGGATATGTTTAGCTTAAACGCTCGGTTGCCTCTTTTTTCCAATATTTGGAACGGCCCATAGAGTTTGGGTGCTAACTTTTTCGACTTCCGTCTAGTTCGTATGTTTTTTGCGTTTAACATAACTTTGTCGCCAATTTTAAACTCAGGTTGGTTTTTGGCTTTCCGATCGTAGTATTTTGCCATTCCTTCCCGTGTCTTTTCAAGCGAGCTCTTTGCTTGTTCGTGTATCGTCTTAATCCAGTTTGCGTATAGGGCCGTGCCGGGGTTTTGAACTTCGCGTTCCTTCATCCACTCAGTTTGTGGGTGGAAACCATAGTTCGCGTAAAAAGGCGACATTCCGTGGGCGTTGGTAGCAGAATTGTTGTATGCGTGTTCCGCTAGTGGTAGCAACTGATACCAATCGTCCTGGTCGTAGTTGACAAAACTTCGAAGATATCCTTCCAGCACTTGGTTGGTTCTTTCTGTCTGTCCATCCGTCTGTGGATGATACGCCGTTGACATTCGTCGCTTTATTTCCAACGCCTTACACAGGGATTCCCAGAATTCGCCAGCGAACTTAGAATCCATATCCGAAATGATTTCCGTTGGTAAGCCATGCAGCTTCCAAACTTCCCTCAAGAATGTATTTGCGACATCCTTTGCCGTCGCCGTAGTTTGTAATCCAAGAAAGTGTGCCATTTTTGTAAACCGGTCAACAACTACCATGATTTGTGTACAACCTTGTGACTCTGGTAGTTGGGTGATGAAGTCCACTGATATTGATGACCATGCCGTGAACGGCGTCTGCAGCGGTTGCAACAGTCCGTATTTCGCATGTCGGGGTGACTTGTTGTGTTGACATTCATCACAGGACCGCACGTAGTCGTTGATCCATTCGGCTAGCCCTTTCCAATAAAAATCTCTCATGATGATTTCTAGGGTTTTTTCCTGTCCGAAGTGTCCGGCTATCTTTGCGTCATGGCATCCCTCGGCTATCTTGGTGTACAATGCTTGGTTGTCTGGAACGAATAGACGATTCTTATAGTATAGAAGGTCGTCGATCAGTGTCCAGTTCTTAGGGAATTCCTTTCCTTCATTTTGGAGCTTTAACAAGTCCTCGCGTCGTTTCAGCCAATCCTTATCCGATAGCGTCGCCTCAAGAAGTTGTTCAAGGAACTCGGGGTTAAACTTCTTCATTGTCTTTTGTTTTAGCATGGCCGTTGATATCAGTATTCTCTCTGGCACTTCTTCAATGTCGTACCAGGACAAATTTTCGGCTGCCGATGCTTCTAGCTGACATATGATGGGTTCTTGTTCCTTTATTATTAGACTTCTTGTAGCGAGGTCGGTGCTTCCGAAACCTTGGGCTCCTCTTTCAGTCTCGTCTAGCTTATCGACCTCCATTAAATCGGATGTGTCGATTTTTTCCACTATGAGTTGAGCCATTCTGTCTCCTTCTCGGATTTGGCAATCAACATCCTTGTGATTATATAGCAGGACTTTGAGTTCTCCCGTATAGTCGGCGTCTATTGTCCCTGCGCCGACCGAAATTCCGGAATGTACTGCCAGCCCACTACGAGCCGCTACTCGTCCATATGTCCCTGCTGGCAGGCTTATTGCTATTCCAGTATCGAGTAGCGCTTGTCCTCGTCTAGGGATAATGGCGTCGCTTATGGCGTAGAGGTCATGTCCGGCTGCCATTCTTGAACCTTTAGTGGGTAACCTTGCCTTGTGGTTCAAGCGTCTTACTCGGATGTATCTGTCCGAGGTATTCGTCTCTGGCTTCAACGCCAGGTCTTTCTCATCGCTCCAACCCAGTACTTCCTTTCCTAACCCTTCTTCTTTCTCCTCCTGTAGTGCTAACAGCATTACCTGGAAGTGTTCTGGCTTTAGAACTGTTTGCTCGCGATGCGTAGCTCCCTCCTCAGGACGGTACTCCGGCCGTCTACTTAGGGCGTCTGGCTTTCCGCCCTTTGTCCCTGGTCGGTAAACAATCTTAAAATTGTATTCCGCTAGCTTCTGAGCCCACCGGATTTGGCGTCCGCTCCAAACCTTGGAAGTAAGGAAGTATTGCAGGTTTTGGTGATCGGTGTAGACCGTCACAGGCTTTTCCGTGCCTACCAAGTACTGTCTCCATTCTTTAAATGCTTCTAAGATTGCAAGCAGCTCCTTGTCATGAATCTCGTAGTTTCGTTCAGCCGAGTTCAATTTTCGTGAGTGGAAAGCAACAGGATGTAGCCTTTTATCCACAAATTGTGACAAGACACAGCCTAAGGCAAAGTCGCTTGCATCTGTTTCTACCACCGTTTCCCGGTCTGGGTAGAAATGTTGTAGAATGGGCGCGGTCGTAAAGCGATGCTTTAGCTCTTTGAATGCTGATTCTTGCTCAGCGCCCCAATGAAAATCCTTTGGATTTCCCTTTAGTGTCTCCGTTATAGGTTTACACACTCCGGAGAAACTTCGTATAAACCGTCGGTAAAAATTGGCAAACCCGATGAATATCTGGACTTCCTTTACCGACGCCGGCGATTTCCAACTCAATACTGAGTCGACTTTCCTCGTGCTCATGGCCACCCCTTCGACAGATACCATATAACCTAGGAATTCTACTTCTTGGACATGAAAAACTGACTTTTTCAAGGATACAGCGAGTTGGTAGTCTGCGAGTCTTTGCAAGACTTGATCGACTAACTCAACGTGACTTTTTTCATCTTTTGAATATATCAGAATGTCATCCAAATAGCAGACCACTCCGTAGTCCAAAAATTCATGTAGGACTTGGTTCATCATGTCCTGGAAGGTCGCCGGAGCATTAACGAGCCCGAAAGGCATCACCTTGTACTCGTAATGGCCGTATCGAGTCCGAAACGCTGTCTTCCACTCGTCTCCTTCTTTAATTCTTATCAGATGATAGCCGTCTTTCAGGTCAAGCTTCGTGAAAATCTTAGCCCCAGCTACCCGATCTCTTAGTTCGGACATCAATGGTAGCGGGTGCTTGTTCAAGACTGTAATACGGTTGAGGTTTCGGTAGTCTACAACTAACCGAAGTTTACCGTCAGGTTTTGGAACGAACAGCACTGGTGCGCCCGCTGGGGATTTGCTTCTTGTGATTTTTCCTTGATCCATCATCATTTTAAGGTATTCCCTTAATGCGGCAAGCTGCTTTTCTGATAAGGGGTATATTGGGCCCCAGGGCACTTTCGCGTCGTCCTTTAGTTCGATTTCATGATCGAACGTCCTCCGAGGCGCCAATTTTTCCGCTGTCTGAGGCAGAAACAGGTCCTTGTGTCGCCAATATTCTTGAGGTAGCGATCCCAAGACTATATCGTCGGGGCTTTCACTAGCGCCAATTCTTCCAATATAGGCAGCGTTTTCGTCAAAGACTACCGACTCATCGTATTCGAACATGTCGGCTATTCCTTCGTCTTCCTCCACACATTTCTCGCAACATTTTGCATCGAACGACCATCTTTTTGGGTCTTCGATGTGGGATATAGGATGTTCCTCATGCCACCAGCCGAATGGTATGATCATCCCGTACGATCCAAGTTCTGCTATCTCGCAAGTTATCTCAGACAGATGTTTATTTCTTCCTATCTCCAACCATAAGGGATGGGTGTAGAACTTCCCTCCGGAGACTGCTGCGGTCCCATCAAACCCATAAATCTTGACCGCATCCGACCGTTGTGTGAACGGTAATCGGTGTTCCTGTACCAATCTTTGATTGATGACGAACACATTAGAGCCTGAGTCTAATAGGACTTTAATTTTTTGTCGCCTATGGTTTAAAAAGAGGTAGGCGTCTCCCTCAGGGCAGGAATATCTTTTGGGTAGAGACGCGTAAAGCTTGCGTCTTCGCGGCTGTCCGCGATCTTCTTCTGGCTTTCGTTTTGGCATTGTGTAACACGATGTTTGTTACCATGCCCGCACGGTTTCGACCATTGAGGTCTCCTCAGACAAACTGAATTTTTCTTGGTATATCGGGCAGCCCACTACTAGCGGTCTTTACCTCCTGCCGAGGAGTTCCCATACCTTCCACTTTTTCTACCTGTGGAACCAAACTTGGGGGTCTCTGCCATCGTCCAGATATCATGGGGACAAGAGCCGGGTGCGTAGGGCTGGTCGGCTGTCCCTTTGATAACCTTCCCGGGCTTATTATCCACCCTCGCTTAACCGTAGACAGTGTCCTCATTTTATCGGGTGCCCGTCCGGTACCAGCGCGGCACCTAAGAAGTAGTAAATAGGGGTGAGGTCTAGAGCTCTTGTACCTGACGGTCGAAGATACGCCTCGTTCGACTCCCTATGTCCTTCATCTTAGCCCTACTGTCGCTCCCGAAGGTACCCTTGGTGCTGTCTGTTTCCTGTCTAGGCTTTGGTCCTTATCGGAGACCTTTCAGATTCCAGGTCACGTGCCTGACTACCCAAACAAGCATGTGTCCGGCGCATTGGGGCGAAACATACGTTATTACCTTGGGAAGTATAGAGGCGCCGCCAATGTAATCATTGCTCTTTATTGATCCCCTTGTCTCAGCAAGAGGGACGCGTGTACTCCCACTCAGGTCGTCCCGTATGGTTGCTTACCTCGCTTCGTTCTCCAGTTTTGCCGTTGATTTCGATTCCTAGAGACCATGTGTCTACTAGACTACCCGAACACCGTCGTTGTCGGTACCTTTATGAAGACTTATGTGATTTCTTCGTCTTCACCTAATTCCCACAATCGGCTAGTGGTTCTGACCTGTCCAGCTTGTGCGGGTTTTCGAGCAGGTTTTGGTGGTTTGGCGGACCTTGCTCGGTTGGGGCCCATTCGTAATGATCTTCGGCCGATTGTCGCTGCCGATATTTGAATGTTCCCGTAGCACGTTTTATATGTGTGGTTCTTTTTTCCACATCTCGTGCAATTGTTGTCCTTTTTTCTCGTATCTATAACGCTTTGCGAGATTCCTTGGTGTGCTTCAGACCAATTCGAATGCGTGATCGGAGCACTTCCTCCTAATTTCTTAGTCGGCCGTTCCGACTTGTGATCCTCACGTTTCCTTTTTCGTGAGGGTCCCCCACCTCCTTTTATATAAGCCTTGTCTCTTCGTGGCTTATCAGGTCTTTCGTCTCTTGAGGATTTATCTTTTGTATCCTTAGAGGAGGTGTGTCGGGAACTGCCTTCTTTCAGTAACTTTTTTCGGTACTGAAGGTCTTCTTCTGCCCGGCCGGCTTCTATTATTACATCTTCCCATTCCTCATCGGTGTCGAACTTCTGGAAGGAGATGCGGGTGAGGATGTCTTCGGGCAAGTTTCTTTCGACTGTCTCCCTCCATGATTCACCTGTCATATTGGCTTTGTTATTCAGGTTGTGCATGATTCGGAGGTAGGTTTGAATGTTGCCCTTGTATTTTACTTCCTTCATGTCCCGCAGGGCCTGTCGTCCTTCTTGTAGGGGCGCAAAAGCCTTTCCTATTTCGTACGAGAAGCGGGTCCAACTTCGAAAATTCCGATTTTGGGTTTCGCCCTGTAGCCCGTCCATTTTTCTTCGGTACCATATTGTGTATGGTGTTACTACCTTTCCCTTGGTACGGTTGAGGGCGTATATGACCCTTTCCCGGTCATCTCTCCAAATGTGAGGATTTCGGTCGAAGTAATCAATACATTGTTGAAGCCAAATGTGCACATCTTGGTGCTTTTCTCCTTCAAAGAGTGGTGGTGCCTCCGCTGGTCGTTTTGTGTTTACCACGAAGGCTTCCGCTAGGACATTTGCTAGGTCTGATTGTTCTGGGGTCAGACCCCTGCGGCGTCTTTCTGGACCACCGCCTTTTCTTCCTTTTCCTTCAGCATCATAATCGCTGCCGTCATCATCGTCATCACTAGGGTATCCTCCTCCTAGTCCAGGTAGTGGAGTTGCGTCTGAGGTTCCTTCCCCACTAGCTTGAGGTTTTGCCACTTGTTTACCCTTTTCTTGTCTAGTGGGCCTGGAATAATATTCCTCGTCATCCTCTACCGATTCCATCCGTACGCGCTTGCTAGCCTCCGGCTTGTCTTTCGGAGTCTCTTTCCTTCTGGAGGAAATGAGGAGTTCTTGGACCGCTTCGCCAATCTTTTTGAGCTCACCCTGTTGAGACGAGATTGCCTCACGGGTCTTCTTTGCCTCGGTTTGGAAAAGCGCATCTCTTTCTTTGAAGGCACTATTTACCTTCCGGTCTCGGTCCTTCATTTCCTTTCGGATTTCTTCGACTGCTTGTTGTAGAAGAATGTCCCGTTCAAGCGTGGTCTGGTGTAACTGCGAGGTGACCCCTTCGTGATGTTCCTGTCTGGCAGCTTGTTGTGCCAGATTTTCCGCAATTTCCCTTACTATCCTTTCTTGTAGAGATTTTACTTCCGTCTCTACTCCCTGACACTGCATTAACAGGACTCCTATGTCTTGGTTATGGAGGTCCTTCCCTTCGGCAATTTGTCTTTGAATTTCAAACAACCGGAGCGCGTTTTCCTGTTGGGCTCCCGTGAGCTGGGCAAACGCTATATTTGCAGAGTCGATAGAGGATGTAATATCTCTCCGGACATCGCGTAACACTACTCCTACTCTTGCAGCTAGCCTTGCCAAGTCGGCTGCCTGATCCCTTGGTCTCGGAGTAGATGATCGAGATGAGCTGGGAACACTTGATGCCCGTGACCCATCTCTTGGTGGACGCCTTATGCCCGGGGGAAGTGATGAAGGTTGGCTCGGCGCATTTTCACCTTCGCTCCCGGTATCCATTGCATCTTTATCCTTTATTTTCTTGGGTTCTCTCCATGGTGCCGGCGATCCCGGACCTTCAGGATACCACGCTTTCGGTGGTTCTGTCATCCTTTCCTATAATAGGATCCTGTCTTAATGAGAGTTCGGGTGGTTCCCGAGTCTCCACGCCAAAGGTATAGTAGGTGTGAAGCCACTATCAAAGGATCCTTCTTCACTGGTGTCCCAGTCGAGGAAAGGTTTCCAAACGAATTCTGGCCCGTACCAGGTTTCGTAGAGCTTTTGAAATTGTTCCTTCGTAGGAACTAGAGTTGGGTCGGTATACCACGAGGGAGCTTCTTGTTCCAGAAATGGTATTTCTCGGAGCTCTGATAGACCGGATAACACTGACTTAATAATAGGGTAGTGTACCTTGGTCGGTGGTTCGAATATTGAATTGGTTCGGGAGAGTTCCTCAAGGGTGTCTAAACCGACCGTATCATCAATCGCAGGGTAGTGTACCGTATCATCAATCGCAGGGTAGTATACGCTGCCTTCAACGGACTCGTCGTCTGCGTGATTCGAACTCATGCGCTTGCTTAGCGCAAAGTGGTGACCGATTTATTTAGTGAGCCTTGGTAACAAGGAGAGCTAACAATATAGTGTTAGGCGGAAGCCGACTCTGATTTATCGTCGAACAGACTTAGGCCTGAATCTTTCGTAATAAACGGAGATTTGTCTAGGAAGGCTCGGGGTCGTTCTTTTCGTTTATGACTACTAAGAACTCGCTTAATCGATAAGGGAAATAATTTTATAAAGATTCGTAGGTAAAACAATGTTATATTGTTAAGGTCTCTTCTCCGTTGCTTGATGATGTCTAAAAGCTTGGGAGGCACTTCGATATTTATATCCCGCGTCTGAGTGTTCGCGGACTACTTCTAATCCTCCTATAACTAAGTACCTTTCCCAAGATTGTACGCTAACGTCTCATAGTCTTAACAAGTGCGAACACTGTTTGACCCTGAACTCTCACACACCATCTTCGTTCTCATAAATTCTTTTCCGTCTTATCGTAGGATGCGCTATTATCCTCGAATGACCGGTCTTCGATTTATAGAGACGAGTAGACTTATATTTGAAACTTCAGTCGACTTGACTATCGTTCCAGTAGTCTCTTCCGATTTCACATAGTGGCCAACGTATGTGTCGGGTACCTATGCATAATGCAGGTCGCGTAGACGGTGTGCCAACACTCTTAAGTCTACCGCCTATTAGGTCTTCTGAGTCTGAGCAGCTTCCCCTCGGTCCGCCTCGCCTCAAAGAGAATCACCTCTCGAGGGGTCCCGTCTCCAGGACCAACCAACATACAGCGGCCTTCAGATAGGTATTGGTGTCATATCTAACCCCTATGGCCTCTGGGGCACTGTAGGAGCAGTTGCGGATTTCCGAACCGAAAACGTCCCGTCACTTTCGGCCCATAGTTAGGATGCCCAACTTTGAAGCCTAATAACTCAATGCGCCTCCGACGGATTTCCTCCGTTCCACTTCTCAGAGGTACCCAGAGGTGCCCTCTTATATATCCTGCGAACAGCTTCCGGTCGGACGGAGGGCAGTGACGTATATGGT
Source organism: Tuber indicum (assembly GCA_006112555.1). NCBI lineage: Eukaryota > Fungi > Ascomycota > Pezizomycetes > Pezizales > Tuberaceae > Tuber > Tuber indicum. The sequence goes on from VBSK01000013.1 coordinate 1,191,083, forward strand.
GTTATGAGGTGGGCTTCATTGGAATGACATTTTAGTCATAGGACGCAACTCTTCGAAATCTCGCTAAGGACGTGCGGGCCCCAGAACGGGGCCGGAGGGGGGTGTTAGGCTCTCGATAAATGAGGGTCTGTGCGCAGTTACCCTACCGAGAGGTCTGTGCATTTTCTTTATGCCTAACACTGCCCTCCGGTTCACGAAATGTTCAAGCACCTCTCTCACCCTCGGAGCAGTTCCTTCGTCACGAAGAATCTGAACCTCCTGTAGACAAAACAGCCTACCAATCAGGTATTGGAAGTCTCCTCTATGCTGCGATCATTACTCGGCCCGATATACTCCATGCAGTCTGCCACCTAAGCCGATTTCTGAGCGATCCATCGGAATCTCATTTTCGACTTGCGAAAACAGTTCTTCGTTATTTGTCCTCTTCGATAGACCTGACCCTTACCTACAGGCAAGTAGACTCCTGGCGCCACTCACATCCACTCCGAGTCTACAGCGATTCCTCCTTCGCAAATTCCTTATACGATCGCCGCAGCTTCTCTGGATCGATAAGTTATTTCTACAATTGCCCAATTGCCTGGACCTGTATGAAGCAGCCGATAGTTGCTCTGTCTACGACCGAAGCCAAATATATCGCCTTGACGAATGCATGCCAAAATCTTCTGTGGCTCAAGCAACTTTTATACGACATGCAAATAGCGACTTCGACCAAAAATGCGAAACCACTACTATTGGGCGACAATGTCAGCTCACATTTTCTGACCCGTAACCCCTCACTACACCGCCGATCAAAGCACATCGATGTCCGTTATCACTACATTCGGGAGCGGCACAACGATGGCGAATTTGAATTGCACTTTATCAACGGGAAAGACAACCCTGCGGACCTTCTTATGAAGGCATTTGGACCGCAAGGTCTTCGCCATCTTCTTTCCATTGTCTTTCAGTAACAGTAATGGGATCCATGCTTCGGTCGGGGAGTGTGTTGAAACATACTATCGCTAAGTCTAGTGTTTCGACGACCTTAGCAGCAACCTTCGGCGTTTGGAAAACATCTTTTAGTTTTACCTAGTATAGTGCAAACACACATTGTTTAGGGATGAAACGAATAGGAGTAGATACTGGATATCTACACTGGATTCATGTTAGTAGTGTTTGACGATTAGGGAGTGTGGTGGATTTCTTTTCATCTTGTGATATTTCGGTATTCTTTGCATTCACCGGCACATGTGTTTTTCGCCGACTCTCTCTCTATAAAGATCGTTCTCTTTGTCATTCATTTCACTCATTATTCACATAGTCATATGCGTCTCTCCGTTCTCTAAGACTCTATCAATCCACTCTTTTGTCTGTCTGTCTCGTATTGTTGCTCCTCGATAGAAGTGAATATACCGGTAACTTGATCCTTACCCTATATACTTCACAATTTCACTACTCCCTCGTACCCATTCTTAGCGGCGCACCAAAGTGGGGTTCCGCCCAACATATCTGGTTGGTTGGGGCTGACGTCGCTCCGCCCGAGTAGGATTCCAACGACTCCCTCGTGCCCGCTCTCGGCAGCGTAATTGAGAGGCGACTGCTCGTACACATCCGGTTCGTTCGGGTTGACGTCGGCCCGCCCGAGTAATATTTCCACCACCCCCTCGTGCCCATTTCGAGCAGCCCATCCGAGGGGTGTATTACCCGTGCAGTCTACTTGGTTGACATCATAACCTTCCAGCTCTACCAAACTAGCTACGATCTGAACAATCCCAAAGAAGGATGCACAGTGTAGGCCGCTGAACAGGGAAAGTTTAATCCAATCAACAAACTCCGAGTACAATTTCTGCGCGTTGAGGAGGATTCCAATGGATACGTGGTTATTGTAGCAGTCAAAAAGCTCCAGAGCAAGCAGTTTCGCGCAAGCCGAAAGGTCCCTTTTGGCGTGCATTCCCCAATATAGAGAAGAATATTGGAGAAAGGGTGTGCCCCGGGAATTTGGAAAGTGGCTGGTCGGAAGAGCCCTGACCTGCTGGGAATTCAGATAACTTAGGCAGGTTTCCGCCATCCTTGAGTGAGCTGTCCCAAAAAGCATGGGATGGGCCTGGAGGTACTCTTGAAGAGTAAAGTGAATCAATCTGACAGTTGAAGCCTCCTTGTCCACAGTAATAAGCCCTTGGCAACAGGCAAGCAAGGTCCCTATTGAAGGAACATTGTCGGTATTGAGATCCGGTGACCCAATTTCGACGGCAAGGGCGTGACATAGTTCGTCGAGCTTCAAGGGCCGCTCCGAGTGAGAGATCCACATTAAAGCCTCCATGCCAAGCCTCGCTCTCTCCCCACCCTGTCCCTTTATCCGATCCAGAGTTGCAGAATAAGCATCCCCCAATCCCAAGCCATCGGTCATTGCGCTAAGCTTTTGTCGCCTGCGATGAATTGTAGGTTCTCGCAGGATCGCATCGATATTCAATGAGACCAGTAGGAATCTAGAGGTATATCTGTTAGTGGATGATTTGAGATAGATCTTCCCTAGTGCCGTTCTTCTAAGTACCTTTCAGAAATATCCTCAGGAATTTTCTTCAGGATGTCCGCCTTCAGACTGCTGTCCATCGCATCTGGGGTTGTATCCTCGCTTAACCTAGTATGAAGGTATGTGATAATATCATCCCTCCTAGAAGAGGTGAGTATAGTCGTTAATCTTCCGCCAAGATGCCTTCCCATCTCAGGTCGAATATGCGGCCTTCCTGTCATGAATATTCGAGTGCCCGGTGCTCCTTGGACGATTTGATTTAGAGAATCTAGAAGCTTGACCCGACATCCTTCCGCACACTCATCCACAGCGTCGATGCATATGAACGTGCGCTCTTTGGAAGTGGTAGCTTGAAGCATCTCCACAATATCGGAAAGTTGCGGTCCTCGCCCACCGATAACCTTTTTCTGCTCCCGGTATGCTCGCGATATATCCTCCGGGATCTCCTCCAGTCCGCCAACCAGCTGCTTCAGCAGCGCGCCCAGCATGCTCGTGGAAGACTGCTCCTTTTGGGCCGCGAAGTCGAAATAAAAACACGCAATGGTGACATTTTGTCCGCAAGCCTGATCGCACAAGCTGTCTATCACCAATGAGCTAAAGTTGCGGCTTGTCAGCATTTGTCCTTCCTTTTTTATTCCTAGAGGTTTGTACTTATTACCTAATAAAAGTCTTGCCCACCCCTGGATCTCCGTAGCAAAACAGAACTGCATTTTCGGATTCACCTCCCCCACTTCCGGCACGCCAGCTCCTAAATTCCTTGGTTTTTAGGAGCCATTCCCCTACGTTTTTGACCCGGCGGTTCCGAATGTCTTGGTGCCGTAGCCTGGGGTCTAGCGGGGATAGCCAAGCTAGGATATTAGACCGGTCATCGCTATCAGCGAAGTTTTGCCACACGCTAACAGTGGTGTTCAAACAGTTTGTATTATTACTGAATGATTGCGACATTTCTGTTTTTTGCTCCTTAGGATATCGCGGATGGTGGATGATGGACTAAGATTAACTACTGAAATTCCTGGGGGATAAAGGAAACCGGGCGCCTTTTGTGGAACCTCCGGAACACTCCTGTACAAACCAGAATCTTGCTAGGACGTTCTAGTTGCCTTCCTCTGCAAGGTGTGTTGTATTTTCTCTTTTTTACTTTTATTTGTCTCAACTGAGGGCTGAAGGATGATCTTTTCGCTGGCTTTTTTCGCCCAACACTGAGGGTGAAATTCTAGCCATCCTAGCTCCGTTCTCGATTGTTCCCGTTTTTGGGGTATATTTCTTCCAAGTTGACTACACAAGAGGAAATACTCTAGAGATCCTCTCAAGACCGTTGTCTCTGGTATACCACTTCTGCTGAAGTTTTACAGTATCATAGTTATGCCCCGTACCAATATCTTTATCCTTGATCCTTGTAATGTAGGTTAGCATAATTAACCGAACATCTCGCCCCACAACGTTTAACCTTGAGCAGCATCACAACCCCTCCTCACTCCCGCACCCCGCTATACCTTCACCGCAACATCAGACTGCCGGTGTACAAGGATACTAATTAGGATTTTTTATTTTTGAAAAATATTTTTCAGTTGCGGATTTGTAGTCAAGTGTTGTGCAAGAAGTGCTTGTACTCGTACTCCCCGTCGCATCGCAATGGTCGGTTAACCATGCTACTCGGGTATGATACAGGACGAGGCTATCTTCAAATTCGCTGACACCCCCACCACTTTACACCGAAAATGGCTGATCTTAAACATTCTCAAACCGCCCAAGAGTAATGGAGAATTTAGGAAATCAATTCCATTACGTAGGAAATTACCTAGAATCTCTGCATAGAAATTACGTCGATTTTTCCACCCCACCTTGAGGGCTCAGAGCTGTATGGCTAGATTGGATGCAGTTGTGATGTACTAGTACAGTACCTTTTGTATGGGAAGCCCATATAAAACTAGAAGTATCTTTTACCCACAATCGTTATTTCTTGTATTGCACCATAGCCATCTACCAACACAGCTTGTCACTTACAAATGATGATATCTAGATATCTCTAGAGACTCTAGCAATTTTTTTAATTTTTTTTTACAGGATGAGGAAGCCGAGATTTCGCAAAGTGAAAATGCCCATTTTTGTGTACCGTGGGGGGCGGGTATCGGCAAATTTTGAAGACAGCCTCGTACAGCACATCAAGGTTTTGAGTTATTAGCCGAAGAGCATATGACCCAACTTAAGCACCGCAGCCTCGTCCCTCGTGCCGTGGATACAGGAGCGAAATTTCTCCTCCCCACTTGGAATACCAGGTTCCGTGATGTTTGTTGATCATCGAGACTGCAAGGCACAGTACCATACTTGCACCATTCAGCAACGGTACTTTATAATATAATAAATACGGTACAGCAAAGTGTGGTATGACGGAATGTCGCCAAATCTATAAAATCCACTCCATCTTTCCAATGATTGAGGAATAAGTTTCGCAAAAATTAAACACCGTTCGAAGGGTAACTTAAGCAGCTAGCTTATCCAATATTCGTTGAATATGTTCATGAATAGTCTCCTATAGGAGCCTAGAACAATCCAGGCTGCAAGATTTACCGCTAAATCGACTAACCGACACAGTAGAACTCCCCAGTGGAAGGTTCCGACTGTGATTGCCGTGTGGGGGCGCCCCTAGGCTACCGTACCATCTGCCGTGGTATCGACAACACTATTATTATTAGTACAGTACAGTCGGGTGGGCTCGGATCCAGCCTCCTTTTGTCCGTGCAGTACCGGTGTTATGGTATGTTACAACCGGATATCTATGAGGCGAGTTTCTGTGGGGCGATTACTCTCACGGGGAAGGAAGGCTGCGACCACCATGAGGCGGCACCGCAAATCCCGGGAGAATATTAAGTGGGAATGAGGGGATGGGACGCCAGTGATAACATGTTTGAGGAGTCGTGACAGAAATGGGATATATGTTGTTGATATTCAAAGGCGGTGAGGAGGGCCATATTCCATAATCTTAGAATATTATGGGAAAGGCAGACCGCAGGGCCGCATCAGCGCTACCATCCTGCGATGGCCACACTCGGCAACCAACCAGGGCGGCGTACCGGGTTAACTTTGACAGGGAGAAAACGGAAGGGCGGGGGGCCCATGGCAGGTTTACCTAGGAAGAAAAATAAGGACAGTAATTACCACAAGGCGGATTTTAATTTGGCGGTCACACCGCGGAGATGGCAGACAAGCCATCAGGATTCGAAGGCGGTACGGTCGGTGAAGCATCACCGACCGTTAGGGGTGCCGGGAGTTGTAGACAGCGGGAACTGTAGTAGTTGTATCACTCCCAAAAATTGAGGTGACAAAGGTCATCGTTGATGGCCACTTTTACACCAAAAATGTTGTTTTTCACATTATCAGAACTCAATCACCCACAGCGCGAGTAGGTCAATTCTTCAGAAAATAGTGATTTTGGGTACCCCAAGACTGGGATTTAAATTTAGAAGCTTATCGTGCAATATTGCCTGAGCTGTGGCTTTGCGAAATTGGCAATTCTAAAAACCATATATCCTTTTGTACGATCGCCCATATAAATTCTCAGGGCCAAAGTCCAGCCCCGGAATCATTCTCGCCAATTGATGAGGGCTGCCTACAGAACACAAATATTTGTTATAGAAAGCATAATTTCAAAACAACTAGGTCTTCAGCAATCTAATAACATACTCTCCGCTTTAATTGATTAAGAGGTGGTGGTGCAAATCACGATATCCGTCACCCCGAATTCTGACGATCATGGTTTGTTTTGGCTGGCACTTGGGCCCACCAACGATGACTTTTGTCCAAGAAGAACTATATATAGCCACGCTTAGTAGCCCACTAGAGCAGTTTTCGGCTTGATTTTTTTTTTGGGAATGTCGGGGTTAACATCGTCCTATCCGAGTAGTATTTTCACCACTCCCTCGTGTCCATTTCAAGTAGCAAGATGAAGTGGCGTTCCATCATTATCACCTTGTTTACTGGGGTTCACGTCGTCCCGTGCTAGTAGCATCGTCATCATTTCTTCGTGCCCATTCTCGGTAGCACACAAAAGTGGCGTTCGGCCGAACACATCTGCTTCGTTGGAGTTCACATCGCCCCGCCGGAGCAGTAATTTCACCACTGCTTCGTGCCTTGCATCTGCAGCATACCAGAGTGGTGTTCGGCCTAGTAGATCTGGTTCATTGGGGTTGACATCGCTCCGTCCCAGCAGGATTCCCACCACTCCGTCGTGGCCATTCTCAGCAGCACAATTCAGGGGTGATTGGTCATACATATCAAGTTGGTTGGGATTGACGTCGTCCCGTCTGAGCAATATTTTCACCACTCCCCCATGCCCATTCGAAGCAGCATACCAGAGTGGTGTTCTGCCTAGTAGGTCTGGCTCATTGGGGTTGACATCTCCCCGCCCCAGCAGTATTCCGACCACTGCCTCGTGCCCGCTCTCAGCGGCACAATTGAGGGGCGATTGGTCATGTGTATCTGGTTCATTGGGGTTGGCATCATCTCGTGCGAGTAGTATTTCCACAGCGCTCTCGTGTCCATTCCGAATAGCCCATCCGAGAGGCGTATTGCCCGTGCAGTCTACTTGGTTGATATCATAACCTCCCAGCTCTATCAAAACAGCGACGATCTGAACAATCCCGAAGAAGGACGCACAGTGTAGACCGCTGAACAAGGAAATTTTATCCCAATCGACATTGCCCCAGTATCGCTCTTGTGCGTTTAGGAGGATATCAGTGGATGGATGGTTATGATAGTCGTCAAATAGCTTTATCGCAAGCGATTTCGCGCAATCGGAGAGCTCCTTTTTGGCGTGGACTCCCCAATATAGAGAAGAGTATTCAAGAAAAGGTGTCCCTTTGAAGGCGGAAGAGGGGTTAGGCGGAAGAGCTTTGACCTGCTGGGAATTCAGATAACTTAGGCAGGTTTCTGCCATTTTTGAGTGAGCTGTCCCAAAAAGCACGGGATGAGCCCGAAGGTACTCTTGAAGAGTAAAGTGAATTAATCGGACAGCGGAGGCCTCCTTGTCTACGGCAATAAGCCCCTGGCAACAGGCGAGCAGTGTCCCAACCGAAGGGACATTGTCGGCATTGAGATTCGGCGACCCTATTTCCACAGCTAGGGCGTGACATAGTTCATCGGCCTTTAAGGGCCGCTCCGAGTGAGAGATCCACATCAAAGCCTCCATGCCAAGCCTCGCTCTCTCCCCACCTTGTCCCTTTATCCGATCCAGAGTTGCAGAATAAGCATCCCCCAACCCCAAGCCATCGGTCATTGCGCTAACCTTTTGTCGCCTGCGATGAATTGTAGGTTCTCGCAGGATCGCATCAATGTTCAGCGAGACGAGAAGAAATCTAGAGATGTAACCATCAGTAGATGATCCAAGATAGCTTGTCCGGTGGCGTTGCCTCTACATACATTTCAGAAATATCCTCAGGAATTTTCTTCAGGATGTCTGCCTCCAGATTGTTGTCCATCGCATCCGGGGTCGTGTCCTCACCTAACCTAGTATGGAGATATGTGATGATATCATCCATACTTGGAGAGATGGATATAGTCATTAATCTTCCGCCAAGTCGCCTCCCAATCTCAGGTCGAATGTGCGGCCTTCCTGTCATGAATATTCGAGTGCCCGGCGATCCTTGGACGATTTGATTAAGGGAATTTAGAAGCTTGGCTCGATTTCCTTCCACACACTCATCTAGGGCATCAATGCATATGAATGTTCGCTCTTTAGGGGCGGTAGTTTGCAGCATCTCCACAATATCGGAAAGTTGCGGTCCCCGCCCACCAATGGCCTTTTTCTGGCCCTCATATGCTCGCAATATCTCCTCCGGGATCTCCTCCAGTCCGCCAACCAGCTGTTTCAGCAGCGCTCCCATCACGCTCGCGGAAGATTGCTCCTTTTGAGCAGCGAAGTCAAAATAAAAGCATGCAACCGTAGCATTTCGCCCTCTTTCCCGATCACACAAGCTGTCTATCACCAATGAGCTAACATCGCGGTGTATCAGTACTTGCCCTTTATCCTCCATTCCTCGGGTCCTTTCTTGTTACCTAATAAAAGTCTTGCCCACCCCTGGATCTCCGTAGCAAAACAAAACCGCGTTATCCGATTCACCTCCCCCACTCCCGGCATACCAGCTTCTAAACTCCTCGGTTTGGAGGAGCCATTCCCCTACATTCTCGACCCGGCGGTCCTGGACGTCCTGATGCCGTATCCTGGGGTCTAGCGGGGATAGCCAAGCTAGGATATTGAATCGGTCATCGGCAACGGTGAAGTTTTGTGACACGTTAACAGTCGTGTTCAAAGAGTTGATGTTATTACTGAGCGATTGCGACATTTTCTATTTTTGTTGTTTACCTGTGGGATATTGCGGATGACGGATGCTGGAGTACCGTAGAATCTTGAATA